>OX421407.1:15442768-16692768 GCA_949126875.1 Lochmaea capreae | reverse complement strand
TTGAACACCTGCTAGAGTTAGTTTAAAACCTCATGGGTGCTACGTTACAGATGACCAAAATCGGTACAACGCGGCAAAACCGCATGTATAGCAGTAAAGTTGAAAACATCGTCATTTGAAGTTGAGTCGTGCTCCCGAACGCATCGAATTTGTTAGATACATAATCGTGTTTCGTAAGTCTTGGGTAACGCGTTTAATTGATAGCTTTGTTAGTTCTTGCACTTAGTTGTGAGTATACATCATCCATCATTTTCTTTTTTCCAATAAACACACATAGGTACGTTAAATATATCAATTCTAGTGTAAACAATGTTCTCAAAATAATAAAATACTACCACGGGATATGCGATGTTTTGGAATTGACGATTGGCCGATTGCCGACTTCAGTTGGCGCACATGGTTGCAGTTCCATAGCCCATGAGATAATACACTACCTCTACATTATCCAACTTTCAATTCAACAGATATAACCTCAGCATTTGTCAAATTTATTATTTAATTGTTTGAACCGATATGGTCACCTCTTTGTTTATATATTTTCATAGTCACGTATTGTTTTAGATATTTTTGTTCTTTGTAACTAATTGAATCAGAATTACTCGCACATTGTAAAGGCCTACAATGAAAACCTTAGTTATTGAATTATTCCTAATTTTTTAACTACAACATTAACTTAGCAAAAACTTCACTCGACTACATTACATTACATGTCTTTATGTTCTTAGTTTTAGTTTTAAATTAATTTAAGTTTTAATGTTTGCTTGCATAAATCCACCTTTAGTAACTAAAACTAATATTATAATCCAAACTAAACACTATTATCAATATTTTAAAACTTTATAACCGAATATTATGCAAGATTTTAACTACAAAATATGCTCACTGCATCAGTTAGTTATCGGAGTAATTATCGATTATACATTTGTGAACAACTATAAAAATATACCTATCAAATCAATTCATTTTACTACAAAAACGGATCATTTAATTTTAAATATTGAACTGCTAGTGGTTTAAAAGGGTTTCTAGACTGGAAACACGAAAAGTAGTGTTAGGTGATAGAGCTCTCTTTCTCTCTGTGAACGGTTTTTATGGACTGCTTGTGAGTCGTCCAGATTCCAACCGTTTGTGATTGCTCTACGAACAAACCTAATAAGTACTTTCTCTTCTGTACTTCACACACAAAAACAAAAGATTCTTTTGAATGAACGCATTTGTAATGCACTTTATTGTTATCGAAAATTACGTAAGCTCTCTGTTATTCATCCGAACACGATATCACTTAGTTAATTACAAAAATTACACTGGAATATATTCATTTTATGGTTAATAGTATTGGAACAAACTTATTTTCTGGAATTCTGAGAGAAAGTAAAAGCACCTTGAATAACATGTGCAACCTTAAGAAAGAGATACATGGATCTAACACTTTTCTTTCCCGGACGAACGTAAGGTCTGTAACTACTGCGGATGCCGAGGTGAGGTACTAGCTATTTGTACATTAATGGAGGGGAAAAGGCACTTTACCCCTATGTTATACATATGATTTTTCCGCCTCCCTCAAATAACAAGTCATTTTTAAATAATGTATTCGTAAAACTAAGACAAAATGTATTATAGAACTAAAACTAAGGAATAGGTACAGTATATAACTTACGGGCACGTTATTTCCATTCTTGCATCCTACATATTTTTAATTTGTGGTAGAGTAATTATTTACATCAATGTATGTAATGTGTGTAAGTACTAGGGAGGAAAAGTACGACTTTGCTCCTTACAATCCTGCCAGGAAATGTCTTTGGACAGAGGTAGGCGGAAAAAAGTTTCTACCACCAGCAGAATATGTTCATGAGTAGTGAAGCTGTGGTAAATTCTACATTTTCTATCCTTATTTGTAGTAACGTGAATCAATGTTTATAGTGTGAGATCCGGCAATAATACTCTACTTTTATAAAACCTAATAAAATGTAATACAATACTTCCGGGTTGCCATTGAATAAATGGCCACGATTACCTCCTATTTCAACCAGTCAATTTTTCATTGTAAAAAAAGGTATGTTAGGTATAGGATATTCTACACAAAGTAACATTTAAATTTATCGTAAAATCCGAAAAATAATTACAGAGGATTATACTTTAATTTACAAAGTTTGCATTGGGTTTTATAAAAAAAGTTACCAGTAGAATCTTGCTGCGGGATCTTAGACTATTAGTAGATTGTAATAATAAAGTAATGGTTATATAATGAAGTTTCAATAATTACTTATGGAAAGCAGCTCAGCTTAGTTTACAATGTAGATCAAACATTAAGGAAAACAGACATCACAACCAATTTAAGTGATTTATTCGTGATTCAAACTTATGAATAGGTTCAAAAATGAAGCTTTCCAATGTGTTATTGGTCCACTTTGCAATAAAATGCTGTATTTCATTATACTTCTATAAACGATTTCTAATAGTAAATGATCAGCTTATTTAAAAAAGGTTATCATGATTACACAATAGTAACAGCTACCAAGCCATTTTTGGCACAGTTGTGATAAAAATGCATATTTTCTAAAAATACTGTTTTTTTTATCTTAGCACAAAATAACTTGAAAAATGCAATAAAAATAAACTTCACAAGTCTAAGACTAATTTCTACAGCTGCAAAATAATTTTGAAATAAAAATCAATAATCAAAAAATGAAAATTTTCAACTGTGAAATACAGGGCAAAAACAGTCATTTTAATGTAGCAAACAACATAATACACAAGTTTTAGAATGTTGAATATATTGTTACTAATCTTAATCGCTGTGAATTAGTCTTTAAGTTGAGGACACAAAAATTGTATATCCAGAGTGTGTGAACCCAAAAAAGTCAATTCATAAGTGAAAATATTATAATATGAATATATTTCGATCATCCGAAGTACTTTGATAGCAGGACATTAATCGCAACGAAATTTATAAACCACACTCTGAATTCAATATTCCTCAACATTCACCAAAAACAAGTAAATATTGCTCTTATCCAATTTTTTTGTCATAATCCATATAAAATACCAATCATCTATAGATCTATGGAGCAATGACCCAGCATCAAACACAAAAAAGGCATTGGACAAGACATACTCTAACGACTCCTTCAAGAGACATTAATAATAAATAATATACTTAAATGTATATGTACAATTTTTGATCTGTTAATAGTTTTACTTATTTACACAAGAAATGTCGAAATTGAACCTGAAAACTCATGGAATTCATAAAACATAATCTTGTTTGGTCATGAGGGAAGTACAAATTAAACTGCTGAGTGTTTTCCAATAAATTCTCCGGATTTGGAATGTACGAATTTGCCATCAAATTCCACTGACATCTGCTTTTCTTCGTGGAGTGGTTCCCGTTCATCCCTAAGAATAAGAAATATGTTTTTAATTAAAAGATAAATAGATACATATGTTGCAAAAACATGCTAGGCGAGTTTCAACAATCATTCAAAGCAAAATAGTTTGAATTCAATTTCATATCTACAAATTCACATACAAAGCAATAATTACAAAAATAAATTATATTAAATATTGAGTTAACGTAAGGTATGTTTACTTAGAATATAGTTCAAAAAATTAACTGAAACTTGAAGTATTCTTGATCTAGTTTACAATAAAACAAAATTGGGGATAATATTCATATGTGTGTGGAATAAAAAAAAATGTTAAAGTTAACATTTTCATTGATTCCCGTAAATTTAATGTTCAGAGTTTAGATTTTAATAAGAATAATAAATTGGACTATGTAATTTGCGAGATTTGGTCTTCATGTTCAATTTACCTCAGATTTTAATTTAGTTTTCAAGGAACCCTTTTAGTGGAAAGGGTATTCATATGTTCTTATTGTTTCACTTAAATTGGAAAAACATTGCTCGTAAGTTTATATTAATAATCAATTTTAATAACAATGTATTACAACTTGTTATTATTTTATCCTTGAAAGGGGATTCAAATTATTACCGAAAGCTTGGCAGTAGTGGAAACGAGCTTAATTTCTTGATCAGCACACATTGTAATGGAATCCCCAATATTACTGTAGTTGTTTTCTAGCTAGACATCAAAACTACCCTTTGCTTATTTATATAGAGGGTGATTTATTAGTGTGATAAAGCTCAGTAGGTCTGTTATCATCAAAAATACCAAAATAACTTGATAATAAAAATTGCAGGCAGCTTTATGCTTTATATTTCAAAATTAACTCTGTGTCAGATCAAAGTTATGTTTTTGTAAATGGAACACCTTATATTTAACTGTAAAACTGAAATCGGCTTTACTTTCCCATCACAACTATGTGAGGTTGTAATATTTTATACTGGGTATTTGAAAAGCTATAACCATTTTTCGGTCAAAATCGTAAAAAGTTCAGCGCCCAGTATAGTTGGATAGGAGTGAAATAATAATAATCTGTTAACCAGATATTTTCAATGATTATCTAAATTTAGAAATACAAATGATTTTGCAAATATTCATAAAATCAAATACAGGTTGGTAAATTAATTTTGGCAGTTGACGATGCAGTTACCGGGAAAAGCAGGCGACGTACATTCCGCATGCCAAGTTTTAAAGTTTGTGTGGCTTACGAATTCTGCCAGCGAAGTGAGCTCTTGCAATCCGCATACGTCTTTGCTACGGCGCATCGGACGTTGCTAAACTTCCGACTGCCAAAATTAATTTGCCAACCTGTACATACTTATAGTGAGTCAAAACTCAGTAACAATATTTTCCCAGTACCTAATTTCAAATGGATTGGGGCGTATTTTATATCATTGTCGAGAAATACTATTACTACACTTCTATCTTTATCAAGCATATCCCATACCTTAAGTTATTAGTTTTTGAGATATTTTCATTTTTTGTATGTGAAGTATCATTAAGGTATGTAATAGTTCACCAGATGTAATTAGCACCTACTTCATTTTAGTAAAAGTAGTGTTGTTTTTCGAGTGTTGCTTCTTATTTCTTTTTAAGTATAGGTATAGTTTTTGAAAAATCTTCAATGGCGAACTAACATCAGAACGCGAACTCTGTAACAGAATAGAAAGGAAATTTCTTTCTATGTTAGTAACACAAAACAGTCTAACCCACAAAACAGTCCAAACTTTATTCTGTTTTGTGGGTTAGACTGTTTTGTGTTCCTAGCATAGAAAGAAATTTCCTTTCTATTCTGTTACAGAGTTCGCGTTCTGGTAAACTATTACATACAAAATTACTACTATGCATAGAAAATATCTCAAAAACTAATAAATTCAAGTATGAGAAATGTTTAATAAAAATACAATTTCGATTCAAGCTATAATAATAATGATGTTCAAATATATACCTACTTTTGAATTAGTTTTGAAATGTATTGCTCAGGTCATAAAAATTACAATTTTCAAATGAAATAAACAAATTACAATACTAGGAACGTAGGTAATTACAACTGTCCTACTACTAAGTTTTTGAATTCAACATGTAATGCAACGAATTGAAAAAATTATAATTTATGGTATAAAGCCAACATGCTTAATGATAGTGCTACACTAAACAGAATTGCAAAAATAAAAAAAAAGCAAGAATCTGTTGTTAGCTTTCTACCTCTATACATATATGTATATTCCATAAATAAAAGTAATGTAGTCTCAATAGTGTTTTAGTCAATGAATTTTCAATTTATTAAGACAGGTAATTGTATCCCCGTGATATCCCCTTAACAATTCAAACCAATATACAGGGTGTGTAAAACTAAAAAAATATAGTATAGGTAATGAAAGCCAAAATGATTATAGCACTTTATATATATTTTTTAATACAGGTCCTTGTTTCCGAATTATAGGCATTCAAGGTTGGAGTGTTGGAATGCTTTTTTTTTAAATATATAGAGATCTGCAATGTTGACTCGAAACTAGGGATGTACTAGTCACGATTAAGCATCCAAAATCATTGGAGGGATGATAGCACTAAGCTTATAAAAAGATACTTTATCTAACACAATATAATAACTATTTGGTTATACTTTCAATTAAATCCATCAAATATGATTTATCAAAAAATTGTGTGTGACAAAAAAGCTAAATGAAGATTTAATATCTAACAGAGGTCCTGACTCCTAGCAATAATGAGGAACTGGAAAGGTACACAGTATCTATCCAAAACAAAATAGACATTGCCTATAAGGAATCCTGTCCGATGAGGATGGTTCAGACAGGTGGCACGACCAATACCTGGTGGTGCCCTGAACTGGAACACCTCAGAAAGACAGCGAGAACGACCTTTAACAAGGCAAAACGAACAAAACTCAAAGAGGACTGGGGAATATATAAAGCCAACCTCAAAGAGTTCAAAAAAGTCTGCAGACAAAAGCAAAGAGAAGCCTGGAGAGCCTATTGTGAGGCAGTCGAAGAATTCCCACAAATTTCTAGGCTACAGAAGGCACTCTCAAACGACCACCATAAGAGTATCGGCATCCTGACAAGGGTAAATGGCGACAAGGCCGCCAACCTCCAAGAGAGCGCTGAGATTCTTATGGAAACTCACTTCCCAGATTCTGTATTTCCTGGAACGTCAAACTGGACGGAAGTACCAACAACACCCTCACAATACGACTGGCAATCTGCTAGTGCAGTAATTGATGAGGACAAGATAAGGTGGGCCATATCGGGCTTTTCCCCCTTCAAGTCACCAGGACCTGACGGAATAAGACCAGCCCTACTTCAATGGGGAATGGATATTCTTATGCCGCACCTGGTTGGAATTTTCAGAGCCTCTCTAGCTCTGAGGTATATTCCCAGTAAGTGGAGAGAAGTACGAGTGGTATTTATACCCAAACCAGGCAGGATCGACTACACCTTACCAAAAGCATTCCGACCAATTAGTCTCACATCGTTCTTTTTGAAAACAATGGAGAGGTTATGCGAGCGGTATATAAGAGACGAAGTGCTAGTTCACAACCCACTTCATCCAAATCAGCATGTATATACTCCGGGAAGGTCCACCGATTCGGCCCTTCACCAAGTGGTTGGCAGAATCGAAAGATCATTGGACAACAAAGAATCCACCCTGGGTATATTCATAGACATCGAAGGAACGTTTGATAAAACAACCTTTCCAACAATTACCCAGCAACTCAACTCCAGGAATGTACCTCTGGTAGTAGGAGAATGGATACTCAAGATGCTCTCTAGTAGAGCAATAAGTATTAATGTAGAGGACATCACAGTAAGAGGACTGGTCATGAGGGGATGTCCACAAGGAGGAGTCTTATCACCCCTTCTGTGGAACATGGTACTAGACACCCTGATTAATCACCTCAACAACAATGGATTCTACACAATTGCTTACGCAGATGACATAGTTATCTTGCAGACCGGCAAATTTGTGAACACACTGTGCGATAGAGCGCAGGATGGGCTTAAATTAATTGAAAAATGGTGCAAGGAACACTCACTGTCGATCAATCCCAGAAAGACTGAGATGGTCCTTTTCACCAGGAAAAGAAGTTTATCGGGTTTGAAACCTCCTGAAATCTTCAAAAGCAAACTAAACTTTTCGGAAGAGGTGAAATACCTTGGTATTACCCTCGACAGGAAACTAACATGGAACTCTCATCTACACAACAGAGCAAAAAGAGCATATGTGGCTTATGAGCAGTGTCGGAGGACAGTGGGACGCACATGGGGTTTGTCACCCCGTGTGGTTACCTGGATCTACACTGCAATAATAAGACCCATGTTAACGTATGGAGCAATTGCATGGAGACCGAAGGTTCTACAAGCAACGGCCATCCAAAAATTATATCAAATACAGCGAATGGCTTGCTTAAACATCACAGGAGCCATGAGAACAACACCAACCGCAGCAATGGAACTAATTACTGGTCTGACCCCTCTGGACCTGTACGTCAAGGAGGTTGCGTTAATGGCCATGGTACGATTGCGCACGGCTGGTGTAAACCCCGAAGTAGGAGTGGGCCAATTGAGGTTGAGCCTGTGGCAGGAAGCGCTCACTGCGCTACCTCTGCTGCAGGCAACCAATGATGCAATTGAACCCAGGTTTTTGTTTAACAAATCCTACAAAATTCAAATAAAACAGAACACAGAGCCAGGTGCTGCAAATGCAATACGCATATATACAGATGGTTCAAAAATGAAAGAAGGCTCGGGATGTGGAGTTTACTCAAGAGCACTAAGCCTAAAGATGAAGTGGGGAATGGGAAACAATACCAGCGTAGTTCAAACAGAACTGGCTGGTATCTCAATTGCCACAAAAGAACTAACCAGAAGAGGAATTTCTGGCAAAAACATAATAATCTGCACTGATAGTAGACAAGCCCTATTAGCCTTGAACAGACAACGTGTTATATCGAGGCTAGTACTAGAGTGCCACCAAGATTTAGCTGACGCCTCGGCAGATAACAATATTATCCTGAGGTGGGTTAAAGGGCACGACAGGAGTAAAGGAAATCGCATTGCTGATTCTTTAGCCAGGGAAGCCGCTGGACTAAAAATTCTAGGACCCAGTGACACCTACTGCCTAACGACTTCGACAATTGCGGAACTAGCCAAACGCTACACCCATACTCAATCCCTTAAGAGATGGGATGGAATCAAAGGATGCAGTCTTGTCAGGATCACCCTGGGCGACCCTGGGAAGCTGTAGCCGAAAAAATATTTGGCGATGACCAGGAGAAACCTACGTTTAACAGTAGGATTTCTGACTGGTCACTGTCAACTAGGGAAACACCTCCATACTATGGGGCTAGTGGACACACCTCTATGCAGGATGTGTGAACAGGAAGATGAAACTGTCAGGCATGTCTTATGCGAGTGTCCGGAGTTATCGTCAATAAGAGAGTGTGTGTTCGGTGAGTCTTGGCCTACACCTGCCGATATAAAGGAGATGTCTCCTAGTGACCTGTCCACCTTCCTGAGAAGGACAGGATGGACAATGACCTAGGAAGACAACTCCTCGGGAGGATGTACAATGGGTCACATGTGGCCTAAGTGCTGTGAGCCTACACTCACCCTCCCTACTCTACAGATACAGATAGAATATCTTCACAAAATATACACGGTACAGCGTATAGTTCTACAACTTTAATTGTGTATAACTTACTTATTTATTTGAAAGGTATTTGCATATCCCTTTTCAAAAAACCGCAACTTTATAAGATTTAAAGCTAAAGCTTTAAAATTACTAATGTAATAAGACAAAGGACTGAAAAATTTTTTTAGGCTCAGTTTGAAATTTTCATTTTGTACAGGATGGTCTTAATAATATTTACATTCCAAAAACTATTTGTGGTTTTTTTTTAATTAGTTTCAAACAACAAAAAATAGGTATCTACAGAAAGTCAATAGCAAAGTTGAAGGGGATAGAATACAGTATCCATTGATGAATACTTACACAGGGTGTTCCATTTGATAAAACTGAAAAAACTTCCATGGAAGTTTTTGGAATGTAAAATTCATTTAAGATCATCCTGTACAAAATAAAAATTTCAAACTGAGTCTAAAAAAATTTTCAGTCCTTGGTTTATGTAGGTTGGTGATTTGAAAGCATTAGTTGAGGTTTTCTCCGAGATGTATAGTACCAACTATTTCGGTTCTGAAAATGTGGAAAAACGTATGGCATCCTATTTGAACAAAATTAAGTCATTTGCCTAGTTTACTAATGTACCACCTTGTATACATGAACATGATGTTTGATTCTAATTACCCTTAACATATACCTATCAAATAAACATGTAACCAATATACAATAAGATTTGTAGAACTATGACTGGAGGTTTGCCGGATAGGATCCTTCATAAGAAATATACACAAAATCAAAAAAGTGAAAGGGGAGAGAGGAACTTTTGATAACCACCTAGTTTATAAATCGAAATTCAAATGAAAAAGAATATGTAGATGCATTTGATGCTATTGAATAAATCACATTTAAAATCCTGGAAAAAGGCTTATAGCCTGTCCCATCGATCCGTCAATGTTCTCAAATATGGATTTCTTGTGTAAATGTCAGGTCAGACTAAAATTGTCTATCATGAAAGTTGTGTTCCCACTTTTTCTCTTAATAGTTACCGTTTCTGAGTTATAAAGATTCAAAAAGTTGAAAAGGTTGTGTTCTTAATAGCGTTGATTGATGAAACTCATCAATCAACGTTAATAGTATACACACGTTTCAACGCCATCTGTGAGGTAGCGTACTTGGCGCGCCTTTTTAACGTTGTTACTATGATCCTGTTCAATTCAATACTCTTGAAAAAATGATACTATTGGGAATGATGAAAGAGGTGTGAATTTAAAAAAATGATGGCTAATCAATATTGGAGTATGACTGGCCTTGACAATTGGTACATTCTATTAAACAAAACGAGATATTAATAAAAAGTTGGGAATATGAAAATATCTGAAACAGGGTAATATATTACTGTAATAAATAGATTTTAAATGAATTGTAAGAGCATTAAATCCCACTAGGGGGTTTCAAAACTGATACGATATAAAAATGAAGCATGTATAGTATGCTATCTATGCACATTATTTAAATTTAAATTACTACATAATACATAACCGACAAATCCATGATCTAATACACTATTGAACTTAATTGTCAGGTTTATTTATTCCACAACTTCACAATATATATCTAGGACAGGTTTTGATAACATAAGCTAAAAGGCTCTATTTCTCAAGTCACATATCATGCTTGTATAGTAGATTGGACAAAATCTTACACAGGGGAAGGGACCAGCTTGATGGGTTGTGGTAGATTCAAACTGCTGGGATGTGCCGGCGCAGCTTTGTAACTGCAATAAGGCAGCGGAAAACGCCAACTGTATAAACTGAAATTCTCTTGCTATGTATGTGTGATTGGGTTTAGTTTAAGCAAAATTTAGCGTGGAAGATACAGCCTACTAGAGTGTCAATCGTAAACACTATTCATATAACACTCAAAATTGAAAGCTGTGGATATATCTGTGGTTAGATGGCAAAACCGAATATGTCGACTTTTTATCATTTTGAGACTTTTGTACCAATATGTTCGTAATAACAAGATCTAGAAGATGGCAAAATCAGACTAGTGTGTTACGATTTATTTTTGTTGCGCCAGAAGTATATATCACAAAACAAACTAACCTATAGAAGTGAAAGTTTATAGGATAACCTAAAATGAAAAAAATTAGGTTTCAAACCCATCCACCTGAAGCGTCAGCTGCAATCGAGTTGTCGAAATAGGCAAGGCAGCTATGAACACAAAACATACTCGGACAAAAATAGAAGTGAAAGTTCTGTGTCAAGGTATGAAAGAAGAATTTCAACGATCGCAGTGAATGGTTTCAAAACAGAACTATTTCATAGCGTTTTTTTTAAATGGAATCTTTATTTGGTATAGAAATATGTTTGTTTGTTTATTTCAATGACTAATGCCCGATTTCACCAACTATTTCCTAAAGTTAGGTAATACCTAAAACTGATTTAGAAATCCCTAAATGCAGTTTACGTTTCACCACGTCCTAAAGTAATACGTAAGAGTGATCATATTAGGTATTTCTTAGCGCGCGTGTCAATGGTAAATCTAATTGATAAGCACTTTCATCGATATTATGAAAATTTGCCAACAACCAGCAGAGCACGTGAGTTGGATGAGCTAGACGATAATCTGGATTCTGAAATTGAAGATTAAAATTTGAGTTCCTGTTTTCTGATACTGAGACGTTATTTTGTATTGAATTGTGAAAGTTGAAGATGTAGAAATATTGAAAGTTGTTATACAAATAGGAGTAGCTTTGGTGACAGCGTTGGGATTTGAGAAATATTTGTTCTACCATCTATTTATGGGAAATACTAGATACACCACATACAACTGGAACATTTTTGATGATATAAAGTTGACAATAGCATATAGGTTTAGAAGAACCTAAACCTTTTCCAAAAAAAAAATTGAGCAAATTAATTTGCTATGTCTCCAAAGAGTTAACCCTACTTTCAATACAACAACTGAAATATATTATTATTCAAACTGACACTGATTTTATAATAAGTTTTGAAACATTAATTTATAATCCCTTGAAAAATGGTGAAAATCGACATATTTGGTTTCGGCAGCGAACCACAGATATTAAATTATAATAAACTAGTGGTGAAAATCATTAGCGAATAAAGATGAAAAGTAAAAATATATGGTTTGAAGAGCACAACACAAACTTCAGCTGATTTTTATAGCCTTGAATTTGTTACACATCCAAAAAGCAAACATTGAAAGAAGTCAAGACGCAAAACATCTCAAATACCTAAAATGTATTAAGTATTTTACGTGGTTTCTTCGTTTAAGTTGTAAAAAAAAAATTTTTGTGAGTTTTCAAGTTCTTTCCCTATTTGATGTGAGACCTAGGAGAATCTGTTTGGTTCAAGAACGAGGTTTATATAAACCAATCGGTGTATCTACTTGTAAACTCTAGCAAATTGCAGAAATCTTAAAACCTAACCAAACCCAGCCTTATTTACTATTTAATATGACACAACTCCTAAGCGGTTTCTTGGATATGCAGCTACACTTAAGCACCTTCTGTATTCGACTTAGTAATCACTGAAAACCTAAAGTTGTACAAGTACCTACATTTATAATACTAACTAACTAACTAACTTTCAAGAGTCCTCCACCAGATAATTAGTCTTTATTCATCAAACTAAACTGGGTAATTGTGTAGAAATTAATACAAAGCAGTCAGTTCTTGCACGATTCATCTACTAGTTTCAGAGTAAACTAATGACAATACATGTTTGGCTCACATGTACAATAAAGTAAATCAACGAGGTACTCTTGAAAATTCCATAATATCATCCAGATTCTAATATTAAATCTATTGAGATGGCTATACCCAAATTGGCAGTACCAGTCCAACATGGACATCAAGGATATCAAAACACACCAATGAAAATACTTTCGAAATAATTAATTTTCAAGAAAATATTTCGTCTGTATAAGTTAAACACAAAAAAACCTAATGGAATTTATCGGTATGTGGTTTACTCCTCTAGGCATGAAATCTTAAAACGCAAAAAACAACATTAGAAGGAAAACTTTGAACAGCACAATGAATATGGAACGCAAAAAACTAATTGCAATAGCGTAGAATGCAATGAAATTTCCAACAATAAACCAAGAAGTTGGGTAATGTATCTTATGAACATTAAAATAAGTGCATGGAAATGAATGTTTATGGCTTGCGCCATCTTTGGAATCTCAAAGAACTTCCTAGATGATCGAGGTTAAAATGTAGGGTCAAATTACGAATGTCCAATATTTTTGCAATTAAACACAAATAAGTAAAATCTCTCAATTAAAGATCACTCATTTGATTCACCTCACCTAGAACCACGTAAGTTTTGTCTGCTTTAAAATTTCAGATATTGAGAGGCTGTTGATGAAAAGGAACATTCGTTTAGAGCATCCCAAGGATAGAGAAGATATTCTTATTAGAGGAGATAATATTCGAATACATATTAAAATTGAAAGATTAGACTTGTTATTTAATATCCGTGTTTTGTATACAAAAACATCATGTGAAAAATAGAGCCGAACAACAAAACAATCAACAGTTAATTAAATTATGTTTGCGGGAGCAAATTAAGTGTTTAATACACTCATATACAGAAAAACGGACAATTTAAGGAAGGAAAGTATGTAGATATATTGAAAATTGAGTGTTAAATTGTTCGAAAACACGAAAAAGTAAGAAAAGATCGAATCTGGAGTACGAAAAATCAGTAGAGGATTACCTGCCAGAATACAAAAATTAATTATATGAAAATTAAGACACCAAGACAATGCAAGTTCCCACACAGATCGAAAAACAGTTGAGTTTTCACAGCAAGAAAACAACGAATTTTCCATACAGTCCCGACCCAACTCCTAAGGACTCTTGCACCTTTTCAAAAATTAAGAACTAACTTCGTGGTGAAAGGTTCCAGTCTCCCAGAAGATGCAGTCAACGCCTTCTTTAAGTCTATTTTGGTTCCAAAGGATGGAAAAATGCATTTCTCTTCGTGGAGGATACTTTGAAAAACAATAGGGTTTAAAAGTTATCTCCTGTTTTTTTTTCTAGCTCTCTATGCAAAATATAAAAGACAACCCTCATATCTTGAGTTGGTATCCAAGTCTCGATCCGAAATTTGTAACACAATCAAACCTTATACTTTTATATTCCATGCTATAATCTATAATATTACTAATTTCTACCTAAGAACCATAATTCGTAGATACCCTTTTGGTTTAATGGATTTAACATGAACTTTCTTGTCTGCCTCTAACCGTAAAAGATGAACATTGGAATGTCGGAGAAGGTGAACTCATTCTCGTCCAGGGTTGTTTACTTTTAAAAGGAAGAGACAAGTTTAAGCGCTAAATTTTGGGATGTGTCAATTTTGATTTAAGTGGGTTTGAAAATATTTTAATAGATATTATCAACTTATATGGTATAATTATCCGTTGAAAAATTCCTTATTCAAGTTAATAAGACAATAATTACTTTGGGCCCGATGTTTTGAGATGAAAAGTAAAAGAGATGTTGTTTGTTCAGTATTATATAATTAACATAATACATCAGCAAAGTAGTCTAATCAACAAGTTGAAAATGGTGAAAAATAGAGATTTTGCGCTCCTAAAAATACGTGTTTATTAATACATAAAAAAGATGGAAAAAGGCATTTCGTGTTTTGCCAATATCTCGAAAAGTACTAATATTTATGAAATAAAATATGATTATCAAAGAGGAGTAAATTTCCAATAAAAGAGTCCTTAACTCCGGAACTCTATCTCCATTATTGATAATTTCAATTCTCCTCGGGTCATCCTGGGTATACGTGCGCTACGTCAAAAGCAAGCAAGTAACATTAAATAATTTTTTAAAGAATTAATTTAAGAATTGTAAAAAATATGGTTAATTCTGAATACTTCAAAGAATTGATTGCCGTTGAAAACGATTTTTGAAGTTAATTTTTCAACAAGCAAGGCAATTGTTAATTAATAAAATGTTTTTGAACTTCCTCCTTTATACACATCACGTCATAAAAATTTGAAAAGTTTCAACATTCTGTTAATAAAAACCAATATAAAAATTGGCAAATCAGTCATTTATTGAAAAAATTATTATAAACAACGTAAGTAATGAAATTTTTCAAACTCTCAAGGTGTCTTATTATTTTTTAAAACATTTTTTTATCTTACAATAAAAAAGGAATTTCAAAAACATTTTGTTATTTAACAATTGCCTAAATTTTTTTAAGTATTCAGAATCTACCATAATTTTTTGAAACTTTTGAATTAAAAATTGGTATTTAAAAAAAAATTTCTAATGTGGCCTGTTTGCTTTTGATGCAAACAGAGAATGACTCGCGGAGACCTATTTTTAGCGATGAATTTAAAAATCGATACATTATCCTAGACATAATTCCGAGTCTAATGAGCTATCACAAATATTTTAGAATCAGTCTCTTTATTTTTCACCATTTTATCCATACCAATTTAGGATAAAAAGCTTACATAAACTAAAATGTACCACTGATCGTTTCGGTAGTATCAATGTGTATTCGTTTGTGTTTATTGTGTACTTAAACAGTATCAATGAATATGAGCATGATTTCTTATAAAAAATATACCAATTTGACATACCTGCCCAGCTTGGGATCCTCTTCATCGGTGTGTTTAGATCTATTACAGCATAAGGCTATAATACCCAACCTGTTTACGAAGAAACATGTTATATCCAATACTATCAGTACTAAAATAATAGCAGCAATCACAATTCCAATTATGGCGGCACTACTCATGGCTGGAGAACGAACAGGTACTATTGGATCAATACCTAAAGAAACAAAAAAATTAATATCATTAGTTATGATGATTATGCATTAGGACATTCTTATTGTGGTGTCAGTTTTTTGTTATGTTCCAGCACAGTGTTAAGGTGACATTGCAATCATTATCGATATTCATCTCATGATTTCTGAATTCAATTCACGTAGCCGAAATTATACAAATAACTTAGTGGATTCATTGTGCCAGTTCTCAAACTTTGTTTTCAGTCAAAACTATCGAATATAGGCTAATTATAGTTTGTGTTAATGCTTAAGTAAGCACAAAGAAAGTATTACAAAAAAGGTAGCTTTGCTAAAAGATGTCCTTCTCGGAGCTTTTTCTACAAATGTGTTCCATAAGATTAAAGAAGAAGGCTGGCAGAAAGTTTTAGAAGTTGCCAAATCAACTGGGCTTTTTACGGAAAACCGAGACAGGACATTTCTCCGTGACAAGTTGTTCAGTGTACGGGAAAGTGTAACCTTGGTAAATAGAGAAAAATTACACCTCATGTTGAAAAAGTTTTGATATGAACACTTCATGATTTTTACTTTCAAAACTAGGCTACTTGATATTATTAGTTACTCCTAAAATGTAAATAAACGTCTTTAAGCGGGTAGGCCTACAAGACGCCTTCTTCTCTACCCACTAAACAAGCAACTTCCACCGCATGTCTTTGAGAGACACGTGAATGGTTTAGAAAAGACATTTTTCCTTCAAATTACCAAAAGTATTTTCTACCATTCTTGTTGTAGCCTTATGCTCATAATTATATTTTCTTCCCCCTCAAATTCAATGGAACCATAAGCCGGTCTCCCGCCATTTTCAAAATCCCTGTATATAGCAGAGTTGCGAATTAAGTATGTTATCTGTGTTGCGAATCTCTAGAATCGTGTACATTTAATAACCCACAACAAGCTACAATTAAAGTAGTTTGGCCAAGGTTGATTATATTTTTCACTGAGACACTTTGACATGGTGAAAAATTGCACTCTTATCTACATTAAGCGATAAATCAAAAGTAAATAAATAAATCAATATGTTTCATATCATTTTTGTAAACAAACATAACGGAAAAATTCGAATCAAACTATTAAGATAATAATCATACTAGCTGTCTGCATGTAGGTAACACAGTAACTGAACATATTAAAGTTTTTAATACTAGATATTACTCACGCACTTCCTTTTGTAAATATAAATTTATCGGTGCACATCAATTTAACCGTAAGCACAAACTTTTTGTATCAGTGGCATGCCAGATTGATTTTTAATGAAATGAGTAATCAAAAATAATTGCAACATCATAAATGAAAATGGTGTTATTAGTAGATGGAAAAAATTTAATCAAGCACAGTTTTCTACACCATAAACACCAGAAGATAAGACATTTTTTCAATATGTATAACTAATTGTGTTGAGGATTACAAATTATGATATAAATAAAAACAGTCTACTGACGTAAATCTAATATTTCCAGTGACGTAGACAATGTACATATTATAGCTGCAAATAAAAAAAGGCTAGAGGTCTCTAGGATCAAATATAAGCAGACATTATCAGTAAAATAGCGACTAAAGGTTAATCGTTGTTTGTGTTTAATGAACCCGAGTCAAAAAATTGATTTTTCTGAGAAGTACTCTGCTAATATATATATATACAATCAAGGTCAAGATTATTCCAGGAGTAGGTATACTTGTAACAAATGTTTAAGTTTCCATAAGGGACACTGCTTCTTTCAGCTATAAAAAGTTCGCTATTTACCAAACTGTAATGATCTAACGGCCTACAAAGAACGAAATGTTGTAAGCTACAATAAATTATCAACAATTTAATATCAAATCACAAAATATTGTTATCAGATGTTCTGAAATTCTACTTATTGAGTTAAAACTGAATTTATCATTACTAAAATTTGCCTCTTGGCCGTGCGATGAAAAACAAAGTTGATTCACAACCAACGGGACGATAAAGGGGTAATACACCTAGTAAGGGACTTTTGGTTTCTCCCCCAGGCGTATTTTACGATGAAAAGCTATGTTGTTCCGAATTCACGATAAAAAGCTAGGTACGTTGGTGCGAATTGGGACAAACTTTATTCACATAAAAAAATAGTTGGTCAAAGGAGGAATAATAGTTCTTACTAAATCTTTAAAACAATTCAAATAACTATTATTCCTAAATACGCATGTAGGTCCAATATCAATTCAATTTCACTTTTAAAAACTCAATAATCAACGACAAATCATTTAACACTTTTTGTGTATCCTAAAAAATTAGCACTCTTGCGGTGGTTCGTATTGTGGTGCGATCTAGCGGCGCGTGACTAAAGTAGGTATGAGGTAAATAAGTAGGTAATCCGAAACTGTAATTAGTGTGCAGTCATCTACATTTCACTCAGCTAATAATGTAAATGTGGCCAGCTTTCAATTATAAACTATATATTTCATTGTTTCTGTAGAAACCCGAGACATACTCAACTTAAATATATTATTTGTGATATTGATAAAATCACCAAAACAAAATAGTCACATTACCATTATTAAGATAACCATATATAAATTTGCAATAATCTAGCCCTGCCAGGGCTGACTGAATAAGTCGGTTGTTCTCTGCATTTAAAGAAGGTAATTTGATAATATCACGCATATTTGTGTGTGTTGTGGTCGATTTTATCTTGTTAAAAATATCCCATAAAATTAGGGATATCTTGAGACGCCTTTGTTTCCTTTTTTTATATTGAATAGATTAAAGCATATACAAAAACTCCCTCTTACCTACTTTCGACACGTGTGGCTAGATCGCACCAAAATCGATCCACCGCAATATGGAGGGATGTAAACATTACGTCCAAGAAGTAAGCACCCAAATTTTGTTATTTTGCTATATATTGAATGAACTAAAACACAACAACTTTCGTTAGTGACATTCGTTATTCCGCCAACATCCAACCCCTTAAAATAAATAAAATAACTTTTGGATGATGGTCTCCAGCACCATGTCCAAATTTAGATCGGGCCTATTGATTGTAAAAACTGAAAAAAATAATTTTGACATAAGCCAATCGTTAGTTCCCAGAATAAAATTTTTGGTAATCCTATTATCAAAGTAATGAAAAATAAAAACTGATTTAGCATAACGAAAGGCTGATGGTCACTATCTGCAGAATGGCCAGACAATCCAATAGCCCCTCGCTCATTAATTTGTTAATTACCAACCTGGTAGATATAGGATATAGTTTATATTTTAACCATATTCCATAAAAGGATTAGATTAAATTAGATTTCATGATGTGGCTAATTGGCCTATTCCATAAGAGGAGTCTTGTGGTACACAACTGGTTAGCAATTGCTAGATGGACTAACAATAAAAATTTCGTATTTAATAAGTAACAAAATTTGCTTTATATTGATATAGCCTAGAGAAGATAATATTATATATTCTATAATGAAAACCTTATCCCAGTATTAGTAACAGAGTCCAACCACCTCCGTTTTTAATACATATTTGAAACTTGGAACTTGAAATACATATTGAAATAATGTTTAGTCAGAAAATTGTTTCAGGGAGAATAAAAATTACCTAAAACTTATATATAAAATTAGAATAGCAACAGTTGTATTGAACTGTATCTTTTTATGCCCCCTGCTTATAAAATAATTTTAATAATCTCTAGTATGTTCTCAAAAATGTTTATAGAAGGATACCTAATCGAAGTTCGTGGAAATCAATATGTCCGAAAAACTTCATGGTTTTATGTTTATAATGCACATATAATACATTTTTTATATAAAATTAGGGGAGTGGGACATTAGTAGACGAATACCTTCATCCTGATTTAATTTGGATAATAAATTGATCTATTTGTATTTGTTTCTCAACTTGTCGCTACTGACAGAAATCAGTTCCTATGTTTTTAAATTCAAACCTCTTTGAGAACATACATCGTTGCAGAGTTCCATGTAGGTACACTTAACTATTCTAAATCTAATACAGAACATGCTGGTATATGATAAAAATTGCATGTAGTTTCAAAGGAGGAGAATCAGACTTTGGAACCTAAACGGAAAAAAATATAAATAATAATCCAAGGAGTAGATAGTTATAATCCGTTTTTATTGTAGTATGTAGTATCCATACGTGTTCTAAATTTTGTGTAGTACAACCCAGAATTAAATAAATGCATGCTATGAGCCAATAATCAAATTAAACAATAAAAAGCCAAGGTTACTACGGTTAACAAATGCAATATTAGACAGAGCAAGCATTAATGACTGAACTAATAATACATGCTCTAACAATTCCCAAAAATTTCCATAACATATAATACAGCTGAAATTTTTAGAGAATTTAATTTAGCTACGTACACTTTTGATGGTGATTATCCACTGTACACTGGCAACTTTTTTCACTAAAGCTGCTTTCCAACACTTCACAAATACAAAAATAAAGCGCAAAAACATTTAAACACAATAAGCGTTTTTTTCGTTTATTTGATTACTTTTTTGAAAAACTGACAATTTTTATAAACATGTAGTATGGATGAAATTCTTTATCTTCGGCTGCTTTTAAAATTATTATTGTCCAACTAGCAGAAAACACATCTGAACAAAAAAGTAACAGAGTCCAATGTGGAACTTGAGTTTTATGGGGTACAAACTATAAACTAAGATACCATCTTATGAAAAATATCTAACTAATCAAAAAATATAAAAACGTGCAAAACATGCAGTTAAACAAAAAAAAGGTATAACGTTATTCTTACAACATATTTGATAACATTCTCAGTCTTAACAATATTGATATATAGAGTTTAGAAAACTCTTATTATGATAAAATTTTAAATCGTAAACCATTAATAGACAATCTAAGAACACAGAAAATGTTTTTAAAAATAAGGCATTTTTTCACAAAAAGACATCACAAAATTACTTATATCAAAAAGCTGAGACGAGCTTTCCTCCGAATACTGATAGTCAAAATGGGAGAGAATTATGACACATTTTTTTCCTATTGTTTTCTATGCGATTATGCAAATTGCGTTTCTAATAATGGGTATTTTTTAAGAAGATGAATAACAATACATCAAAATATGAATAAAGAAAAATACACTCAAAAAAATGAACAGTACAATGTTTTGGGACAAAGGGAAGTCTCGAGATTACTTTGAGCATGTACACAAACTGATTAATGAAAGTAGTGTTACAGATGAAGTTAGATTAGATTACAAAGGGGTCGATTGGACCCACTATGCTACGACCAATAAGATCTTTTGTGTATACACACACCTATATTTTAATCCAAGATATTTATGCTTCTGAGAAAGGGTATTATCCGTTCTGGAGCTAGGTCTGCCACCTGATCAGGTTCAAAGTAGACCTGTTCGGGTCCGATAAAAAGAGTACAAGCACCTTCCTTTGTGAGACTATCTGCAATCCCATGCCCTGGCACCCACAACAAAGTTACTCTGTTCCTTGTTAGCAGTTCCAGACTGTTTTAAACTTGTAGCTTGTAGACTTTAAAGTCTTTAGAGCAGCCTGGCTGTCAGATATAATAAATATACTGGCTGAGTTCATGCGTTTTTCGAGGCACACTTGAGCACAGATATCTATTGCTAACAGATGAAGTTAGACAAGTCGGTAAAATGCCCCGGTAAAATATCACTTGCAGACTTTGTGCCATGGTACGACAACCCATACCTTATGTGACTGGGAGGCACTGGAGTCTAGGAGACAAACAATTTTCGGAGAAGCCAATGTGCCACTTGAATCATATCGCACACATCCAGTGGACCTATATTGTCCACTCGAAGGTATGGGGATAACATGGTGGATGTACTAAATCTGGGAGTATAGCACAATAAGCCAACAGGCAAAAAAACAGAGAACCTATGCAACGTTAGAAAAACCAAGTACAAAAAGGTGATAGATAAATGATTTAAATAATGTATATAATGTTGACGTTTGATAGAGAGGAATCTATTAGGCATTCATAAAAATATGTTTAATTTAACAATATAAAACTTAACGTACATTGGTATACCTCATTAATGTATCTTGCTTTCATTTTGATTTGTTTTCAATTATTATTTTATTTATAAAAATGTTACTTCCGGTTACGATCAGATATCAGAAAACCTCGGAAGAGAATTATATAAGAATTGCGTGAATATACATATTTTAAATTATTTTTTCATATACCTAGTGAATGTAGAATAATATTTAACAGTATAAATAGGATTTTCACTAAATTTTTTATAATTAAAATTTGCATTTCAAATATGTGGTAAAAATATTAACAAAAATGTAAGCTGACGTAATATATCCTAGATTTTTCAACATTTATTCAATATACAATTAAACAACTATTACATTATATTTAGATCAATTTCATAAAACTAACTATGATTGGCAATTGGGGAAGAGGATTTACAATATAACTACTGTATCTTAATTTATTGATTATTTACTTTCATTCATGCCATATCCTAACAGTCTCTGAGACACTCACATATAGGTATCTTACAGAGTAAGAATAACCCAAAAATATTTTACTTAATTTCAGAAAACTATCATTAAAAAATTGAATTGTTTTTATAATTTATAATTGTTCACAACGCTATTCCTTATAAGCTGAGCACACTTATTTTACTGACTCTTTATTATAACTTTAACAAGTTTCAATAAATCGTCTGGATATCTTGAAAGTTTAACATAATTCTAATAACCTCACCTTCTTTTACCACCAATTCGGAAATTAATAAAAATTCCTACCAATTCGTCCTGGCGATTTCGATTCTAATCTTGGTTCGATAATTTAATCCTTGATTTCAGAATGTATAGGTATTTTCTCAATTTAGAACATAATATAGTATGTTAGTTAGAACGGTGTGATCGTTTTATATGAAAATTTTTTTACAGTTCTAACAACCAATCAAATTTTGTCATTTTGTGTCGTATGAAACAATTTCACCCAATCACGTCAATATTACACTGATTATTTTTTGACGTTTTGTTAAATTTGTCTAAAGTTGACAAAATAATATTGCTATGGGATGAAAATACTCCTGAAGGTCCCATACGTAAAGTTTACCATATTGCTGCTGTAGAATTAGCGTGGTTAGGAGGAGAGGCAGTTGCTTTTCTGGTGGATTTTTTTCAAATCGAGGAAAATAACGATGACACACTAGCTGTACCTACTTTCAATAGATAAAGTCTTCAACTTCGGGCTGTTACTCATATTATCTTCGTCATTTTCAAGTTATAGCGTTAAAACTTCGTAGGAAACAAGTCCTTTGTATGTAGTTCATGTGCGCGAAGAGCAGATAGTTTTTAAAAAAATGACGAGTTTTCCAGTTTTTCCGAATTTTCTTCGTTCCTTACTATCGAATCGCTTTGCTGATGCGTTGTATTCGTATTTTTATTATCTACAATTCATCTTTTGACACCATTACGATTACTTGCTTTTGTGTTATTAACAAAAAACTAAAAGGTTTATAACAATTTCGTTAACATTTGCGAGTCGAAAATATATCAGGTTCATACTAGGTAGATCTTTCATATGATGACAAAGTCCGTTTGGATTGTCATAAAAATGCACTTGCTTTGCTTTGCCTATATGAATCTTTCACAGTTTGTTCTAAAATTTTACAATATAAATCTCGCATTTTCGAATCCAAAAGTTGTTTTACAATAATCTTCCTGTGGAATCTTTTGTTTTTTTAATAGGATCCGATAATTAATCTTATTCGGAAACTATCATGACTACGCCATACAGATTTTGATTAGGTATATAGGACCAGATCACTAACACTATATTTATAATGTACATTAATGTAAGTAAACTATATACACTGTATTGTTTCTTGGAAAGTTTTTCAAATAAATGGAATATTAAAACATGGTTTGCAGAACGCACGTCACTGATCGGTATTTTTACTACCTATGCCTTTGTAATAATTTCACCATTCTAATGTTATTATAGATAAAACAGAATTGACTCGGAAAGTGAACCAAAAAACACGTGTCCTATCCAAGCGTGTTTGTTACCATGAATTTTACTTATAATCAGGGTGTCTAGCTGCCTGTTTGAAAAGGACAGAAAAAACAATACTTCATGAACAAAAATCAAGGTCACTAAAAATAAACATATAAATAGTTATGTTCTGGACATTTATTTAGATACTCTAAACGAAAATTCGAGAATGGAAGAAAGAAATGATTGGTATTCCTACCTCTCTCTGTATAATTGCTTTGGTCTGCCGAAAGTTTTGGAATTCACTTCTACGAGACAGTTCCAATGACTGGACATGATGATTGTAACTACCTTTGTATGCTTTTTAGAGGTAATTCTGATTTGTGAATGTGTACTATTATTTTAATTACCAATAATTAATAATAACTAGTAATAAAGTACCAAGTGAGTAGCGTTGTTCAATAATAAACTGTAAAAACAATAGACCAATAATCAAATTCCATA
Source organism: Lochmaea capreae (assembly GCA_949126875.1). NCBI lineage: Eukaryota > Metazoa > Arthropoda > Insecta > Coleoptera > Chrysomelidae > Lochmaea > Lochmaea capreae. The sequence goes on along the minus strand of OX421407.1, from coordinate 16,668,423 downwards.
ATATCTATTGACATTTTTAAGTAGATCAGAAGACGACTAAATAATAATTTTCCTTTCATTATAGTCTTTTTCAGAAATTATGGAACCAAAAATTAGACCAATAATAACTAATATACCTTTTTATAAAAATATAATTTTTGGGTAATGTACATAAAATATGGATAATAGTGTTAGCGATGAAGAAAAATCATTCTAAAAAAATTAAATCAATATAAAGCCCAATAAAAACGGATTCAACATAAAAAGCTGCAATAACTATGTGCGCAAAATTAAAGAAAATCAAAGCCACGAGTTCCGCCATGCGCTGGTGCATAAGTAAAACAAACAAACGAAAAAGGCGTTTTCATATAACCTGTTTTGAAAATGCGAGTTTAAATACTTGTTCAGTCAATCGAATCCAGAAAATTTCAGACTAATGCGACTGTTTGAAAACAAAAACTGACCGCTTTCGCAGAGACAAATCGGTATTTGGTTTCGGCTCTTAATGGAGTTGTAATTATTTCAGTTTTGGTTTCCATGCTGTCAGAGTAGCTTTTGCCTATTTCAAACCTCTATAAATGACTTTACCTCAATTTATCCATAAAAATTAATAAAAATACGATGCGTGATTAACTAAAAATTTTTAATAAACAAGAAATAACTAGTTTCTTCAATACCTTCCAATTTTTCGCTATTGCTCAGAAAATATCTTATAACGATTGGCTACAAACATAAAAACTCGCAGTTTAATTACTGGTTACATGAATAATGTAGTGTGAGGCAATGGATGAAAGACGATTTCAGATTTCGGGTGGCACCCGAAGGCAACTTCGCCTGAAGTCGTTTTGTTTCGTTCCTTGCCACTCCACATACTATTGAAAATGTCACACTAGTGCCTATTTTAAACTATTGCATATTATTTATTCAACCACTGAAATATTTTGTCCCTTTAACATTCAACCAAAAAATACACCAACTAACAAGAAGCGAAAAGCCCGACGTAATCTGATGTTTTGGTAACAAAAATGTATGACATTGAGAGACCGACGTTGACTTAGTAAATACACTGCGAAAATGATAAAATTTTCAAATATCGGCGATATAATTGGTCGACAATGTGAAGTATGACAAGTATCTTATAAAAATGGCTCCTTTCAAACATGCGCATACAAAAAAGGGTAGGCAGCTTCGCTTGTTGTTTGCTGGTGTATTCTTTGAATCAACTATTATTATTTTATTATTCCATCTCTATTCTTTTTGTTTTTCCGAAGTACATATATATGAAAAAATTAAAAATTGGGTAGAAATAAAAATGAACGGCAGATATAGAAGTAAATGAATTGAGATGAGAAAAACGGAAAATGAAAAAGAGGAAGAGCAATAAGGAAAAAAAGATTTACGATATTGTATGAAGAAGAAATTTGATAAGTAAATAGAATGGAAAAACAAAAATTTCATGGTAACTCCAGAAAAATAATTTAGGAAGTATTCGCTTCAATGAAACTTTAGATTAAAAAGTTTTATTAATAATCTATTAGGTTCGCGAAGCATCAAAGAAATAATTTAAAACGGGCACTTCATTTCAAAAAATTGAATGTTGACGCCATGCAAGGGAGCGTGAAAAACAAATGGAACATTATACATTTAGATAATTATTTCCTCTCAATGAAATCTTACTAAATGAGTGGATAAAATAAAACGCAATGAATTTATTCATTAGTGATAGTGACCATTACTGCGATATTGTTTTTTTTCTCGATGATAGTTGAAAAATCTATCTTCTTCTGAAAACAAATATTCATAAACCTAACTTAGACAAACACCATTCTACATTTTTAAAAATAACGAAAAACCAACTGAAATTAATTGGCGCTGTAGATAGTACAGATTAGGGTGGGTCAAAAAAATCAACTATTTTTTTTTACAACTAATACGGAAAAATGGGTTGCTACACACCTTAAAAAAATTCGCACCAAATATGAGCTCTTAATTTTAATAGGAAGATCCTCCGCATCGCAGTTTTTAATTTTTTTCTCAGTCCAATGGAAAAAAATTCATACCTCATCATTAATTGATTATACAGAAAAAATTTTTTTGAAAAATTTTGTAGGAAATGTAATGCTGTACAAAAAAAGTATCTTATATTTTTTCCGTAAACCTTACCATTTGAATGATATTGAAGATTTTACTTTGATAATTTTAAATCAAATGTCATTTTTGTTTATGAATTTTATAACTCGACAAGAAATGGCTATTATAAAGTGCGCAATAGAAATTTTTGTAGGAAATTAACTGCTCTATAAAAATGGTATCTTATGTTTTGGCGATTAAATTAAGCGGAACGTTAGCCTCTCCGAAGATTGTCTGTCTCCTTTAGTCCAATGCCTCACAGTTGGACAAAATATGGGTTACGGTCTCGGTCTCTATGCCACAAAATCTACAGCTGAGATCCCCATTATGTAGCCCCATTTTATGCAGATGATCCTTTACCGGGGCATGACCCGTTAGATAACCTGTAATAATTCTTAGCTTGTTCCTACTAACATTCAGTAGTTCTTCAGCCCGTTTCACACATATATCACCTATGAAGGTCTTACTGTGTACCTGCTTTGGAGTGTTCCTCCACTGTAGTCTATGTTGGCGTTGTACCCATTTTCATGTTTGTTCTCTGACCACCTTCTTTGTGGTCCCAAGAACTGGTTCTGGTCCAACATATGTCGTTGCTGAACCTCTTCTCGCGAGTTTATCAGCTTGTTTATTTCCAGAATTCTCATTATGTTCCGGCACCCACACTAGTCTTACTCTACTGTGGTCTGCCAGTTCATTTAATTCTTTCTGGCATCCTTCTACCAGTCTGGATGTTACCTTGCGGCTATTTAGAGCTGCAAAGGCTGCCTGGCTGTCAGTTAATATGTTTATCCTATGAATGTCAGTCCTAAGTTTAGTGGCCATATAATAAGTTGTGCTCCAGCTGAATTTATTCTAGAATTTAGGAAAATAATTAGGGGCCGATATCGATCGAATTTGACTACAGTGAACCTGGTAAATTTCCTATTACTTGTTGTACAAAAGAGATTGCATCATCTTATTCAAAATAAAATGAATAATTTATTAGTTTGGGATAAACAAAATATTTCACCACGGAATACTGTATGAAATGGTCGTATTGAACTGTACTAAAACAATATTATTATTAAGGTTGAAGGTGAAATTTATCAAAATAATACAAAAACGAAAATTCAATAACAATTTTGAAGAAATCAATATCGCAAGGAATGGTCGCTAAAAACAAAAAATGCGTTCAAATTCTCCTTTATCTAAAACTGTTGGTTATGATCTTATTAATATTTTATCCACCCTGTTATTTAACTAAGTTTTATTTACAATCCACTTTGGTGCCGAGACCATATTGAGAACACATAGATGTCATAATTTAACACACCAATTTTCGTATGAGTTTTTCTCGTAATTATTATCTACTATTAGATCAAATATTTAGCACCATTGAAAATGTCGCACGAAAACCGTCACTATAATAGTCATCGCAGCTTGTAGAGGGCGTAACGAACGTATTGCCGTTGCAGAGTTCCAATATAACCCTGAAGAGGCTAGGGAAGTTATTAAAGGTGTAAGAATTTGAATGTTTTACATTGATAGTTGCCAAAATACCTCAACACAAATTTAATACACATTTTTTATCATTGAAATTTACGGTGCGGATATTGAGTCTAACCCCCCCTCTCCAGGAAACTCCATCATTTAAAACAAAGATGAAAAATCCTCGAACCCGACAATTTTTATTTCAATGGAGGTGTTTTATGACATACAAAAAATCGTTACCGCTCTTATCCTTTACAATTGACAGTTACACCTTCAGAATTTTTAAATAGCAAGGGAGGTCGTGTGATACTGGAAAGGGTTCGAAAAGTACAACTTAAAAATGGATAATATGTTTTGGATTAAACAATTCACTGATTAGAAATTATCAAAAAATAATGTATTACATTTATATCTTTATAGGGGGTAGAAGGGGTGACAATTTTTGGTATGTTATAAAAAACTTCGATTTAAATAAACGGATTTTCCTAAGGGGATAAGACTTAATATACGCACCGTATAATGTGTACAGGGTATCCTAGGACTTCGTACCAAAACTAGGGAGTTGATGGAGAGACTAAAAATAGTCATGGTACTTCATATAAAATTTTTTCTTCGCGTCTTTCGTTAACTAGCTATGTGGCTCTAATGTTGGTATTGAAAATGGTTTTTTATTTATAATTATTAAATAGCTAATTGGAAATCAGTATTGACAAGTCTACACTACACTTGTGAACTGAATTGAGACCAAGTTCGGTGGTTGATGCGGCAATTTTTTTTTAAATATATCACTTTTTTTCAGTTATAAATACAACAAGACAACTTTTCAAAAAGATTGAAGATATCCCAAATGAAAAAACAAGGGAAATGTCAACAGAACTGTACTATATTTATATCCTCGAAGAAAAGAAGCAGAGTATTCATTTTGGTTCTGTCATTATCTGAGTCACCTTCCTTAAAAGAGCTTTGACAAAGGGTTTAAAGAGCTCAGCTTGGGTGTGATCATATATATTATGTGCACTCAGTTTAAACCAGAAAATAGATGAATGGAAAACTAGAAAATTACGTGCAATTGGGTATAATTTTGAAGTTAATTTTTTTTATTGAATTGTGATATAACCAGAAATAACGAAAACAATAAACGGAATTGTAAAGTAAGTGTGAAAAAACGATAGCAAGAATATTATTATATGTAAAGGTCATGATATAAAAGTACCATTGGAGATGATGAAGACAGCCTCAAAGAAAATCAAACCTTAACAAAGTATTCCGAAAACATATACTTAAAAACGCTAGGGAAAATAGTAAGTTGAAAGAAATGGGATAAAATAGAAATATATGCATTAGTCTAAAGAATTTATTGCCGATATCTTGTATAGAATGCTGTATTTAGATGGGAAATATATTATGTATTCTTGAAATTGAATGTTGAAAAAGATTTACTTTGGTATATGTTATCAAGTTTTATTCACTGTGTATAAGTACTTGGTCAAATATAGTATTAAATAAAATCTAATTATTACCGGACAAAGTAATTAATTCGATACAGTGATGTCAAATTGGTGCGAGTATTTTAATATATATTTTAATATGTATTTCAATATATACCCAACAAAATACAGTGAGTTTTTGGCAACTATCAAATATTTAGGCATAACACTTCACATTAAACAATCATTTTATGAAATATCTACGTTTCGTTGTCTAGTTGAAGTATCGGGTAAAGCATCGTTGTAAAAAAAGGGCACTCAAATACATTAATTATCAAAAAAAAAACATTGTTTACACATATGAGTAGATTGTTGGTTGTCTGCTAATGTTTTGACGTGATAAGCATTCAAAAAGAATTCAAAAAACTACACACAATACAGCCTGTATTGATTTTCAATTAAGTTAAGTGTGTATTACTCAGTCAAGATGCAATTACAATGTAATATCCTTAATTATAGCACTCAACGATTATAATCTAATCAACAAGTTGAAAATGGAAATTTATAAAGATACTGCTCCAAAAAATATGCTCATTAGATTCGGAGCTATGTCTAGACAAATGTATCGAGAGCAATTATTAGCACATAAAAAATAAAGATGAAAAAAACGTATTTCGTTTCCTTCGTAAGGAATTTAATAAAAAGATTGTTGAAGAGGGGAAATTTTCAATAAAAAGGTTCGAATATCCATTATTTAAAATTTTAATTTAACGCTGAAATAGGTCTCCGCTGGTTATTTTGGGTATAGTTGCACCTCGTCATGAGCAAACAGGTCAGTCACATTAAATATATTTTTCAAGGCATTAATTGTTGATATAAACATTTGAAAAACTATGGTGTATTTAGAATTAAAAGTAAATATATGGGTTATTAAAACTTAGGTATACATTTAATTTTGTATAAATTAAAAATTTACATCAAAATATTTTTAGCAATTCTAATAGATATAAGCCTCAACCATCAAATTGTTGGCACCGATTTTAAATATTACAACGTTTGAATGGTTTCAATCAAACTTCAGATTTCTATGAAATAACTGACAATTTTAATAAACTTTCTAAAAAACAGCCACCTTATAATATTAACCATATAGGTACACAAGACCTCAGTATCGCCCTAATTCTATGTGCATGAGAGAGTTCCTTCTCATCCCAAATTGTTTTATTTATTGTTCGCGAAATAACAATAAGTTCCAAAACTAGTCAAACTGTGGTGACAATTTAAGAAAAAAAAAAATTATTCATTGTAGATATTACAATGTAATTTTCTTGATTCTGAGTTATTCGGATTGTAAGGTAGCTACAAAAACTTTTTGTATGCATAAAGGTACTTATTTACTAGAAAAGTATTTGATTGTAATAATTTCAATTGATAACGGTATATTTTGTTGTCAGACAACACAACTGTTCATACTTGGTATATCAGTATCACCAGCGTAAGGATGGGTAACAAAATATAAATACCTTTGGATGTATATACTGATAAACCTAAATATTCACGTAAAATAAAATAAAAACAAAAAAAATTGAACTCATTTGAGGAAAATTTGTTGCAGAATTAGTAATAGTATTGTAAGTATAATACTGTTGATTCTCACCTCTTGCTGTCTTTACTTTCACTTGAGCAGGAGAACTGTCACCGATAGAATTGTGCGCGCGTACCTCAATCTTGTAGATTGTGTCTGGAAAGAGATTGTTTAACTCGAAGCTTGTGTATTGAATAGATCGTTCGATTTGTTCCGTACAATCACGATCATGCCATTCGCCATTAATTTTTTCAGTCTGTAAATTAAAATATTGTTATTTATTTACTTTATTTTCCATAACATGAAAGTTAGAAGCAACACAATGCTCAAATAGATTTTCAAATGTACCGTATTTTTGGTACTAACGCAAGTAAAACAATTTAGCTTCTGTAACAATAATTTGGCGTTTTTTTTATATGTATGGCTTAGTTTAACGGCCAAACCCGCTTACTCAAATTGACAATATTCTGACCAGTTAGATTACATTTTGTATTCTAGCAATAATTTATTTAAACTCTCATGTGCGAATATTTCATGATTAAATGATTTAATTTCAATAATGAAAAAAAAAAGAAGTAAAAAACACTAAGCCCAATAATATCAAGATATATTAATTTGGTTTTTTATGCATTATTTGATTTATCATCTATTCTATGAAAATTGTTTCTGTATCTGCTTTACTTTCAAGTAGTCGCTAGTTGATTTAAGATATAATGAAGATTTATACAAATTAAATTGTTTTATTTCAAAGAGATTTTTTCATAGAATGCGTTTTTTATTACTTTTGCATTTGTTTCATTTTTGCAGAGTTTTAGTAGAGATACGTGTCACAGTATGGATGTTTTGTTAACCATGGTGGAGAGGATTTGATGTTTGCGGGAAATATATTAGGGATGGAGACGTTAAAAAGTGTCTAAAGGTCTGTTTATTCTTTCGTAAAAGACAGGATCGGATATTTTCTTGTTATCATAGTCGCCTAGGAATCGGTCAGATATGATGTTTGAATACGTAGGGTGGAAAGAGTTTGAAGAAATACGTATTGCATGCAAATGAAAGGCTCAGAAAATGTCACAAAGTAGACTGTCAGTTGGACCCGAACGGAAAGCATCTAGGAAAATTCTAATGGCATAGGATATTGGATTGGATATGAAAGATTCAGTATTGCTTACTTAGCTGAATCGTAGGGTGTACAACCGTAGTCTAATCGAGATCTTATCATACTTTGGTATAGGCAGATGAGGCAGGCAGAATCCGAGCCCCAGGTTTTGCTTGATAGAGATCGTAATATATTATCTCTAGTTGTTGTATGTATGTATTTATGTATATTGGGGTGACACTCAGTGATAAGAGCTAATAAGTTTATAGTGCCCCCTTTCTTCTACTTAGTTCCTGCAGAGACTAGTGGTTTCTTTAGACCTATTTCACGAAGGAATTTTAGGATATCTGCAGGATTTGGTTTAAGTAAGTGTTTCTCCTCTATCCAGTAGTCTCCTAGGATTCTGAATTACTGTGCGATCCGCAATTATGTGGATGGAGATTTTTTCGTCCAGTAAACATAATCTACATTCTTCTTGCTCCACCATTTTGAGCTTTTTAAGGTGTTCATTTGGGCGACATTGTCCCGTCAGGATACCTGTTTAAACTCTTAGTGCAGTTTCACACTGGTCTAGACATTAATTTGTTTTTACCTGGTTGTAGTCTCCCAGTTCGATTGTCTAAGCCTAACTAGATATTTTCAATGTTTAGATCATCTTGTTTTGGAATTGCCTATTTCTTCCAATACTACATTGGAGCTGGTACCGCAAAAGGGTTCCGGCCCCCAAAAGGGTGTATATATAACATTCCAGAGAAATATGCTGAACACGTATACATATCTATCAGATACAGCTTTATTATTTTCAAATTATTAGCAGTTAGGCAAGAACCTACCTTATTGAAAAATTGAAATTAACACTTGGTATTCCTTAATAACATTACAATACTGATTGAAATAATATTTATAAGTGCCAAGTAGTTTTAGATTCAGCATATTCCATAAAGATGTAGGTATGTAAGTTATGGTCGCTATCTAAACAATTCTGAAATATATTTATATTGATAATTTAGAATTTGTATGTACTAATAATAATTTTATTTGTCGAGAATTGTTTTTTTTTTAGTTTATGTAATTTGAGACCGTTTTTTCTGCCAATACATTCATATTTATTAATTTTAAATTCCATAAAAGTAGTGCCATCTCTCGATCAGAGGCGACAATAGCAGTATATTGATTTTTTGGACACGTATAACCACCGTAAAACCAAATCTAGTTTCCATCATTACAGTTTGAATGGTAAGTTGAATATGCTGTTAGTAGATAGTATACCAATCTCTTCAACATTTAACAGTTTGAATAAAATGTGCGTGAAGTTGATATTCATGAATCTTGTTAATTTCTGCTGCCATTTTTAAATTTGATTTATACAAACTCTTCATTTGCATGAAATACCAATTAGAAATTAATACCTTCAACTAAATTATATTCACTTACCACACAATATCTGATGAAATAATTCATAATAGGATCACCATTGTCGTTTGGGACGCTCCATCTTAACTCATAATGGTCTGCGTATGGACTCATTGAAAAAGCTTCTTCCCTATTACTGCTATTTTCATCTCTAACCTTGTTAGTTTCCGTCAATATTTTGGGTTCGGCTGGCACTGATCTTCTAGGCATTGTTTCAGATCGAGTATTTTGAAATTGACCCATTCCAACATCGTTTCTAGCAGCAAATTGAAAGTGATAAGTTTCTTCGGGAATAAGTCCTTCCAGTATGTATGGTGCTCCTAAAATTGTGAATAGCTAATAATCTCACACATCACAGGAAATGATAAATAGAATGAATTTCACCTTTTAAATTTCAAACAAATAATGATTCTCCGTTTCACAAACTATAACCTAAAGCCAAAGTCTGTTATGTTGTCAGGTTTAGTGGAGGAAACATGAACAAAAGAAATATTCTATATTAAATAGAGTTAAATTAAATATGCCATATTCTTTAAAATATTTATGGAGGACTTTAACTACAGCTTTTCCCATCCTAAAAAGATATACAGATTGCGTAAATTACTTTGGAACCCGGGCCTCGGATTACACAAGTACGACAAGGATATATGAAAGAGAGAATAATAATAATTGTGCGCGTTCATCACTTTGTTTCATCTTAGGGGTGTATACTTATTTCCCGAGACTGGCCGAATGGTCCTTTACAGAGAGAATTCACTAGTTGGAGGTATTATCAGTATGCTCCCAACATGGAAGAAGTGAGGGTGTTGAAGAAATAAAAAAATACAATCGTTATTACGTAACCTGTACATCTTAAAATTCATTTTTGTCAACATGATCATTTCAGACCAAGTTGACAATTTCTAACTATAATAGGATATTATTTTAGCCATTGTAACTTGAAAATAAAACAGCTTTTCTTGAGAGAACCATAATTAATAAACTAAAAATCCCTTCCATTGATAAATTAAATTGAAAAAATAAAATAAGTAGGTAGGTACGTACCTACACCTATTCTGAAGATAAAATATAAACTTTCTGAAAAAATAAAAATAAAAATCCATTCTAAAGGTAAACATGATTTTAATGAATTAAGTGCTCAAATAAACCACCTTCCTGTGCCAGATAATAACCAAATCTGTGATAAAGATTTGATATCATATCTCTAAGATTATTTGGCGTAATGCTGGCACAAACGTGCTGTATTTTCACCCTCGAAAAAAAGTCAACGATAACGAGACAAAAATATAATTTGTACAAATTAATCTGCGCTTCTGGCAACAGCGGTTAAAATAGGGGGGCAATGAGCATTCGGCCAGTCTCGGGAAATAAGTATACACCCCTAAGGTGAAACAAAGTACACGCCTTAATGACCACGCATAATTATTCTTTCTCTCTCTTCCAGCTGTTTTTCTGTCGTACTTGTGTAATCTGGACGGTTCGAATGTACTTTACGCAATCTGTATGTGTGACCTGTACCTACAAAATTTTGGCAGATATAAACTTCAAAAAAATGAAGATTCTTTAAAAGAACTTATAGCAATAAAGGAACTTCATGTGCAAAAACCACAGATCGTGAAAGAAAAAAAAACAAAATCCCAATGAAAAGTTGGTAATGTTATGATTTTCAAAAAAAACCTTCCTCTTCCTGCCACTAATGTTGGAGATAACATAAATTTAATGAAAACATCTAGTATCAAAAATCCGTGTGAAGTAATTTGCATGCCACACTCACTAGAAAAAAAATACACCTCGGATACTGAGAAACTTCCAGTGTTAAAAGTCATAGATTTCAAAATATAATATCTAAAGATGAGTACGATAATTACGCACTTTTCTAACTTTTAAACCCGAAGCGTCTTTTAATTCAGAACTTTTGACACTTTTCACACTGATTTCTGTACGATAATTCGGTTAAAGTCAAAATACTTTTAAACTTTTTACACTCGATTAAATTCGAGTTAACCCAGTTATCCTGTCATAACTGACATTTGATATGTATATAATCAATAATGTATATAACCTCATTTTTCAAAATTAAAATTAGATGAAAGGCGAAAATGTTGCTTAAACTGGTTATCATTGAAATTTGACACAGTAATTTCGTAATAATTTTCCACCTTCTCCAAGACTTCCATAGTTTCTTCATCGCTTTCAACTAATTCGTCTACCACCTCCATATCGTTCATATCCATTGCAGCAACAGAAATTTATTATTTAATTGTTTTACACTAGTTAAAATTAAAAAACTATTTGTAATAATTATACACAACTATGCAACCAAAATACGACTGTTAATTCTTGAACGTTTATTGAGGTTATATATTATCTAATACTAGGTTTAAAATAATTTGCACTGAAGTGTCCCATAATTATTATTTCAAACTTTTTAAACTGACACCACGTGATCAAAAAAACTGAACTATTTGCACTTTAACCGGTGAGAATTATCGTACTCAGCTTATATAGGCTAAAAGCATCGCATCCATACCAGGAATATCAAAGAGTAGATCTGTGCTATTCGGTTTATTGTCTAAACCAAAAATAAGATCAACAATGTCAGGAACATACCAGGACTTCTCAATATACAAAGCTGGTCAGTAGGTATTTATTATGCGCTTGTACCCGATACGGCATATAAAAAAAAATTGAAGCCTAAAGAAAAAAAGTTGCAGAACGTTCATTTTCTCTATTTTTGTTGTAGTTTTTTTGATCACCCTGTTTATAGAAAGTTTAAATATTTTTGTGCGTTTTTGTAGATTAGATAGTGTACAAAAGAACATAAACCTCCCAGTTCACTATGAATTCACAAAAATTTTAAAACTTCAAAATTGCATTATCTTAAATGTAATAAAATGTCACATATGGACTTCTCGCAATAAACCATTCATTTGTATATGAACATGTCGGGAAATTCAAAAGTTTTTGAATAACTTACCAAAACTCCATGTGTGGTTTCTAGCAAAATCCCATGATAATTCTCTTTCAGGCTTGTACCGTACTGTGTATGACCGAAGAGGTAATCCATCAAAATGATTGGCAGGTGTAATACTCCATTTGATACTGGTAGCTGTGATAAACTCAGCTTTGACTTGTGAAACAGGTCCGGGTACAAAAGCTTGTTTCAAATATAGCTTAGTACTTGCTTTCCCAAGTTTATTGGAAGCTACACATTCATACTGAGCGAAAAACCTTTTATCGTTGTTGGGTTTTATTATTAGATATGACACTGGACCATTTCCAATTTTTTGGAAATTGGAGCTATCCTGGATTTCTATGCCACCATACTTCCATATAATCGTAGCATTTGGTATTGCTTCAGGAAGACAAGTTAAGTTTCCAGGCTTGTTATCCCAAATCCAAACAGGAGGTAAATCTTTAGTTCTTTCAAATGTAGGTGGAAATTCCACCGCTATATGACCATTTTTATATGCAATACCTGCTGTATTGTCTGCTATGCATTCATACAAGCCATCATCAGGTCTGCTTAAATTAGATATAATCAAAGTACCAAAAGATTCTCCTTTGTCGGGAATAGACTGTTGTTGTAAAGATATTCTACCATCATCTGGCTGTAATCCTACCTTAAACGGATCTTTTCTACTCAATTTTCTGAATGTAACTTTAGGTGGAGGTCTCCCATATGCCTTGCAGATGATTTCAGTTTGACTCTTCACAGGCGCTGTTACATTTAATAATTCTATTATTCTTGGTCTAACCAGTACGTTTATTCTAACGGTAGTTTCTACTCGATCCACCGTGTTTTCGGCGATACACGAATACAACCCGTCATCATTTTCGTATTCAACTCGATTCATTATCAATTCTCCAGTATTCTTCTTTACTTCAAATCTGTCAGCAATCGATAGATCTTCCCGATTTTTCAGTTTAATCCACTGATACGTCGGTGGTGGTTTACCGGTTGCTACACATTTTGCCGATGCCGTTTCACCTTCTACAATGGTTATTGTATCCATAGATTCAATTTTAGGAGGTACTTGAACTTCAACCTGAAAACCAATAACATGTTTTACATATAAAAAACTTGAAATTTTCAAGGTATTCATGATTAATTACGCGTAGGGTATAGTTTCACATGACCTGCAAAACATTACATTAAATTGAGCTTATATAAATAACTTTTCAAAAATAGTGTCCCAACCCTCATCAGGTCAAAGAAAAAGAATCAATGAAAAACTAAAAATCTTGAAGACAACAAGAGGGTTGAATATATTACAAAGAAGACTATCCAAAATATAAATTTAGAACTACGAATGGACATAATCTAGAGGGAAAACATACAAAAAAATGTGTGACTGTCCAATGGACTAGAATATTTTGAAAAAATTGATCGTGTATGAAGAGAAGAAATGATGACCCATACTAAGAGTTGAGGACAAGAATAAAGAAATATTGTAGGAAAAAAAATATTGAAAGCAATGCTGCAGACTAGAAAACCGGAAAAATAGTGAAAAAATGACTAAATTTAAAATAGATGATTGGCTTGACATTAAAAAAGACGAAAGGGTATACAGTATTATATGCTGGATGGCAAAATCAAGTAGAAAAATATAATGCGCATTGAAGCATTGATGCGAAGTAACACTTTTTTCGGATTCTTACGTTACCATGACACCGTGCGCGAAGTATTTCGCACACTGCATGTAAATTAATAAAACTTTTGTATTTCAATCTTTGAAAAATTAAGCAAAACTCCAAATTATTATTTATTTTTAAATGAATAACATTTAAATACTTTTAAAATGATGATACAATTTTACAATAACTTTAGTTATTTTATTTAAAATATTAACATTATTCGTACAACCAATATTTATTCCTAAACCAGATAATTCAGGGTCAGTTCGGGATATTGAGCCAGCTCAACACTATTTTCTATAATAAATTAGGCATTTTACTTATTTATAATATTTTTAAAAGATAGATTTTGACGTTTATAGAAAAAATATTGTTTGCATCTCGTGTATGAACTACTTTGGTGATCGAGAATTGAATTTCTAAACGAGGCGAAGCCGAGTTAAAAAATTATTCGCGCACTAGATACAAAAATAACTATTACAGGAAAAATTGGAGATGGAGACTACCCTTAATATGTTAGAGTGATATTGATTGAAGATTTCACCACATTTTACACATAAAGTTGTATCAGTACATCAAAAAAAAGAATAAAGAAAAGCCGGTAGTAAATATACGAATCCAAGAATTGGAGACGTCACAAGGAAGAAATAACCGGATCATAGTGAAAAGAGATCACTTCCACAATAAGCAAATTCGAGCAAAGCATAAGTACACTGAAAAATAACAAATTTCAGATTGGATATGTTGTGAATAAAACTATTGAATAGAATAAAAGACGATGCCTCCAGTATGGGGAACGGGAATTATAATACCGATAACGAAGAAAGTAGATTCAAATAAATGGGCGAAAGAGAACAATTACTATAGATTTAGACATAGACGATAATGTAATGTTTATATATTAAATATATCGAAATAATGTCTGTTTAGGTCACTATAACTCATGAGAGATACAGATAAAACAATGATTACTGTCAAAATAACAGTGTAAAACTATTAAAACGCTTCACAAATTAGAAAATTATTTTCCAAAGGATAGACCGTTTTAATAGTTTTACACTATTATTTTGACTTCTATTGATAACAAGCTTTACTTAAATATGACAACTGATACAGGAAACTATAATCAAGTAAATAATGATTACTGTGTTCAAAGTTCTTGAATTTTCAACGTTATTGAGAACATTAATTTGTTTTTGCAGTTCCTGCTACAGAGAGACTACTCTTGTCACCCATATTTCTTTGATCTCCCTGTGTTGTGGAGAGTTTGAGCCAGTTACTGTGTAAACTTATGTTTGCTGTACTGTGGAGAGTTTGCGCCACTTGCAATTTAATCTTATTTTTCCTGTACTATAGAGAGATTGTGTTACTTGCAGCGTAATATTATTTAGCTGTAATCTGGAGAGTTTGCGCCACTCACAGCAGTTATAATATCGTTTGTGCCACATATTCCTAAAATGCACTGGAGAGAGATGACGCCCCCTGCACCTTTTCCTAATAACCCTAAATATTTACAATTAGGTATTTATTTTTGATCAACTAAAGATTAAGTACTGATATGCACAATCACAATTTTTAAATAATGGAATTATATTATTTTGTACTGTCATTATTTTAAGTTTTAGTTATTCTTTTTTTTATGTGCTTTATTGTTATTTATTTGTATTGTTTTGTACCTACCCATTTATATTTTAACTTTTCTCGAAACAAGCGTTTGCTCGCTTATCGAGTTTTATTCATTTTATTTTATTATTATGGTCATCTATATAAGTATTAATATTTATAGATATATTTTTTGTATTGTTTTTTTGATTATGAATAAACTATTATTATTATTATTATTAAGAGGCACCTTGTAAACTATCAAAAATTTCATCAATTTTGGAGATTTTTACCACATTTATTGTTATTTAAATAATAATATTGATTTATTTATGGCAAATTGAATACTCAGACTTTTTTTCTATTTTCTTCCATGCACGTCATCTCTGTTTTTCGACCCACTCGGATCATGTCCCTCTTGACAGTCCAATGAAATCCAGGCATCACGTCCAGTGTCTTGTAAATAGTTATTTTTAACATTTAGATTTATTTTATTATGAATATTATAATCAATATAATGTAAGTATACTACTATTTTGATATTATATGGTCTTTCATTCAGTTTATTTTTATTTCTACACTAAGTACTTGTTGATTATATTTAGAACGTCTTCTGCTGCCACCGACCATTTCTTACAGCTTTTTATGTACGTTTAACAAGCTTTTTATGATATATTCTCAGGATTTTGGTTCTCGTTATAAATCAAATTGGAAAAATGGAATCACCTTAAAAGTATTCTCAAACTTAAAAATTCATGTCAACGTTTCGGAAGATTTTGAATATATTTTTAAATTGCTTTTTTTCAATACATTTGTGGTGTTGATGAATATCAATAAACTGATATAATTCTCGTCACATACACAAAACCAGTAATTAAAAGTTAAATTCTTACTACATACCTGTATATTAATCTTTGCAAATCACTCATCACCCCTTAAGTTTTCCCCCCCTACATAAATAAATCTAATAGGTTGAGGTGAAGTGATATGAACAAACAAACATAATTAAACCTCACTAACCATATTACTAAAAAAACACATTTAATTTCAAACTTATGTAAGGTAAATATTGAACAGTGAAAATAATAACAACTAACGAGAATTATTATCAGTTCATTGATATTCAGCAACACCACAAATATATTGAGACAAAAATGCAATTTAAAATATATTTTGTCAACCAGTTGTTCTCATTTGTGTTTTGAAAAATGATTTAAAATCGACCGAAACGTTGACATGAATTTTTAATTAAAAAAGTTTGTGAATACCTTCAAGGTGATTTAATTTCTTCAATTTGATTTATAACGAGAAATAAAATCCCAAAAATATATCATAAAAAGCTTGTTAAACGTACATAAAACGCTGTAATAGTTGGTCGTTGGTAGCACAAGACGTCCTAAATATAATCAACAAATAGTGTAGAAATGAAAATAAACTGAAAGAAAGTCCATATAAAATAGTCACATAAAATAGTAATCAAACAGAGTTTATCTGAAGTCTGGTTTCGTTAATTTAAGAGGCTAGCAGGTATTATATAATCTGGGAGTATTTTAATTTTACAAGGAATATATTTTGTTGATCACATCGCAAAACACTTCTTATTTGGAACTCTTAACATATGGGACGTACAAAAAAGTGTGTAGGAAATTTTGTTTGCTTTAATTTCGCTAACTTCATATTTTGTCGTAAGGTAAACCGTTGTAGATATAATGCTAATGAACTGTTTTCTTTCACATATAATCCAAGATGGCGCCCCTCCCCCAATGTTGAAAAATTGGATTCATAGACAGGTCCTACTCGTTAATAACATATCCAAAAAAAAAACTATTACGCCAAAAGCTTTTTTTTCTACCCACTCACTGCTAGGGATGAAACCTGGATTCATCATTATGAGCCACTAGACCCAAAGAAATTGAAAGGTAAACATTTATTGGAATATTGATGAAAAGTCGATTAAATGATATTTTGGGAGTTCTAGCTGAAAAATTGAGAGAGGGAAAATTCACTTCTGTTTGATCACAGTCTTGTTCACAGATGTAATGTTTCACTAGCTGCCATGTACAGTGCGGCACTGTATGGCTTTTGATATTCAAAACAAGTCATCTATCCAAAACCCTCATCACAGACGAAAAATGCTGCTATATTGGTATATTTTCATTAAACATAGGAATTTTTGGTGTATGAATAATTTTTCCTAAAATCTCATCACTAGAACACTTTTTTTAACGAACATAATATTATTCTTTACCTTAATATTTCTTGTTTTAAATTGTGCGGTGGATATTTCAATAGCATTACAGTTATAAACTCCATCATCAGCTTCAGTTACATTCTTAATGAGTAATTCGTCAGCATCGACTACGTATTTATCGTTGGTGATGATGGTCTGATCGTTTTTGTTCCAGTCGATAGTTGGTGTCGGATTTCCCTTGACCTTGCATTTAACTTTGAAGTCACGACCCACGACAGGGTACTGGTTCTCAGGAGCGTCAACAAAGCTAATATCCTCTGTAACAAAAATCTCATTTTATAATTCTAAAATTGGGAAAAAAAGTTTTTTTTTTCTTAACTGACTAAGTTACCACTGTACAATGAGGAATTTATAAACTTTTATAATAATTAAATTTATAAGGCAAGATGCAGAGTTAACGAAATATTGTGGAATATTCTTTACCAACTTATTTTCAACGTTAAACTCTAGACATTCGCATGTATATATGTATGTATGATGGGGTGACATTCACGAGACCTAAAATATCTATTGTAACCCTTACATCTACTTAGTTTCCAAGGAACGTCTCAGAGACGAGTAGCTCATTTAGTCCTATTTCCCTGAGGAATTTTAGGATATCTGCAGGCTTCAACTTGGTAAATGTCCCTCTTCTATCCAATAATCTCCTAGGTGCTGTGCAATTCGCAAGTATGTGGATGGAGGTTTCTTCTTCCATGCCACAAAATCTACATTCTTTTTCCTCCACTATTTTGAGATTTTCAGGTGCCTGTTCAGGCGACAATGTCCCGTTAGGATCCCTGTTGAAACTCTTAGTGCAGTTTTACTTTGACCCATCAGAATCTTTGATTGTCTAAGCCCTACTAGATCTTTCCAACAGACACATCTTTTCTTTTCTTCGGCTTTGCCTATTTCTTCCAAAATTACATTGGGTCTTTCATTCCCCCTTTTTGTTAGTTGGTATAAGTTCTAGGTATGTCTGTTACATGGAAAACAATTTATAAACTTGTCCGTTTTCTTCTATTAATATCATATGCACGAAATAAAAAGACAATAGAGTTCAGAAAAACTTACCATAAGTCATAATTTCTACTGAGTCCGAAAGTGGTTCTGTATTGGCATAATAAGCATGGCAACTGTATCGTCCTGCTTGATTAACCGTCAAACTTGAGAAAATTAAAACAGCTCCTGGTTCCCCTGGTAGATTCTGAAAATTAAATCCATATTAATATTCATATTTTTATCCTACACTATGAGAAAGTTGAATTTTACCAGCTTTACGGAGACGAGACAGTTACCTTTTCTACGGCTAGCCGAGAAAATAAATTTTACGTTTCCACGCTAGCTGGCGCCCTAATTGACAAATAAACACCACCATTAAACGTCAGTATGAAAATAAATTGTTAGCAGTTGTCAATGTCAATGCAGTTGTCAAATTCAATCATAAGTTGTCGTGTTTTAATGTTTCTTTGAAGTTAACTGGTTAGTTATGGAGCCTGAATCAGATGAATTAATTTATCTCACTCTGCCTGAAATAACAGATAAAGCTAACCAGGGCTTGACTTATTACCGGAAAAATCAAAAGCGAAATGCAGCCTCCAATACAAGCTATTTATGGACCTCCATGTGCCTCCAAGCAAGTGAAAAAATGAAGCAAACATGAATTTTGAAGTATTTGTCCGAATTATCAAAAAAATACAAATTGCCAACACTGTGGTCAATAAATTCTATGCTAAAATCTACATTACCAGAGAAAGATAATGTTTAATAAGATACTGTGATATTGGAAATAATATTTTTTAATAAAGCAGTCAGTCGGGCACACTCCCAAAAAATCAAGAATATTTGAACAGCAAGAAATTTCTCCGTTAAGCTCCTGATGAAATATATTTGTTGATGAAGGTAAAACGATTTATTATTATTTGGTAATATCATACTAATATTTTTTAGGTAATATTAATCATTGGTATTTCCGGTGCATGCAGAACGGACGAACCTACAAACATGACGATAGATGAAGTTGTGGATAAGACTGATATATTAATAATACATGTACCGGATACAAAAACATACAAACTGCGAACTTTTACTGTGTGTAACGTCGAGAAGGAAAATTTCATTGATGTTGTTGCAATTTGCAAATACTATTTCAACCTTCGTCCCCCTAGTATCACTTCCAGGCGATTATTTGTGGGATATCAAGGTGGAAAGTGTGCAGCACAAAACGTGGGACACCACACTATTGGGACAATGCAGTTTAAAATAGCAAGTTACCTGAAATTAAGTAATGCTGAAGAATATACAGGACATGCGTTTAGAAGATCATCCGCCAATCATCCTTGCCAATTCAGGAGCAGATATTCTAGCATTAAAAAGGCACGGCGGATGGAAATACACCAGCGTAGCGGAAGGCTACGTTGAAGATTGTTTAAATAATAAAATAAAATCGCTAATAAACTTTGCAACACTAACAATATGGCAGGGGCTTCTACTATAACTATCAATGAATCTACATCTACTGAAACTGCTGAAATGACGACTCCTTTAATAGAAAATATAGAAGACGTAGGGGCAACAGCTTCAACTACTTCCTTTTCTGAGCAAGTACAGTTATCAAATTTATCCAAACAAGGAATCTCTAATCCGATTTTTAATATCACTTTAAAAAATAATGAATCACAGTAATGAATTTCATATTATAAATAAAATTTTTATATAAAATATTACCAACAATTACTGTGTAGGATAAAAACAGTAATGAATTTCATATTATAAAATAAAATTTTTATAGAAAAATATTACCAACAATTATTGTGTAGAATAAAAAATTATGTGTAAACCACGGCAGTAAAGTGCTTTTTTCAGGCCTCAGGAAGTATTTTCTTTCGGCTTAAAAAATGCCACTTTACCTATACAATATAGATACTATTTTTAATAATAACAAGTCGGATTGTTTAAGAGTAAACTAGAAATTAATTCCTCCTGTTTGCATAAATTTGAAATTCAATGAGGTAATTGAATCTAAAAATTTCAAAACAATGTGTTTTCGTTTTCGTTGATTCGAAGGACCACCCTTTGCAGGGACAATTATCAAACATAGAAGCTGGTATATATATTTTAAAATTAAATTGGTCTCAACCGACCACCTCGTAGTCAGTACTCAGACTTGCGTCTCAGGACAAGAGCCAGGGAGCCTGAATCGGGTGGCGCCGGCAGTTGTCGATAACTGTCGGCTCAGATCTGTCTGGCTCCGGTGCGCATGCGTCCATAAAGCTTTTAACCACCTATACGATATCATTGATGTGTGCAGAGATTAGCTCAGCGTAAGCGTGCTGGGCTCCTAACACAGAGGTTCCAGGTTCGAGTCGTGTCCGAGTCAAGATATTTTTATTTATTTTTTCTTATTGTTTTTTTCAAAAATTGACTAAAAATACGAAGAATTTTTCGATTCGGATCAGGGTAGGGGGTAAGGTAGGGTGGTTTTGGTTGGGTTATTATTGAAAATTATTATAATAATCTGTCAATTACACAATTCAATTTTTCGATTCGGATTAGGGTAGGGGGTAAGGTAGGGTGGTTTTGGTTGGGTTATTATTGAAAATTATTATAATAATCTGTCAATTACACAATTCAACTTTTCGATTCGGATTAGGCTAGGGGGTAAGGTAGGGTGGCTTTGGTTGGGTTATTATTGAAAATTATTATAATAATCTGTCAATTACACAATTCAATTTTTCGATTCGGATTAGGGTAGGGGGTAAGGTAGGGTGGTTTTGGTTGGGTTATTATTGAAAATTATTATAATAATAATAAATAATTTTCAACTCAAAAAGTTTTCAAATCACCTGTACGCAGACAACCAGCATTCCCTCCTTTGATTCGAGAGCCGACAGATACCGACAACTGCCGGCGCCACCCGATTCAGGCTCCCTGGCTCTTGTCCCGAGACGCAAGTAGTACTCAGAACTGTACTGTTGGCTACTGTATTTCGCGTGCTTCACTTCTTATCGCTCTGCATTCAGGCGGTGGTGCCGTATTGACTTTAAACTAAGTTAATTTGGGGACTGAACAGACTGTCTATTCTATTTTTTCATTACAGGATTTGGGACCGCTCTTACATTCCAGGTAGGAATATAATAAAGGGTAAAAGAGTTTTTCTGATTATATTAAGTGAAGGTTTAAAATTTTCAGTTTCTCTTAAACGTCGACCCACATTAAAGAATGTCCGGCGACTAGGAATATTGCGGCCAGGATATTTTTCATCGCCTTACTGTACCTTTAGGATTATTTTGAAATAAGATAAGATAAATATGGGGCTTATGTGCTTCTACTACGTCCTCTGCAGATCTATTGTGTGCCTCCTATTATTCTAAAGTGCCATGTCTAGACCCGTTCTTATTACTAGACTTTAAATCACAAACCTCAGGTCCTTTACATGCTGGGAGAGTTGTAGTTTTTTCTCCCCTAACATTCAAAACCTCAGCTTGATCAGGCCTTCGCAGTAGTACCGTGAAATACATGCGTTCTAATAAAGCCTTTCACACTATAGCTAATCCAATTTGGTCGAAAGATTGTAAATTTTAAAATCCCCACTCGTCAGCCGCTGACGACAAAATTCATGGCCGATGTCACACAGCGGGACAGTAGTGAAATAATCACCATGGAGCGTACAGTGTTGAAATAGTATATTACACACCGAGGTGGGAAGTGATTCATTCCTGTCGTGAGATCAGTTAGTTAACCGAGACGCAAAATGTCGAGGTTAGCTATGATCTCGAGACAGGAATGAATCTTCCTACCCAGGTTTGTATACTATTTTATTTATAACTATCATATTTCGATCAAAATTAATAAATCTCTGTTTCGTTCTGAACATTCCTAAAATATTACATTTAACGACAAATTACTAAGAACGCGGTTTTCTCAGAATAATCAAGAAGATATATTTTTACATTGACTACGGGGTATACAATTGTCACCAATATGAGTAAATGTCAGATAAAGTCAATAAATGTCAGATTAATATCAATAAGTAGTTTGTTGTATTAGTTCATTGTTGTTTTTTATTGTTTGCCATTAAATAGGTATTATAAAATTTGTAAAAAAATGTGTTATTTTTTTAAATATAAAAACTATTTATCTAGAATAGATGAAATGAGGGCGGGAAGTAGAGGTGTGTAATGTGACACTTCCCAACCTTCAATGACGTTAGTAAAGACAGCATTACATATATGGTTGTAAATAAAGATTATTGGCGTTATCGAGTCCAAAAACTCTAGGATATTTCCCATCTTATCGATGTTGCATGGAAGTTTACGAAACAGGAACTGTACTGGATGCATCACAATATATTTCAAGACAAAAACCTATAGAGAAGCCAAAAACAATTTTCATGCGATTCCAAAACTCGTATACTGAGTCTAGGATTCAAAATATCTGATCGGTTGATATAGATTATTTTTATTGGGAAAAATTAACGGAAAGGTGTTTAATACATAACTAAATAATTAGGCATATCTACAATGTGTAGTTAAACGCATTAAAATGCCCAAGTAGCGGAACAGTAAATGCCATTAGATGGTTACGATAAGTTATTTTTGGTGTGAATGCTACAATGGAGCCCGCTAGCTGATTTGGGATATCTTAAAATACAAGATAAAATAAGGTAGGTAAACCAGCAACTGAACGTAATTGTCCAACATAGTTTTAAATTAACAAAAAGGGGATGGGCGATTTGGTCCCCGCTACCTGTGTTAATCCGTTAGAACCCAAACATTTTGATAATCCGACTGGTAATTTCGCCCCCAAATTAAAATATATTACAATTATTCTTTTTTCTTATTTTTTTGGGAATCAAACCACAATTATGTTTTTTTATTTTTTATTTTTTATTTCGATGTTTCAATAGCGTTCCAGCTACCGTTGTCAAGATTAACTATTTATAGTATAGAAATAATTTTTTGGTCCCTATCTGTCAGATCTTAATCTTGACAACGGTAGCTGGAACGCTACCGAAACGTCGAAATAAAAAATAAAAAAACATTATTGTGGTTTGATTCCCAAAAAAATAAGAAAAAAGAATAAGTAATGCCACAAGGAACTTATAGAAGATATATTATAATTAATTCTGCTTCTTAGAAATGTTTAGGAAAAAGAGGTAGTTTAGATGGAAATAAAGGCCTGTGTCTATACACTAGGTGCAAGTGCAATATTCGTGACTACAACGTCATCCGAACACTGCCATGTTGCGGACATTTCAACGTTAAACCTAACCTAACCTTAAATGAATTCCAAATCGAAACTTATATCAAGTTGCGAAGTCTTCATTTGAAACATAATGTAAGAGACCCTAAAGTTAGAAATCGTCTAAAATGTATTGAAAACCTTATAGAAAAATACAAAAACTCTGAAATAGATAGAACTCATTTTTTAACATGTATTTCGTTTAAGTGTATAAAATTTTTAAATTTCCATTTTCATGACCTCATATTTGGGGACCAAATTTCCAACTCCGAACAAAAAGACTATTTCTTCGGACAGGTCATTGCAGTAATAGAAAACTCTATCGAATAAAATAATTTTTACTTAATATTTTATCATTTCAATTTGTATCAAGTGTAATGTAAAATAATAAATAATCGAATGTTAATTGAGATATACAGTGCTATTCAAAAGTCCCCTCCCCTCCCGTATCTTTTGAACGGCTACACTTACATTAATAAAATTTGTGTGAAAATAAAGTATTGTAAACTTCTCTACGAATGGTAACAGGTGACGTAATAGTAATAGATGACGTCACAGTACCACTCTGGCCAATAATTTTAAATAGGACCTTATGGCAAGTGATATCTCGTTTGAAAGGCATTGACATTGGCTACATAGCCATATTAATTTTGTTTGGGTTTAGACTAATTTTGACGGATAAATAAAATAAATACCAAAATTATTATTTCACATTTAAATATTGAAGATTCTTCAGTCCGCCTCTGGTTAGTTGTCAAAAAAATTGACGTTTTTAATTTAATAGTATTTGTTGCTTTCAAAGTTTTTCTAAATAGCTTAAATATTTAACTTTATTATTGTTTAACGAGACATTTAAGAGTTTACATAGGCAAAATGGTACGTACTCAAGCCGACAAAGTAGCAGATATCTTAATAATTGGTGAATCTGGGAAGAATCTCCATGAAGCGGAACGTTTATTTAATGAGAGATACCCAGGTAGTGTTCAAGATGCCAAACGATCTGGTCGACCAACATTTAGTTATGATAAAAAAATTGATATAGTTGCTGAAATGGTAGTAAACCCTACTTCCTCTTCAATTAAAGTTACGTCTATCTGTGAAGTAAGTAAAAGTACAGTACAGAGAGTGTTGGCTAAAAATAAATTTCATCCATACAAGTTAAAAATGGTGCACCACCTTTCGGATGACGACCCCGACAGAAGACTCGAATTCTGTGAATGTATGACAAATAAAATTAGTCAAAACCCACATTACACAAAAACAATTTGTTTTAGTGACGAAAGTACTTTTTGCCTCAATGGAAATGTGAATAGACAAAATGTAAGGTATTGGAGTGACACAAATCCTCACACCTTTCGTAAGCAACATACCCAATTTCCAGAAAAAGTCAATGTTTGGGCAGGTATTTTGGGAAACCACATAGTTGGTCCTGTTTTCCTAAATTCAAATTTAAGCGGTGAAGTGTATATTATGCTACAAAATGCAATTGAGCCGTTAATTCTTGAAATTCTGAAAGATAATCCAGATGAGTTCGGCCATCTGGAAATAACATTTTAACAAGATGGTGCTCCTGCACATTATTATGGTGCAGTAAGACGTTACCTGGATGAAGAATACCGAGGTAGACGGATCGGCCGGCGAGGTCCTATAGAATGGCCACCTCGGTCACCAGATCTGACACCAATACATTTGTTTCTATGGGGGTACTTGAAATCCAAGGTTTATACTACGGCACCAGATAGCATTGGCGTTTTGAAAGAAAGAATTATTGAAGAATGCAATGCAATTTCAGCTGACACATTCGAACGAGTACGACAAGAGTTTACTAATAGGGTGTATTACTGTCAGGAAGTAGACGGAGTACATTTCGAACACTTGCTATAAGAATCCTTTGTTGATATTTGATTAATTAAATTTAAAAAAATAATTTTAATTTATTTGGTATTTATTTAGTTTAACCCCAACAAAATTAATATGGCTATGTAGCCACTGTCAATGCCTTTCAAACGAGATATCACTTGCCATAAGGTCCTATTTAAAATTATTGGCCAGAGTAGCACTGTGACGTCATCTATTACTATTACGTCACCTGTTACCATTCGTAGAGAAGTTTACAACACTTTATTTTCACACTCCAAATTTTATTAAAGTGAGTGTAGCCGTTCAAAAGATACGAGGGGGGGAGGGGACTTTTGAATAGCACTGTAGAATTATTGGTTAAGGTTTCATGTATTCTGTTCACGCTTATCACATAAACATAATATACTTATATTGAGTAAATCTGAGACTGTTATACAAGCCTTTTATTTGTAAAACATCTTCGATTTATGACTCACGAGGTACAAACGAATGAAAAAAAAATGACTGTCACATTCATTTTTCCAGTTTTTTTTTTAATAAAGAAAAAATATACTTGTTGGCAACATTACAGAATTTTGTATAGCGAATAAACCATATACACATCACTTCAAGGAATGTAGTGTATGAATAAAGTTGGTGCAAAAAACGAGTTCCATTAACAATTGAATAGCATTTCAAAAAACTTCAAAGTAATATTCATATTGGCTCTCCCAGTCATGATTAAAACAATACATATTATAAATATATGGAACTCACCCGGGCATATATGGGACTAGCCCTATTGAAGCTGTTTATTTTCCTGTCAAACTTGTCTCTCCATTCTAATTGAGTCACTAAGGTAGGGTCCGGAACGATAGGTCTACAAGTAAGAGCTAAAGCACCACCTACTCCTTTCCTCATAACCTTTTGATTGGGTTGTATCTCTAGCCTGATATCTTGTCCATTGACACCTATAATAAAAAAAATAAGATGTAAGCTACGAACGAGAATTATGGTGCTTAAAATTTTCATAGATTAAAAAGTTTAAATTTGTGGAGTATATTCGATTACTTTTCTTTTGTTCACTTTTCTTTTATACAATACAAAACAAAAAACTTGCATTGCACAAACCAACTTTCTATATATGTGTGTATATAGCAAACGTCTAGAGTTACATATTACACAAGAGCAAAGTTTTCCGGAAAAACTAGGATCTCCCAGGAAGAACGGGCGCGCTCATGTAATTTACTCCTAGGACCCTTTTCCGTCACAAAGTAATTGTTGTTTATGGATATGGATGCATTAAACGTATTACTCAGTACTCGACACTCCCTTTGTTATACTAACGTTAGACTACCAAATTAATTAGCGCCTTTTATGATATTTTCAACTGAAGCTATATGTTGTTTAAATATTCCAGGGAAACTAGGATACAAACATCGAATGTTTCCGAGAAAACGAAAGTTAAAATTCGCTAGTGACTAGTAGAATACTATAAGGAATTTTAAGTTTGTGATTAATTAATTTTTCATTTTCGTTGTACCACTGCATGTGTACAAAAGGGCCAATTATTCCAGGGCGCGCAACGAAACTGTATCGCGGTAGCGATTAGGCGTCAATATATTCTAAATAATCAATCATGAGCTTGACATTTTTTATAGTTTTCTGTCAGTACCTAGCGAACTTAGACTTTGATTTTCTGATCTTTTAATGATCGATTTGGAATTTTTTTTCACGATGTGTGATTTTTGAAGGCCAATTCCTTTATAATTCGAAACGGAAGTTCAAATTAATTTTTCAACAATTAATATTGAAAAAAAAGAATAAAATTATTTTTAGCATAAGCGTTAAAGAAATATGAAATTTTGGAAATATTGCTTATATGGTCTGTTGAACTACCACTCTTACTGTCGCTTGCAACAAACCGCTTCTCAAAATTGTTAATGATCATGAACAGCGAATGGAAAGAAAGTCACCATTTATAATTTTCAAAATTTGAAAACGCCAGCCCTTTTGGGGTTTTTTTCTCTATATTTCATTAAATTATCATCTTGATTTTCTCAATTTCATTTGCCGCTTGAATAAACCAAATTATGAATTTCTTAACAATTTTTAAAAAATTAAGGGTTGAAAATAGTAATTATTTTATATGGAGGAAAACTGTTCCTCCAAATAAAATATGCTGTTTTTTCTTCAAATGTCGACAAATTAATGCAAAAACGTCTCTTTTTGATAGTAATAAGATAATTGGGTTCGCAAGGCGGTTTAGACCGGCGGCGCACAGTGTGGCCGATTGAAAAAAAAATGGAAACAATCTCTGCTTCACTCGAAGTCGGCACAAACATCAATTCAAAAATAGATGAAAATGTTCCTCTCGGTCTGTACTTTCAGGAACCGTTTCCCTTGCACCGACCCTCAACCACAGTGTGGTGGTACATGGCCACCGAAAACCACCCCCTCCAAGAAATTGACTAAATTTTCTACTAAAAAGTTGTGAAAACCAATCTTACGTTCTTGGAATTAGTTTTAAATGATTTGAATGATCAAAATACGTTGAAGTGCTATACAAGGGTGCAGTTAAAATTCATTCTAGCCCCATAACAACCCTTAATTAAGGGTTGAAAACTGAAAAAAATATACTTCGAGTGGTAAAGCGATTTTCGAAGTTTGACCTTGACAAATATTTTTCTACACCACTCTACAGTTCGCCAAAATACCCCTAGAATCATTTCCACCCCCACAACTACCCTTAACTAAGGGTTGAAATCGGAAAAAATTCGTTTTACCTACAATTACGCGATTTTTCTAGTTTAAAATTGACAAATATCTTTCCACACCACTCTACAATTCGCCAAAATACCCCTCGAATCATTTCCACCCCCACAACTACCCTTAACTAATGGTTGAAATCGGAAAAAATTCGTTTTACCTACAATTACGCGATTTTTCTAGTTTAAAATTGACAAATATTTTCCCGCACCACTCTACAATTCGCCAAAATACCCCTCGAATCATTTCCACCCCCACAACTACCCTTAACTAATGGTTGAAATCGGAAAAAATTCGTTTTACCTACAATTACGCGATTTTTCTAGGTTAAAATTGACAAATATTTTCCCGCACCACTCTACAATTCGCCAAAATACCCCTCGAATCCACCCCCACAATCCCTCATGTAGTTGAGAATTTAAAAAAAGATTGTTGTTTTGTGTACAGTGAATGGAAGAAGTATTTCATTAGATTGCAATACTTAGATTACTAATAATTTAACCAATTGTTATACTTGAAGCGAGTCATGTAACCGTTGTTATTACACATTTTTTAGACTCTTCAAAAAATCTTTGAAAAAAATATCGAATCTTCAAAATAATTTCTTCAATAAAATTTGCCCACAAAGTTCATAGACTACAATTTCTTGGTTACGCGCAAAAAAGGCAAAACTCGACTTATGCCCATTTCCTCCATTAAAAATTGATCTGCGCATAAATATGACGATTTTTTTTATAACCATTTGCCAAAGGGTTTTTATACATCTCAGTACAAATTTATTGAGACTTGAAAAAAATCGAATGTAATTTTCAAAATCATAGCTTCAACCAAGGTTTGAAATCAAGCGGAATTTTTAAATAATTGTACACTGCAAATTTTTTTTTAATATTCGACCCCTCATTTGGGGTAAATTCAGGGTTGTAATTGAGTTAGGGACTTTTCACCTGACAATTCAAATATGTAAATACTGTTTCAAGAGGTTTCATTATGAAAAGATGTAATTAGTTAAGGGTAGTTGTGGGGGTGGAAATGATTCGAGGGGTATTTTGGCGAATTGTAGAGTGGTGCGGGAAAATATTTGTCAATTTTAAACTAGAAAAATCGCGTAATTGTAGGTAAAACGAATTTTTTCCGATTTCAACCCTTAGTTAAGGGTAGTTGTGAGGGTCGAAATGATTCGAGGGGTATTTTGGCGAACTGTAGAGTGGTGTAGAAAAATATTTGTCAAGGTCAAACTTCGAAAATCGCTTTACCACTCGAAGTATATTTTTTTCAGTTTTCAACCCTTGATTAAGGGTTGTTATAGGGCTAGAATGAATTTTACCTGCACCCTTGTATAGCACTTCAACGTATTTTGATCATTAAAATCATTTAAAACTAATTCCAAGAACGTAAGATTGGTTTTCACAGCTTTTTAGTAGAAAATTTAGTCAATTTCTTGGAGGGGGTGGTTTTCGGTGGCCATGTACCACCACACTGTGGTTGAGGGTCGGTGCAAGGGAAACGGTTCCTGAAAGTACAGACCGAGAGGAACATTTTCATCTATTTTTGAATTGATGTTTGTGCCGACTTCGAGTGAAGCAGAGATTGTTTCCATTTTTTTTTCAATCGGCCACACTGTGCGGCGGTGAGTAGGCACAGGTTGTTGCTATAGTAATGTAACATAAAGCTGTCAGTGGACACTGTCAACAATATTAATTTATGTTTTACAATTATTGCGTCTCCGGTTGCGTTTTAATTTCGAATTGATAAGCAGTTTTATCGAGAAAGTTCACTTAAATAATAACCAATTAGTGATTTATAGAAATGCAGTGCACACCGCCGGAAATTATGCAAGAGGGAAAAGAATCAGCATCGTCCCTCGGACTCTCAAAATTTGCCGAGAAATATTCTGTTGTGTCAGCAAATATTCGGAGAATGTCCTTCTAGCTTATTTTAACTATTTGCTAAAAGAAAAGAAGTGGATATCCTCGACTCTCTGGTCTCGGTATTCAATGGTTAAATCCGAATTAATTATTAAACAAGGAGTGGATATTAGTCAATATTTCAAGTTACGGGCCTTCCTGAAGAAAACCAATGAAGGTTATTGTGCCAAAAAGTCCAGGATATTAAGCAACGAACAGTTTGAAATATTTTCATGTGAAGCGCCAGACACAGTTCATCTGGGAATGAAAGTAAGTAGAGTTTAATTTAAATTAATATGTGGTTTAACAAATGGTGGAAATGGCAACTCATGATATAGAAGATTTAGGAAATTTAATTGTTATAAAAATTCCCGACTCAAAAACCAGGAAGGTTCGTTCTTTCACCATTACCGGAGAGACATATTTAAAAATATATTGAAGTTACGCTTTATTGAGACCCAAAAATATGGAGGAAAGAGATTTTTTTTGAAATATCAAAATGGGAAATGCTTTAGAAATGTAATGGGAATTCACACTATAGCAGGGACATCTAGGAAAGTAGCATCATTTCTGGGATTGAGCAGCCCCGAAGAATACACTGGGCACTGCTTCAGGCGTACTTCAGCTACATTATTGATTGATGGTGGAGGTAATATTGAATCTTTGAAGAGACAGGAGGGTTGGAAATCAACTGGAGTAGCTGAGGGCTATATAGAAGAATCTCTTCGAAATAAAAATGACACAGCTAGCAAAATATTAAACCCGAGACAAAATATCTGCGTCGCAAGCTCCAGCGAAATTTGATTTTCCAACCTTACTTGCCGTAATACGGTTTATCTAATCATCCTTAATAATAAAAATATTAATTACAAAGGAAATACAATTGGCTAGTTTAAAAGTCTTTTTTAATACAGATAGTGTACTAAGAAAATAAGAACTTTGGTGAAGTAATTACTCATTTTTAACAGAGTGTATAAAGACGTAGGTAATCAATTGAATCACCTATTCTGTGGTTAAGAATAACTCGATTGGATCTAACTTGCCTACATTTTTGTAAGAGTTTGATTTGTAAATATTTCCATCTATTATAGGCGTACGATAAAATGTTTACAGGTGATTGATTTATTTGTAAACATGTCTATATCATTGGCGTACGATAACGTTTTAAAGAGGGGTAATATATTTGTGAAAATGTCCATTTACCATGGGCGTACTGAGAAAAAAATAGAAATTTATTTGCGAAAATTACCGTCTATCATAGACGAACGACTAAATTTTCTAGAAGGAATCGTTTATCTTGTACTGGAACTCTGCACACTATAGCGACTGCTGTCGACTGGAATAATAGTAGTAATAATACTGTAGAAAACGATCGGAAGAATTGTATAGTGTGCAGTCCCCACTTAGTGTGTTCCCGTATTTCTGTCATTGCCATATACATTAATAGACAATCAGTGATCACAGTTATAATTTTATTTTATTTCAATTGTTCTGTATATCTCCGCATCAATTTGATTTTTAGTAAAATTCCGCGAAGGAAGAATGAGTCATAATAATTTTTTGACAGGACAAACAGTAATTCTATGACAATTGACAAGGAAAATAGTTAAATACTAAGATGTCATTGAAGAAAGGATATACTTATTATGTATGTTTGTTTTTTCGTATTTTAGGCACTGCCTTCTTATTCAGAAGATAATATATAATTTGTCATCAAATATATGGGAGAAAAAAGCATTCCAAATATACGACAGTTTTTATACAATATATTTAATAGGGTATTTGACAGTGGTAAAAAATAAATATATATTGATTTTTATTTATCGCTAAAACTCTCAAGAATACCGAAAACAAATATTTTTTCTCATTATTTGAACATTTAGTCACGTGATCAGAAACACACGGTGCACCGATCAGATGCGAGTGACGTCACTAAATAGTAAACGACTACCGCCATTTAATTTACATTGTTGTAGCTTGCAGTACACCAGTATTTTTATTTTCCTGTTTCCTACAGACATTTTATAAAGTGCTTTATAACACAAAAACAATTAAACACTAAATAATCCCGTTAACTGTTTACAAGTTTACTATGGACTGACGTCAGTGCAGCGCCATATTGGTAATGAGCGTTTTAGCGGGAATTTTAAACCGAAAATTTGAAAACTTGATTTCAAATGTAATAATAATAGAAAAAAGTTATTGTAATAATTTTGCCTATCAAATTAGAGGTATATATACCATTTAAAACACTTTTTCAAAATTTGTCAAATACCCTATTGGAGGTTATCGCTGCCATCCATTTGGGAGAAAATATTGTGGAGAATTTAATTCATTCAAATATAAACCTCTGTATGTTATATACTTTTCGGATTCTACGTTAAATGTCACTTTTTGGAAAATGCACTATGTTCAGCTTAAATGCATCTTTTTCGAGATATTCATTGTTTTAATGAAAATTTGACATGTTTAAAAAAAAGGTAATCGAGGCCATTCGATTTAAGATATCTCAATGGAGGTGAGATATAAAATACATTTTAATTAACCATTAATTGGCATAAGGTTTCATAAAAAAACAGATACCCTGCAGAAATTTGCAGCCAGATCCATAAAATTAGCAATTTTGGTAAATATTATTTCCACGTGTATTGTTGTTTTTTCTTCATTTTTAAATAATTGTATATGTATGTAATTACGAGAAAGTGAAAAGTTATAATTTGAAATCCACCCTAGGATGGTGATACAATAAACAAACGACCAAGCACCAAAAATATTTTTATATCGATACTTAGCTGCAAGAATCGATCCCACTATTTTTTTTCCAATATTTTTTATATTCATAACCAAAAAAATTTAGTAAGTACACATTAGTACCTACCAATCATTCTTAAGAATTAAATTCTCTACTTATCGTATTATATCTAGTAAACAAATTTTTCAAGATTACCCTTTACATCAGAAAAATAAATGTATGCCCAAGTTTCCTCAGATTCCAAAATTACAGTGCCGAGCATTAATTCCAATCTATTTTTTTAATACTATCCTATAATCAGTACTCAAACATCAAATATTCTTAAGTTGTACTATGGCTTAGCTATAAATAAAGACAGATTTCAATCGGCTATTCGTTGTATCATATCGTGCACAATCAATGGTGTATAAACTCTAAATTACCAAAGTGCATTAGCAGTCGAATGCTGTGTGAATTTTATTATTTATTGGTCTCACTGGGTTCGACAGAGAGCGGCACACGAAAGATCATAAATCAAGAAATAGACGGTAATATGGATAATGGCAATCCATTTCCCATCAACATAGTGATTGGTGTTAAAGTCCTTTGCCTCAATATTTTATTATGATTTATTTATGCGAAGTTTTAACACCCTTGAGTGGAATTATCTTGATATATATGTGGTTGAATTTTGTAGTTGTCGCATTCTTTTCTCCGCTGACTAGGATAATACTTAAAAAAAAGAGATGTGGCGAACCGTAGCCACGAAGACATGGGAACAATAACAAGAATGTATCATGAAACTTGTAAAAATTGGGGATGATTCTTAAGAACCTGGTATATACGTAGTTTGATTCAAGTAAGAATAAAAAATACTGTCGCATGGTTGTCAGATAAAAGTCAACATTTGTTATGAATAAGGCAAAAGCGAGCATTACGTTCATTGGAAAGAGGTTGATTTCTTGAAACTCAAAATATATGCCACTCCATCCTATTTGTTTTCTCAATGTTCAGTTTTTTTGCATAATTTAAGATATCAGAATTGTTCTTTCACAAAATTTTGCAGTCGCACGTGTCATTTGTTATTGTGATGTTTTTTTTTCACTTTTATGGTTGAAGCACAAAATACTTTAGCTTTTTGAAAAGTTATAACTATAAGATTTTTATTCTTTGAAAACCCATTTCAAACCAAATATTAGTATAACGCTCTATGGAGGATTTCTCCAAGAAGGAACTCATGGTAAAGCCTGATACGGACAACTAGTTTTCTATTGCGTTACTTTTCATCTGTGTGCCATCAGTTAATACACGTTTCAATTTAGTGTTTGGAAAAATTAGAATGTCAGTTTGTTCTCCACTTAAGCCATGTTACAACTTGCAAACAATATTAATAATGCAGTGGATATTGACTTTACAGTATCATTGAGGCAATTTAAAAAAATAATAATGGATCACCTTGAAAACTATGGAGTGTAGTTCAATCAGTTTCTGTAAGATGTCATTTAATAAAGATATCATAAAAATTTAATTTTCTTTTCTCTATGTCTAAATATGGGTTTTGTGTCATCAGTATAGACTGGAAAATGTTTTTGATTATTAAGTAGTAATACTTGATAACATAATGATTGTATGAGATATTTCTGTAACTAGGTTGTAAAACCTGTTGGTTTATTATTAAATAAAAATATTCAATTATATAAACCCGTGATATTCTAAAAAAGTAGGTACTGAGTTGACACCCTGTGTTCTACTATTTTTCCAATTTCGATATATTTAACATCATGTATCGCAAAACCAATACTTATTAGTAAGACTAAGGATTTCCTGGAATCGTTAAAATCGATAAGCCTCTGGATTTATAAAGTGTTTCCAACTCCAGCTAGTATACATTTTATCATCTTATAATAATTTGTAGTTGTAAAGATACGCCAAATAGCACAATGCATTTTTAAATTGTTTCCCGGAGCTTAAAAATGATTCTGCGGGAAAAGAGATATTGTCAAAAGGGAACAAACACATAAAGTCGCCTCCCTTATTTTATGGTATACGGTGCATGATTCCATAGCAGTAAACTGTCGTATATCATCACCGTCAAGAATTTTGCCTTAAAGAAATGAATGGTCCATGCAGTTTTATCTTCTTACATCTGTTAATTTATGACGCGTGAAAAATCGCAATTAAGATTAGTGTATTTGTGATCAAATAAATCAGTTATAGATCAATAGTTTTTTGTTTAATGTATGGAAACGACCTATGGAAAGAATAACAATAGTTTATACAGGATGACTGTTACATCTCTTATTAGACACGAGTACGAAAATATTAAATCAAACAACGGTTCATGCGGTAAATTAATATTTTGATAAAAAACTAAAACAATATTTATTCTTTGTATCAAAAAATTAAAATTAAACATAAACAGGTAACAAATTAATAACGCGTAACTCCTCCTTGTGCTATTGTATTGCTATTAAATTATTGATAATCTGTTGAGGAAATATTATGGATGTACGAAAAAAAAACCAAATGTTCCAAGGAAAAAATTGGAAGTTAATTAACGTTAACTGACTGCATAAAATGGGACTCTATAACGGAGATCTCAGCTGCAGACTTTGTAGAATGGAGATCGAGACCCATATGTCATCTAACTGTGATGCACTAATCCACCTGAAATATATGGCACATATACAATACGGGATAACTGGGTGAGAGTAGAGAACAATAAGCAGTTCTCCCGGCATATGAACAGCTCCCAAAAACAAAAAGAAAATACTAGGGAGACGATACTCGGTACTTTCTACCAGTCCTAATCTGCCCAGTTTGGCCAGCAGTGCCCAGTAAGAATTCCAGTTACAGTCCTTCCATCTTTTGCGAGGTTTCTGCTTTGAGTCTTGAAGGTCCTTTGATAAAGCCCTTGGGTTGCCTTATGTCAAGTATCGTATTCCAGTAGGCTCTTGCCTTGCGATCTATCTGGTCCAAGATAGTTCTTTTTGTTGCATTTGAAGAGATTCCCAGTCAGGACTCCGGGCCTACGAACTGGGACTGACCTGAAGCAAGCTGGTTTTCTACTCCGTTACTCAGGATTCCGGTGTGATCTATACCAATTGCAACTGTTGGAGCGCAAAGCCGTTATTGCTGCCTGAGTGACAGAAAATATTCTTATTGATCTGTGAGAGTAGCTGTTCTCCAGCATCCATCAAACGCACAGATCAATGAGAAAAACTTCGACCAGTTCATGTCTGACAAGTGGGAAGATTTATATTTTATTATTATTATTTTATTTTATATATTTCCATCGTTGGAAAAATGTACTTGAAGGACATTTGCGGTGAATTTTGTAAGTAAAGGCCTGGTTTCTTTTAACTTTCGGTCTCGGACAGCGGACATTCCGTCGACCGTCGCGATTTGACGATTTTATCCAACTGGAGTATTTCAATGAGATTGGTTTTCCCGAATCCGCTTGGCTGAGCGACTTCGTTACATTCCGAAGTTTTGATGCGACTGTGGATTTATATCTGTCGAGTTTGATTCCAGCGAGTCGGTCAGGCTGAACTTGATATTTTTGATGGGTTTTTTTAATATTATAATTGAATTAATTTATTCAATAAATCGTAACAATCAGTGAGAAATTCTCATCTGAAGATGATGAACAGTTTTGTAGAAAGTCTAAAATATTCCCTAAACTTTGTTTCATATCCAAAAGGCGTTCACTATCCAAGGCACCCTCAGTATCACGACACAAAAACATCTTATCCACTGGCTTATTGGATACTTTGAGGGTTGCCATTACCAGTTCCTCTTCTTCGGGGAAACCAGGCCTTAAGGTGGAGACGAAGGAGTGTTGAAATGAGAATGGTTTCCAGCGCCAATGTGGGAGTCTAACTCGCGCCTAATTTGGCTGATACTTGCACGTTCATATCCAAAAGGCGTTCACTATCCAAGGCACCCTCAGTATCACGACACAAAAACATCTTATCCACTGGCTTATTGGATACTTTGAGGGTTGCCATTACCAGTTCCTCTTCTTCGGGGAAACCAGGCCTTAAGGTGGAGACGAAGGAGTGTTGAAATGAGAATGGTTTCCAGCGCCAATGTGGGAGTCTAACTCGCGCCTAATTTGGCTGATACTTGCACGACCAGACCACGGAGCCATATGTTTTTCTTAATTTTTTGTTCTCTCAAATTCAAATGATTATTCAAACATTTGTTATAGCTTGAGTTCAAAGTTGATGCATTTGTTAAGTAGGTACCACAACCAACGCCATGAGGTTAATGATGTTAAGAGTTATCAGAATCTTATTAATCTAATTTCTCGGTTTTCCATGTATTGCTTTTATATAATTTCAACTGTAATTACGTGATTGGAGACGAAACTAATTAAATTTCACATCACAAACAATAAAATTGGTCAAAAGGAAATACCTTAAGTTCATTAACACATTGTAGCGTATATGTGCTTGTAACGGACATTCATTAGATTTATAGAAGTGCTTGATTAAAAGATGTTTAATTTGTATAGTTTTAAATGCCCATTACACTTTGAAATGTTACTTAATTTGAAAAAGGAATGGGAAAATTCTACTGTTTGCTGTTTACCTCAGTGACATTTTTTATCAAGTTATCGATTTATGTTGAGAAGCAAAATAATTGTTAAGTTTCATTACAAAAAGAGACTTTGATGTATGGAACATTACAGCATAAAAAGCACAATAAGCACTTTTATTTATAAAAGTTCACATTTTAACTTCGCACTGAAAAAGCAAGTAGTGAAATTTGTTTGTAATATTAGAATGGTTTTTAACAAACCGGCATAAAACTGTGTAATGCGAATAGTCTTGGAGAATAGAAAGTATTACGTTAAACCTGAACAATAAATATACAAGTAGATTTCGAGAGTCGGAAATTAGTTATATATACATATAAGTAGGTATTTATGATTTAGGTATAATTGGGCTTGTTTTCAGCATTTTTGAACTGACATTGTTTCAAAGGTCGTTTCAGATATTTTACCGATTGAATTAAGGAATTTATTATACTCATTGTCGACTTTATCTGAATATTTCCCACATATAATAAAATCCCAATATGAAGCGGGACATTTTTCGGCGATTATTTCCTTCCTATTAATTTAGACCAATCGCTATCAAGAATTGGTATGTCAAATATAAATTTTAAGTGGAAAAATTACTCAACAACTGTCACCTTAGCTGTCAGCAGTTTTTCCGGAAAAAAAATCGGAAAAATTTCATGCAAGTTTGACATGTTGCCTTGTAAAAATGTTGTATTAAAATAAAATGTTAATGATATTACCCCCGAAAATTGCTCGGTAGAATCCGAAAATTTTTCGCTAGCTCTCGAAAATTTCCCTGCAGGTCCGTAACTATAGTAACGAATGTTAAAATTGCGCATTTGTCATTTTGACATATGCCAAATTTTAAAATTCGTTGAAATGTCGCGATTTGGACAAGATTCTTCAAGATCTATTCAAGAAAAAGTAAACCCAAAAATACAATATTGAACCATAAATATACAGCGTTGCTGAAAAGTCTCGCACCAAGTAATTATCTTTGAAACGGTTAAAGGGAAAGCTATGAAATTCTAGGACGATGAATGAGACTCTATTTTAGAGCAAATGTCAAATGTTCTTTACGTCAGCGTTTAGCGCACGGCCGCCATCTTGAACTTTTTCAAATGACAGCCTAGATCGAGTGACCCATCACAAAAAAGCTTATTTTTTTCTCTTTCCAAAAATAATCCCAATGTATAACTTGACTCGAATATTATGATAGAAATTTAACAAAACTTTTAAAATTCTAATTTTAATCAAAACTAATAAGGTAGAATCCACAATCTTCTCTTTTTTTTCTTTAACTTTGTGTTTTTGTGTTTAAAGCAATATAAGCCGCTGCGACGCGAATGATTTCGTCAGCCATTCTTGCACGATTATGTAGCCCGTCTACGAAACAAATTATTTTTATTAATAGGCCATAGTGTTGCAAACAATATTGCCGAGATATATATGGCAGAGCCATATGCTACAATTGAAATGTTGTCATGCTGGCTGGGCTATAGTTGCCAATATTGCAGCCACATATTATGCTTAAGGAAAATATATGAATCTACTGACTAAGATGATCGTTATATTTTGTTTATGTTGTTATGACATCAAAAATGTCAGAAATTATGAAATAACTGTCAATTTATGAATGTACTGTTTTACATAGACAAAAAGGGTTTATCGTACATATCTGCCTTTTCATTCTACTGTAACACCAACAGATATATCCAGAATACCGCTAACTGCAACAATTTCCTTTTTTTGTTAATGATTATTTCAACAATAAATGAATCAAACATGAAATCAGAAGATAAGAAAAAAAGCTTGGGAGGACTATTCATATTTTCATACACCAATACATTGAAATTAAATAATTATTTGTTTTTCTTGTGATAATTAAAAATTATCAGGAATTATCTGACACTATTTAGAAAGAAAGAAAAAAATCAAACAGGGAAATTTACAATTCAATTATCAGTAGCAATTTAGAAATCTGTCGGTTATAAAGATAGAACTAATTTATTCATAACTGAACTGTAACCAATTTCAAGCTGCTTATTTTCGTTCGCTTCATGCAAATTTTTAATTTTCTCAACCGAACCGTTTCGAGGAAAAATTAATGCAAAAAGTGGGAATATAAAAAATCAGGTTTGTAATTAATTCCGGTTGGAAAAAATCTGATTTATAACCCAGGTAACCTCAATTAATAAATAGGAATATTTGCTTCATTATTGTAACGACGGACTTTTATGTAATTTTAAGAACTTATTACTAATTAAAGTCTAACTATCATCCGTTGTTTACCATTAAACAATGGATACTGAATAGAATATGACATATGCCCTCCAGAACAATTTGGCCGATCTGTCAGTGACGTCATTCTGGAATGCTCTACAGATCATTGGCTTTGACAGGTCGGCCATATTGTTCTGGAGAGCAACCGATCAGAAACCCAATTCTTGAAAACCGGGGAGTAGAACAACCGAGAGAAAGAAGGAGTGTTTCTATCGAGAATTGATAAATGGTATTTTTGAACGTCAATAGAAGGATGGCTTTCTACTGTTTCTACTGGGTAAAATGAAGGGATCAGCCAGGGAAAACGCAATAATTTGACAGTTTTGTGAATTTATGTGACGTTGTAGACCATTAAACACACTTTTTCATACTCTTTGCTATTCAATTAATTTATAATGAAATAATAATCATAGATAACAATCTTCAAATATTTTTGTTGTGAGAAGAAATGATGGAAGATCAGTATAATAATGGCATAATTATTATTACCCCTTCAACACTGTGTTGTTATTTTTTATTATAATTTCACAATGTATGTATGTATATTGGGGTAACATTCACTGAGACCTAAAAGATCTATTGTGCCCCCTTACTTCTACTTAGTTCCTGAGGAAAGTCTCAGAGACTAGTAGCTCCTTCAGTCCTATTTCCCCGAGGAATTTTAGGATATCTGCAGGCTTCAACTTAGGTAACTG
This sequence comes from Lochmaea capreae, assembly GCA_949126875.1. Taxonomy (NCBI): domain Eukaryota; kingdom Metazoa; phylum Arthropoda; class Insecta; order Coleoptera; family Chrysomelidae; genus Lochmaea; species Lochmaea capreae. Next base: position 16,627,819 of record OX421407.1, on the reverse strand, counting down.
TCCCTCTTCTATCCAGTAGTCTCCCAGGTGCTGTCCCCTAGGATTCTGAATTGCTGTGCAGTTAGCAAGTATGTGGATGGAGGATTCTTCTTCCATTCCACAAAACCTACAATCTTCTTCCTCCACTATTTTGAGCTTTTTAAGGTGCCCATTCAGGCGACAATGTCCCGTTAGGATTCCTGTTAGAACTCTTAGTGCAGTTTTGCTTTGACTTATGCATTCATTTGATCTCAGCAGGTTGTAGTCACCCAGAAGAATCTTTGATTGCCTAAGCCCTACTAGATCTTTCCAATTGTCAGATCTTCTCTTTTCTTCGGCTTTACCTATTTCTTCCAATATTACATTGGAGCTGATTCCGCAAAAAGGTTCCGGCCCCAAAAGGATATTTCAGTCCCCCTCTATAATTTCACAATAGTTGTATTTTTGAATTATTGAAAATTTCAAGTTGAAAACTGATGAAAATTCACTTGACAGATTCAAACATGCGCATTGTGTCTATCAAAAAATTCAGTTCAATGATAGGTCAAGAAATTTGGCATCGCTTTGACTTTCATACTTCCTTCTTGATGTTCCAGAATACGTAATTATGATCTTGAGAGAACAGCAGTAGAGTATTCTATTGCTGTCAAGAATTGATGCCCTGTTGGAGTTGAACCTGTTTAACCTTTTGTGTTTTGGCATGTATAACCCATGGCGCTGTCAGTAAATTGTCTCTGAATTGAATTAAATAATAGTTAAAATATCAGACGACGACGACAAAAGCAATCAACAAGGGAGTTGAGTGATTCCAATGAAAATCATGGGGAATGGATTCAGGAGCACAGAGGCCACAATCAAATAGTCACCTCGCTTGGTTGAAACAACTGGAAATCGAAAAAAAGATACCTCATCTCTTGCTACCCACATTCCACACTTAACACTATAAAACGATGGCATTTTAGAAGTTTAGAAGTTCAACTTTACCATTAAACAATGAACACTGGAAAGAATATGGAATAATTGAAAATGGATTCAAAAACCCGATGGTGAGCAATATATGCATTTACAAACAATTTATTGCATTTTGTAAGAAAAGGGACTGCTAAGATAGCAGTGATAAAATTGACGATATTTTGAAATAATACGTTCTTGAATACACTATTTGAACCCTTGCATTGTGGAATCTACTTACTTTCCCAAATGAAACTAAAACTTTCTAATTAATTCCTATATTTAATGAAAAAATTAATGAAAATTCCAAAATATTATTAATTGATAATTATTTCGTTTCATGATTGGCCAGCAGTCATAAAAAAAATCATCATCATATTTTCTCTATATCAAATTCCATTAATGTTCCAGCCTAACACACACAAAAATATGAAAAGTTGTTGAAACTTTTTCACTCAATATTCATTATAATGTCACATAGAATGAATAATCTTTGAATATGTTGAATAGAAATTTAATATCACCTTCAAATGCGTAGACCTTTCAGTTCAATAGTGTTACGATAAAAATGATCTCGGCCAAATATTGACTCATTTTTTCTCATTCGGCTTTTGTATAGTTTGGCAAGTTTATGTAAAGCTACGCGGCATCGGTAAGGGGCGAGGAAATATGGCGGATATCTGTCAAAAACGTACCAATGGCGTACGGTACCTATTTTTATAAAAGTATTGAAAATAATAATTATTATTATATAATAATTATATATAGAAACTGATTTTTGCTTTGCTTTAAAGGTGAGGTATTTTTCAAAATACGGTATTTCCCCTCCATTACCTACGAACAACCGCCCATGCTAACTAAGCCAGCGAATACAGCTTCCGAACGTTCGAGACGAGAGATCCAGAAATCTATGCGCCGTTCACATGAGAACCGAGACTGAGTTCATAGGTTTGTTCCAACAAGCTTGAGAATCAGTTCGGAATTTTACTGAGTTTGCGTAGATTGAAATTAGCGTCCTCCTAATGTTCCGACTACAGCCTATTCAGCCAATCCGTTCCCTGTATTAGCTCATACAGGTTCTTTACTGGTTGGTTGTAGAAGTCTTCTGGATTCATTTGGGGTCTTTCATACAGTTTTTGCCTTCTGTGGTCCAGCGTCTCACAGTTGCATAATATGTGCAGAGCTGTTTCGGTGTCCTTTTTGCATCTTCTGCATGTAAGGTCTCCGTTATACAGCCCTATTTTGTACAGGTGCTCCTTTGTGGGAAAGTGTCCCGTTATGGTGCGTAGTTTGTTCCTGCTCAATGAAAGAAGTTCTTTCGCTACTTTTTCTGATGGTTCCTTTATAAGTTTCTTCCCATGTGTTTGCCAGGGCGTATTCTTCCAGTGTTTTTTGTGTTGTTCTTTTACCCACCCTTTTAACCATGACCTAGTGGAGCATCTGGGAATGCCCACAGATGGTTCGGGTCCGTTCATCAGGGCTGACAATCCTGCTCTTGCAAGTTCGTCAGCTTTTTTATTGCAAGCGATTCCTTTGTGACCTGGGACCCACTCCAGTGTTACTTTGTTGCGAGTCGCCAGTCTTCTAGGTTCTTCGTCGCATTCCCATACCAGCCGAGATGATACCTTAGAGCTCTGAAGTGCTTTAAGGGCAGCTTGACTGTCGCTGTAGATCCTGATCTGCCTGTTGTTGCAGGCTCTCATGCACATGCAAGTATTACATAAACCTCTGCTTGGAATACCGAGGCATATTTACCAAGCGAGACGATTCCTTCATATTTGATCCGTCTGTATACCAGATCAGTTCATTCGCTCTGCTGAGTGGTGGTGCGTCCTCTTCCTCAAGCTCCTTTCGATCTTTGATGACAATCTCGAAGTTCCAGCGAAAGATATATCTGGCGGTCATGTGGTCTGTTGGCATTTTGAAAATGTCGTCATCCACTTGCCTTATTTCTGTGTGTCCTCTCCCATGTGCCACGTTATGGTCTGATGCTTTTTCCAGTCGAGTTAGAGCTGCCCTTGCTTCGCACATTATGACACAATGTAGCGGAGGAAGGTCTAGCATTGTTTCCAGCGCCGCTGTAGGAGTAGTCCTCATTGCCCCTGTAATGCCTATGCAGGCAAGTCTTTGGACCTTGCTTAATTTTAGCATCGCAGAGCTTTGTCTAATCTTTGGCCACCAGACCAGAGACCAGACTTAGTTACAAAATACATAAATGAAATCAATAAAAACGTATAGTATCTCAATATGACATATAAGTACTAGGATACACATAAAAAGTTATAAGTAAGTTAGTTGTTTATTTATATATCAATTCCTATTATTTTAAATTATAATGCTATTTATAAAACTGTTCGAGTAATATATGTTGTATTTATGTTGTGAAATTTTGTATGATAAAAATTATGGTTACCATTAAATAATTCAACAATTTTCTTATGCTTCCGAAATTTCCCAAAAAGGGCACGTCTCCCTCAGGGTTCGAATAGAATTGTCAAGGAGGGTGCGCATTACATTACCATTTTCGAAAGAAAAATTATTTCAACACGTGGGTTACACATCGTATGATTGAATATTTCATTGTTTTGATGCCCGACGTTAAATATGTTGCAATCAGTTACGACTACAATAGCATTTTAGTCATCAGCATCCTTCTCTGATTTTGAGTTATTTTTCATCCTTCAAAGCAGAATCGCACAGTTAATGGGATGAGATGAGTCAGGAAGTTATCTTGAAGGCATCCTAAAACTTCATATGAAACAGCTTTCATAATAGCAGAACAAAATAAACACTATAAAACTCACCGAAAAGTTGTGTTTAACAAAGAAAGTTTCCAACTAGAAATTTAGTTTTTCCGTTGTTTCCATTTTTGCGTTGAAGGCATTATCAAGGGAGGGGCTCAGAACGATTTTGTGGTCTTTACCAAAGTTGTCGTGATATATTTGGGATCGGTAATAGAACACAACAAATTAATTTTGTTGTGGATGCCAAAGCATAAAGGAATTGGAAATAATATTGCAGATGGTGTCGCTTGTACTCCTTTTATCGGAATCGAACAATTTTGTGGTGTCCCAAAAAGCCTCCTCTTAGAAGAAGTCTGGAAATTTTAGAAGGCCCTTCTGCTAACTATGCTAAAATGCTCTTGGAGCTTCAGAAATCTAATATCAAAGAAATTCTCACTAGCCACTGCTCTCTGAGATACTATCTCTGCAAGATGGGCAAAGTAGAAAATGCAAATTTTGCGATAATGCAGATGAGAGGTCAGAATTATATGAATTTGGAACAGGTTTACTTAGAGCCCGATCAGAACGGATAATATGCTTTCCTAGAAACATAGATATCTTAAACTAGAATATAGATGTGGGGTATACTCAAAAGATTTTATAGGTCGCAGTGTAGTTAGACCAGCCGGGCCAATCAACCCCTTTCTAATGCAGTGTTTCTCAAAAGTCCACTCCCCCCCTCTTTTCTTTTGAACGGTGATACTTACACTGTTGAAATTTGGAGGTGAAAATGAACTATTGTACAGTAAAAGTGACGAATGTTTCTCGTTACGTCATATTTCCTTGAATGTATCAAAGGCACTCTAATTTTATGTGGATATCACTTACCGCGTATGTCCAATTAAAACAACTGGAAAGGTACATATGTCTTTTGTGCCTGAATTAAGCTACGCCATTGCGTGTTTATTGGTTTGTCACTTGTGTTGGTCTTGTGTTGTGACAACGATTGTAATTAAAAAGTGAAACGGCACTTTATGCGGAAGGAAATCATTCTGTCACCATTGAAGTTCGTCGTCATTGTCATTACTTTAAAAAGGTAATAGTATATTATTAAACGAGCAATTTATGATAGCTATTATTCACGCAGGGTGACGTTTCCGTCCCAAACCGTAGGCGAGTGGCGCAAGTCACCTGAGTGAATAATGGCCATAAATCGCGAGTAGAATACTATAGGTACGTTGTCCACGATCCACGACCCTTGATTTCTTTATTAAATAGAAGTTAAGTAAATAAGGCGAGTGTAGAACGGAAAGTAATAATTTGATATTATTGACAATTCTAACGTCAAGTATCGATACACCGTATCGTTATGAATTTATTGTTTTAAAAATGTCAATAATTGAAAATATTGTTATGAAAAGTATCAATACTAAAAAGTTTCGATATTTCATCGATACGATATATTTCAGAAACAAATTTCCTGAACAAAAATACGCAGATTTAATAGTTTATTTCATATTGTACCCCCATCTCTAGTCACCTATGTACCGAAATGCTGTGAGTGTTGGCATGCTATTTAAATGTAAAAGCGTGAATTATGATTTCATAATCCACTCTAGTAGATAGTACCATATACCTTTTTATTAGGAGGTAAAATATTGATTTATTATTAAGTGGTCATGGACAAAGTTCAATTACATTACATCACCGTTCAAAGGAAAAGAGGGGTGGAGGGGAGTTTTGAGAAGCACTGTATAATCTAATCCAAATCGGTAGGAGAAAACTAATAATTTGATTAAGGATTTCAGGGTACCCCAAATTATAGGAATTCTAAATAACATCGAACGAGATCTTTTCATCTATCCAGTTAATAATCAGTTTTATTGTTTGTACCAATAGGAAACTTGACTAAAATTTTAATCAGAAAAAATGTGCTGTAAATCATTGCATGAAAAAAGCTAGGTTTTTCTGTCACAAACAACCACTATAATGAATTCAACATGCCGAAGAATTCAAATTATTTGAAGCTTTTGTAAACGCATTGCCATTGGTTGTAACGACGAAGAGAATGTTTTCGGTACTGCACGTGTGATAACTAACGAAGGTATACCATTAAAATAGCATATACAGACACAGAAAACAGTCCACCCCGATATTTGGCAGTATTCCTTGGATTTTAAGGAAATTAGGAAACACGTCGATTTTTGTTCTAAGGGTATCCCTTTTACGTTACAGACATCTTTGCAAAAAGGTCTTAATTAATTTAAAGTACAAACGCATTGCCTAACATTGTAAACGAAATAAACGTACTTATTTTAGTTTTTTTTTTAAATCTCGTAAAAAGTAGGTACTATAGCAATCTCAATAGTTTGCAAAGATAAATCGGGCTTCACACCAAAATATAAGTTTTGTCACTCAACATCTAAACTTTTCAAAACCTATTTGAAATTTAATATCGACTTTCGACAAGGAATTCGGACACGTTGAAAATCAACGCATCCTTGGAGAGTAGGTTTTATAGGCGCCACTTCATGATATTGTTGGATAAAAATAAATTGGGAAGGTCCCTATTGTTTATACAACACCGCTACTTGTTACAAAAGAAAATGACGATAAAAGGTGAATTGAAGTATAGGATTCTTCGCATATTGCTGCCATCAAAAAATGTTAATAACAACGCAGAATGTGACGAAATATTATTAATAACAAAATATTCTGAGTAATAAATAAGATTTGTCGAATTTCAATTACGTCGTGCTTGGTGCCATTAGAAAGCTAAAAGAGTATATATTTAAATTACAACGTTTATAATTCCTAAACTTAATTAAATGAAATCATACAGAGAGTACACTCCATTTACTTAAATGTATTGTATGAAGTGGTAACGGTGGTGGATGACCCCCTTCTTCGTTGGCTCTTCAGCTCTTTAGATTTCCTTTACAGTCCGATGCACTTGAAGCACTTAAACCAATCTCCACGCACTTAAATTGGAATTATCCGAGCTAAGAGGAGCATGACATCAGATTAGAATCTGCGATGACTAAGATTAAGATAAATGAAATGTCTGCAGAGATGCGATGCTGAAAGGGACGGACTGATATCGATAAGACATTTTTAATAAAATTAATTTAGTGTAGTTAACAAAAACCTACTACTTTTTCTTTTTATTAATGAGCAGTTATAAAAGAATGTTCCTACGTCCTCTCGTTTATTGAAATTATTCAATTAAACTTGAAAGGAAAGGATCATATTACTGACAAGTTGAAGCAGTCTGCAAGTGATGCTAATTTTACGAAGAAATAGAATTTGTACACGACTATTTAATAATATTTACATTTTACGTGTGCTTCTTCAAGTATAATGACGTACATTATTCACCAGTAATCGTAAATATATCAAAAGAACGTGTTGGCTTTATATTGCTTGAGCAGATGACTATGAGAAAGCTCTGTTCAAAGTGGGTGCCGCGTCTGCTCACTGTTCAAAAACAAGAATGTGTTGATGCATGTGTGCAGTGTTTGACCATGCTTAAACGTAACAATGTGACAATGGATGAAACATTGATCCATCTCTTCACTCCGGAATCAAAACGATCGTCATCTGAGTGGACAGCAACTGCAGAACCTCGTCCAAAGCGCCCGAAAGCACAACAATCAGCTGGAAAGGTTATGGCCTCGGTATTTTGGGATGTACGTGGTGTAATATTAATCGACTATCCTGAAAAGGGTAATACCATCAACAGTGAATAGTGTTGAACTTCGAATTGCTCTCTGCTGCTGCTCGCTGGAATGAAGAGGTTATCGCTGACGCTGAGGCCTATTTTGAGGCAAAAAAATGTTAGAGAGGCGCTGGAATGATTGCGTTGTTCGTGATGGAAATGACTTTGATGAATAAAATTAATTTTGAACAAAAAAAAACGTGTCTTCCTTGTTAGACCCTTGTTCAACTCATTTATGTGAATTATGTATAGTAAATTATGCCCGATTTCACCAACCAGTTCCTAAAGTTGGTAATACCAGAATCGGATTTTTGGTGAGACCTGAATTGTCTGATTTAGATATGTGAACTTATACTCTTAGCTGAAAACGGAACATAAATCGGTCAATATTACAAAGATACTTTTTGTGGCCTCAAAACTCCATTATTAAGCGAATAGGAAACTTTCTTTGTGCAATAGAACGCCAAGAATTATAATGAGATATACGAATAACAAAGCTGACATTAAATTTCAGGCATTCATCAAAGAAAATACTCCAGGCATGCTTAATTTGTAATAAGTGGCTTATCTGTAATACGAACTGGATAATATTTGAATATTGTTTATTAATATTTATTGAATATTGCATTAAAGATGAAATAAATTCTTTTACGTAATACTGAAATCTTCATAAAATGTAAGTTATTCACAGTCAGTTTTCAAAGTTATATTGAAAATTCTATACCTGTAATTGTTAACCAATCAAAACGTCTGTTTTTTACAGATCACCATGGCAACGGATGAATTTTAGTAGACATTTTTTCCTCGTGGGTACCCAACAACGAATTACACTAGAAATTTTCTGACGTTTATTGTGACAGAATATTTTTTTCACAGTCTGGTTTTTATTTGTTTACATGATAATTTTGATACATTTTAATTACAATGCTAAGATGTTTTCTATATTCTTTTGGATACCTCCTTTCTTCTTAATGGCGAAAATGCAGGACTTGGGATGGAGTGAATTAAATGTCTATGTCTATTGAAATATATAAAATATTTAGACACTATTTTATTAATCTTTTTTCCATTTAGCACTCAGAATTTTGAGTAGTTTAGATGCAAATACTCGTGAACAATTCGAAACAAATTTTCTTTCTTCAAGTAGGAGCCACAATCCTCTATTAACACACGATGATTGATCATTACATCAGAATTTAATTATAATTATTTGATTTTCAAACATAATTTGGTGTGGAATTTTCTTACCGAATACCACACGAGGTCAAATTATTTCCGGAAATTTTTCCGATCTAATGAATATTTTGAAAATTATCCCGAGTGGAAGACGAAAAATTATTGTAGTAATAAATTGTTGTAACATTTCAATTATTCTTCAAAATAAAAAGATTCTTATTTGATCTGAAAAGTTGCAGAAGTTGGGCAGCACCTAGGCCTCATTAGAGTACGTGAACCAGCCTATGATTTTAAAATAGTTGATAACGTCCACAAGAAAAATGTATCTCAGCATGGCTGGTGTTAGCCAAAACTCGTGGAACACGAACTTACGGATGGATGATGGAGCCAAGCAATCAAAAAGGGTACCGTCTCGTCCTCCTGTTTACCTCCAATGGCCAGTCAGAACCCCCGTTGCAAAATGTAGGTTCCGCCGGGTCATCGCCAAGAATATTTTTGCCGGTATCAGCCGCGCAGTTACCATTAGACTTACCATGCCCTATGGTCCACAGCAGTGTGACAACATTGTTGTTTGTCGCCTCAACCAAGGCATGTATAGTACTGACTTAATATCATAATACGTGTTTTTTCAGAGCTAATAATGCTTGTCTGCTACATTTTTTCCAGAGATGGTGCATTTTGGGACATTTTAATAATTCTTTAAAATGAAAAGATTAAATCTTATTACAGTTTCCTGGAATATTTTTGCCGGTATCAGCCGCGCAGTTACCATTAGACTTACCATGCCCTATGGTCCACAGCAGTGTGACAACATTGTTGTTTGTCGCCTCAACCAAGGCATGTATAGTACTGACTTAATATCATAATACGTGTTTTTTTCAGAGCTAATAATGCTTGTCTGCTACATTTTTTCCAGAGATGGTGCATTTTGGGACATTTTAATAATTCTTTAAAATGAAAAGATTAAATCTTATTACAGTTTCCTGTAATATTGTCGTATTTAATAGAGTGAATGTATCAACAGATGTCGAAAGGAATAATTATAAATATTCAACACTCTATGAATTTTTTGAAAAATAATATTTTTCAAAAACAGTGGCCGTTCAACTAAGGAGCAACAACTACTTCCCGTGCATATGCACCGCCGGATATTGAATTACACCCCAAAGTCAAACGGGGTTGGTATATCTACAAGATATTTTAAAACCAACCTTTCTGGTTTGCAATTAGAAGGGACAACACAACTTGTAGACCGGTTTCGGCGTATTTGCGCCTCATCAGTACAAGGTATGTGGTGTCCGTCCGAGAATCTCTAGTCCCGGACTGAAGAGTACACTTCAATCACAATCAATACATGTCTTCCAGTCCGGTCTACAAGTTGTGTTGTCCCTTCTAATTGCAAACCAGCAAGGTTGGTTTTAAAATATCTTGTAGATATACCAACCCCGTTTGACTTTGGGGTGTAATTCAATATCCGGCGGTGCATATGCACGGGAAGTAGTTGTTGCTCCTTAGTTGAACGGCCACTGTTTTTGAAAAATATCATTTTTCAAAAAATTCATAGAGTGTTGAATATTTATAATTATTCCTTTCGACATCTGTTGAAAAGATTAACCTTTGATTATGAAATTGCCTGAATTAATCTTCATACAATTTAAATATCCCAGTAATATCTCTTCAATCATTGTTGATTTTAACAACTTCATTTCTTTTCCTTTATGATCCGGTCCGTCTCTGAAAAACTAAATAAGTAGGGAACGAAGTAGGGAAGATATAAAATGGATTTGATGTTTTAACTCAATTGCTAACATTAAATTAGTTCCGAAGCCTCCCTTATAATTAAAACGTTCACATGTTATTGGATTAGTTGACAATTTCACTTGGCTTATTCTTGATAATGCAACGTCAAAATTTCTTTTCAACAGCACGTCAGTACCGAAAGAAATACATGCAGGAGATGGAAGTGTAAATTGAAATTTACAACAGATGTCGAAAGAATAATTATTTATATTCACACTTCATATTTTTGAAAAATAATATTTTTCAAAAACAGTAACCGTTCAACTAAGAACAACTACCTCCCGTGCTATATGCACCGACGGATATTGAATTACACTTCAAAGTCAAACCGAGTTGGTATATCTACAAGATATTTCAAAACCAACCATTCTGGTTTGCGATATGAGAAGGGACAACATAACTTGTAGACCGGTTTCGGCGTATTTGCGCCTCATCAGTACAAGGTATGTGCTATCCGTCCGAGAGTCTCTAATCCCGGACTGAAGAATACACTTCAATCACAATCAATACATGTATTCCAGTAACGGAAATGTAAAGATTGTGACAGTAGCGACATCTTCACTTCCGACTTTGGGGTGTAATTCAATACCCGGCGGTGCATATTGCACGGGAAGTAGTTGTTGCTCCTTAGTTGAATAGTCACTGTTTTTGAAAAAAATTATTTTTCAAAAATATGTGAATGATTATTCTTTCGACATCTGTTGATAAAACACTTTATTAAATACGACATTATTACAGGAAACTGTAATAAGCTTTATTGAAATTTACAAATGATATTGTTGTATGGAGCATTTAATTTTTGTTAATTTTTTGATATTCCTAGAAAAAATCACAATACCAGTCCCTAAAAATGATAAAAACTTTTATACGATTAATTAAAGTCAGCGTATTACATTCCATAACGTTTTAGTAACTTTTTCTAAATAACATTAATCCAGACGATGATATTATGATTTATCTTATTTAGGAATTTTGTTCCGTGCAACTTACAATAAATAATTAAATTTGGTCCTAAACAGGCTAATCACACATATCACTAAAATGTGATTTTCTCCAAAACCGTTAAGATTAATCAATATACCTTTTTTTGTTAAAATGATGTGGCTTTAGTATTTTTTCACTAAATTTAGCAGTGATTTAAATAGCAAAAAGTTTGGGGTGCATACGTGGCCTATGTGCCGCCCTCTACAAAATACATCGAAAACTATGATTCCTTATGTCCAAACCCTTACAGTCAAACTTTTGTGCATTCACGTCAAAAAGCGTTAAAGTTATTGTAAAACACAAAAATTAATATGTTATGTTTAACACCCTGTATCTTTCTTAATATAAACATTTCAATGAAGCTAGTTGGTTTAAATCGCAATATTTTAAAGTGAAGATTGTACTGTACAAACAATTACTTAACCACCACCCTGTACAGGTTAGTTGGACAGATGACCAAACGAGAAATTTTCAATACAAAGTTTAAAATGTTAGTAAGGCCACAATCTAAGGGGAGAAAATATATAGCGAAGAGTAATTAGCAGAAAGAAGTACCCACTCAAACACTCTATAAATTATGTAAACCGATTTATGTTATTTCTGTTGTTATTCCTAATAATGTGATAATTTCACTTTAAAATGTAAATGTTTCTATCAAAGAATACACCAAACAACAAGAAGCGAAGCTTCGCATAAAACGGTGTCTTCAGACGCCATATTTTAAGGTAGTCGACACTTGATAATAACATGTTCTGTGTGGACAATTTGTAGGTCATTACCAGTTTATAATATTTTGTATCTTACATTTATCATTATAAAACAGTGAAATTATGGAGAAAATAAGTTGTATTGTTTATGTTGGCGAATGGACTTAGTATCCGCAGCCAAGGGAAACCAAATCACACACACATACGTTGTATTGTAAGTAGATGTGTTTCCAAAACCGGGGAAGGACTAAGTTTGTTCAGATTTCCAAATGATATTATCAGGTACGTATCTACATTTGTAGTTAACGTAAAAAAAATCTTTATTGCGATTTGTTAATGTTGTATCACCGACATGTTGCTATATTAATTAAATTTAATATGAGTATAATGTTTTGTAGTCCATATTTGTTACCTACATATTATATTTTATTTTAGGACTCGAGCATGGTTAACAGCATGTAACTAGAAGATGTAGTTGATTACGATTTAGAATATATTCGAACAAATTTCAGAATATGTGAGCTTCACTTTGAACAAAAGTATAAGAGCATTAGTGATATCAGAAAACTCTTATTTAGTCAAGTTAAGCCCATAATATTTACTCACACATTGTTAAGCATTTTATTATTCCTGAAATTGAGAATTAACCAAAGAAAATTTATCCAACTGGTAAGTCTGCTTTTTATGAATTGTTAAAATATACTATAGTTGGTACGAAGTCAGTGATAACAGCTCATAAACTTATAAATACACATCAATCTATAGAAAAATCTGAAAAACATACCGAGGATCATTTCTATAGTCCTCTGGAATTGTTTTTGGATTTTTCCATTGGTCTATGTAAGTACTTATAGGTCTACAGGCTGTTCCAATGGACTGTATACAAATTATAACATGTAGAATGTGATTCATATTAACATTGGTAAATATTTCAATTTTATAGATAGCAGATAGCATCGTTGGATATCAAGGGAATTATCTGCACCTGGGACATCATCATTAGGGGAGATACTGGAAATAGATATTGAAAAAGCAAATGCAACAGCTTCCATTCCTCAGTTTTCTCCGATGTCAACACAAACATCACCATGCTTGAAATGTGACAGCCCTAGGAGGAGAAAATTAAAAGTAAAAGTGAGGAAGTTAAAAAGGAAATACTCCAAATTTACACAAAAGAAGCCAAATAAATATACTCCTGGTAATTTTATGGAGATGTGTGATCAATTTCTGGATAAATCTTTGGCTCAAATTGTAAAAGAGCAAGTATTGCATAAAAATAAAAAATGTTTTGGCAGACGATATTCCAGTGAATATAAAAAGTATGTAACAACACTAAATTTTTTGTGGCCCAGGGCTTACAATTTTTTGATAAAAATTCTTTATTCGCTATCTTAAAGAACTTTGCAAATTAGCTAGAAGCCTTATACCAAAACCTGGCCTTCAAAATAATGAAGTGTTTTAGGCATTGAAAATTAAAGTCAAAGCAATGACAAGAAAGGACAAACATTTTAGATAAAATGTCCTAAAATCTCATTTACACTTTGATGTAGGTAAGAATGAAGTTGTTGGGTTTTGTGATGTGGGTATTGTTTAATTTAATTTGTGTTTTTACAATTCTGCTAATGGTTTGTCTAATTAGCTGGTGTATTATTTGCTTTTATTTTTGTGGCTTGGGTTATTGTGTGTAATTAATTGGTGTATTTAATAAAACATTCAAAAATTAATAGTTTTCTTCTTTCAATCCCTATTAATACAAATGATAATGAAAATCACTGTTCAATTCTATTCAAAATGAGTTTATGTTTTTTTAAATATGGTGTGGGCCACTGTAAATAGTCTGCTCTGATATTTGGCAGTATTATTTAAATTTTAAGAAAATGCTGAAACAAGTTTTTTTTAAATAACAACCTTTATATTATTGTGATAAAAGATTTATTTTCTTCAACCTCATGTATCATTTTCTTTTTCTTTGGATTAGAGGATAAATATTGAATTATCCAAAAAATAACAACTCTACAGTCCATGTAGGATGTGTACAGGCCCTTCACTTTCATTTTCTTGACAATTTATTTCCATATTTTCGGATTCCTTACTTTTACTTTTACTTTTTTATTTCCTATAAGCACCCTCTACATCTTTTTTTACTGTTGTAAACACTTTCTCACTCAAAATGAGTTTATATTTGAGAGAAAAAGCCTTTTTAAAAACAATTGCTAAATTTCAGTTAAATTAGGCATGTGCAACTGGTTCAAGATTCGGTTGCAAGATTAGCCACATAGATACACATACAAGTCAAGTTTTTATTGAAAAACGAGGCGACACTTTCAAATTAGATTAGATTTAGGAAATAACCGTCCATACCTCGACTCGTCGATGAACAAGACGTTGGTTATGATCCAACAAGTACTCAGAGGATCTCTACGGGTGTAAACTTTCAGATACCGGGAGAGGTATCCCTTGGTCTTCCACTTCTAGGTCTTTCTCTCACATTTTAAGCTGCTCGATATCTATGGAGAAGCCGCAACTGCTCTACATCCAATAGCCCTACTAGCTTCATTCGTACCAAGTTTACGCCAAGAGAACATTTTAAATTTCCCATCACAGTGGACTGAATGAAGTGAAAACAACAACGGATGTAAAATTATTGAAAATACAAAAGAAAATTACTTGCCGTAAACTTAAAAACTTGGAAACCAGTCAGATAAGCAAGTAAACATTCAATATTTTACAGACAAAACCTTGGAGAATATAACGGTTAATAATTTTAGCAATTTTTAACATAAATATTTGTTAACCTTTCCAATTTTTATGGAGTATTTTAGATTCAGTGTACCTACTGTAATTACTTTGAAGTTTTCCGCTGTATCTGAAGTGAGTTGAACTTTTGAAAATTTATTTTTGTACAGAATTTTTGACAATATGTACTATATGTACTAACAATAATAATCGTTTATGAATTATTAGAATACTATCAGTGCTAACATTAACTTCTATAATGCGTTATAAAAGTTATAAATGTTCACGGATCGAGATTTATCGACTCATCCGGTCTTCGTATGAACATAAATTTAGCAGCGGTGGGCAAGCCATCAATTTCACGGTCTGTTAAGTTGTCCTTTTCAAAGGAGAGGGAATGGAACGACAATATTCCCCTATTATATTTGGTGCTTCCGACCGCAGTTATTTTGTACTGCTGTCCCGAAACTGGTTAATTCCCGTTAAAATGACTGTGCTACGGAAATTACCAGATGGCATGTACCTACTTTATGCAGAGTGAGTTTTAAGTATGGAACGCCTAAATTATTTCGGAAACAGATTGTAGGAGAAGAGTTCAGGAGAGCTGGTTCTTGGTTTTAAATTGCTAAGATCTTAAGACGGACTTTCTCCTTCCTACATTTGTACAGCGGTCGGGTGAATAATAAATTGATCACAGCATGCAGGTATAGTTGACGTAAAAGGTATAGTGCGAACTTAAAGTTGCCGGCTTTTTGTTCGACTCTAACGGCCGATTTTATGAAGAAATATAAAAGATACTTTAAGTTTAAAGGATACTTTAATAAATATTATTGATTTCATAACCAATTTAAAGTATGCTTTAAACTTAAAGTACCCTTTAAGGTTAAACGGCCGTTTTCATAACAAGTGCTTAAAGTTCACTTTAGCTAAAGAAACTTTATAACTTTAACTTCACTTAAAGCTGAATGATTTTCATAACATTTCTGTTCTGTTCCTTTAAGTAAAGTGTGATTTTACGTTTATCAAGAGAAGTTGGTATCAGTGACTCTGACAGTTTCGAGATTTTTTCAATTGAAGTAGGGTTATGTTTATGTTCGTATTAGGCAATCCAACGACCTGTCAAATAAATTCAATATGGCGCCTGGTTGGCAAACAATTATTTAATACGTTTGTTTACTTGTTCAGTTTTGTTAATTCTTGAAGCTTTTTTGAAGTATTTGGGTATAATTACCTTTGGTTTTATTCAGATTTATAGAAAATAGTGAGACCTAAGTTCAGTTTTGAAAAAAAATGCCAGTAACGTGTATTGTGGTGGGTTGTGGAAGCCGTGCAGATCGGGACCATTTGCTTAGTTTTTTTCGGATTCCCACATTGAAAAACTTTGTACATTGCCCACATATAAACGATTTATCAAGGAAAAGGAGGGATATGTGGTTAGCAGCCATCAAGAGGGAAGATCTAACACTTGAAACTCCTTGAAACAACTAACGATTACTTCGATAATAATCAAAATGCAAAATAAACACCATTAAAACTTGCTGTATATAGCTACCTTGCTACGGCTTAAAAGCTTTGTTTGCCAACCAGGCGCCATCTTGACAGTTGAAAAGTCACGTGGTTTGGATTCCCTAATTATATTTTTATATTAGTGTTTAAGCTTTCTTCGGATTTTCAACTTGAAATAAGTGTTATGGGTGAAGTAAATAGAAAAAGAGTTAGGGGTACAAATTTTACAACAGAAGAATTTGGTGAAAATAGCTGAAAAATATAAATCGATTATTGAGTACACAAACTCTCAATGTGTTGTCTTATATGATGTAACAATTGCTGAACAGCAGGTTTGCTTAACCTGAATCTTTGGTTAAACTCTTCATCTGACCAATGATCAAAATCTGTTATTCTCTGTTTATATATTTTTGGTTTCCTAATGATGAATATTTCCTTATCAGTGTCGCTCTCGTTGCTGCTATCCTCAAAGGCTGATGACTCGGTATCTATTTCCATCTCAAGAGAATTTGTCCAAAATAGGTAGGTACTGACACAACGAACTGAAAACAGTCCTAAATTTTGAGGTTAAAGTCGTCTAAAGTCGCGACTCTGTCCACTTTAACTTAAAGTCGACTTGAAGTTATAAAGACTGTTATGAAATCGATTTTTATTTAAAGTTTGCTTTAAAACTTAAAGTAGTGTTACAGTTTGTTATGAAAACGGCCGAAAGTGTCGAATTCTCGACTTTAACGGCCGATTTCATAAAGAAACATAAAGGATACTTTAAGTTTAAAGGATCCTTTAATAAATATTATTGATTTCATAATCAATTTGATGTACGCTTTAAATTTAAAGTACCCCTTAAGGTTAAAGTGTTGGTTTCTCGACTTTAACTCGCTAAAGTGTCATTTAATTACAATATAACCTCAAAATTTTTATATTTGTGATTTTTTGTGCCACCAGCTACGTTTGCTAGTTTTGAGTTAGTTTAGTCGTTGATCATAATATGAATAACTTTCAAACCTCTAGTTCTAGTTCAAGTTCATCTGATGAAGAATTTATTTATATTAAAAGACCAAAAGTGTATAGGAAAAGAAAAGACTGTTTTGAAAAATATGATGATCTTAAATTTTTTAATTTCTTGAATCAATCTCATTTCTTCTTCTCGAGAAAAATTTGAAAAGCGAACTTTCTTATTATTTTTCAAAATTTCCAAATCGCTTACACAAATAATACAAACGCCACAACTTTTAACAAAACTTATTCTTATTTATTTAGACAGGAACGGAAAAACGAGCCAAATATGACAGATCTTTCTATTTCATGTCAAAATCCATGAATTCCAGGTTAACCAACACTTTAAAAGTTACTTAAAAGATAGTTTATGGAAAGAACACTTTAATATTCATTATGGCACCAAACGACGTCAACAGCTACTTTAAAGGGGACTTTAGTGTGAAGTCTCCTTTCGGTAAAGTGGACTTTAGTTATTCACTATGAAATCGGCCGTAAGACTAAGAGTATACCGTCATAGCCCAGTCAATATTATAATTATTTGAAATGCTTACTTAGTTAACGATAAATTCATTTAATGTTATAATTTCAACTAAAAATCGTTAATAGCTATTTAATTTAGTTTGTGAATGAAGGCGATTAATAAACGAAACTGTTTAAAGAACGAACGATCGATAGCGAGTGAGTGCCTTTAATAGTTTGACTGAACTATATCTATTTTTGAGAGAGGGCTTACTGAGGAGAACACGAAAACTAAGGGTGTGCTGTAACTCGGTAGGTTAAACCATCATTGTTAGTTAACCATTGGTTAACTTCAAAAGGTTGTTGTAACACGAAATTTTAGACATTCACCAATTGTTTAACCGTCAAAAAGTTGACCATCAGACCTCAGAGAGTTGACCTATGGTCAAACACGGAACAATGCAATTTTACTTGCTCTATCTGTTTTAATTTGACAATTTATATATGCAATTATTGACGTTACTTTTATTTCCATTTAGTACGATTTGTTATAAACACAATGTGGGAATTAGAAGAAGCAAGGGCTGATTCACACAAGAATTTACAGATGATGAAGACTTTCGAGACTTATACGAGCTGGAAATGATTCCCAGAGCCCCTGGAAACTTACCCATTATTTAGAGGAAATTCAAACTAATAAACTTAATCGAAATAAGTTTATTATGAAAAAATTAAAATTAAATTGTTCTACACAACGCTTATTTCACAGAAATACAAACAAGAGCACTCTAAAACACACAGCGTTGAAGTAAATTACTAAATATAAATGACAGTAACGGAAACTTTTTGTTTTACCCACTAATGCCAACTGCCAAATCCATTGGTTACGTGTCTCTTGATCGACAATTCGTGTTACAACGGAAAACTACTGAATAGTGGTTAGACATAGTTTAATCCAGGGATGGGCCGGATCCGGCCCTTTTGCTTACTTTATCTGACCCGTTGAAAAATCCCGCATGCAATTTTTTAAATCTCTTTTATGCGATTCAGTTGAAATCAACAATATTAGTATGCGTAGTGTACATATAAATAATGAAATATTTAAATAATAGATAATATTACAATTTTGAACAGCCGTATCCATATCCCTACTTTAATATACATAATATGCAACATACTCTCATTAATCGGGTATTATATTTTAACGTTTTATGTTTGTCTTTTTTTTATTATTTTATTTACTATTATATTCACAAATATAAAAATAAAAATGTTATAACTATGTATCAACGCAGATGACATAGTTATCTTGCAGACCGGAAAATTTGAGAACATACTATACGATAGAGCGCAGGATGGGCTCAAATTAATAGAAACATGGTGCAAGGAACACTCATTGTCTATCAATTCCAAGAAGACTGAGATGGTCCTTTTCACCAGGAAAAGAAGACTATCGGGCTTAAAACTCCCCGAAATCTTCAAAAGCAAATTAAACTTCTCTAATGACGTGAAATACTTTGGTATTACCCTTGACAGGAAGATAACATGGAACTCTCACCTACAAAGCAGAGCAAAAAGAGCATATGTGGCTTATAAGCAATGTCTGAAGACAGTGGACACAAGGGGACTCTCACCCCGGGTGGTCACCTGGATCTACACTGCAATAATAAGGCCTATATGCTAACGTACGGAGCCATTGCATGGGGGCCGAAGGTTTTACAAGCAACAGCCATCCAAAAATTATGTCAAATACAGCGAATGGCTTGTTTAAACATTACAGGAGTCATGAGAACACCAACCGCGGCAATGGAATTAATTACTGGTCTGACCCTCTCTGGACGTTAAAGAGGTTGCGTTAGCGGCCATGATACGATTACGCACGGCTGGTGTAAACCCCGAAGTAGGAATGGGTCAATTGAGACTGCGACTGTGGCGGGAAGCGTCCTCCGGCCTTGGAGACATTTTGAAAGTTTCATTTTGGCCCGCGCTTAAAAGAATTTGCCTACCCCTAGTTTACCCACTGGTCACTGAACCTGTTTCAACACACCCTAATACAACCTAACATTAAATCAAAAATATGGAGGAGGGGCAAATTGTTAGAAAGTCTATATATTAAGGAAAACGACCATGTAACACGACGCAATAAATGAAATGCACACACTTAGAAACATTCCCAATCTTAACAAAAAAATAAATTAGTGGTAAAAAACAAGCTATTATTCAATTGCCCTAAAAAGAAGAAATTAAACTTTAAATTGAATCAAACCAATTAATTTAGTATATTATGTATTACACAATTAATTAAATGATATAAAAGCTTGTCGCGATATTTGCATATTTTTTTATAGGAAACCTTCTCTTTCATAGAATTACCTACTTACAATAAGTATGTCTAGCAAGACTAGTTAGTAAAATCGTAAATCCCAGATGCTCCACTAGGTCATGGTTGAAAGGGTGGGTAAAAGAACAACACAAAAAACACTGGAAGAATACGCTCAGGCAAACACATGGGAAGAAATTTATAAAGGAACCATCAGAAAAAGTAGCGAAAGAACTGCTCTCAATAAGCAGGAACAAACTACGCACCATAACGGGGCTTCTTACGGGACACTTTCCCACAAAGGAGCACCTGAACAAAATAGGGCTGTATAACGGAGACCTTACATGCAGAAGATGCAAAAAGGATACTGAAACAGCTCTGCACATTTTATGCAACTGTGAGACGCTGGACCACAGGAGGCAGAAACTGTATGGAAGACCCCAAAATGACTCCAGAAGACTTCTACAACCAACTAGTAAAGAACCTGTATGAGCTTATACAGGGAACGGATTGGCTGAATAGGCTGTAGTCAGAACACTAGGAGGATCCACAATAAGCCCAAGAGGCTGAGGTGATGCCGGCGAAGGGACGGCTCCTTTAATAAAAAAAAAATCTCGTGACAAGCTTTTATATCATTTGATAAATTGTATAATACATGTACTTAATTGATTGGTTTGATTCAATTTAAAGTTTATTTCTTACCTTGTTGTTAAATTTGTTTACCATTAATTTATTCTAGTCTAGTGTCAACTGTCAGTAGCTAAACTGTAAACTGGAATAATGGTTGTAACTCATTAAGACAAAATCTTATCGTCCGTATTAAACAGAACGATTATAATATTCCCGGATAACGTATAAATGCACGGAACCGGCAGAATCTCGTTATATCGCACGGTTAGAAGTGACTTAACTTTGGAAGATCACAGAGATCAGCTCCAAGATATTTGTTAATATCTTACGTTAGCATGGGAATGTCTGTTATTAGTCTCTGTGACGATAGTTTCAACTGTTATATTGTCGCAGGGAGAGAGTTAATTTCCAATGAAGTGAAATTGATTTTAAATAAATTTTAATCGGTTCATCAAACAAACCACTGTTGTCTATTTTCGCTTCGAATTTAAACAAATTTAGCAGTAACCGAAAGTTGCTGGTAAATTTTAGAATTTATTGCAATTGTGTTAATATTTATTCAATGATGGATGCAACAAACTAAATAGTGGTTTAAACAAAAATTTTATTCAGTTATTAAAGTTTGTTTGCATGTAATGGATAAACTCGTGAGGAACTTGACTGGTTTTCAAAAATTTTTCACATATAAAAAGCTACATTATCAGCAAGTGGCATTAATTTACAAAAAAAATAGATATCTCTACAAAAGTTACAATGTTGTAACTCAAGTTATTGAAAATTTGCCTATAACAGTCATTGTTTGACGGGTTGTCTTTTAAGTTTTGCATGAAACAACGTAGTTAACGCCTGTCAACAAAAGTTAACTGTCAGGTTTAGTACACTTAACGTCAAAAGTTCAGACCGCTTAGTTCAAAGTTGGACCTGAACTGAATTTTCAATGTTGACCAGTCTGTCGAAAAGTGAAATTAAGCCAAGAACATTTTCGCGATTGGAGTCAATTGATGTCTAAAAACTCTAAATTGTTTCAACGCAGGAAACTCAAAAAAATATATATATACACTGGCGAGCAAAAAATTGAGGTCACTTCAGAAATTGCGAATAATTTTAGCGTCAATATTGATAAGCAATTTTTCCGAGACTTGACAGCTGTCATTTGTTTTATTGGAGTACGACTTTTATGAAAAATGTGCCTTTGCGCTAATTGAACATTCACATTTCCCTTGCCTGTTTTCCAGTTTGTGTAAAACCTAACGATTGCAAAGTGTAGTGATTTAACAGGCCCATAATGCCTTTAGATCCGATTGTTGTGGCAAGAATTGTTGCGCTGTTACAAGATGGTCGGGGCCAACGTGACACTGCAAGAATTGTTGGTACCAGCGCTTTCTGGAGACTGGCCTGATCACTAGAAGAGCAGGGTTTGGTCGAAAAAGAGTTACCCCTCAACGAGATGACCGGTTTTTGGTGTCTATAAGTTTGCGGAATAGGACAGCTACTGCGGTTTCACTGCGAAATCGGTTGAAAGAAGTGAGAAATGTCAAGGTTAGTTAATGGACCGTTAGAAGAAGACTTCATGCTTCATGCAGAAGAATGGCTACAGAAGATTGACATTTTCCAGATAGATATCACGTTCGTTGGAATGATGATGACTGGAGCGGGGTATTGTTCTCAGATAAGTCACGTTTTTGCCCCACTGGGTCAGATGGACGTCGACGAGTGTGGAGAAGACCTGGTGAAAGATACGCTGAAGTTTGCATTGACGATCGTCTTCCATTTGGCGGTGGGTCAGTTATGGTTTGGGCCAGAATCACAGCACAAGCTCGTACAGAGTTGGTCTTCATAGAAAATGGCTTTCTAACCTCTCACAGGTACATTACGGAGGTGATAGAAGACCATGTTATACCTTTCATAATGACTATGGGGGAACGTGGCATTTTTATGCAAGATAATGCGAGACCACATACAGCCAGAATTATCAGGGAGTATCTGGATGAGGTAGACATTAGGCGGTTTGACTGGCCAGCCCGCAGCCCAGACATGAATCCCATAGAACTTGCCTGGGACGAAATGGGACGAGTGATCCGTAGACACACACCAGCACCAAGAACTGCCCAGGAGCTGAGGAGATCGCTGTTGCAGGAATGGGATAACATCGACCAGAATGTGATCCGCAACATAATTCAAGCAGTCATCAATGCAAGAAGAGGGAATACATGAATAGTGTCAAGTTTTTTCATTTTGTTCGTTCCATATTTTCCCTAACATCCAAAGAAAAATGCATTTTTCTTCATTAGCTTCATTCAGCTCACAAAAGCACATGCAATGATGTACAGTTTGCGAATATGATCTGAAAACGTAACATTTCAAAGAACATGAAAATTTTAAGGTTACCTCAATTGTTTGCTCGTCAGTGTATATAGAGTCAATGGTGATGACTCCTGGATATACTCTTATGAACCCAAAAATAAGCTTCACTCGGCTGTTAGGGTGTTTCAAGATGAACCAAAACCAACGAATGTTATCTATTCTCGAAGTATTTCCAAAAATATGGTAGCGACATTTGTCTCAAAAGCGGGTAGTGTAGCAACAATTCCTTTACAATATCAAAGAACTGTTACTGCTGATTGGTACAAGTCGATTTGTTTGCCGGAAAACATTGAGTTTCGAAAATCTACAAATTTTAGTTTTTCTAGGCTAGGAACAAATTTTATTTAAAATTTGTATCTTTAGAAACTCTCAAACGTTCCATAATAAAAATCATTGAAATCGATTGTATAAGTAGTGAAATATGAACTAAACGTTTCTCAAACGAAAAGAGATAAACAAAAAGAAATGGAAACAGCTGTATCGGAACTGGGAATTATATATTATTTTTGAACATCCAATGTACGTGATCCTCTTTTTTTAGATATGACATTTTGTCTTTTTTTTGTTATTTACTTACACGAAGGTCACAGAACGTGGTTTGAAATTTCAATAATAGAAACCAATAAAATAATGGAAAGGAATATGAACAAAAAATGAAACTAATTCGACCAACCGATACTAGTCTAACAAAAGCTTGTTCTCAATAAACTAAAAAAATGGAGCAAAAAACATATTAAAATTTAATATAGGGATACAAACGCTCATGAAAAACTAATTCCCAAAAATTCAACTCCCTAGAATCCAGCACTCACCCGCGTTTTTTTTAATAGTGTGAGTTGAGTTAATATGAAGATATTTTTCAATTGTCAACAGTCAAAAATAAAACCGGCCAAGTGCGAGTCGTACTCGCGCATGAAGGATTCCATAAAAACATACATACATACAAGTGAAGCTAATATAATTTAGCTGATTGATTTCACTTTTGTGATTCATTTTCATAGCTTCGCTTAGTATATCGATGGCCAAGTTCCATACAGCAACAAGTCCGAATTTTGCAATTTTCTTAATTTCATACGGCAACAACTCGATATTTTAATATTTTGTCTATTCTAATCGACATATTTACAGCTTTATTATTTTTGCCGTTTTATACGGCAACAATTCTATATATTGCCTTATTTCACAAATATATTAATACACCTCTATTAACACAAAGCAATATCTCGAGTTGTTTCTTTATGAAATTGGATACTTTGCCCTTTTTGACATACAACTGATAGTCGCTTTATTTTTAAGGTTAGATTTTTATAATTTTCATATCACGTCGTGTGTCGCAACAATAATAATTATTATTAATACCATTTTTATTTAGGCATTTCTTGTAATTTATATAAAGTGATTGATAACTCACCATAGGATGGACGAGTGGACTAAAAGGAAAATTGGGGAAACAAGAGCACAATACGTTTAGCGTTTAGCTAATCAAAACAATAACGATGAGGTAATTGCAATAATTGCAAAAAAAACTGGCAATACCTATAAATGCATTGAAATGAGCTACACTGATTTCTTGGATTTAAAACATTTGCAGTCAGAAATTGGCAGAAATTTTGATGAAAGGACATTTGTGCGATAAAGGTTATGAAAAGTTCTCCTTTTACGATATTTTACAAAAAATCATACGCAGAAAATAACTACAAAGAAATTGATTCCAATAAAAATACCACAGGCTAAAAAAAAACGACTTAATAAGTTTATGTGATGCCAACGCTATTCTAGGTCAGTACTGGAGTTTTTATAAAAACTTGCCATCGACCATAAAACTAGCAGATAGTGATTCTGATTAAATTAGATTTTATGTTTATAAATAGGGTTACTTAAACCTCTCCTGTAATAAAAATGTTCTGTTCTGTAATTCTACTACCTCACGCAATGGTTCCATAATTGATAATTGGTCTGACTATGGCAGTGTACTACAGCTCAGGATTTTTGGGCTAAAATCCCAATTACTTCCTACCAGATTCCTGTACATTAGAGCCATTTTGCTTTACATAATATAATCTCCTCTTCGTGTTTGTTCCATCAAGTTTAATGGTTTTTCTTAGTAAATGCTATTAAGATGGTTTTGGTGGATTTGATGTTAAGTCCCACTTGCCTACACCTGCTTTTTGTATAGCTTAGACCCTTTGGTCAGCCATGTGAGTATTAAATCATTTTATCCTGAACAAGTAACCGTTCAACTAAGATGCAAGAACTACTTCCCGATTGGAGGTGAAGATGTCGCTACTGTCACAATCTTCACATTTCCGTTACTGGAAGACATATATTGATTGTGATTGAAGAGTATTCTTCAGTCCGGGATTAGAGATTCTCGGATGGACAACACATAATTTGTACTGATGAGGCGCAAATACTCCGAAACCGGTCTATAAGTTGTGTTGTCACTTCTAATTGCAAACCAGAATAGTTGGTTTCGAAATATCTTGTAGATAAACCAACTCAGTTTGACTTTGAAGTGTAATTCAATACCCGTCGGTGCATATAGCACGTTAGGTAGTTGTTCTTAGTTGAACGGTCACTGTTTTTGAAAAATATTTTTCAAATCTTATAAAGCGTTAGGATGAAAATAATTATTTTTCGACATCTGTTGTTAAATCGCTTTATTAAATACGACAATATTACAGGAAACTGTAATAATTCTTTATACATTGTGAAGTCACGATAATATCAACGCACACAAAAAATATTGGTTTACGAAAGTCTACTAAGAAATTCAAATATAGTTGTTCTGAAATTCGTCACCAAACTTATTTTTGTATTGAAATTTGATTTCCCGAAGCTTTCTCAAACCTAGCTCTGTTTTTGTCAAGTTAATCGAATGTATAATTGGTTTTTAATTCCCCCTGAGCCAATAATGCTTTTGTCAATTGGTATGCATGAAACATCTTCACTGAAATCCTAGTCAAGGAGACCCTTGAAAGTTAGAAACTTCCACGACTTCATCAATATATTCCATTACAGAGAACTCGGTCAATAAAGACCGCTTGCAGTCACTCCAATCATTCCTCAAAGAGAACCATCTTTCGAGTATAGATCGGAAAGTTGAAATTAGGAGCAGGGACTTTCCAACATGAGTTTTGTCGTAAACAAAAGCGAAGTTGTTAAATTTCACGGAGCATGTCTTAGTCTAACTAGTAAACTGTTGATTTTCACCAAATAAAGGTAACTTCTCAACTGAGTTATGAGTTTCGTATACGTGAATATATGTTTCAATTTTGAATATTAATTGGAGCGTATTACTGTTAACGATGTGAAAAATGAATAAAACAAAGTAAAAACCATGAAAGGTGAACGAAACAAATTCTTGTAACTATAGAAAATTGCAGTAGCATTGATAAAAACTATGAATTTCATTGTTCATGGGAAATTACAGTTATCAAGAATTATTATAGTTTGTAACTTATAAATGTCGTCTCACGTGACATCTGTCATAACAGGACTATGTTGCCAAGCTCTTGAAACAGTATGAGAATCTAGTAAATGTCAAATGAAGTTCCAAATATTCTTCTTTTTATTTGGCTATAGGTTAGGTTTCGTTTTTGATAGTTGCTGTATGTAAACAAACTTGAACTTATTTCTGTATAAAACTTTTATTTGTATGTTAAAAGTACAGCACTAAGTAAAAAATTCTTATTTTAAAACCTATTGAATTATTTCTGGGCCTAAAAAGGTATGTATGAAACAATATTCTTAGTCTTATATGATTTTTAGGTTACAATAGCAACTACCTACATATTGCCTTCTACAATGTTGTCACGAGCTACAATATGAAAGAGTGATATATAATGGAGTTTCCCCAGTTTTTTTCTACATTTCCGAGCTGCCATATGTGTTTATTATTTATGAAAACTCCTCCTCTCCCCCACTAGAAATGAATGTGCTGGTTTGTATGAAATCTGTGAGGCTTTGGGTCGATAAGGAAAAATTGCATCTAAACGGATTCGCATCTTCCGATGTAATTACAACTCTGCAGGAGATTTATCACAAACTAGTGATGTCGCGATATACCGAAACAAAATGTTTTGGACTTTGTCTTGAATAGGCGTGCATACATCTATGCTTTAAAGTCTGCACGTTTCTTTCCATAAGTAACTAACGTAACGAAATTTTTGATAAGGTTATGTCAGATTATGTTTATTTTATCATCAGTTCAAATCACTGCGCAGAATCTTGAACTAAATATTGTTCAATAAATTGGAATAGTCTAAAATAGCTTAAAACAGTTGACCAATATTACACACAAGAAATCTATTTCAAATATGGTTACAAAACTTGAACTAAAAATAGGCATAATGACTGATTTTGAAAAACTACTCCTCGGTGTTTGTACGCATAAGCTTTATCCAAAAAAATGTTTTTTCTTGAAAAAATGCAGGTTTTTAAAGGAAAAATTTAAGTTTTTAAAATACAATTCAAATTTCATACCAAAACGCTAGAATAAATGGCATCTTTATGACATCACACATCTGTAAACACTTCAAGTATTCCACACAGTTTACAAGTTGAAAATTTGTTCTGATTATTAATTCGAATTATTTTGTGCGACGTCATGAATCCTATAACGAGTAAATAATAGGTTTGTTCCAACAAGCTTGAGAACCAGTTCGGAATTTTACTAAGTTTGCGTAGATTGAAATTATCACGCGACCATATTTTCAAACTGCACAAACTCAGTAAAATTCCGAACTTATTTTCAAGCTTGTTGGAACAAACCTAATATCATTTAAACGATGCAAAACCAAAAAAAAAAACGATAAAAGTTCGAACGATATGCAAAAGATTGACGTCACACGCTTGTAATCGGTGTTTTAGCTAAGATGGCGGATTGTCATATTTTGTATTTATATTTTCATTGAAATAAATATAAGTAATTACAGTTGTAATCTAAAAATGAGTGTTTTAGAAACAGTGTAATCTATACAATGTTTTCAAATGATTATTTCAGTAATTCTTAGTGACTGTCATCATACCTATTGTTGTCAAATTTTCATAGACAATTATATTTGCCGTAAAAATTAGTGTGAATTAAGAATAGTATATTATTAAACGAACAATTTATGATAGCCATTGTTCAAGCAGGGTGACCATAAATTACGAATAGAAAACTATACTTTGTCCACGACCCTTGATTTCTTTATTAAATAGGCCGGTGGAAAACGGAAAGTAATCATTTGGTATTATTGACAACTCTAACGTCAAAATAAATAAATAAATTTCAGGAGTACCTCAAATGTGACATATAGAGATTAGGGTGCTTTTTTTTTTGCGACTATTTTTTTTTTTTCGGTCCCATCGTGAAATTTTGTTGGAAATACCAAAAAAAAAATTCCCTGAAAGTTTGAGCCCTTAATATTAATTTTAAGTACTCGACCAAGGCGTGTGAAGATTTTCCATTTAAAATACACGGGAACTTTGATTTTTTTTTTTTAAATTTCTATAGCTCAGCGGCATTTAATGGTATCACCTCGTCCAAAATGGGGATTTTCTCAGCATTAAATGCTCTACAAAAGTGCCCACTGCGGCGAAGTCGTAACTCACACCGGAGAGGTAGTACGGGCCACTAAACCTGATTTTTTCATGATATTTACGTTTTTTCGCATTTATCTCGTAAATGACAAGAGCTATAGAAAAAATGTAAATGAGAAACTTGTAGGAAATTTTATTTTCTACAAAAAAGCTTGTCAGCGCTTAATCGCTAACTTCAATACTGCTTGAGATATTTCAATTTTAAGTTTATGAAGTTTTAAATTTTTATCAAAAATCACGTAAAATTATAAAACATATTGTTCTTTTATTATTTATCACTACTTTTTTAACTAATTACCTTTTTTTTAAAGATGAAAGGGTAAAAAATGTAAATAATGTGAAATATGTCAGATAATCAAATTTTATTGATAAGCATAATAACAAAAAACTTCTTATTTCACTTCTGTTCGACTGTATTGTGATTTTGTACACGACGGGTGCTCTGAGCGATGGTTTTGGACAGCCTGAAAAATTTTTTGCCTCTGCTCTTCATTATTTGTCAAACCTTGATTAAATTTTTCAGCTAGTGCTACTCCTCGCTCGGCAATATCATTTACTACCTTCAAGTTGTTGAATGTTTTGAGACACTGTTGATATTCTTGATTAGTTTCCCATGTAATTGGTTGTGAATTTAGAAATCCGTAAGGAAGATTAAATTGTTTAAAAATAAATAATGAATTCGTCGTCGCAAAATCACTTATATTTTTATCTCTCATTGAAGTTATGGCACTAACGGCCACTGCGTAACGTTTTTTTGACTTCTCAACGATTACGGTGCTGTTAATTTTCTCTACAATTTTTAATTTTTCTTCTTGTGAAACAGTTTTATCAAAAAGAGCCAATCCAGCTAGCTGCTCATGTAAATACCACAAATGCCTGCATAATTTATCCAGTGCTGCATTTGCAATATCAGGATGAATGTCTCTATAGTGTATGAGATTTTTCACTAATTCCAAATCTGAATTAGGTGCTTTTATAGCATTTGGAGCCGTGAACCATATTTTTACATAGAATAATACGATAAAAACACATATTTTACGTAAAACATTCAATTCTTTGATTGAAATTTTGAACTGTCTGCGAAACATATATATTTTTAAACAGTAGAGAGCTTTTGAAAGCCATCTTGCATGATGACAAGCTCCAGGAGCTGTAAATTTAACTTCATGACTTTCCACTCCACCCAAAAATATACGACTCAGCATCAAAAACTCTTTGTAGTCATCTCTTGGATGATGATTCTAATTAGATGGAAGAATAAATAATTAAAATCAACACTCAGTATAAAAATTGATTATTTGAAAAATTGGAAAATTGTCTCTGTTTGAAAGGAAGTATTCGAATAATGGAATTTTAAGTATGAAAGTAAACAATTACTCATGAGCAATATGAGCAATGAGCATACCTTTAACTGATCTTCAATAAAATCCAGTATATCTTGTTTTTTATCGTTTAAAATATCTGCTATATGTTCGTCATTTATGCCAATTTCATACGCTGATGTATCAATCTTTGTCCAATCATCTCGAAATCTTTGGAAAATCGGTACAGCTGGACCATTTGTAACCGGCCAAGCCACTTCTGCCACATTTCTTAACATTAATTCCGACGTATGATGGCGACAAGCAAGATACAACAAATCACGACCAATCATTTTTTCAAATATAGCACATGCGCCATTTACTTCACCTGAAAAGTTAATTTTTATTATTAAATTTAAATTTATCAATGAAATCTAAAATTGAATTCTTTAATTTGTTCATTTATAAAAACTTTCGTTATCATAAGTCACAATGTTGCTTCAATTCACCGTACGCATTTTAAATATTACATAAATTGAAAAAAAAACTTAGCAAAGCTTTGTAAATTATTTTGGAAGACTTGACTCAACTATTAACTTTTTTAAAATTGAAGTATGATTATTGTATTAGAGTAGAAAGCATAAAGTTAAAAAAAGCTTTTTACAAAGATAAAAACTATATTTTTAAGATACATTTCAAAAATATTAAAAAAAAATTATTTATACAAAATAAAAATTTACCAGTATTTGAACTAGTTGTGTCGAAACACATCGCTTTGATTTGATCACAAAGATTCCATTCAGTTAAAGTGTTGAATATGGCTGAAGCTTGACTTGACCCAGTGCCATCAGAAAGAAACGGAGCTTCTAGAATCCTTGAAGTATCTGTTCCAGAAACATGTATTGCCAGTCGTTCTGCTTTCAATGTACCTTGTCCTGTAGGAAGCTTCTTACCATCCCAGTGAACTACTAAAGATTCGTCGTCTTCTTTCTTCTTCTTTATCGTATCAACAATTTCTTCACGTTGTGAAATGCGCGCGTTACGAATTGAGGAGTAACTTAAATTATATTTGTCGATATCGAGGCCCAGGCTTTTAATAACAGCTGCTATAATATACATCGCATTTCTATCACTGGTTTGAGTG
The DNA here is from genome assembly GCA_949126875.1 of Lochmaea capreae. Lineage (NCBI taxonomy): Eukaryota > Metazoa > Arthropoda > Insecta > Coleoptera > Chrysomelidae > Lochmaea > Lochmaea capreae. Next base: position 16,596,736 of record OX421407.1, on the reverse strand, counting down.
CGATCAAGTGCTGATACGAGTTCAGAAGTTAAAATGTTTAATTTTTTTATTTTTGGCGCAGGAATTTCATTTTCATAATCGGAGCAAGTTCGTTTTAATCCGCTAGAACTCGATACGTTACTCGAGAAACTTGTTAAGACTGTTTCTTGAGATAATTTTAAATCTAAAATGAAAAATTTTCAGAGTTCAATTATAAAACATAATAATTATAAATAAGTGAAAAAATAAATCTTCAAAAATAAAAATTTTTTTGAGCAATTGTTTAAAATCGTGGCTCCACCGTTTTTGAAGCATAAAATCAATTTTCATTGACCAATTATTTATTTTTTTTTTTCAAATTTCATCAAAAATTGAATATTTGGAAATAGTGAACGCTGCGATTCTGAACAATCACCAATCTTTTTAAGTATTTATCATTTTTCTATTAAGTAACTATTGAGTTGATATCTAATAACTAACCTAATTCCTCATTGATGTTATCGTTATCTTCATTAACTATATCCTGTTCCAGTGTTCCATAGCTGACTGATTATCACAAATCATTTCTGGTGGTGCATAGGTTACTGGCAAACGTTTATTACCATTCTTCCCTTGACACTCAAACAAAAAGTTTCTGGCTCCTTCTGGCAAGTTTTTAACGGCAGCACAATTGGCAATATCAAACAATTTATCAAGTTTTTCACTAAATTTGTTTACATTGGTTTGTTGAGCTTTTGATTTTTTTACTCTGCTTCGATGTTTTTTTAATATTACATACTCGGCATAAAGCTTTTCTAGCTTTCGCTTACTGTGCTGAGGACGAATAGTCGGAATCAAAAAGTTAGCCCAAACAGCATTAAGCTCACTAACAACATTTGATGAACTATTCAGTACAGCTTGTTTCAAAGAATTATGTTGTTTATACATAAACAAGCTCAATACGTCGCGATATGAGGGTAATCTATTATTATTGAATGATTTGATTTCAAATCCAATCAAATAGTTATACACTTTTTCACCAATATTTTCAGACATTGTTAATAACGATAATTAAAATAACTAATGATAATGTTTAACACAAATACGGAACGCAACGTTGACTATAAGTAACCGACGCTATGAGGTTAGTGTAGACAAAGCTTTGTTTGTTACCCCCGCGACGCCAGTGTTCAGTAGTAGGAAACAAAGAAAGCGCTGTAATTAAGCGGAAAATTCAGTGAGCTTATTCAAGGTCAAACCAAAGTTTGATTGATGGGCTGAGAAGAGTAGGAGATCTAGGTTAACAAGAAGTAAGCGGTGCTAAATTACACACGTACATTTCACCTCTTTCTTCTCATTACCCTCATTTTCAATTTTTAACTATTTAATGGAATACAAAAATTTATAACCTGTCTATCTATGAATGTAACATCTTTTTTTTTCAATTGATACTGACATATTTCGGATTATTTACATTTTTTACCCTTTCATCTTTAAAAAAAAAGTAATTAGTTAAAAAAGTAGTGATAAATAATAAAAGAACAATATGTTTTATAATTTTACGTGATTTTTGATAAAAATTTAAAACTTCATAAACTTAAAATTGAAATATCTCAAGCAGTATTGAAGTTAGCGATTAAGCGCTGACAAGCTTTTTTGTAGAAAATAAAATTTCCTACAAGTTTCTCATTTACATTTTTTCTATAGCTCTTGTCATTTACGAGATAAATGCGAAAAAACGTAAATATCATGAAAAAATCAGGTTTAGTGGCCCGTACTACCTCTCCGGTGTGAGTTACGACTTCGCCGCAATGGGCACTTTTGTAGAGCATTTAATGCTGAGAAAATCCCCATTTTGGACGAGGTGATACCATTAAATGCCGCTGAGCTATAGAAATTTAAAAAAAAAAAATCAAAGTTCCCGTGTATTTTAAATGGAAAATCTTCACACGCCTTGGTCGAGTACTTAAAATTAATATTAAGGGCTCAAACTTTCAGGGAATTTTTTTTTTGGTATTTCCAACAAAATTTCACGATGGGACCGAAAAAAAAAAAAATAGTCGCAAAAAAAAAGCACCCTAATAGAGATGGGCGATACTGTCTAAAATATCGATACACCGTACCATTATAAATATAGTGGTTTAAAAATATAGTTATGAAAACTATCAATACTAAAAATTTCGATATTTTATCGAAACGATATATTTCATAAACAATTTTCCTAAACAAAATACGCAGATTTAATAGTTTATTTCATATTGTACCCCCATCTCTAGTCACCATATACCGAAATTTTGCGAGTGTTGAGTTGTCGGCATGTTATTTAAATGCAGAAGCGTGAATTATGAGTTCATAATTCACGCTAGTAGATATATGGGTACCATATACCTTTTGTTAGGAGGTAAAATATTGACTTATTATTAAGTGGTCGTGGAGAAATACGTTTTGTATGTATGTATATTTTGGAATGGTTGCGGTTTTTCCTCGCATACCTCAGCTTAATCAGGCCTTCGCAGTAGCACAGTAAGTGTGCTGAGGTTTCCTCATTTTCTTTGAAAAACCTGTGTATGGTTGTATCTGCCAATCCAATGTAATTCATGTGTCTGTTGAGTATACAATGTTCCGTCAGGAGCCCAACCAGAATTCTGATTGTTCTCCTATTCTGACTTCATGAATTTTGGCGATGGTTCTTTGATGAACACTTTGGCGACTTGTTCAACCATTTTCGAGCCTGCATTTTTAACCAAGAACTGCTATTTGTTTTTTGCTATGCCACATAAAGGTACTGCGACAATGGGAGGACATCGTGCCCCTAGCCGGGCTAGTGAGTCTGCCTCTTCATTGCCCTTGTGATCTAAGTAGCCTAGCACCCAGGCTAAGGACCATCTATTAGGACTGCCCTGCTCTTGTAGCGTTTCCAAGCAGTCCCAAATGAGTTTAGAATTTACATGGCTTTCGGAGTATATGGCAACGGTCTATTCTTCAAACTCTCACATCAATACCTCTTCATCACAGTGCTGTGTTGCTGCAAATTTTGCCTGGAATATCGCCACAAGTTTGCTAAGCATTGTGAGACTCTTCTCTTTGGCTTGGCTATCTATATTCCCTTGGTTTTCAAGCCATTCTGCAATAATTGACGCAGCTTCAACTGCTATTATCATCAGCTGCATACCTAATCACATTGTTCTTCATAGGTTAAGATAAGTGAAATTAATTTTTAATTACATTTTAATTCATTGTGTGACATATATCTAAGGTGAGTTACTATTTTTTCAATATTTGTTTCTTGATTGATTGATTTCTTGATATAACATAATTTACTGTAGAATAACTAAAATATACATATTAACCACTTAACAAGTGGGAGTGTGTGACCAATTCTTAGGCAACAGTGGTTCTCCCTACAGTAACTTTTTTGTTACAGAAAATGGGATCACCTATTAATTGCAAAGAATAATGAAAAAATACTCTTCACTTGTATTAAATTAATGTTTAAACTGTCGGTCTGTCTGGTATTTAATTGGAAACAAAATTTGTTATTGACTATTTCTCAGTTAAATCTTGTTCAGTATATAAAACAACAACCATTGAATATTTACGCTTCCTCATCATTCAGAATGGATGAAGCTGTTAAGTTCTTTCCTTTCCATTTTCCAGGTCACTAACATTTTATAGATAATTCAAGAGTAACATTTTCTCTTTATAAAGGAATCCGGAAATGCCCGTGCGATCCTAGTTTCTTTACTTACTGCTCTATAGATGTATAAAAAGTTTTATAGGATCCTTATTGACTGGAATCAATTTCTGAATACGGATGGAGATTGGAGAAGAAACGTGATGGAATCACAAAAACCAAAATCGTCTAATCTTTCTGTTCCACCATCCGTGATATCCAAACTGTTAAACTGTTGATTTTCTTACAAATGGATACACTAATTTGGAATTCTTGTATGAAAAGGGTTTGAAAGTTCTTGATGTTTTTCACGTATACACATAATCCGTTGAAAACAAATATATTTGGTGTGGAATAGGGACAAAGAGTGGTATATAATTTCTCGACTGAAAGCTTTGTTTGCTATTTTAAGGACGTTGGGGCGTTAAAGTTGTAACATGTCTATCGACCTGTTTCGATTTGACGAAATAATTTCAATTTTACCGCTCGCCATCATAGCAACCACTCTCAATATACAGTTCTGTGATCTAACCCCCACTACCTCTGACCGTTACGACGATTGACATATGATGCCAACGTTCGATTCCATGGGTTAATTTCATCCCTTTTCCGTTTTCGACCCTCGAGCTGAGGGGACCTATCGTCTACCGTCTCTTAAATCTATCTAAGTTTTTACCTTAAATTGCTGTGGTAAGTCCAAAATTATAATTTATATTCATCAAGCTTTTTCTAAAGTAGTGGCTGATATAATTTTTTTGTGCATTTCTTATTTTTTTACAGAGATAGACGAATATACACATGCCACGTGGTCAACTACATTACTTTTATACTTGTACATTACTTTTAAACTAAATCTTTTATCGTAAATAACTGTTACCTTTTTTAATACAAACATTTGCTAGATTCTGTGTTGTAAAATACCTAATTATTTTCAAAGATAGATAAAATTTGCATTTTAACCTTTTCAAATATTCTCTTATCATAAAAACCTGCCAGTGCCGGCTTCACATTTCATTAAACATTTTATTCTTTTAGAAATGCTTTATTCACAACTTTTTTACTACAATTCATACTTAAAGGTCATTAGTACTTTTTTAATTTGGTTGATAATTTTTACTGTTTTAAATGGGACATATACGTTGGAAAGCTTTCAGTAAATTTAAATTTCATTAGTTTTTTCAAACAACTGCCTTCCTTTTTTTTTACCTGAAAAGCTAAACCAACATTATGTGCCCCATTACATTTAAGTTCCTACATATCCCTAATCCACCTGAACTTCTAGGTAAGCACAGCTGCCAGGTTACCCCTGCCAGATTACTGCCAGGTTACCCCTGCCAGATTACTGCCAGGTTACCCCTGCCAGATTACTGCCAGATTATTGCCAGGATACCGTTACAGCTACATTAAAGATAATGTCACCTTCAAGACATCTCTAATGTCACCGTCAAGACATCTCTAATGTCACCGTCAAGACATCTCTAATGTCACCGTCAAGACATCTCTAATGTCACCTTCAAGACATCTCTAATATCACCTTCAAGACATCTCTAATTTCACCTTCAAGACATCTTTAATTTCACCTTCAAGACATCTCTTCTTCCACACCGACAACTTTACATCAACTTCCATTAAGATAAGTACCTTCCAGAAGTGCAGGTTTCTTTCACTTTTCCTGTATGTTACTTCCTGTGGCAGAATAAATTTAATATTTTAAAATTTCTTTTTGATTTCTTACACACCCGGCTGTAAGAGCTGTAGGGATTGTGCCCGGGTTCATGTAAGTTTATAATTTCTTTATTTCTTTATTAGTAACTTAAATTAAATTCTACAAGGTGTTTCTACCTTTTCACCTTAGTTTCTTTTCTTTTAGTTCAATTCATTTTTTTGTCGATGTCTAAAAAGGTAGTGGCGCCCTAAGCTTTTATAGTCTGTCAACCCTCTGGCATACCTAGTGTGACATTAACATGGAGTCGATCCACCCTTGAGAGAGTCTCTAGCCGGGACCTGTCTCTTAAGGAGATAACTAGTGGTTACAAATTGTCGCCCTACTATTAGTGGTTACAAATTGGCGCCCCTTGTTTTTGTTGCACTGTATGACAGTTGGGTTGAAACGGGCTATAAATTTTTTTTGCTCTTTTGAATTTTTTATCTTTAACTTTGAGTTTTTTGCTTTTTTAAACTTTTTGGTAAGTTTTAATGATCAATTTTTTTTACCTTTTCACATTTTTGATTAAACGTAACGTCCCTGTATTTACATTTTACCTACATTATCTGCCTTATCTGATATTTATTTTAAATTTCGTTTTAATATTTTTTGAGTTTCTACATGTAACATATACCACAATCTTTTGTTGTTAAAAAGATAAGGGAATTTCCTTTTATTGATTATTTTGTGATGGTGTATAACATCTGATTTCTTGGCAGTGTTGTCACATAAACTAAATTTTTGAGATGTTCATTTTTTAATGTTTATTTTATTCATCTTACTTTCTTTATCTCGTTCAGTTGAATTGTGTCAAGTTACACAAACTGAAATATCTTACTTTCTTTATATCGTTCAGTTGAATTGTGTCGAGTTACACAAACTGAAATATCTTACTTTCCATATATCGTTCAGTTGAATTGTGTCGAGTTACACAAACTGAAACATACTATCTATTTTTAATATTGTTATTCAGTGCAGTGTTGCCAAAATAACAATTTATCTTTGAACTTACCTTTTTTTACTTATTCGTTAACATTGTTTAACAAGTGCAGTGTTGCCAAGTTAACTATTTATCTTTATAAATGAATATTTTTCATTCAAATATTTTTGAATAGCATGAGAATTGTGATGTGTTACAAAAATTTTTATGACAATTTATGATACATTTTTGATCTTGATCAGTTATATATTTAGTTATTATGCAACATTTACATTACTAAGTATAATTTGTTGAAAATATCGTATAATTTGTTGAAAGTATCGTACAGTATTGTTTATTTTAAATGACATTTATCGGTAGTGTGTATATGTTGTTTTTATATCTATAGTCATCGCTTACATTCAATTTCTTTATCTATATCTCGTTGCCAGGCTTTTATGTCCATTTGGATTTTAGATTCTTTGATTTCGCTAGTGCTATTTGATTAGTACTGTTGATTTAGATACCGTTTCTTATTATTTCTCTATCCTTTTAAACATTTTCAAGATGTAGGCCTCATATGGAGTTTCGATATCGTTCTCCTAAAAAAACGGTACGATTGAGTTTTCGTTTATTATTGTTTTCGTTTTCTTCCTTACTTTAGGCATCCGTGTCATACATGGAGTTTCGATATCGTTCTCCTGAAAAACGGTACAATTGTGTTTTAGTTTACCATTATTATGATTTTCGTTTTCTTCGTTTTTTCCTTCTTTCCGTTTCTTTCTTCTAGACAACCGTGTTACTTACCGTCCCGATTCCATACTCAACTTGGTTCACAATTATTTTACCCCCCGCGTAGAAAAGGAAGTAGACCAAGCTACGTAGGAGTTTATACCGTTCTCCGAACAAAACGGCTCCTTTTCTTACCCCGCATTTCATTCATTCTGTTACAAAAAAATAAAACACCGGCTAGACACCGTGAGAGCTCTCCATTGCGGAAATGGATTTTACGTCATTCAAATTTTTGGTCCCCCTTTTTGTTATATATCTTTTTGTTGCCCCGAGTTTTTCGTATCGTTTCTCAACAATAAAATGATACTTTTGCTTTTTTTAACTTAACGTAGAGTCTCGATTGACGTACCGTAAGACGTTAGGCCCCAATTGAACCGGGTTTGCCTTTGCTGAGTAGCGGATTGCGCTCGGTATACAAAGATAATAGGTTTGAGAAAATGACTGCTCAGTCTCTCTATTTCTTCATAACAATATCTTCCCTTTCCCTTGTCTTCAATGGCAATACTTCCTTAGTTATTAGTCGTTTTTTTATTGTTTAACCAGGTTGGCCACATTTTTATACAGTTCTTAACCGATGTACAGTATTTCCTGACAGGATCATGGGTGTAATTTCATTTTTATTACTTTGTTCAATTTAAGAAGGAATCATATCAAAGGATGAAATATATAGAGCTGGATCGACTTTCGGATCGATGACCAATGGCTACTGTGGACGCTAACTGGCAACCTCACCGATTGTTGATTGGGCGCTATTATTTCTGACCTCCATTTATGCTTTCTGTCTTTTAATTACTACCTTTTTTAGTTTAATTATGTGATAAAAGTCTATCAATTTTATGTTTTCATTATGTCGCCACATACTATTTCTGCCACAAACGCACTTATTTCAACCTTTGTTGATCTTTCAGAGTTCACGTATATCGTCAATACCCTTTTACCGTTACCCATTCAAGTCAATATCTATGTATTTGTTTCTCTTCCTTAACATACCTTTTGCGTTGCCGTATTGTGATATTTGTGAAATATCTACCGTTATCGGATATCTTAGAACCGTTCCATGTGGAACACTAGTGTTGTCGCCATGCCAAAAATTTTTTACTAGGTTAAGTAGTATTTCACCTTGGGTGACGTCTTTATGACAAATCTTTACTCTTTGCTCGGTGAAAATTAGGCTGATTTATGAAATAATTAGAATTCCGACGGAATTATATTCTGAATCAATTTTAGGCTGACATCATTCCCCGTGTTTATTTTTGTGTCTCCACGGAGACATTTGTTTGGTATTTGCTGGAATTTTTCGCTCTGCGTATCTGAGATCCCAGCGTTTTATCAAAACCTACCGTACCTTACCTTATCGTTATATACACTGAGAAATTATCGCACCCTATCGTTACCTTTCGTTCTCAGTGTATGCTTTGCCTTATCCGATGACATAACGACACGATAATCACAAGATGACAAAAGTACCTTGCCGTTACCTTTGACAATTACCTTCCTTACCTATTATACATAGATTTTGCATTGATATCTCACCCCTCCTTTATCTTATTGGCACTTTATAATAAAAAATAATTCTTCGAATCATTTTTTTCCCGGAGGAGAGGGGGTGTAACATGTCTATCGACCTGTTTCGATTTGACGAAATAATTTCAATTTTACCGCTCGCCATCATAGCAACCACTCTCAATATACAGTTCTGTGATCTAACCCCCACTACCTCTGACCGTTACGACGATTGACATATGATGCCAACGTTCGATTCCATGGGTTAATTTCATCCCTTTTCCGTTTTCGACCCTCGAGCTGAGGGGACCTATCGTCTACCGTCTCTTAAATCTATCTAAGTTTTTACCTTAAATTGCTGTGGTAAGTCCAAAATTATAATTTATATTCATCAAGCTTTTTCTAAAGTAGTGGCTGATATAATTTTTTTGTGCATTTCTTATTTTTTTACAGAGATAGACGAATATACACATGCCACGTGGTCAACTACATTACTTTTATACTTGTACATTACTTTTAAACTAAATCTTTTATCGTAAATAACTGTTACCTTTTTTAATACAAACATTTGCTAGATTCTGTGTTGTAAAATACCTAATTATTTTCAAAGATAGATAAAATTTGCATTTTAACCTTTTCAAATATTCTCTTATCATAAAAACCTGCCAGTGCCGGCTTCACATTTCATTAAACATTTTATTCTTTTAGAAATGCTTTATTCACAACTTTTTTACTACAATTCATACTTAAAGGTCATTAGTACTTTTTTAATTTGGTTGATAATTTTTACTGTTTTAAATGGGACATATACGTTGGAAAGCTTTCAGTAAATTTAAATTTCATTAGTTTTTTCAAACAACTGCCTTCCTTTTTTTTTACCTGAAAAGCTAAACCAACATTATGTGCCCCATTACATTTAAGTTCCTACATATCCCTAATCCACCTGAACTTCTAGGTAAGCACAGCTGCCAGGTTACCCCTGCCAGATTACTGCCAGGTTACCCCTGCCAGATTACTGCCAGGTTACCCCTGCCAGATTACTGCCAGATTATTGCCAGGATACCGTTACAGCTACATTAAAGATAATGTCACCTTCAAGACATCTCTAATGTCACCGTCAAGACATCTCTAATGTCACCGTCAAGACATCTCTAATGTCACCGTCAAGACATCTCTAATGTCACCTTCAAGACATCTCTAATATCACCTTCAAGACATCTCTAATTTCACCTTCAAGACATCTTTAATTTCACCTTCAAGACATCTCTTCTTCCACACCGACAACTTTACATCAACTTCCATTAAGATAAGTACCTTCCAGAAGTGCAGGTTTCTTTCACTTTTCCTGTATGTTACTTCCTGTGGCAGAATAAATTTAATATTTTAAAATTTCTTTTTGATTTCTTACACACCCGGCTGTAAGAGCTGTAGGGATTGTGCCCGGGTTCATGTAAGTTTATAATTTCTTTATTTCTTTATTAGTAACTTAAATTAAATTCTACAAGGTGTTTCTACCTTTTCACCTTAGTTTCTTTTCTTTTAGTTCAATTCATTTTTTTGTCGATGTCTAAAAAGGTAGTGGCGCCCTAAGCTTTTATAGTCTGTCAACCCTCTGGCATACCTAGTGTGACATTAACATGGAGTCGATCCACCCTTGAGAGAGTCTCTAGCCGGGACCTGTCTCTTAAGGAGATAACTAGTGGTTACAAATTGTCGCCCTACTATTAGTGGTTACAAAGTCTCAAGCAGAAGATTTAGGTTGAAACTTTTTCATAATAATTAATTATAAACTTGATTACAGTTTCCTGTATCAATTGTCATATTTAAGTAAAGCGTGTTGTGACTAGACGTCAAAATAATAGTGTAAAACTATTAAAACACTTTGTAAAGTGTTTTAATAGTCGATACGTTAAAAATATATTGAATATGTATATATAAAACCTGACAAAATTTCTTACAAAAAAAACTATTTATGAATTTTCCCCAAAGGACTAATCATTTCAAGTCGATGATGTGATGTGATATTATTAAAATTTCAAGTTAGTACGTCTCGTAAATGTTCTCAAGTTTATCGGTATCCTGTTAGGCCCGGCAAATTAGCTCAAAAAACAGCTAGACGGCGGTATATTTTCTAACAGGGGGTGGGAATTGCAGAGGGTAAGAACATGCATAACTTATGCAGGGAAAAGAAGTCAGCATCCGGATGCATGTAGTCGAGGACTGGTGGGTTGAAAAAAGTTAGGAAATGGTTGTGCGAAATCGGGCATAAATGTGGTAGATAATTAAAAAATATACAACTTTTGTGAAGACTAAACTTAAAAGTGTCTAGTAATATGCAAAAAACTGATTTGTCCGTTTCTGATAATTCTTCTTTTTTTTAGAAAATGATTTTAGGTTATATCAAGGCCGCTCCAACCACGTATGTAATGGGTACACAGCACACGGGCGGCGGCCGCCACTTAATAATTCAATTATTGTGTTTGTATTTTAGATGTAATCAGGTTTGGTTAGGTTAGGTAAATTTTTTTCAATACGGTCAGCAAACAATTGTTATAAAACATAGCTTGTGGGATATTAAATCATCGAAAATTTTATTTAAATTCAAGTAAAATATGTGTAGTACAAAAAAATCCAAAGTCGCACGTTGGGGGTAACCGGAGCCAGGAATAGACAAAATATGGTAATTTTATTTTTCAGTTTTACATTCCATACTATAGATTTTCTTGTGGGGTATTTAATTAAAGAGCATGTTGCAAAAAGTACATAATAGCTATTTGTGTATCAAGAACAGAAAGTAGTACTTTGGTAGTCGAGACAGAAAGTTCTGTCGAAACTACCAAAAGACTTTCTTCTCTAAATACACACAAGATTTTTTCTACTATCACACCAAAATCAACTACTAGCTCTCTTTTATCTATAAATAAAATTAGGCTTGCTTCAAAGTCACTTTCTGCTTAAGAGCACCAATAATGTCAAATTATGACAGCTCGCGGAAAACATCAACTTTGTAGTTGCTTTTCAAGGCACAAAAAACGACTTCCGATAGTGATAGTAGAAAAAAAAATTAATTTATACCGTCTTTCACTTTGTGTAGGGATAATAGGGGGCGGCCATTTATAGTTTGCACACGGCGGCAGAAACAAGGATTCAAAATATAAATGATATACAGGGACCGTATTCTCGAATCTCGATGAAAAATGTCGCAATCGACATTTGTCGAACAAAAATGTCGAACGAAAATTTGAGATCGTATTCTCGCACCACCTTCGACATTTTGTCGCATATGTACATGTGGCAATGCTGTAAATTTATGAAAGCGTGTCTGGTATTCGCAAATGAAGTCAAACAAAAATTAAAAATAAGGGTGTAAATAACGGTTTTGTCTTGACGTATATTTTTAATGAGTTTCTCGTTACTTATTTTTAAACATGAATACGGAGGGTGAAAAAACTCAGTTAACTTCTACGTCCAAGCCCTTATTCAGGATACAGCTCTTGTAATGTTTCCTGATGAATAGCGACAGCCTCTTCTTCTTCTTCTCCATGTTTGATTTAAGAAACATTGACCTTTTCTACACTTAACCTAACCACAACAAATTAAAATCTCGCATATATGACAATTTGTCACTTGCTCAAACCCTAGTGAGATTTTTTCGCATGAAAATTGTCGATTTCGACATTCAAGAATTCCAGTTTTGCGTTTCGTGTGACAATTTTGAAATGTCGCTTACGACATTCACCGATCAAGATTCCAGAATACGGGCCCTGGGGGTTGCATTTAAAATAAGAAAGTTGGTATTGACCTATACAGATACATGCAATGAGAAACGGAACATAGGGATTTTAAGCATTGTATCAGAACTGCTTTTGAACTAGTCGACCAATATCAAGCTTCAACAGATCAAAAACACGATTATTACCATCGTTCATTTGGACATCTCCAACATATCGTACAATTCTCACCACTCCGTAGCCTCAACTGTGGGCGGTCCTTAATTAGCGTCAGACAGTCAGTAAACAGCAGTCGACATCCGAGTCCTGTTGAAACCTATAACTATAACTATTCAAAATAAAATTCAAAGAGAAATCAGAATGTTATCGTGGTATTTTAGAGGTCACTCACAAGATCATGATTTCTTTTGATGGGGCTTTTTAAAAAATGAAATTCATTGTCACAATTTTGAACGGGCTCAAAATTTGATAGAATTAATGGCGAAAATTGTCCAGCATTGTACAAACATTACACCGAATCAGTTCAATAAATTCGGTTTTTATTTAGCTCAACAAAGAGGACTATTTGAACTTTCAATTCATTAATTTTTTAGTTTCAGCATTTCAAGTTGTTTTTCGGAATTTATTTTTAATTTGAAGAATCTTATTTTGTTTTATTTACGAATTCATTTTTATTTTGGAATCGCACAAATATTGGAAGGTGAAGAGGCGGGGTGTTTTAAAGTAGTTCTGAATCCAGCTGTCCAGCTAAATACTTGATATTTATTCAAGTAAATTAATACAAATTTTTTGTTGGTGGACTATTTAGATCGGTTAGGTATCTGTATATATTTTTTTAATTGCGCATTTAAAAGTACAAATCGACGTGTCCAAGCGTTTTTCAAACCCGCCTTCATTTATTCGTTATCGAATTTATTCCATTTGGCTGTTGTGTTACACACTGTATAATGAAGGATATATAGGGAGGAACCTATCTTTCGTTTGTGCATGGAGGAGGAGGAGAGAGCCTCACACATTATCTTCGAATGTGAAGCACTGTCCCATTGGAGATATAGACTCCTATGACTAGAGATAAACCCAAGGGATGATTTCTCCAAGAAGGTTCTAGTGAAAAGACTGTTGAGCCTGATAAGGGATACTCTTTACATAAACGTGACGACCAAGATTACAAAAAGCCGAGGTGCCTAAGGTGCCGAGGTCTCGAACTGGTTAGGTTAGGTACTGAACTAATCAATCAATCAATTTATCTTTTATCGCTCATCTTATAAACTTTCTAATAGACTACAGCTTGAACACTTGGTATGCATTACCTTCCAGACAGACACGAGAATATTTTATAAGCACTTTTCTTATTTTTTTTTTGGAAGACTAAAATCACGTATTTAATATTTCCATTCGTTTATCTGTAAAACATCAATGAAAATCATTGAATGTAAACATTTCCGTCTTTATCTAAAATTTCGATTTTATAAAATGTTTCCCGAGTTTACTACCTTCGTTATTACCCAATTTCCCTTTTTTCGTTTATGTCTTACTGATTACGAGTTATTTTATCTTTAAAAATGTCAACGGCATAACGAAATGTAGTTTTGATTCATTCCCAAAAATACGTTATAAAACAACTTAATGCTCCAGGAAATAGAAAAAAAAACAGTAGAAATTAGTTTGAATGAATTTGCAAATTTTCAGAAATATAGGAGGGAATATAAATTGTTCATTCAAGTTTTTTTTAAAAGGCATTTTGTTTCAGACTGATTGTTTTTGGCCATGAGCTTGTTCTGTTACACTGGAGCAATAGAGCATGCATGTATAGTGACTTTTTACAAAAATCCTAGTAGTTGGTCACGCAAATGTTTTTCAGTCATTTGTTAAAAAGTTTAAGGGAAAAAAATTTATTTTTTTCCGTTTTTTTCATATAATGTGAAAAGTACTGCAGCAGGTTCAATGGTACGTATTGAAAGAACGTGGAAAATTAAAATACGAACTAAATGATGGGTCGAACGACTTAATCGAGTAAATTCGGTAAAATAGAAAAACTCTTTTTTCGAAAATTCATTTTTTCGTCATTTTCCGGTTTCGAAGAGCAGACGGTTACTCTTACCCCAATCGCAGTATTAATTTTTTAATGTGATAATTTGCAACGTGTCTGGATGCGATATTGACGGTTCATTTTCATATTTCAAAACGCTTTTGAAAAGTATAGATGTAGAGCAACAAAACGTTTTCCAAATACCAAATACTGGTTCAGGTCCAGTGTATGCAACTTCAAATCCTACCTTTGCTAGGGTGTCTGCCGTTTTATTGCCTACAATACCCTTGTGCCCCGATACCAACTTAAGAGTTAATCTATTATGGTTTGCCAGGGTTAAGAGTTTTTAAAGGCAGTCCCACTCTTATCTTAAGCGTTCAGTAGTGCAAATACTTGTCGATAGCGTGGATTTTTTCCTGAAATACGGATGCAATCCTCCCAAACGATGCGTGTTCATTACACCTTGGTCTAGCACCGTGGACTCCAGCTGCTGTTCCTATTTCAGTTTTAGATCCATTAATGTACCACCCCCACGTTCCTTCCTAAATGCGTGCTTCCACCCCATCCCAGGAAGCTGGATATGGTATGGTTGGTTGTCGCTAATTCTAGCCAACATGTTATCACTTTTAATTTGAAGAAGCGAGTTTGTTATAACATCTGTGATACTGGAATGACTTTGGGTGTTGGTTCATCCGTGCCAATTCCCATTGCATTCCAGCCTGTATACAGCCATTCTCGCTTCCGCCTTAACATGCAGAGCAAGAGGCAGAAGATTAAGAATGGCTTCCATTGCCGCAGTCGGGCTGCTTCTCATCGCACCCGTTATGCACAGACAGGCCTCTAAAGCTTTGATAGTTTCAGTTTGACTTTCCTTTTGGCCAGCAAGCTAAGGCTAAAATATGGTGAAACGAACGAACGATTCATATTTGATAAAATTACGTTGAAGAGACTAAATAAAGTAGATAGTTTTTTAAATCATGATCAAAGACAATCGGCTAATAATAGTTAATGCTGGGGATGGGGTTTATCAAGATGATCCTATTATTATTTAAATCAGGAAATAAGGCTGGAGATTTACACGACGAGATGAATTCTAAAAATTACAGGAAATGGGTAGAACAAAAACTTATACCAAATTTACCTGCAAGAAGTTTGGGCACCGGGTTTTCTTGTACATGTATGTAATTACATTTTAGTTAAGTAGTTATAAACAATAGCAAACTAGATACCCTTTAAAAATTCCACTATATACAGGGTGATTCATTAATGCGCTAAGAAATTCGAATAAAATTTCCACCGATTGTAGCGAACCTAAAGACGCATATTTTAAAATTAGTCGCAATTGTACAGCGTGTCGATCTCAAGAAGACTATCATCAAGCCTGCATTGATGTGGAGAGTAGCTTCTTTAAGTATCTTTTATAAATCTATTGTTGATTTTCTTATAAATTTTAATATATTTGTTAATTGATATTAATAAATTTTGTATCGTTGAATTTTTTAATCATGTTTTCTATTTTCTACATCTTTTTCTATCAATATAAATGAAACATAATAACGTACGATCGATTGTCTTCTTCACAAGACCAACTACAAGACATACGTAATAGTTTCTTCAATTTTGCCGTAGTAATCGTAAAAAGAGACAACGATCTAATTGATGTAATGTGTATAACTGATCCTACCAAAAGTTGAGTTTGACACTACCGCATTTGAGGTTATGCGAGTTTAGTTTATCTTGTTAATAGCGAATGTTTCGATCGAAAGTGTATTTATTGTTAAAATCAGTTCTTGTAAGAACTAATATGGTTTTTTTTTAGGAAACGAAATAGCAGATGAACTAGCGAAGAGGGGGACTGAAATACCCTTTTGGGGGCCAGAACCCTTTTGCGGAATCAGCTCCAATGTAATATTGGAAGAAATAGGTGAAGCCGAAGAAAAGAGAAGATCTGACAATTGGAAATATCTAGTAGGGCTTAGGCAATCAAAGATTCTTCTGGGTGACTACAACCTGTTGAGATCAAATGAATGCATAAGTCAAGGCAAAACTTCACTAAGAGTTTCAACAGGAATCCTAACGGGACATTGTCGCCTGAATGGGCACCTTAAAAAGCTCAAAATAGTGGAGGAAGAAGATTGTAGATTTTGTGGAATGGAAGAAGAAACCTCCATCCACATACTTGCGAACTGCACAGTATTTCAGAATCCTAGGGCACAGTACCTGGGAGACTACTGGATAGAAGAGGGACAGTTACCTAAGTTGAGGCCTGCAGATATCCTAAAATTCCTCCGGGAAATAGGACTAAAGGAGCTACTAGTATCTGAGACTCTACTCAGAAACTAAGTAGAAGTAAGGGGGCACAATAGATCTTTTAGGTCTCAGTGAATGTTACCCCAAAATACATACATACATACATATGGTTTTTTATTCCATTTGACATTGGTCAACTTGTTAGCTTTTGACATTTCATAACACCTAAAATGTTATAAGACGGGAATATCACAATGCTTATTTTACTACTTATTAATTTTGGACTTTTGTAACTTATTCACCCAGTATATCGATAGTTTTAATAATAATGTCGGTGTTAACCATATAAATAAAATAAATACAATTGAAAAAGTTTAATTTCCTGTTTAATTACCAATTCGTAAAAGGCCGAATTTTGGAATATTAGTCATAACGATTATTTCTATTGAGTTGACAGAAATTTCGGTTGGATTCATATGAATATTTTTGCTGACGTAACAGTCACGTGATGGTAAAGATTTACCGTTTCTACTGTTTATCTCATACAAAGTTCAAATATTCAATAATTTTTATGGAAATAACGATTAGATTTTCAAGGCTTATTTCTTTATACTTATCCTTAATTCTTTTTCCTACAAAGTTTACGTTCAAGGAAACGGATTCGTTGTAATTGGATGGACAAAATTTAGTTGGCAAGTAATCTTTCAAACGACATAAATAATTAACGGAGTTTTATTCTTTCACTGAGAGTTGAAATTGTTTCAATTTGCAAAGTTCTTTAATTCAAACTTAATCAATTAATTATTAACTTAACAAATTAAAATATTTGGAAAGTTTTAGGATTTTCAAGGCAATCGTAGGTAGGTATTATGTCGTTTGATCAAAATTAAATACAATTTACAATTAATTTATTATTATTTTCACTTTAAGAACGAGAAGAAAATTTCGCCGTTTTGATGAAAACAAAAACGTAGATTCCAGTCATGGGACTGCAGACAGAAGTGAAAACACCAATAAATGAATCCCTTTTAAAAATTGTATCGTTAGCCCATCGTAAATTCAATTTCTTACAAATAAATTAACCCTCTTTAAAATTTTTATCGTACGCTCATGGTAGATGTGAATTTTTACAAATAAATTAATACCCTTTAAAAATTTTATTCTACGTCTGTGGTAGAGGAAAATTTTCACAATAAAATTATTAACCACTTATAAAAATTTTATGATTATCCAAAAACACAAGAAGTATGGAGTATTATATGATTCGGCACAATATTTGTATGTACCCAAAATGAACTATAGTATATTATTAAACGAGCAATTTATGATAGCCATTATTCACGCAGGGTGACGTTCACCCGAGTGAATAATGTCCATAAATTACGAGTAGAATACTGTACTTTGTCCACGACCCTTGATTTCTCTATTAAATAAGGCGAGTGTAGAACGGAAAGTAATAATTTGGTATTATTGACAATTCTAACGTCATAATTAGTAAATTTCAGGAGTACGTCAAATGTGACATATAGAGATGGGCGATACTGTGTAAAGTATCGATACACCGTACCCTTATAAATATATTGTTTTAAAAATATCAATATTAAAAAATACCGTTATGAAAAGTATCAATGCGAAAAATTTGGATATTTTATCGATACGATATATTTCAGAAACAAAGGACCCCGCAGAATCCTTATGGGAAATGGCTCTCGGCCAATTTTTCTGAAACAAAATACGCAGATTTCAGAGTTTATTTCATATTGTACCCCCATCTCCACTCTAGTCACCTATGTACCGAAATTTTGTGAGTGTTTAGTTGTCATGGCATGTTATTTAAATGCAGAAGCGTGAATTAAAAGTTCATAATTCACTCTAGGGAATTATGAACTCATAATTCACTCTAGTAGATATATGGGTACTATATACCTTTTGTTAGGGTGTAAAATATTGACTTATTATTAAGTGGTCGTGGACAAAGCCTTATATTATGTGAAAATATTGTAATATGACAAAAACGAGGTAGAATTCCTGAGCGTTGCGAAGTGCACAGGCGTTCGGTGATGATCACGCGAGTTTTGATTTTTGTTCACCCTAAAAGTCCTCAACGCGCCTAAAGAAGTTTTCACTTCAAAAAACGATGATATAAGACAGTAATCCGTAATTTTTCAGTTGATATATGTATTTGGCTACTACAAAGCAAATTGACCAACAAGTAGGAATGAGATCCCAACACAATTACCAGACTTAGAAAGAATGCCATTTAATAGTACACAGACAGCTCAAAGGCAACAGAAGGGACTGATATAGTGGTGTACGAGCCAAGAACCAAACACTCTGAAAGCTCGGGAAAAACCGCAAGTTTTTTCTAGGGGAAATACCATAGGAAAGTGTGCCCAGTTTAGTATTGATAAAATATATAAAATGATAAGGATCATCATTATGTCGAATAGTCAAGCATCAAAGCACTGAGTTCTTGCGTCATCAGTTCTAAAATGGTGTGGGAATGCCTAGGCATACTGAATGAACTAAGCTAGAACTATATAGTAAGCTTATTGTGGATTCCAGGAATAAAAGGAAATGAAATAGCAGATGAAGCAAAGATGGGGACTGGAACACCCTTGTGGGGGCCGGAACCCTTTTGCGATATCAACCCCAATGTAATATTGGAAGAAATAAGATGAGCCGAGAAAAGGAGAAGATCCGACCATTGGAAAGATCTAGTAAGGCTCAGATAATCAAAAATATGTCTGTGAGAATACAGCAAGGTGAGAACAAATGAATGCCCAAATAAGAGTAAAACTGCACTTTAAAAATCTCCAAATAGTAGAGTGAGAAGAATGTAAATTCTATGGAATGGAAAAGAAACCTCCATCCACATACTTGCAGAGTGCGTAGCAATCCAGAACCTAGGAGACTACTGGTTAGAAGAGGGAGCCTTACTTAAGATAAAGCACAGATATCCTAAGATTCCTCCGGGAAATAGGTCTAAAGGAGCTACTAGCGTCTAAGACCTGAAAAACTAGGTAGAAGAAAGGAGACACAATAGATCTTTCCGGTATCAGTGAATATAACGCTAATATACATACGTACAATACAGGCACAAACTATTTTTGGGGAGGGCGTAGTTATCTGTTTTTATTTTTCCCATAATTGGTAAGTCGTCTTTAGGAATTTATATTTCTGACTTGCTTTGATGAAAATTATAAAGTTAAAGTTATATTTTAACCCATTCAAAAAAAACAAGCAGCTAAACAGTCAATTTTCGTTTCAAATTCATCATTATCTGTTATAATTATATTTCCAAATTAATAAGTAGAAACTGTAAAAAGAAGTAGTTATATAGGAGTTCTAATCAATGTTAATTGTCTAAATAAAAAATATTTGCACCAAAATATACTTAGCAGGCACCGTGATTGTTTGTCTTCAACTGGTTCAATCTGATCTACTCAGAGATTTTTTACTGGAACTTAAATAAGGATCGTGCTCTGTTAACAAAATCATTTATCGCAGTTCAGTAGACTAGAGATTCCAGAGTCCTTTGAGGGTGATTGAAAAACATTGTTTGTTTTTTATCGATGAAAGAAAGATCCGAACTCAAATTGGATTTGTTTTAAATGAATGTCTGAAGAAATATAAGGCAACGACAATGAATAATAGCTATATGTTATTCATTGGCTTGGCACTGAGGTGGAGAATCGCAATCGATTGTGTTTCTTCGACAATAATGTTAAAGCTACCAGTACATAATTATTACAAAATGCAGAATTTTCACAAAATAAATATTGTATTCCATACAAATTTAATTGAAGATTATTTGAGTCTTAAACTGTTTTCTGTTATTGAGACATATACAATGCGGTCCCCTTCCAGAGGGTCGTCTGTTCAGAAATATAAAGTTTTTTTTAAATTTGGTGCAATTATAACAGAAAATTAATTGTTAAGACGTAAAATTTTGATTATGTCTCTATCACAAAACTATACGTAGAATGAAGATAATAATGTTGCATAATATTTAGAATGTATTTTTCAATGTACTTTACAATTAAATTAAATGTTCAAAATGACCACCATTCACTTGTTGGTAGTAAATAGATCAATCTATCTCATTTGGATGATTAACATTAGGAAAAAGTATTTTTAATGTAGGCACTAAAAAGTTAATCAAAAAGTTTAGGTAAACCTCACCATTAACTGTGCCCTCAAAAAAATAAGGGACAATAATTTCATTGTTAACGATACCAGCACAAACGTTCACTTTTTTAGGATATTGAGTGTGAGCTTCACACATCCAGTGAGGATTTTCTCTGCTCCAATATCTACAGTTCTGTGTGTTAACCGTTCCGTTTAAATGAAAGGTGGCTTCATCAGAAAAAACTATTTTGTTTATGAACTGCAAATCTGCGTTCATTCTGTCCATCATCAATTCACAGGATCATCTTCATTCAACTCCTGAACCAACTGAACTTTGGAACTTTGTAAGGGTGGTATTTTTCTTTATGCAAAACATCATTGTCGGCGGCAAATTCTCGAGTTGTCTTATGCGGATTTTCCTCAATCTCTAAAAGTAAATCTAACTTCTTTCATCAGTAAATTGAACAATTTTCTACCTGGTTTTTCAATATTTTTTTACATGTCCAGTTTCACGTAACTTTTTTTCAATTTTGCTAACTGTAGACTGCGAAACATGTTGACCAGGGTATTTATTATTAAAAATTTCACAAACCTCCTTTTGAACTCATGTTTTATCACCAATCATAATTAAAATGTCTATTCTTTGGGTCTCGGACAAATAAGCCATAATTAAATTTAATAGGCGCACAAATATTATACTAACAGCAGCCTACTAGATTCATATCAATTGTTTATTCGGCTTTTTGACTTATATTTTAGTATCTTCAAATATTCTTTTTCTGATGTTTAGCAGAACAGATACGAAAATACCTGATTACCAGACAATATTGCTGATTTAAAAGTTAGGATAATGGAAGAAATTAACAAAATAACCCCTGAGGTAATACAAAATGTTGTACGAGAATTCCAAAATCGCCTCGGTTATTGTCAAGAAGTGAATGGTGGTTATTTTGAACATTTAATTTAATTGTAAAGTACATTGAAAAATACATTCTTAATATTATGCGACATTATTATCTTAATCCTACGTAACGTTTTGTGAGACATCAAAATTTTACATCCTAAAAAATTGTTCTGAGTTATGATTGCACCAAATTTAAAAAAAAACTTTATATTGCTGAACAGAGGACTAAAATCCCTTTCTAACAAGGTGCCACACGACCCCCTTTCTTATTTAAAATTTTCGAGGTGGTGCTTATAATTCAGAGGGGGTGCTGGAGGGGGATAATATTTTCATACTGTAAATTGTCAATTTAAGAATAAAAAACGACCTATTTCAGGTTTTTTTCACATAGTACATAATAACGCTAAAATTGAATTTATTCCATACATTGTATAAATGTTTTTTAAAAATAATAAAACGTAAACAAACCACGTGACTTAAAATGTGTAAGAACGGACGGCTATGTGACCATGTGACGTTCAGTCTAGAGTTCGTTTCTACAATAACGATTTCGATCCCAGTATCAGATACCAGCAACCCTTTATTGTTATTATAAAAATTAACATATCCACTACTTAGATTATTAAGTTTAAGCCTTGGCTTGAATTCAAGATAGTAGGTGTGCCGACTATGTCGTCTGACCGTAAATGTTCCCCTTCTAAACATAGTAAATGGAGATTTTCATAAAAAATGAACCCATTTCCAAAAATTTTATCATACGCCTATGATTTGTCCAAATAAATTAACCCCCTTAAAAAAATGTCTTCGTACGCCAATAGTAAATGGAAATTTGTACAAATCAGTGATTTTTTTATGCAAATTTCAACCGTCCATGGCACCTAAAAAGTACTCAACGCGCCTAAAGAAGTTTTCACTTCAAAAATGTTGAAACTCCCCAATAATTTTGTGGAAAATCTAATCGTAGGCCATATACCTATTGAAAAATTGGTACACCGACGATCAATCCGGTACAGTTTACACTAACACTATCTTATAGTCGCGTTTGATAACTAAGCTTTTTTAAATACTGACTGTGTATGGCAATATGCAATCAACTTATAATTTTGAGTTGGTATGCACCATCGATTCTATGGAGGTTAAGCCAGTTTAAACTTTAGTACCAAATATTGGAGGTTTAACTTTAAACTGTTCATCTTGACACTTGGGTAACTTATGCCATTGTCTCATGGAAGGTTGATTAGATTTGATGAGGCGACTATCAAGAAGAAGTTGTTGATTCTAATTATTTAAACTGTCGCACGTTTCATCAGTTATTAGGTTTGTTCGCAGAAAAGAATTTCCAGTAGATTGGAAATTTCTCAAACTCATACATTCCGTTTGTGATTCGTTGTGAATCGATTGGCAAAAGTATCAACTAATGAATCTAAATTTTCTTTTTTTCCATAATTAAAATTGGAACCCCTTTGACGTTTACGGCTTATTTCTTTTTCATCATTATTATCGATTGCGAAAAAATCACGTAGCTTAATATAATAAATAATGTGGAAAAAATGGTAAAAATAATTATCAAGAGAGAAAACAATAACCCATAACCAAAAATTACGAAAAGTAACAAATTTTGCAACTGTCAGATTGCCAGCTACAAGACTACAACCAATTTAACAAAAATTCCCCAGAAAAAGCGCTGTTGTCGCTTTTATCTGGGATTACCTACCCCGACTTGATTTGGCTACCGTGCAAATCAGAAGTTAATCCAAGAGGAAAATTTAACTCTGAGTTAACTAATCCTGGATTAAATTAAAATGGGTGCAATTGGGAATCAGTCAATCAAACATGATCTTTACAAATATCGATATTTGCATGAAATTGGCCAATTTGAACAACCAAGGCTTCGTTTACGGATATTTATAAATAATACGAAACTCCACATCACAAATTCTTTTTGAAATTTTCCTTTCCTCAATGGTAGAAAAATATGAAATTTTTTTGGTTGGAAACTTGGACTGAAGTCCCATATTCGATATACAAATAACAACCGTCACGTCCGTAACTGTAAACGTGAATACCCCAAATTCAAATAACGTAAAGCATTATCATCAATGAACGTTTTTCACACAAAAAGTCGCCAACTTTTTTAACGTTGTCAAACTTCTTTCAGGTTTAAAGGGAACTTAGCATGGTGTATACCAAGGCGATATTATCGGCATTTAACTATTCAAAGCAGTTTAGTTGAACGAGTTTAGCACAATAAACGGTTCATAAGGCCATTTACCCTTTTACAAGCAAAATAAAGTTTGAAATTTCCGAGAAACTGAATTTTGTCATCACTGGTTTCTTACACCAACTGAAATAATATCTACCAATAAATACAAATAAATTTGATAAAAGTTAAAAAAAATTGATGGACTCATCCCAATTTGAAAAAATAGTGATTTAAATTTTTAGCATATCAACAATATTCAAACGTGGCTGTCGAATATTAATATTTTAAATACTCAAAAGTACTTATTTCCAGATAATGAATCATAAAGGCAATATACGATTAACAACGTTGATTTAGACTCCTAGCCATTTTAAAAACTGACTGGGGTCTTGTTTGGATTAGTTTAGAAGGTCTTTTTCTAAATTTTAAGCTTCTAAGATGCATTGGAGGCGTTACAAACGCTAAAAAAAATGTTTCGGCTGTTTTTTCCGCTGTTTGGCCTTTATCTCTGCCACAAATCAATATTTTCTCGCATTATTTTTTTAGTTTGTCTTTTTCAACAAATACGTATGTTTCTAGATAATTTTATGGATTTTCATAGCACACTAAAACGGCTTTTTTTTATGAAAATATTCATTTTTTTTGCCCTTTCTGCATTTTTGAGCCGGAAGCCAAAAAAAAATATTAAAAAAGTTAATATTTAAAAAAAAAGCGTTCTAGAGAGCTATAGAAATATAAAACATAATCTTGAAACTTATGTATTTGTTGTACAATTTTCTCACGAGTCAAAATAGAAAAATTGCATTAAAAAATATTGTTTAGCCGCTGAGAAAGAAGCCAAAAAGTGAAAAAGTGCCGAAACAATACATATTTTTTTAGGTTTGTAGCCCTAATGCATCTAAAAAGCTGAAAATTTAGGAGACGTTCCAAACTAGTCCAAATAAGATCCCAGAGTCAGTTTTCAAAAATTGCTAGGGTCTCAAATCATCATAGTTAATCGTCTATAGCCTTTGAAAAAAAAAAATAACGAATAAAATAAGTAGTACTCAATCGTTGAAAAATCAAGAGTTTAAGCACTGTGTTAGAAGACAAAACAGGCCCAAATTAGAATTAATTACGTACTGAATTTCAATGAGAGCTGAATAAAAGAAAGATAAAACTGAAAAAGATTATGTTGAAGAATAAGTGAAAGAAAAGAATGATAAAAGCATATGGTATAATCAACAACATTTGATGGGAATTGTGAGTCATTCTAAAACAATTAACTTACAATATAAACTCAGAGATTCACTGCTTGACTTGATTTTCAAACTACTTGACTTGACTTGACTTGAAATCAAGTCAAACTCAAGTCAAGTAGATTTGTTTAACGTTCAAGTCAAGTCAAGTAGTTATATATCAAGTACTTGAAAAATCAAGTAGTTTTTCAAATTACTTGATTTTTGTTAATAAAAAATAAAGTTTTTTATTATTACATTATAATTACCAAAAAGTAATAAAATAAAAATGCGTGTATGTAAATATTATTTTTTAATGGAAAAACATAAACCAACATTTATTACAACTTATATTTTTTAATTCCCAAATAACAAAACTAAATGGATTAATGGATATAAAAACAGAATTTTAAACAATAAACATTTAAAGCAAATCTTGAACATCTTTATTCGCCATCCATGATTTAGGGCACATAAGGCTTCTAATAGATTTATCGCCTAGTCGGTTTCTAGTTTTAGTAACAGTTAAAGCAGCTCGGGAAAATTGCCTTTCAACAGAAGCTGAAGATGCAGGCGTTGCTAAAAAATCTTTGGCCATTGTGGCAAGGTTTGGAAAAATATTTTCATGCCTTTTCCACCATTCTAAAATATCTTCACTGCTGTCAGCCCTTGGATCAGATGTGTATTTATCTATTTCATAACGCCAGGCCATTTCTTCTTTTGGATTGGTAGATTTTCTGAACAGACTCAGTAGATCGATTTTAAACTCTCCGCATCCACTATTTTCAATTGGGACTCTAGTGTGTTTGGATTGCAAATGTCGTCTTAATGATGATGTTCCACAATTTTTCATTTTTAAAACTGTGTTTTTCGTAGTACAAAGCGTAAATTTGCCTTGTTTGTCAGTATTTTTTTTACTTTTGGGATCTCGCTCGATTACAAAATACTCCGTAACTTTTTTATTTTTATTAGCTACATTTTTATTAGTTTTCGTTATTTTTGCAGTCGACCCTGTAATTTCTACATCGGGTTCGATATCTTTAAAGTCCGACTCTTTATCATCTGGTAATTCTGGCACATATTCTGACCCACTGCTTTGAAACGGTTCTGATTCCATTTCGGACATTTACGACTTGCTTTTGCTGCCCCGCAGCGCGCTGTCACTCCTACCACCGAGTCTTGTTAATGTTCGGTGCTCCTACCTACATCCATGTACATACAGGCTTTATAAATATTCAAGTAATCAAGTAGTTTGAATTTACTTGATATCAAGTCAAGTACCTTTGGAACGAAAATCAAGTCAAGTCAAGTATCAAATTTTGAAATGCTTGATTTTTCAAGTCAAGTCAAGCATTTTAAAAAAACCTCAAGCTACTTGGCTTGATGAATCACTGTATAAACTTCATTTCCTATCTTGTTGCAACCCCATTTTATTAATGATAAAAAAAATTAAATTAATGCTTACAATTAGCTTGTGGATAAAACATTCTGTATAATCTGAATTTACACATCAAAACCACTTTGTTCATAAGTTGCCCTTTCAAATAATTTTCTCTATAAAGTATATTTCCACTGATCATTTATTCATATCGTTTTCCAAACTTAAATTGGTTTATATGAAAACTACAGTAAGACTATCGTCTCGAGAGACTTTTGAAGACGGTTCACCAGTAAATTCATCCCCAGAGACTAGTAAAAGTCCTTTGAAACCGATGTAAGGACCATAGAGGTCACAATATATCGAGAAAATACATTCAAGACATAAATAACATGGTGTTTTATAACTCCATCCACTTTATTCCATTATATTTTATTGTACCCTGTACAATTTTGTAATTATTTAAAAAACAGAAAAGCATGATTTTCATTTGAATCAATTAAATTGATTACCAATTTAATCAATATAATTTGTCTCTATACTAATAGATTTTTTTAATAAAAACAAAGTTTGCGCCTGTCAACCAATATCAAATGTAAAAATCAACTGACATGTTCAGTTAATTTAACCACCTACACTGAATTTGCGATGTCAGTCGAAAAATGGATTTAAGCCAAAACATTTTTCACGCAATAAGTTTTTAAAATTATCGATGCAGCAATTTTATTATATTATGACAATTAGATTTTTAAATGATCATTATCCTACATTAAATTATTTCTCCTGGAGAACAAAAATATCGTTAGAAACGGCAAAAAAAATGGTACAATTACTGCCCACGAAGTCATATGAGAGATATGAGAAAGAGTGGAGCCATCAAAAAAATGTTAGCAAAGTAAGTGATGATATCCTTCTGGTATATTTGTCAGAAAAAGCTAAATCATTCAACTTTATGGAGTAGATTCTCAATGATACAAAGTTTTGGATGATTCAGTATTGCCACTACAAAATTTTCAGGTCTAAAACGACTGACATTTTCCACGCCTTTCTGTGTACGATTCAAAAACGCGACAGAAAAAACTGAAATAACCTAGGGGACTTGAATATTTACGTGTTCACCATAATCAAAAAATACTCTTCTAGGGCTTCCTTCATGAATTTATTAACTTCTTCTCTTGTCAGAACTTTTGATTTGTTTGCCTGATGACCAGCTGCTTGCCTTTTTAAGAAAGCCGTCAGTTTTGGATATTTTGAAATATCAGCTACTTCTTTTACCATCAGCATAGACTTGAGCATTGTCGCAGGATTCATTTTTTTGGAGATATCCAAGAAGTACGATAAAAGGATATTCTCATTCATGCCGTTTCCACCTTAAAAGTTTTTCTCCACTGCTGGTATTCCTTCCCATAACGAGCAGAAAACTTCGTGGACACCAATTTACTGGATGCTTCAGCACATTTTAGGTCGATTTCTTCCATTTTTTACGAATATTATCACAAACGCACGGGATGACATACTGTCAAAATTGTTATTTTTGTTTTTACATCACGTTTTTGCAACACTAAGCAACTAAATCAAAAGCTATGAGATAAAAAACGAATCGAAACCACGCCAACACCTACATACAGGTAAGTAATCTAAAATAAAACATTAAAATTTCATTTTTAATACAACACAGTATGAATAAAACATTATACGATACACAACCGTGAACTTGTGATGCCTTTTGGCCTAAACATTAAGTCATTAATTATTTAAAATATTATCGAATAAATTCCCTTCAGCTAATTCCAATAAACCACGAATTGTTTTATAAATAATAAATATAAAGGTTACACGTACGAGTCAATGTCAAAGCAAATAAACATTATCTAGTATCATGTATGTTTACTTATAGTGAACTTGACTCTTTGTATATATAGGTAACAATAGTATTTTAAGCATTCATTATTAATTCATTATTAATTGATTATCAATTCATTATTGATTCATTATTATTATTAAGTCATTATGATGGTCATTCATGAAAGGATGATTACAGTCAGTATCATTCATTCTAAGTAGTAATCTAAGAGTAGTCAATTAGTGTTAGTGGTTAATGTATAGTAAATATTAAATAGAACATGTCCCAGTGAAACAGGTAGTTGTTTTATTCCTGGGGGATGACCCACCAAGTGACCAGCAGCACCACCTAGTCAGAGGCCCTTCTACTATCCTACTACACCCAGTATCCTCATTACATTACACATTACATGGCGATCCTGCAAACAATTGGAGTTCTGTAACAATGGGTGGTAAAGCAACGAAACAAGCGGTCCAAGAAAATGGCGTGGTCAACAGTAATTTTATAGTATAAGAAGAGGAACTCAAAGCAGATCTGGAGGTGAAGATTCTTATCTACATTATTGTGGTTGTTTTGGTACTACAATTTGGATGGTCTATATATAAGAATCATAGAAGACAAATGAAGAGGGAGATAAGAAGAAATCTACAGCAAAGCACGCTAAATCTGTAGGATGGTGAGAATATTATTTTTTTTTGTAAACTTTAAGGGTATATTCTGTTTTGTGGCTAAAATTTTTTTTGATAATTGATATTTCATATTTTTATTTCTATTGACAATGAATTTTAAATGTCCTCGAGTGATGGAAATGCAGTAACGTGGGATGAATTTGAGATTAGATTGAATTTAATTTTAGAAGATATACGTAGGAATAGTAAGCGTGTGTTAAAAAAGGAGGTTCCAAAAAGCTCAGATAGTCATATAGATATAATAAATAAGTTGTGTGATTCATTTAATAGTTTCTCTAGGTTAATAAATAAGAATTGGTATAAGTTAAATGAGAATCAGCAGAGTACATGTATTTTATATTTTAACAAAATTAGAGAAAAGGTAGAGAAAGCATTTCAAGTGTTAGATTGTCAGTATGAAGTTCCGTCTCAATTAATTACGCGTAATAATTTAATTAATAATTTAATAGTATTAGAAGCAATGAGCAAAGATAAAAAGGAGAAAATGGCATTAAGTATGAATGACTTTTTCAATTTAGCTGGTAAGATATTACCAAATGAATTTAATGGGGATATAAGCAAATTGCAATCTTTTGTAGATGCTATAAGTTTGCTACAGGTTGGTGCAGCAGAGCATGAGGAGAATGCTGTACTATTTGTGAAAACTAGGCTAACTGGAAAGGCCAGGAGTCTAATCACCACCGAAAAATCGTTGGTAGAAATTATAGGAACCCTTAAAAAGGGACTAAAGGGAGATAGTGCTAGTTTAGTAGGAGCTAAATTAAGCAAATTAAGACAAAACAATAAGGATATAGTTGAGTATGCTTCAGAGATGGAGAAATTAACAGATCAGTTACAAGCCGCGTATTTGGCAGAAGGAATGCCAGTACATTTAGCAACTAAGTATACAACAGAAGCAGCAGTAAAATCACTGATCGACAACTCAGCATCAGAGCGGATAAAAACCGTTATAGCAGCTGGGAATTTTACGACACCGCAAGAGGTGATGACTAAATTGGTTTCCATCAATGTGGGAAACAATCAGTCAACAGGAAGTGTTCTGCATTATAAGGCAGATAGAAATAAGTTTGTGTCAGGAAATACCTATTTTCCACAGCGAAATACCTATTTTCCTCAGCGAAGACACTCTTATGTAAATCATAATGGAGAAAATAATTTCCATAGGAAAAATAACTACGATAACAGTAGGAAATTTCACGCCAATCAAGGCAATAGGAGATTTACTGGTTACAGGGAGAAACCAGAAGAATATAGGAACAAGCCTAACAATAGGTTTAACAATGATAATAAATATAGAAATGTAAGAATGTGTGAGAGTGGAGAGACGAGAGTGGAAGATGAACAGAAAGAATTGGGGTTTTGAAAAAGAAAGGTGAAAAATCCAAAATTTTAAATAACTTGCATAATAATAATCATTACATTTATAACTTTGATTTAACTCTTTCAAACTTTGTGCAAATTAAAACTGACATATCGGATAATATAGATACTTTTATATTAGATACAGGTGCAGATATATCGTTATTAAAAATTTCAGATAATTTTCCACATCACTTAATAAAGACAACACAAATCTTAAATATTAAAGGAATAACTCAGGGAGAAATTAAAACTTTGGGTACAATAGAAACTTTTCTTTTTATTAAGGGTGTAGCATTTCAACATTGTTTTCATGTAGTAGAGGAAGAATTTCCTATACCTACGAATGGAATTCTAGGTAGGGATTTCATAAGAAATTATAATTGTATTTTAGATTATTCAGAATTAAAATTATACATAGATTGTAAGTCTAGGAATACAGTAACATTAGAAATTCTTGACAATCCTGAATATGATACTTTGGCAATACCGCCTAGATGTGAAGTCTATCGGTTGGTAGAAAGTTTCAAAAACTTAAGACAAGATAAAGTTGTTGAGCAACAAGAACTATTACCAGGAATATTTATAGCAAGATCTATTATATCAAAAACTAATCCTTATGTCAGAATTTTAAACACAAATTATGAAAGCAAGTCGATAAATACAAACAATATTAAAATATTGGATTTAAATTTATTTCATGTATATGCTGTGAAGAATGAAAGTAAGAATAGGTTGAAAGAATTAAGAAAAACATTAAATTTAGAGGTACCAGAATACGTGAGGGATAAGCTAATAAATCTTTGTGAGAATTTTTCAGATATTTTTGCTTTAAAGAACGACATTTTAACGCATAATAATTTTTATGAGCAAAAGCTATTGGTAAAAGATGATACTCCAGTATATATTAAAAATTATCGCACGCCACATTCTCAATCTTCAGAACTTAATAATCAGGTCCAAAAGTTATTAGAACAAGGTATAATTGAATCTTCAATCTCAGATTATAACAGTCCAGTTTTACTTGTTCCCAAAAAGGCAATCAATGGAGAGAAGTCTTGGAGACTTTGTATAGATTTCAGGCAATTGAACAAGAAAATAGTCACAGATAAATTTCCATTACCCAGAATAGATTCGATCTTAGATCAGTTAGGGAGGTCGAAATGGTTTTCAGTCATAGATCTTATGTCAGGTTTTCATCAAATTCCTTTAGAACAGTCGTCAAGGAAATATACATCTTTTAGTACAGAAAAAGGTTCTTTTCAGTATACAAGATTACCATTTGGTTTAAATATAAGTCCAAATAGTTTTTCAAGAATGATGTCCATAGCATTCTCAGGATTAACTCCAGAAAAAGCATTTCTTTATATGGATGATATAGTCGTAATAGGGATGTCAGAAAATCATCATTTAAGTAATCTCGGAAGGGTGTTTGACACATGTCGGAAATTCAACCTTAAATTAAATCCACAAAAATGTCAATTCTTCAGGCGAGAAGTAACGTATTTAGGACACAATTTGTCCAGCGAAGGGGTTCTACCCGATAAGGCAAAATATTCAGTCATTGAGAAGTATCCAGTGCCCAAAAATTCAGAAGAATCTAAAAGGTTCGTAGCATTCTGTAACTATTACAGACGTTTCATTCCAAATTTCGCTGAAATATGCATACCTCTCAATAAATTATCTAGGAAAAATGTGAAATTCGAGTGGTCGGAAGACTGCGAAAAATCATTCCAAATACTAAAATCGGCATTAATTCAGCCGCCTATTTTAAAATATCCAGATTTCAATAAAAAATTTATATTGACAACAGATGCTTCAAATATTGCGTGTTCTGCAATACTTAGCCAGGAATACGAAGGTATAGATCTACCTATAGCTTATGCATCGCGAGGTTTTAAGAAAAGTGAATTAAATAAACCTATAATCATGAAAGAACTGTTAGCTATCCATTGGGGAATTAATCATTTTAAGTGTTATTTATATGGTTCTCCACATTTTATTGTGAAAACGGATCACAAGCCGTTAACACATCTTTTTTCGATGACAGACCCAACTTCGAAACTTACGAGAATTAGACTAGACCTAGAAGAATACAACTTCGAAATACAATATTTGAAAGGAAATTCAAATTATGCGGACAGTATTTCAAGGATATCCATAAATGAATTAAAAGACTTGTACATTGACAATGCTCACATTTTAGCAATAACGAGGTCAAAAACTCGTCAGAATAAAGCTCAGCCTATAGGAGAAGATAAAATAGTTTCCACAGAAATAAAGGAAGATATTCGCAAGCCAGCAGTATATAAAGTACTGAATAATTTAGAGGCGCATAAATTACCAATTCTGCAATTTGAAAATAACCGTGTTTCGTTAAGGATGAACATACGGATCAAAAACAGGATGAGATTTAGCCAAGCCTTATTAAATACCGATATAGTTAACTTTGATTTAGATCAAACGTTAGTTCAGCTTGATAAGCTAGCGGTAAATAATGGTATAAAAAGGATGAAAATTTATATGAATGATATTATTTTCACACAGTGCACTATAAAAGAGTTTATGGAAAAAGGAAACAATACGTTAAAAAACGTACAAATATGTATTTGCGATATACCTAAGATGGTGGAAAAAGAAAAAGAAAAGCAACAGATTTTAGAAACTTATCATAATGATCCTTTATTTGGAGGTCATGTAGGAAATAACAGGCTATTGAAAAAATTAAGAGCGAATTTTAGATGGAAAAACATGGAAAAAGATGTAAGAAAATATATTAAGCAATGTCACAAGTGTCAGGTCAATAAAGCAAAGAATAATCACAAGGAAGAATTTGTATTAACGGATACAGCAGAAAAACCATGGGATATAACATATATAGATACGGTCGGTCCTTTTCCACAAAGTGAAAATGGTAACCGTTATTGCATCACAATGTTATGTGAATTAACGAAATATGCAGTAATAATTCCAGTTAAAAACAAAGAAGCGAACACGATAGCTCGTGGAATTTTTGAAAATTTCATACCAAATTACGGTCTAATGAAACAAATTAGGACAGATTTAGGCACAGAATATAAAAATGAAATATTCAACGCTTTAACTAAAATGTTAAATATTAGGCATAATTACTCAACAGCATATCATCATCAATCTATAGGAGGTTGTGAGAAATTACATAGAACGCTTAATGAGTATGTGAGACACTTTATAAATGAAAGTAAGGATGATTGGGATGAATGGTGTAAACTATTTGCTTATTGTTATAATACGACTCCAAGCTCGTATCATGGTTATACGCCGTTTGAATTATTGTTCGGTAGACGTGCTAACTTACCCGAGAATCTAACAAACGAGATTGAGCCATGCTATAATATTGATGAATATCAGAATGAGTTAAAATATAAACTGCAGGTAGCTCATCAGAGAGCAGAGAAATATTTAACCAAACATAAACTGAGTAGACAAAGTCAAAATAGTAAGGTAGCTAATCCAGTTGATTTTAAAATAGGGGATTCAGTGTTAGTAAAGAGGGAAAATAGAACCAAATTCGAATCTCAATATGTAGGTCCATTTACAGTCACAGAGGTGAGCGATGTTAACTGTAAAATTAAATTAGAATCAGGTGTGATAAAAGAAATACACAAAAACAGAATCCATCCTTATTGTAAAATGAATTAAAATATTGTAAAATTGGAAGTGCGAGTGAGTTTATAAACATTTCCGAATAATAAACAAAAGTGTTATAACAAACGTTCAAAACATTGAAGTGAAAATAAATAAACAACTAAGTGATCGTAAACAATTTTTAAAGGCAATGAACATTCATTTATTTATGAATATATTATGTAATCGTAGGTTAGTGACATTATTTAATAACCATCTACCATTTATTTTTAGGATAATGGTAAATTCATTTCATTAGGGGGAAAGGAAGCTCAACGGAATTTATTCTTTTTGTAAAAGGGGAAGGTGTGATGCCTTTTGGCCTAAACATTAAGTCATTAATTATTTAAAATATTATCGAATAAATTCCCTTCAGCTAATTCCAATAAACCACGAATTGTTTTATAAATAATAAATATAAAGGTTACACGTACGAGTCAATGTCAAAGCAAATAAACATTATCTAGTATCATGTATGTTTACTTATAGTGAACTTGACTCTTTGTATATATAGGTAACAATAGTATTTTAAGCATTCATTATTAATTCATTATTAATTGATTATCAATTCATTATTGATTCATTATTATTATTAAGTCATTATGATGGTCATTCATGAAAGGATGATTACAGTCAGTATCATTCATTCTAAGTAGTAATCTAAGAGTAGTCAATTAGTGTTAGTGGTTAATGTATAGTAAATATTAAATAGAACATGTCCCAGTGAAACAGGTAGTTGTTTTATTCCTGGGGGATGACCCACCAAGTGACCAGCAGCACCACCTAGTCAGAGGCCCTTCTACTATCCTACTACACCCAGTATCCTCATTACATTACACATTACAAACTGTCATTAAAGTACTCGTCTAGAAATTCCACATCTAGACTTGTACTTTAATACAAAAACTTTTGGGACGTGTTGAATGGTTGCTTTTAATTCAAAATTGTATTTTTCAGTATTCAACTAGTGGATAAAGTGGTACTTCATAAGCTCCATAAGTGAGAATAAAACTACATCTTGCAGACTGATAACATTTGTTTGGGTACTTGGGCGCTTAGATTTATTTCTGTATCCAATCATTGTGCACTATAAAACTTGAAACTATTCGAAGGTAATATCCCGAGACCATAACAAATAGCCGACTATTATTTTCTTAGTAATTCTATCGAGAGTAACTTGTATTTTGATAATTTGATGAGACCATATATATGAACATTAATAATCTTCAGTTTCAGCTCTCGGGAGTTATTCTTTGATTATTAATGTTCATATTGTCGAATTAATTTTTCTCAAAATAAAAGTTACTCGAGATGAATTGAAGAAAATAATAGTCTCTATTTGTCATGGTTGAGTGATGTTCAGGAATATTATTTCATGAAGAGCATAGAATGATTCCTATACAGGGTGGACCGGAATTAATTGACTTATACAGATATATCGTGAACCACAATAGATACAATATTGATAAAATGGAGAAAAAGTTTGGTATATTAATGGGAAATTAGATGGTTCAAAAAAATTTAAAATATCTTCACTAGTTCCGGAGATATTTAACAAAATCCGAAAATGGTCCTTTTCGTTTTTTAAATTTGCCGTCGTTATTATAAAAGATATCAAAAAAATGATTCTAAACTTTTTTTAATAAACGAGGTTTTCTATAAATTACCATACCAAAAATTTCATTACGACGTTTCGTCTTTAAAGGGTCACCATCAACTTAATTTTTTTAAATACGGACCTGGATTTTTCATTGCAATATTTTTTACGTTTTGTATTGATACATACAATAACATAGAATAATTGACGATTTCACCACGTTTCGTATTTCATCTTTTTTAATTCCAGTCTTCATTACTAAAGTCAAATTAATAATTTTAAATATTGGGCATTAAATAAGAATTTTGAAAAAAAATGATGAAATTCAACAATTGATTTTGAAACTTAATGACAATGAATAAATAATGATGGTTTTACAAATGACACTCTAAGGTCATAATACTTAAGTTAAAAATAAATTAAAAAATTCAATAAAAAATCAGTTATAAAAGTTGTTCAAACTGACGTCCGTTCTGTGCAATACATAATTCGATCCTCCTTGGCATATGAGACGCATCTACTATATTATTCGGAAAATTTTTGCTGGAAACTTCGTTTTTTATGAAGCCCCATACAAAATAATCTATGGGGTTGACATGGGGATCGAGGGGGCCATCTTGTCGGCCCGTTGGTACCAACCCAATTATACTCAAAATATTCACATACTGTACTCTTCTCAAATTTTCAGAAGTTAGGTACTACTACGAAGTTATAAAACTATTTTATTTAGTTCGACACGTAACACCTAGTTCTTGTTAACCGATTCTCATACATTTCCCGTTAACCAATTTAACAGATTTTTGGACACATGTTTAGTGCATTCATTTTCTTTCAAAATTCTTCTTTAATGCCCAATATTTAAAATTATTAATTTTACTTAAAAAAGATGATGATTTTTGAGAGACGAAACGTGGTAGAATCGTCAAGTATGCTATATCATTGTATGTATCTATACAAAACGTAAAAAATAATGCAATAAAAAATCCAGGACCGTATTTAAAAAAATGAAGTTGATGGTGACCCTGTAAAGACGAAACGTCGTAATGAAGTTTTTGGTATGGTAATTTATAGAAAACCTCGTTCATTGAAAAAAAATGGGAATACTTTTTTCGATATCTTTCATAATAACGACGGCAAATTTAAAAAACAAAAAGGACCATTTTCGGATTTTGTCAAATATCTCGGCAACTAGTCGAGATATAATAAAGATATAATTTTTTTGAACCATCTAATATACTATTAATATACCAAACTTTTTCTCATCGACCCGTTATTTTATCAGTTCCTGTTCTTGCACGCCAACGTTTGCTAATTTTGAAACTGTCGTAGAGCGACTGGAGTGATTCGTGATTTTTCTTTTATTCACATCCAAACCAATACGTTCTGCACCAGCTTTCATCCAATACGAATATCCATTTTTTCCGATAGGATAATTTTTGTACCATGCTGATCCCCGTTTTTTCCAGTGCGGATTTGGAGTTAAGAAAAAACGGTCGCAGGTTAGGTGACTCCCTCGCTTGCTGAAAATTGTCAAGAAAATACGTACAGGACAACGATTTACATTTTGACTGTCAGCCGAGATCCATTTACTGTCTGCACATTTCCGATTTCCTCCATGGCAAGTTTTTGTGAATACAGGATTATATTAGATTCTGCCAGAGTAGGCTCCATCGTTTTTCATTTCCCTTTTAAAATAATCGCCAGGACAACTCTACAGATACCTACTATCTGAAAAAATTTCTTCTGAAAGCCGTCTGGGGTATTCTCATCATAGCTATCTATAATAGCATTCAATTCATCTAAAGTTAGTGCTTCTGAACTTCCCTTCCTTTTTTGAGAACAATATTGCTGGTTTCGCCTTTTTGCATTACGCACATCCACTGGCACTTTCGATATCTTCAAATGAATTTATCTCACGTTGATGTTTATTAAAGTATAATTCCTGTATAGTATTCGCAGTAGAATTCCACATCAATTTGACTGTGTACTCTTTATATTCTTCACAACTTTCTTTGCGCATAGTCAATGCCCAATTTTTGAAGATTTCAGCAATAACGATAGTTGGGGTAGTTTCACATAATTTATATTTCTTCTGCTGGCCAAAAGACATAAATTGTCTCCATACAGACTCTTTACTCCTCTTTGTATTCACTGGTATGGATTTGTTCACATAATCATCAATTTCCGTAGTGGAAGATAAACCAAAACGAGACATTTTTTAATTTCGATGTTCGATTTATGTTAAACTTTGACATTTGTGAAATCAAACAAAATAGTTGCTCATAGTCCTCTGTTTACCTAGGTTCTATGTGAGTGGAGCCGTCTCGCCACCTCCACTGCGACCCCCGTTGGGTCTATTGTGGCTCACCCCTAGCCTGTGCTCCTGACGAAGTCCATGGTTGTATTTGGTGATACTTTTTGAAGTCGTTCGGCTCTAAGGTACTAAAACCGAATATGTTATATCTTACCCTGCCTGGGCATGAGCATAATATGTGCTCCGCAGTTTTGTTCTCCAAATTACAGAACCGACAGTCCGAGGTCTGAACCAGACTCATCTTCTTTAGGTGGTAATTCAGTCGACAATATCCTGTAAGCAGTCCCGTCAGAATGCGTAGGTTTGTTCTACTCCATTCCAGGATCTGCTTATTTTTTGTACTCAAAGGGTTGTATATGAACGCCTTCGAGTGAGAGAGTCCCGGTATGTCTACCCAGTACGTGAAGGTTTTCCTCTCGGCCCAGGTAGCTATGGCCGATCTAGCAGTGCTTTCCGCAATGCCAAAAAATGGTTCAGGTCCGATAAATACAGACTCTGATCCCTTTTTTGCCAGAGTGTCGGCCTTCTCGTTGCCCTCCACTCCTCGATGCCTCTGTTCACCCAATTAGTCGCTCATATTACATATCATGTGACTTCAATCATGCAATTTTATAGGTGCAGCCATGTGTGAATGAAATAATCGTTCATAATTTTTATTAGGCACAAAAATATCAAAGATAAGGTATTTGAGAATAATTGAATAATCCATTAGAGATATTCCTATAAACTTAGCACTTTTTCAGTACAGACACTTCGTTAATCTAAAGGTACGTAATCGAATAACATGCATAATGAAATTTTAATGAAACAATCAATTAACTTGTTTGTTATACGTAATATATTCACTAATTACTCACAAAATATCAAGTTGCATGAGATAATGAACGATCGGTGCGGTGATTGGATCAAACATCAATACAATTATTGGTGTGACAATATTAAGCTTTATGTTAAAATATGAACGTATATCACGTACCGGAAATATCGTCACTGGGTAATAAAACGGCACTCCACTATAATTTGCAATATCTAATATATTGGAAATAACAAATTTTAATGAATATTATAGGGACGATGAATAATCCCATAACAAATTACAAGTATTGGACAGTCATGATACGTGATATCGGGCTCCAAACTATGGTGTAACAGTTATTTCTCCACGATCATCACATAATTTGCTAATTCTGAAATCAAATTTAATAACAGAATGCTTGAATTATCTTTCTTGAGATTGAAGAGATATTCTGCAACACCTCTACCCCCATGCAATTTAAATGTATTTTTCTACGCCCATGTCTGTAAACGTCAAAAATCGCACTGACAATATTTCTCCTTTTAAACTGAAAAAATGTTCATTCATTTGCCATTGAGTTTATTTTTATACTGTTATGGGTATTATACTTCTTGTAATATTTTCCGACAAATGGCAATCAAGAGGGGGACTGAAACACCCTTTTGAAGGCCGGAACCCTTTTGCGGAATCAGGAACTCCAATGTAGTACTGGAAGAAATAGTCAAAGCCGAAGAAAAGAGATCTGATCATTGGAAAGATCTAGTAGGCCTTAGACAATCAAAGATTATTCTTCTTTCTCCGGGATACAAGACTAAAGTCTCTGAGGCTTTGGATTTTTTAGGCATCAGTAAATGTCACCCCAATCAAACATTGGCAATCATTTTTTGAAAATTCATATTATGATACTGAAACCGGTTCTGCTTCTACTTAGATTTTTTTATCTCGCCGACAAATTGTGAAACAGTGCAAACTAATTCTACTCACAACTATACTGACGCTCGAAATAAAGACTGTATACGGAAGGAGAAAAGAAGCAGAAATAATGGAACAAGACATAAGCAGAAAAAAAATAGCTGAAGAAGAGAGAAACGCAACACTGGAGAGATAGCAGCAGAGAAACGAGTCCGACTGCTGAGAAAGATGGACTGCTCGCCTTTTACAGAGTGTCAAAGCTTGGAACGGGAGGACCATGTAAAAGTAAATTACTACCTCACACAGCTACTGTCTGGACATGGATACTTCCGATCTTATCGTGTAAGCAAGGAAAGGTCGTTGATTCGAACTGCCTGGCATGTGGAGACAACGGAGACGTCGCGGAACATACGTTGTTAACCTGTATACGGTGGGAATCAGAACGACGAGTACTGACAGAGAAGATCGAACATTTTACTCCCAACAACATCGTGAAATTGATGCTTGAAAAGGCTGAGAACTTTACCAGTGAGGTTTATTGAAAGAGGAAGGATTTTGGTGGGTCGTACAAGTAAGGTACATAACCACTGTTGGTACGGCTGCGCATTTCCTCCCTTTCTTAAAAAAATTAATACACTAATCACCCTATCTTTCATACACACATACCTAAACTACCAAAATTCTGAAAAAAATCCATAGGCAATATTAAAAAAAATAGCAAATTCTTTCAATTGGTTATTCAAAAATTTGACATTGACCTTATCTTCTCCTTTTTCAATTATTAACATCACTTCATTACAATTACATATATTTTCTTTAAAGTGACACATATTCACATACAAAATTTATATTTAAAACTTCATATCTACACAGTTTGTATGTTTGTATCCTGGGGTGACATTGACTGAGACTATATTTAGATACTATTAAATATTCTGAATAATTTCTTGCAAGACGGTTTGAGCAACAACTGTTAAAGAAGTTGTATATTTGTTGCCATAGCCTCTCCTATTTCATACGAAAAAATATCAATAAGAGTAATATGCATCAACATCTGGTCCTTCACACAGAACGTATCCTTTGTTGTTTGTTAATTTAATATAACAAGAAAGTGTTGAACTGCTAACAAAAAGCCGCAATTAGCTCCCGCCTCAATTACCACGACCCTTTCTTATATAACTTCCAACTCCCGACTCGAAAATACTCTCAACACTTAAAACCAACCCTTGCATAAATAAGCATTACTAAGCATATTCTTATATAAATTGCATTATCTGTTCTCTTTTCAAGGGGATGTGGTAAATGGAAGCGGAAGGTATTTTCCCTTAAAGCAGTTTTTATTTAGGTGTCAATCATACAAAATTTTCAGGTGGTTTCCAAAGCAAAATACGCATAGCATTTGTAGTTTGTTTTTTCTTGAAACTAATTTATCTTGAAATATTAACTTTAATGGTGATTCGAAATTCTCCCCAGAGACCACAAAAAATATGTGTTCCATATTGGGGGAACCGTCAAGATGAGAATTGTCAGAAAGAACT
Organism: Lochmaea capreae; assembly: GCA_949126875.1. Taxonomy (NCBI): domain Eukaryota; kingdom Metazoa; phylum Arthropoda; class Insecta; order Coleoptera; family Chrysomelidae; genus Lochmaea; species Lochmaea capreae. Next base: position 16,555,629 of record OX421407.1, on the reverse strand, counting down.
TTACTTGGCAAGAGCAGAAAGGGGAAGGATTATATTTTTGATCATATTTTACACATTTCTTTATTACTCTAATTTGGTGGATGAATATACTGGAACTTACTTCATAATTTAAATTCTCAATCATCCCAATTTGCTTAAGAACATAAAAATAATAATAATACAAGCTCCAAGAATAGTTATTTGTATGCTTAGGCCACGAAATACCTTGAGGTCGTTAAAAAGTTTCGCTGCCATGGCATACACACTATTTTTCGTGTAATCGTTAAAATTATTAAACTAGATAATTGTAAATAAATATATTATTGCTTTAAAATCAACAGCAGTTCAATTTATTTTACAATGTCACCGTGTGCTATGGGAATGATATGTTTCAATATATCGTTACCTTATTTCTAATAGGGTGTATCCCCAAAAACGTAATTTTACAGGAGAATGAAATAATGTTCCATTTTAAATTTAAGTGACATCTTGAAGGTGGAAAGTTAATATATCGAAAGTATCTCAAATATTCTACATCATCCGTATTTATTTTAACATTTGAAATCGATAATACAGGTAAACCGTGGCATACGACTTATTAACTAGTTGTCAACGCATTGTATACGACTTATTGTCGAAAGAATTTGAAGAACAAGAATTTGACAAACAACAACAAAGTTCATTAGAAAAATGAAACAAAAAGAAAAAACCACGGAAACGAAAACTCCATTTAATATTAAAAATATAATAACAAGAAAAATCTAGAACAGATCATAAAACAAAAAATATATCTATTTGATAACTACTTTTCAAGCTTCCTGCATTTTCTATTTTTTTTGCATTATTAACTTTACTCTTTTGTACAACTTTCTGTTTTCCACTCTTTCCTTTATTTTTTGTCACTCCTTTTTTTTGTTTTCGGAAACTGACTTATAAACATGATAAACTTCAGTTTTGGTCTTGAAATTGTGCTCTAAATAAAGCTTATACGATCTGTGACGGCAATAATGGCTTTCCATCTTAGGCAAATCTTTGAAGAAGTTTTCCATACGCCTTCTTCTCTTTTCTTGTTTTGTAAATGCTGCTGACTCACGTCGTCTTTGAACCATTTCTTCGTTTTTACTTTCCTGTCTCTTCATCATTCCAAATGTATTTCCATCCTTAACCCAATGTTGCATCATCTTCTCTTTTATTCCAAGTGTACTTAGGAATAATTTTTTACAAACTTGATGTTTTCCTTCTGACGGCTGTAAAAAATAGTCAAACGATCCAGTCCTTCTGGAGGGATTTTTTGTATAAGTCCTTTTCGGGGGATGATAAGAAGTCATGTGTGGAACATCCAGTTTTTTTGGTCCCAATTCATGGCCCAAAATTTATCGAATATCTTCAGAAAACAGTTGCAGAAGCGATTGGCAGCTTTATCACAAAACTTAGAAGTACAGGTTTGGCCTGTTTCTCGTGCAAACCTTGTCTTATTATGTTTAACTATACCATCTTTAGTTCTGGAATATCCTTTATACGTTTGTCCAAGCATTCTCTTTTTTTTTAATTTAATTTAAAAATATCTATCAATAACCCCTTCTAATTGCAAACCAGAAAGGTTGGTTTTAAAATATCTTGTAGATATACCAACCCCGTTTGACTTTTGGGGTGTAATTCAATATCCGGCGGTGCATATTGCACGGGAAGTAGTTGTTGCTCCTTAGTTGAACGGCCACTGTTTTTGAAAAATATTATTTTTCAAAAAATTCATAGAGTGTTAAATATTTATAATTATTCCTTTCGCCATCTGTTGATACATTCACTCTATTAAATACGACAATATTACAGGAAACTGTAATAAGATTTAATAACAATGAGCATTATAATATCAATGAATATTTTACATACTTACGACCCTCGACTAAATTGCAATGAACAAAAGAAGAAAACAGAAATGCACTGCGAACTCCTCGCACGACATGAACTGTGTCATCATCTATAAAGAACTGACGGATAGGTTATATTAGAAATAAAGGAATCACGTGATTTTTATACGACGTATTAGAAGGCGGCATTAAGACATATTTAACGTTGTATTGGGTTTACGACATTTTAAATTTAGATGTAGCTGATCCCTATGGTTCATTTCACACAAAATTCTCAATTCTGGATTTTTGTGGGATACGCCCTATTAGAAATAAGGTAACGATATACAAAATATTTTGACAGTTCTTAATTCAACTTCTGGAGTAAATATAAGGCATTATACAAACTGTACAATTAATGTTAATATTCATCCTAAATACTATAGGTATAGGTATAGGTATTTGTTGATATTCAATGGCCATTGTCCAGACGATGAGATTGAAAATAACTACGTTTTTTTCTTCCACTTAATTTTTCACTGTTAATAATATCCTTTATAAAAGATATTGGTGTCTGTAAATAAGCATGTTTCTTTAAAAGCTTATTGTTTAATGAATCATCTACTTACAAAACAATCATACACATTTTTCATAATTTGCTCTGCATCTAATGACAAGTGTTTTCGACGCAACATTGCTAAAAAAATTAATGATAACTCGTATAAAAAGCTATTTGAAAACGCAGGCTAAAACGGAATGTTTAATACTGCCAAATGAATTCAATGCAGTCATCATACACCCGATACAAAACTCATTTACACCTGATGTCCCGCCCTTGCCTTATCACTCGACTGTTCTTAGGTTTCATTTCAGGTAAAATTCTTTTAAGAAGGTCGTAAATGGTCGTATTTAGAGAAAAGCCAAGACGATATATTTTGAGACAAACTATAGTTGATGCAAGTTTCTAGGTCTGCTAGAAATTAGTGAGAATTCTTCCAGCACATTCTATGAAAACTGTTAAAGCGTGAGACGTGAGACTAGTCTTGAATCCGTGTATCAAACGTCGCTAACTTTTCACGATGCTCTTAGATACTTGAACTTTGATGCTTTTACGTTCCTGCTTTGCAAACACGAGAAGTTCTGAATAACCTTTAAAAGCCATTTATAATACAACAACTTCTCGAAATACCTTTGAATTTTGCTGTACTATTTTACTAAAATATGTATAGATTCCAGCTGAAGATCCCATTAATTTTAAAAATGTATCGCAATAATACTTCATTTGATAATTTCAATTTAAAAATATTTTAAACATATAAAAACAGTATAATATAGGAGCACTGCTACCAACAGCCCATACCCAAAAGGAGGAAATATTTTTTTTGTGTAATGATGGTATACGTAATAATTAATACTAATACTGTTCACTAGGAGGCAAGATACTTTAAAAAATAATGTGTTTAGTTATCACATCATATTATACAGTGCTTTTCAGATAAAAGTATCCACCTTTAATAACTTTTGTAATACTGGTATTTAGAAAAAATCCAAAAACACGTCAATTTATGTTGGAAGGGGCAAGCATTATGGCTTATTTTAACTTACTGGAAAAGCCACCCCCTCACCCCTAGCAGCATCCCCTTTATTTTTTTAAATTACTTTTCATATTTTTTATGTAAAATTTGTATACTCCTCTTTGAGCTGATTTCAAAAATGTATAATACTTGTAGGTTAAAGTGGTTAGTTTATGAGATAAACAATTTTTCTTTTAAGAGCACAAATTTTACTTATTATTTACTTTCACCTTATTTGCCTGTACTAAAATGGGTTGTACAACAGTTCAAACTCTTTAATCTTTTTAACTGTGCTATTTATTCTACTTAAAAAATCCAAACAACAAAAAACTCTACTTTTTATTAAAGTTTGACATTGTCAACTAGAATTTTTAGTCACTATTGATAGTGTAATTTGATACATTATTTATTTTGTTTCTCTGAAATGGTTTACTCTTTGCAAGAAAGAATTGAAATTGTAGGTTTATACTACCAAAATAATAATTGTGCAAGAGCTGCTGCTAGAATATTTAACGAATTACATGACGGAAGACATGCAACTCATAAGTATGTAATTCAACTGATGGAGAAATTTACCACAACAGGGTCTGTTTGCAATAAAGTGCATAAGCGAGAGGGACTCGTAAATAACGAAGCAATCCAAGTGGCAATTTTAGGGCAAGTCAGCTTAGAGGCTCAACAACCCCAATCGTTGTCAACAATAAGTAGAGCGATCGGTGTTTCATCTTCTACAGTTTTCCGACTTCTACATAAATTCAAGTACCACCCATACAAAGTTAAGTTGGTGCAGGAGTTGAATGAAGATGATTTTGATCGTCATCTAGAGTTTTGCGAATCAATGACGCAAATTATCAATGACAATCCACAATTGTTAAACAATATTTGCTTTTCTGATGAATGCTCATTTTCATTAAATGGCTTAGTAAGTAAGCATAATTGTAGATACTGGGCTGAAAGTGATCCACATATTATGCGTGAATTCCATACACAACATCCCCAAAAGTTAAACGTTTGGTGTGGTATCCTAGGTGACCACATTGTCGGACCTTTCTTCATCAACGGAAATTTAAATGGTGAATCATATCTTGAGTTACTCAGGGAAGGGGTTGATCCACGTATTACAACAATAATAGAAAATGATGATAACCTTTCCGAAGATTTACTGGTATTTCAACAAGACGGAGCTCCCCCACACTATGCTATGCCTGTCCGACAATTTTTAAACGAAACATTCCCCGCTCGTTGGATAGGTAGAAGGGGGCAGATGATGGAGTGGCCACCTAGGTCACCGGATTTAACACCCCTAGACTTCTTTTTATGGGGGTATTTAAAAACAAAAGTTTATGCTACCTAACCAGAATCTCTGGATGATTTACGAGAGAGGATAGAAAATGAATGTCGACAATTAAATCCAGCCGTATTAAGCAATGTCAGAGAGGCATTTAAAAATAGATTATACCATTGTATGGAAGTGAATGGTACTCATTTTGAACACTTATTGTAACTTCATAATAAATAGCACAGTTAAAAAGATTAAAGAGTTTGAACTGTTGTACAACCCATTTTAGTACAGGCAAATAAGGTGAAAGTAAATAATAAGTAAAATTTGTGCTCTTAAAAGAAAAACTGTTTATCTCATAAACTAACCACTTTAACCTACAAGTATTATACATTTTTGAAATCAGCTCAAAGAGGAGTATCCAAATTTTACATAAAAAATATGAAAAGTAATTTAAAAAAATAAAGGGGATGCTGCTAGGGGTGAGGGGGTGGCTTTTCCAGTAAGTTTAAATAAGCCATAATGCTTGCCCCTTCCAACATAAATTGACGTGTTTTTGGATTTTTTCTAAATACCAGTATTACAAAAGTTATTAAAGGTGGATACTTTTATCTGAAAAGCACTGTATAGTTATTAACGTTACAAGGCCGATATGTAGCAATAAATAACGGATGAGCTTGAATATTGGAATCCCAGTCGCAGCCAAGGGTTATAACAACCGAATCCGTTATTAGCGTATCGGCCGGGTGTCGTTCAAGACTTTTCGTAATCCCGCTGAAAAATTACATTTTGATTCCGAGGGAAGAACAAATCACGTACCCCGTAATTCTACAGAAAAATCCCAACATCGTGTTGTCGTGGAGCAGCTTAACAACATCACACCAATATTATTGTTGTTATTATAAGCAGAATAAAGCTTTGAAAAAATATTTGACGGTCGCCGGCCTTTAAAAAATCTTAACGGACGGAGGCTGTTAACATTAACTTTTCAATAATTGTCATCTGAATACCGTTAAATCTAAATAACGGTATGGGATTACGAAAACATCTTTACGGGATGCAACAATTCCGACATTTTTGTTTGGAAACAACATAAGAAAGCCACAATTTTAAAAATAATATGTCAAATAACTGGAAATATTTAAGAAAATCAATTTAAATTTGGTAACTTTAGAGAGCTATAACTTTTTTTATATTCACATTTGTGCTGAGGCAAGTTTGGTTCAATCGAGTTTTCCCATCTTACCCCGCATCTTCATCTTGTCCCGCCCACCCCTACAATAAAAAGTTAATGCAATAACAAATAGTTCTCCTTTTTTGTAAAATTTCGTTTGTATAAACTTGTCCTTGTATATTGCTCCATTCACACACTAAATACATTGAAGTTAGTAAAGTTTTTCACGAGCCAATGATTGGAGATTACTTTTAACCTCGTGCTGTATTCAACTGCCACTTGTAGAATATATCGAGCACTTCACTTCAACAATGTTACATCAGTGAAATGAGCATAAGAGGAAGAGCAAGCAAAATCCCTGTTTCAGAGAATCGCATGTCTTTTGTTTTTAGAACCATTCAGGATGTCATACAACAGACAATAAACGGACAATCTGCACTTGAACACGCATCGATGGAGAAGTGTCACACCACAAAGCATTCTTTGGAGTCTTTCAGGGTGTACGTGTATTATGGGCATGAAAAAATTGTGGACAAAAGAATGTAATACATTTGAGATGTTTAGTGTGGCGGGTTTATTATTAAATGAATAGAACATTTTCATGTATTTACTGGAAGTGCGAGACGTGACGAAGTGCTCCTGGTTTAAATGAAGGATAGAACTAATTAAAGGTTTTGTTAACAAAACAAAAAGATGTTGCAATTTATAGAAGACCATTTTCCAATTATCTGTTATAAAGCATCTCTCCACTCAGCAAATAACTGCAGCAACCTTCAAATCGATTTTGAGTTTGGTGGATGAACTGAGGAGAAATATAAGAATCAAATTGTGATAAAAATGTCACTTGAAATTGAGAATAAATTAATATAATTTTGATTTTTACTAACGATATCCAACAAATTATATTTAAAAAAAAACTAAAAAACACGCTTTATGGGTAATCGAAATAAAAAGTAAAAAATAATTATGAATTCAAGAATAAAATGAAAATTAATTTCATTATGGTAATATCAGTGGTTATAATTTCTTACTGATTATAATCCTAAGTGCAAAGTTAGTGTATAAGCTATCTCATACTTTCCATAATTATTAATTCACCTATATGCATTCTCACACACAAGCAGGGTTTGACCTGCTTCGTAAGTACTTTCAATTTATATTATATATGCCTTGGTTAATCCTATAATTATATATATTATATTATTATTATTCTTACTCATTACATTATATTACTCATCTCTCATACTCATACACAGTTACTTTTTTACTATATGTCTTATTTTGTAGTGTTTGTTATATTGCTGTAGATTTCTGTATCTTATTTTATTTTATATTGCATAAACCTCATATAGAATTAAATTGCTTATCACGCACAAGCTGTATCTACATCAGCTTCTGTGATTCTCTCTGTTTATTCATAAAATATTGGTACACATTGTGAATTTTTCCATTATTACTGAATAAACATTATTATTATTATTATTAAATGGAGCACAAATGGAGTTTGATTATCTATAAAGCGCAATTTTCATTTTTTTGAATTATAATTTATTTATTTGTTTATAAATATATTCTACTTCTATATTATATTATATTGTCATCGGTCTTTGACTTGTACAGAGTTTGAATTAAATCTGTTCGCTTAGTATATAACAGATTAAAAAAACATGAGACCGTGGAGATTAAAACTCGCGATCTCCTATGTACTAGGCAGGCGTTTCAACCAACTAAACCACGGCGCCAGTTAGTATATTCGCTCTAGTATAAAGTTTCAAGCAAAACCTCATACATTTTTTCGTACAATAAGTTCAAGATTTAATAAAACTCTATAATATTTTATTACTATATTTTATTGTCACCGATCCTTGACGAGTTTGCAGAATTTCGAATTCATCTGTTCGTTTAAAGTGGGTCAAAATTTAGTCCAAAGAAGTCGGTTACAAACAAACATATATACAAGTGAAGCGAAATAAGCTAATTTCCTGAACATCAAGTTTTATGGTATTAATATTTCCAACAAGTTCAGAAACGTGTTAATTATTGATAATGCTAAGAATATAAGCGAACGCTTATTCGATTCGGAATGACGTGTAGAAAAATGTATCGAAAGTATGTATTAGCGAATACAAAATTGCAACTGTTATTAACAAATTAAGATTTAAAAAAGGGTATAATTTAGTTTTTTTGTTAATAACTGAAAAACTATTAATATTTGAGAAATTTTAAAAAAAAGATCCCTAAAGAGGAGAAAACTTCCAATACAAAAATTTCGGTTTAATAGAATTATTTATAATTTTAGCTCCACGTCGAAAATAGGTCTCTGCGAGTCATTTTGGGTATGAGTAACATAAAATAGTTTTTAAAGTATTAGTTGTTCATTTGAAAATTTAAAATATGTTGTATTCTGAACACTTCAAAAAAGTCCTTCCTATATACAGATTTAACAAGATCACGTCATAGGAGTTTCGAAACTTTGTTTATAAGTAATATAAGTTAACAAAAGACATTAAAGTAGTCATTTATTGTTTAATTGAGAAAATTATAATAAACAGAGCAATGAAATAGGACTAAAGGAGCTACTAGTCTCTGAGACGTTCCTTGGGTACTAAGTAGAAGTAAGGTTGCACAATAGATCTTTTAGGTCTCAGTGAATGTCACCCCATCATACATACATATAGTTTGTAACTTATAAATATCAACCCACGTGACTTCTGTCATAACTAGACTATGTTGCCAAGCTCTTGAAATAGTATGAGAATCTAGTAAATGTCAAATGAAGTTATCAAATATTCTTCTTTTTATTTGGCTATAGGTTAGGTATAGTTTTTGATAGTTACTGTATATAAACAAACTTGAACTTATTTCTGTATGAAACTTTTATTTGTATGTTAAAAGAACAGCACTAAGTAAGAAATTATTATTTTAAAACCTATTGAGCCTAAAAAGATATGTATGAAATAGTTGGAAAATTCAAGATTCATTTTAATAAAAACAAATTCATATTGTGGTTTATTTTTCTTGGAAATCCACTGTGTGGATGTGTGTCATATTTTAGGAAACTATGATTAGGAACATTCTACATTAAATAATTGTTCTTCCTCCAATTCCAGCAGTAACATTTCTAAAGTGACATGGATTATCTGTAAATAGATTGTGAAAATATAATTGCTAAGTATTATGAATAGTGTAACAGAATACAATAAATACAGTTGATTGAGTATAATATTGAACTCATACTTACTTGCTTCATACATGTTGTAAATAGTCAGGAATAGATGAATAGTGAATACATCAACTATTGCAGTGTTATTAAGTTTCATTTATACGTTAACTTTGACAACTCGTCACTGCTTGTGAAAATTTACTCAGTTCTTAGCAGTTTTTATAACAAGGAGATGAAATAATCGAAAAATTGAATGATCAATACTAAACTGTCACAACATAACCCTAAAAATGTCAAGACGTCAACTGTACCAGATAAACCATTTTAATCGCGGCAACAGCGCGCATTTTTGCCAACATATACAGTTTTTAGTACGACTAATGTTAGTTTGAGTTTAATAATTAAGTAACCCACGAGTTGTATTACATATGAAATGAATTACGAAACCTTCCTTTAAGCATATATTTATATTTTTGTATAACATGCGACGTACAAATTTCAATATTTATTGAGTTTATAGCGGCAAAACATAGTGATTGACAGTAGCAAAAGAATGACATAATACAAGCGAACGTCTCTTTTTTGGTAGTTTGATCACGATATTTATAAGGTACGAAGTATACAAGTGTGTTCTTATTTCCAAATCTTTAAGGAAATCAGGTTCTTGTTTCTTATCACAAATATGTAGTACTAGTTCTGTCTTAAGTGTAAATGAATGTTTGCTGTCAAGCGTAATAGGATTTATCTGGTTGTTTTAATCTGTTTGCTCGTAATTGTTAATTGTGACATATTTCAAATGGTTTGGCCAATATAGACAGCATTACATTCTGGACATTTAAGTTTATATATTCCAGATTTTTTTAATGGGGATCTTTTTGTTTTCACATTTAACAATTTTTAATTCACATTGCTTTCTGTTTTAAAAGAAATTGTTGTATATGTTGCTATAAATATTATTAAAAATATTACCAGCGTATGTGATGGTTTTGTAATTTTCTTCAGTTTTTTTCAGGGAAAATCAGTTGTAATGCCAGTTTTTCCTCTTTTTTATTAATTAATTTATTCATTACATGCAATGGATAACCGATGGATGTGGCTATTTGTTTAATTGTATTAATTCCCTCATCAACATTATATTAATTCATAGGAACTGAAAATGCTTTACGTATCATTGCACTAATTTATGTGACCTATGATGATTGGAATTATATAGTATAGTCACATCAGTATGAGTTGGTTTTCCATAAATTGAAAAATCAAGTATATCATTCTGTTTTCTGGCCTGCAACCTGACACCTACCAACTGACACCTATCAGTATAATGGTAGCCTTACAGCTTGTTCACTTGGTATTCTACGATACGGAAGTTCACGCGAAACGATCATTTATACGACTTTACTTTACACACTCTTTGCGATGTTGCAGACTTCTCCGCTGAAACAGTGTGCCAGACACACTACCCTCTCCATGTAGATATTGGCAGACCATAAAATAAAACACTCAAGTCGTTTGAGGACATGCCATCTAACGCCAGATTTAATTTTTCTTGTCGAGTATAGCATACACGGTATACGATGATGTCATCTGCGCGTGCATCACTATATAGTTGTGAGTAAAATTAGTTTGCACTGTTTCACAATAAAATAACAGTATGCGGCAAGGTAACTTTGAGGATTAAAATGCCAAGAAGATAAAAAAGCCATAAATCATATCTAGTCTTGATCTACCTACAAGCGAACAACTGATTCTCATTGGTGCTATGTAGCTTCCGATTGGTCTATGAAAAATTTATTTGAATTGTTAGTCCACATGGACTGTCAAAGTCCCAGGTTGGACTTAGTTCATTTCTGTTATTTACGAGATATTGTGTTCTTAGATGTTGCTGTGATTGAGATTTTGTTTTATTGACTAAAACTATTTTGTTGGTAATAATTGAAATTATGGCTTTTTGGCGACCATTCGAAGAGGAAGATACAAATTTTGCCATGTCGCAGTGAATATAATAAGTTGATTGATTGTCGTATGTACAAAACATGAACATTTTATTTGAGACAATAGACAGAAATAATTTTGGTATGTTCTAGTCGCGATCTATGCAAAAAATGATACAAAGTATGTACAGGCAGCTGAAACAAGAAAATAATGGGTCAAAGCATGGAGCTGCTGGAAGAATATCTACATAATAGACAAAAGTTTCAAAAAAATTATTATTATTACAGTCATTGGTAAAACAACTGCTATTCATCGGAAAAAGAGAGTACAGCAATCGCTACAGCGTCGAGATCCTGCAATGATGGAAATTTTTTCTGAAACCGGTTCTGCTTCTACTTATAGATTTCTTTATCTCGACAATAAATTGTGAAACGGTGCAAGTTCATTTTACTCACAACTATAACATCCGGTATTTTTGTCGCTAAGAACAAATTGTAGAAATGGTGTCATGTGAACTTCGAGCAGTTTAAGTATAAATGTAAACTCCCAAGAGACAACCAAAATAATAGGAGAATGTTTCTGAACATTAGTCAAGAGAACCTTATCGCTATAATAATACACAAAAATAAACGCGACACCGAAACCTGTATACCAAAGCAAGCGATAATAAATTTTCAACTATAAATGGTTGTTTAAATACTCCTAGCTTGTTAGAATTTATTGGGAAAATAAATTATCCCAGCTGGGAGAACAGAAGATTCTAGAAAAGAGCGAAGGGCGTACCAAAGCGCACAACCGGGTAAGATTTGTCATGAGAATGTTATTACGAAGTTAAAGGTGGAAAAACCACTGAAATAAAGTGAATGAAAATAGGAGCGAGTGTAATTTCAACACAAGTTAATTTCAAGTTTAATTTTTAACTTAATGGGCAATTGCCCTTCAAGATGAATAATAGGTAAGACACAGAACATTTGGAAATCTTGCCAAAAACACAATTTAACCTTTAAATGCCTATCGGGGGTCTTCGAGGGCCCCCATTACAATATTTTCCTCAATATTTGCCAAACTAGACACAATTCGCTCTAGCTATGTGCTTGAAATCACAAGAATAATCATGTGTTAGTGTGAATTGAGACGTCGATACGCAAGTTATTACGTGGATTAGGTAAGTGGGGTCTCGCTGAGACCCCTAACCGGCATCAAGTGGTGGTGGTGTTTTCAGTTTTAGTTTGGAAAGGATCGTTCTGAAAGGCGTAAACCACTGAAGCAACGCGAGCTCGTGAAGATCGCTGAAAACCTAAATTTTGACAGTTCCGACTCAGAAATTTATGGATCGGATGAGTTACATGAGGGAGAATTACATGAACTTATTTCATAAATTGAAGACAATTTGGAAATAAAAAGTGAAGAAGATTCAGATAAAGTGCCTACACCTTTCGTCGACGATCCAGATATGAAATTGCCCGAATTTACGTCAAATTCTGGTCTAAAATAGCAAACTGTACCATTTGTCCGTTCCAAACGACAGAGAAGAAATATTGTAAGCGCACATCCAGTTCTTACAAAATACAGTAGGTATAGATGCAAGTACACCCTTGGATTTTTTAAATTTGTTTTTCACAAAAGAAATCAAAGACTTAATTTGTCATCACACCAACGAAGAATATTGTGTTATTTTTGTTTTCTTATTTTTAGATAAGGTGTTTATTTTTTAAAACCAAAGTTGCAAAGTTTGTTAAAATCTTAAATTATATGTTAGAATATTTTTTTCAATCGAACTAGCCATTAATTTAATCTCCATCCATGCATTTCATGTGGGATCCATGGAACACCCCGAATCGGCATTTACGTTAATTTTATAGGCATAGGCATTTAAAGGTTAAGCTAGTTTGTTTAAGGAAACAACCATTTATGAATACCATAATTATTCTACACTCATAATAGTATATTACGTAACAAGAGTTGTAAGTAACCCATTACGCACGAAGTGAAAAAGTTTACGCACGAAGCCGCGCAGCGGCGAGTGCGTAAATTTCACGAGTGCGTAATGAGATTACAACTCGTGTAACGTACTATACTTTTTCTACGCCCATCTATTTTCTTCTGAGTGCTCATAATTTCATCTTTTTCATTACTAACAGTCATATTCATGGGTAAAGTTGAGAAAATGTTCGGATACTATAATTTGTTACCAAAATTGACAACATAAGTGAGATTACGTTTTTTCCCGTATCAAGAATCATCGATTTATTTTTTTTGAAGGTGTAAAATGTGTTGCCGACATGTAGGGGCATCACTCTTTTAATCTAAAATGTATTTCACTAATGCTAAGAGCTTTTATGTTTTTCAATTGATTAAAAGTATGTAAATAAACCAAATAAAGTATTACGTAAATGAAAATTTGATTGCAATTTGATTCAACAAAGAAATCTAAGTTTTTCTATCTAAACGCACATGTATGTTATGAGATTTTCATTACGTGCATGTTATTGTTAAATGTCACTTACAAGGAATGTTGTCAGTGCGATATTTGACGTTTACGGACATGGGCGTAGAAAAACAAGTTTACACAAATATGTAGTACTTTTAGTTCTGTGTTAAATGTTAATTTATATCTGGTGTCAAGTAGAAGTTTTGCAATATGGGATTTAATCTAAATTCTCGTGTTCATTGTGTCTAATTAAAAAATTTCGACTGGTTTGACCAATATAGAAAGCATCACATTCTGGACATTTAAGTTGAAATATACCAGACTTTTTCAATAGGGGTATTTTAGTTTTCACATTTAACAGTTTCTTACTAACATACTATATTTGTTGCTGAAGATATTTTTAAGATATTAGAATATTACAAGCATATGTGATGGTTTCATTTGTAAGAGTAATTGTTTGGTTTTCACTCCAAATTGGCATGACTATATTATGTTCTTCCACTTTTTAATCATAAGCAAAAATTGTCCACTAATGTGTTTGTATTATTGTTAATTACCCTAGTTTTACTCTGAAGCATTTAGACCTCGTTACACCTTGATTGGCTCCGACCAACCAAATTGTTCCGCGAAAAATTTCATTTGAGCGGTAAGTTTGAAATGTAAAAATGAATACTGGAGTGCATACGTGAGCTAAAGGTGATCACATTATAAATCAAATCCATTGTGATAGTATATCATGGGGTTATTTTAAACTAAATATCTACTTCTTTAACATACCTCAAACAAATATCTGGTTAGTAATTCAGAAATTTAATAAAATTTATTAATATTTACCTTTTTATAGTTTATTACCTGGTTACTTTTTTATTGTTATTGTGATTTTTTTTATCCCTTTTATAACATTATGTTTATTGGGATAACTACTATCGATAAAACATTTGTACTAAATTATTAAGTATACCCCCAGGATTACTAAACATAACTCCATTGTTGTCGCAAACTTTTTGTTACTTTGCTATTGGCATTTAAAGTTGCAGTTTTTCAACTCACGCGGCCATTTTTTCAACACTGTATGTCGTCTTCTATTATTTTCCTTGCCCTTCTTGATAAATAACCAATAATCTGATGTTTCCTTACCCTTCTTGATAAATAACCAATGATCTGATTTAAAATGTCATATTATGGTTGCGACGTCAGATTATGTGGAAACTGTACGAGCAAATTTTTTTGATTAATTATATTTCAAAGATGTAGAATTAACAGACTGGAACCAAATTAAAGTGTATCATAAAAATATTGATAGAACATAATCTTTCCTCAAACAATTATTTTTAAAAAAGACACACATTTTTCTCATTTTTCATCTGAAAAATGTTTAATGCAAGTCGTATACCTATTCTTTGAAAACGCATTAAATTCGGCACATTTCTTGGTCGGTAAACGATATCGGGGTTACCTAAGATATAACGTCATTTTTCACAGAACATGTTTACTGGAGTTGAGTGCCATGTTTGCTGTATACGAATAAAGCAAATGTTACTAATGGCTTTTGAAAACAGAGTAACGAAGAGATATAGCATGATTCATAACTAAGAGGCTTCTATAACCAGTGGTGTACCTTTTAATACAGTTATGATAAGGAATTATAGAAAAGTTATTACAATTATGTTTAGGATAATTAATACACTGTTGAGGAAAATGAGCCACGAAGTTTTAAGCACTACCCCGCAGATGGAACTGTACCGGGTGTCCCAGACTAATTATTTATCCAGGCTATATCTCATAAACGAATAGAGATTTTCGAATGGGACAAAAACTAATCTGTTAAATTTCTAATACACTTTAATATGGCGTAGAAAAAAATCATCCCTTAGTTACAACCCTTTACTTCAAACTTTTTAATTGCACCCTGTACATTTTTTATAATTTTGAATGTGGTCTTCCATCGTCTATTCAACAAATTTTCCAAAAATAAAATGAGTTCATAAATAATCAAGAAGTTTATTTTTTATTTTTGTTAAATTAATCAAGAAAGCCTTGAAGCTTAAAGGTACAATAAAAATTACATTAAAAAATAAATAAAAATAGCAACTAACAAATTAATATTATTTATTCGAAATATGTGTTGAAGCAGGTAGACTACAATTCGAACATCTAATGTAAATAATGAACTGATATTTTCTTGATTATTTACGAACCCATTTTATTTTTGGAAAATTTGATGAATAGACGATGGAAGACCACATCCAAAATTACAAAAAAATGGACAGGGTGCTATTAAAAAGTTTGAACTGGTTGTAACTGAGGGATGAATAAATAGGGGATGATTTTTTCTACACCATATTAAAGTGTATTAGAAATGGAACAGAACAGTTTCTGTGTTATTCGAAAATCTCTATTCGTTTAAGAGATATAGCCTGGATAAATTAGTCTGGGACACCCGGTATACTAAAACCACCCGAGTTACACGCTTTATTTTTCCAATTAATTAATGAAGCTAATACGTGAGTAGTTTTGTTAAAATAATCGGTCGTAATGACAAATAAAGATTTTTTTTAACAACAACATTTGTTATTCAGTTCATTCCAAGATAAAAGATGTCTTGAATATATAAATATAAACAAGATAACATTGGAAGTAAAAGCTCAGTATTCAGAAAACTTATAAAATTAGTTTCCATTGAAATTTCCGGGAAAAAATGTTCTTTTTTATGGTGTGGATGAAAACGAAATTTTGGCAGAAATGAATTCCTTCAATATGAATCTTAAATTTTTATTTAGTAAAAATGCTGTTGAAATTTTGAGACAGCGATCTAAAGTTTCTTTCAAGATATTCCCTAATTTGAAAATAAAAAATGATTATACTCCTACACAACTGGATGTGCTGTTCATTTCCGGCCAACCCACCATTTTTCCTACTCGGAAAAGAGAACGAGAAGACGATGGCTTAAAATAAACACTCCACTTAAGTCAACAAAAACAAAAATGCTATATTGCCAAAAACGTTGTGATAACTTTCTTGGAACTGCAATGGCTATAGTAACATATGGCAGTCGAAACTTTATAACGTGGTAAAATTTTACAAATTCAATTTTTCAACGTTTTTTTTATGTTTTCGGTGATGTTTG
This sequence comes from Lochmaea capreae, assembly GCA_949126875.1. Taxonomy (NCBI): domain Eukaryota; kingdom Metazoa; phylum Arthropoda; class Insecta; order Coleoptera; family Chrysomelidae; genus Lochmaea; species Lochmaea capreae. The sequence continues at coordinate 16,539,123 of OX421407.1, read as the reverse complement.
ACTACATTATCTTATCCTTTTATTCCTTTTGTTTTATAACAAGGTTTTGCACAAACTAAAAAAGGGGTGCATTTATTTCCTTATAATTGGTTCCAAGTTTGGATTTATATTTTTTATTCAAACTACAAATTTCTTGGGACTCATGGGATACCCTCAAATTGAATTGTCAATTCACCAAACTATTTTACATATTGAATCTTATTTTATCAAAACAATTCAATCTAATTGCATTCCAAAAATGGTCTATTAATCCATTTATTTTATATCGACTATCTTTTCAAATAACTAATATTTAATTAATGTATTTTGTACAAATACATATTTCCAGTAAGGTAAGAATTTCGACTAATAATATTAAATACAATCCTATGAGGAAATCTTGAATTATACCACGAAATTTTATAAAAATAATTTATAGCCTGATGATGGTATTAACCGAAACTTCTAATTTAAAGGTATTTATATGTTGTGGTTTGACATTGTTGTACATTTTTTGACAATCTGTATAGTAAGATTGGTTCATATTACAAATTTTATAAATTATTTTTGCAAATAAATATTCCCCAGCTGATGTTTACAAACAATAAAGGTCGTGTTCATCCCAACAAAGTTCATCAGGTAGCGATTTTTGGATTAGATTAGAATAGTTTTTTAGTTTGATATTCCTCACGTTTTTACTATTCCACCAAACTACTTAAACTACGCCTATGTAATATCTTGAAATAAAATCAGAGCTTCGTAAATGATGGGATGCCAATCGTTAAAAAACTTTTCACATTAGATTGTTTTCTATCAGTCGGGAAATACATTTTCTTCAAAGCTAGCAATAAAAACAGAAATTAATCACAATTTTCAAATGATTAATTGATCTTCCAGTCGTAAAATTTAGGTTACAAGATTTACGAGGTTTTCAATTTCAAATTGAAAAGTTGTATCAAAACTTTTAACTCCGTTTGTTACTGTATCAAATTGAGAAACAAACATGAAATAAGATTTTTGAACGAAGTTTTATAACTAAAATAGGAAAATGTTGTATTACTTTCATAATATTTTTAAAATAAATAGAGTAGAACAAGTTTTACTTGGATGTTAGAGATTGACTTAGTTTGACTTGTTCTTATTCCAGAAGTTGTTGTCTCATTTTTTAAGAGCCAGTTCCACTATTGGACATATTTTGTGTTTTTTGTTTGCCTTAATTTGCACCTTAGCAATTTTCATTGTTTCCGAATCGTCTTCCGCATAAAAAAAATTCAAATAATTTTTTTTCATGTGTGTACTACAGAAAAGATTGTAGGCATCCAAAAATATTCCAGTTAATGTAAATTGGACATTTTTTTTCAATTTTTCGTTTTGCGCTAGAAATCCAAAACAATCTGCAAACGTTATCGTTCATTAATTCATTCGATTGGGTTATGCTCAACAGCCCAGGCACTTGAACTGAATCTTGGTACCATTTCCCATTTTATCTACTCATATTCCAGAAGCTTTGTGTCTTCTATGTAGGCCACTAGTTTGACTGGAGGGATTTTCAGTAGTTGTGATGGTTGTACTATTTCCTCTCCAAAGTGCTTTCGTCTGAGTCCATGTAAGTTCTCGCAGAAGCAGAGTATGTGAGTAGGTGTTTCATCATGAAGATCACATGTCCTGCACAAAGGTTCACTAACTTTGCCCATTTTGTACAGGGTCAGGGTCCAGTCACCAGGTCGGTAACTGTCTTCAAATGTCTCTTACCCAGTTTCAATAGCCTGGTTGTGAGTTCCTTGTCTACCTTGTTCAGTAAACTCTTTGTATGGAGGTGCCCTTGTGTCGCCCTCCTTTTGAGTTGGTGTTCCCTATCTAGCCAGTTCCCAATTTCCCCTCTTATGCAATCTTTTGTGATTCTACAATTCCTTTAGAATCTTCTTCAGCTAACTGGTCAGCCATTTCATTACCTGTAATCCCCTTATGTGCCGGCACCCACGTTAGAGACACTTTGTTGTGTCTTGACAGCCTGTCGAGGGATTTTTTACAGTTTTCTTTCCAGTTAACACCTAGTTGTTGGATTACTGATAGCTTTAAGCAGAGCCTGGTTTTCAGTGAATATTTTTATTTTTTGTCCGGTATATATATGTTTTCATCAATACAGGCTATAGCGGCAATCGTCTGCTTGAAACACAATCGTATAACGGCCAAGGCTGAAGATCATTCTCTTTCCAGGTCCATTTATACCAGCCCCAGTGCCATGGTTTGTTTTGGAACCATCGGTGAACCAGATGATTTCTCCAGAATTACCTGGGTGCATAACCTGTTCCCTAGATTCGCTCAGTGAATATATTCTCCGGTGTCATGCTATCAAAACTCATTGCCATAAGCCTTCGGGTTTCAGCCTAGGAATTACCATCATTGCCTCCACCCTTACAAAAAGTTCCGAAGGAGGAAGTCCAATAAGGGCTTCCATTGATACCGTCCCCGTGCTGTTCATTGCACCAGTGATACCACGAAGGGCTTGTCTTTGGATTGCAGTTCTTTTCTCACTACGTCAAAGTATGTGGAGACAACAATAAGGACTACACAGTCTAATTTAAACACAGTCTAAGGATGTTGAAATTTTCAAAATCGCAATTGTCCTTACTTACATAATTTTCATGCAAAAATAAAGAAAATCCCTTCATTTCATTTCAGCGTTAAACAAAAGATAACTAACGATGCAAAATTTCTAGACGTAGTTGAAATGTTACTATAGTCTACACAAAAACTTATTTTAATTTTAATTGGCAAAAATGAGTTGAGCCCTTTCTAATTTATTCTCCGAAAAACAATGTACCTTCCATTGTTTCACTTGTTTACATTTCCGGCATCCTATTAAAACATTTTCAATTTAATTTTGATTGGAAAATTCTCAAGGAAAAATAAATGCCTGATATAATTAGAGACTACTATTTTCAGCGGTTTATTCTTATTTGCTTCTTGTCAAGAACTACTCCAATTAAAATATGTTTTAGACTGTAACGTTGAATAAAAGGAACTTGTCTGTATTCAAAAAATGCACAAAAGAGACTTTTTTGATCACAATTTAAGTATTGAAGACACTACTTTATTAGCAATCGCAGAAGGGTTGAAAGAACCCATTTAATAAACACATAAATTGCAGAGAAAGACTGGGACTTTTATGAATCTTAAGTTAGAATTAAATTTGAGAAAACACGAAGCAACTGCAGGATCACATGCGTTGGAGCCAACAGCTTTCAATTGAGTTATTACTAGTGGAAGACTTTATAATCGCGACAAGATCCGAGTAATAATATTTAGTCCACCCATTCTCGAACCACCGAGTAGACGATATAATAGATCATATACAGGGTGTCACAGAATAACTATTCCAAATTTTCAGAAATGACAGAGGGTACTTAAATAAACATTTTTGACTAAACTAGTGTCGGAAATTTTTCGTTTTTTAGATAAACTGGGAATCTTTAAAAACAATAAGATCAGGAAAAAGTAGTTACTTACTTAAATTGAAGCTAAGAAACATTATGTTAGGAATAATACTGCATCAAACTTTATAAAAATTGTTCAAAATTACGACCACTATTTTCTATACACAAGTTATAACGATGTGTAATCGACTGCCGAATTCTTCGAAATTACTGCCAGGAAAATTCGAGCCAGTAACTCTTCTTCTGTATTAACAAGTTTCGCATAAACCAGTATTACCCCCCAAATACAAAAATCAACTGGAGTCATATCTGGTGAACGATAGGCAAAGAAATTTGCACTCTTTCTAAAGTCAATGTGAAGATATCATAAAAAAGCAAGATTGTTAGATATATTTTCTAAAATTGCTAAGCTCACTATACAAATATTTTGCTTTTCCACTGTGTATCGCTTTTTTATTATCGTATCGTCAAATTTAAATAAGATGTGAGTTACAGTTTCGTTCTTCCTACCACAAAATGTGCAGCTGTACTTAATAATGTTTAGTAGTTCTTCGGCCAGTTTTACATAATATGTATCCTGTAAGGTCTTACTGTGTGCTTGCTTCGAAGTGTTCCTCTACTGCAGTTCTTTCCACAATTGAAGAATTGATTACAGGCTTTCATATATAATTTTTTCGATTTTTCTGCAGGTTTCAGGTTTGCTGCGCCCTAGGAATCTGAATTAATGTGAAGTTCGCAAGTATGTGAATGGAGGTTTCTTCTTCCGTGCCACAGAATCTACAATCTTCCTCCACTATTTTAAGCTTTTTCAGGTGTCCGTTCAGGCGGCAATATCCCTGTTAAAACTCTAGTGCAGTTTTACTTTGACTTATGCATTCATTCGATATCTACTCTTTTCTTCGGCTTTGCCTGTTTCATCCAATATTAAATTGGAGCTGATACTGCAAAAGTGTTCCGGCCCCCAAAAGAGTCTTTCAGCCCCTCTCTTTGCTAGTCCATCAGCTATTTCATTTCTTTCTATTCCAGTATGTCCTGGAATCCACAGAAAGGTTACTATACAGGGCTTTTCACGATGAGCGTTAATTAGACGTTTCTGGCAAACGAGACAACGAATCAACCTGAAAATTTCACAGTATGCATAAATTGATATGATCTATACGCCTAAAATATTTTAGACAATGCGGCGTTGCCGCTTCTACTATAAAGTAGCGACTACTTTGATTTTTCAAATGGAACACCCTGTATATATTATCATATTATGATTTCTTATCACTTTGTCAACAACTTCATGTACTATTTCCCTATACCTATCTGTTACCGTTTAGAAGATATAAATTAATTTCGATTTTTTTTTTACCAAACATGTACTTTTATAAACGCTGATAATCTTGAACTCTCTGGTACTAAGACGATTAAATTCGAAATGGAGTGGATTGATACCATGAAGATCTTCACTTAGAGTCATATTTTTATTTGCCTCTTACAGGGTCTTTAAAAAATGCAGATATTTTGATCACATGAAAAAATGAGTGGAAGTCAATTTTTTGAAATGGAACACCCTGTATATTTCCACATTTTTGAGCTCTACATCCAATTTTAGGTTGACTTTGTTCAGATAATCATATTTCAATTTCGAACACTTTTCGAGATAAACTGTTTCAAACAGAAACTGACGTGATTTCCTTGTATTCATCACTTATTTTTGAAATTTAACAGATTCCGTTCGATAAATAATTATTAAAATACTCTTCAACCATCAAATGAAACTTCTCTTCAAACAATAGTTTTATTAACGCTGACACACGAACTGAAAATAATTTCATGAATTAGTTAATTCAATTGTCAGTGTATTTCAAAATATGTTTGAAGACATCTCCACCTCTACTTAAACAAAAATGTAATCTCTTCAAAAAATTTCCATGTAAAGCGCTCCTGATTAAGTCTGGAGTTAAACTATTGAAAGCAGTTCTAACTCTCGATTTCATATATTCCATTGTTGTTACTGGGTTGGAGTAAACCATATTTTTAATGAAACCCCACACAAAATAATCTAATGAATTGCCATCTGGTGTTCTAGGAGGCCAACGAAAAGGTCTATTATTACCAATCCATCTGTCTTCGAAGATTTCAGTTAAAGCTTCGTTTACTGAACGAGAATTATGGGGTGGAGCACCATCCATTTGGTACCATACACGTTCTCTTCCTGGCCTATTATTTAAAATCATTTGAACTCCATTTCTCAGTAAATCTTCATGAGACTGTTGAAAAACTAAATCGAAAAGAAATATTACGTAGTATAAAATAGATGTTACAATTACAAAAATAAGTGATGAATACAAGGAAACCACGTCAGTTTCTGTTTGAAACAGTTTATCTCGAAAACGGTTCGAAATTGAAATATGATTATCAGAACAAAGTCAACCTAAAATTGGATGTACAGCTCAAAAATGTGGAAATATACAGGGTGTTCCATTTGAAAAAATTGACTTCCACTCATTTTTTCATGTGATCAAAATATCTGCATTTTTTAAAGACCCTGTACGAGGCAAATAAAAATATGTCTTGGAGTGAAGTTCTTCATGGTATCACTCCACTCCATTTCGAATTTAATCGTCTTAGTACCAGAGAGTTCAAGATTATCAGCGTTTATGAAAGTACATGTTTGGTAAAAAAAAAAATCGAAATTAATGTATATCTTCTAAACGGTAACAGATAGGTATAGGGAAATAGTACATTAAGTTGTTAACAAAGTGATAAGAAATCATAATATGATAATATATACAGGGTGTTTCATTTGAAAAATCAAAGTAGTCCCTACTTTATAGTAGAAGCGGCAACGCCGCATCGTCCAAAATATTTTAAGCGTGTAGATCATATCAATTTATGCATACTGTAAAATTTTCAGGTTGATCCGTTGTCTGGTTTGCCAGAAACGTCTAATTCTCGCCTAGTTCATTGAGTATGTCTAGGCATTCCCACACTATTTTGGAACTGATTACATAAGAACTCTTTAATGACTGCTTGACTATTCGATATTATGATAATCCTTTTGGCAACTAGTATGTGGCGTGGGTTGTCTACTTTTCACGTAAAAACCACATCCCATGAATAGTTATACTTGTAAATAGATAATAAAATTAATAGTACCTTCAAATTATATCAATAAAATATCAGCAGCGATTTGTAGTCATAAACTTGTATATCAACAATTTTTGGTTCATAAATTAATTATATCGCTATACAATTTTGCCTACCACTATTAATATGATAATATCATCAAAAATAGTTCCCTTTGAGTTAAAAGGAAATTTATTTTGCTAAAATTAATTGCATAATCTTTTTAATTTTAAATTCATTTGAAAATAGCGAAATTGTTAAAATAAAATAGTATTACAGAAAGCCTAAAATATTTGCTATTCTACCGAAGTTTTTCAAACTAATGTTTAATTAAACCCTTTCCTGGCTGACAGTAAAGCTTTTTTGACTTGCAGTTATTTAATTTTGGTAAGCGGAAGAGAAACTAATATACGAAAAGATTTTAGACACATTTCATTCCGAAAAAATTTTAACTGTAATTAAAAACCGAGTTGCGCAGAGTTGGCCTAAGTTGATTTTTACAAAAAAATACAAATCGGAAAAAACAGCAAAATTGGAGCGCCTGAAATTATCGGAATAGTAGGGTAGCGAGATCCAGAAGACACTCTAAGCGTGCGAGGATAGTGCCACTTAAATTTCGGGCTTAATGAGAACAGTAACGCTGTGGATATTAACGCATGCCTCACATTGTCGTTCTACACCATTTAACAGTTCGTGTGTTTTGTGGTTCTAGTTTTTTGTGGAATTGCGAATAAGTTAATATTATACAATGTCCAACATATAGTGCTCACGGTAGGTTTCATTTTAGTAATATAAAACAAAACACCTTTCATTACATAAAAAGTGACAAATTACTAAAGTATATTTTTCTTTATACAGCTTTATAGATACTTCCAATCCAGGAAGAACAGCTATTAATGTATTTGGAACGAAGTATTTGAAAAGGTTATTTTTTGAACATATATTTATTGAATGTAATTAATTGTGATTGTGTTCAAGATTATGAGGGCCACCACAAGAAACAACAAATTCATCTACAAGCAAAAAGTATGTGTAAGAAGTATTGGAGTGCATTTAGTCATTCTCAGTAGTTGATAATCGTATGAAAGGTAATATGAATCTCATACTGCATGAAATAATATATGTAAATAATAAAATTGTTTACAGATACGGGTATCATTATGGAACCAATTACTGGAAAAAAGTCCAACAATTTTCAAAGGTTAACTGTTTCGAGAAATAAATATTCAAACGTTCACACTACTGAGTGTTTGAGCTAATAAAAGATGTCTATAAATGAATTTTATATTATTTACGATTGGGGATTCAAATTAAGATCGTAGCGCCGTAGTGGCGATAACTGAACCACTTCTTTGTACATTATTGTATAACCTCAATTATCTTTTACACAACATTTCCATTGACTGATTGTAGTTTAGACGTTGCCTTTGGTTTCTTTTTGCTTTTTTTATTATATTCGTAGTTCTTTAAGTATTATAAATTGTATTTATTAAACAAATATTATAAAATAATGTACAAAGAAATAGTTCCGTTTTATACCACTAGATAGAGTATCGCTTATATTGAATTACCAATAGTCCTGATCTCCTCAAGATTCACTAGATATTCCTTATAAACTACCCTTTGTTAATAGTATGCGAGGTATAGTTTTTATTTAATTTGTAGCAACCTGTAGCAGTGTATCTGTTTTTTTTTGTAATACATATAGCTGCCCATAGTACCGGTTGATCAAATTGTTGAAGTTCTTGAGCATATTTTGTTGGAAAATTGGTTGAAAAAATAAAAAACAAAGGAACATGATCAATGGGGAAGACCACTAATTTTCAAAAATAGCATAATCGTGATCTATTCATGCCTACAAACTGGTAAATGATGTTATTATATATTTTTATTTGTTTTATAATATGAATAACGTATTAAATTAAATAATTATCATTTCAAACATAAAATTGTATGCGCCATTTGTAAAGGCTGCTCTTATTGGTGTAATGCAGTATGACGTACTAGCCCCAATACGCCTATCGACCAATCATATAACGGCAGTCAATAAGAACCCTTAACAGAGAGGTCAGTTTCCAACTAATCCTAATCGTCCTAATGTTAGTACGTCATTTGTTTCGAACATATTTTTGAATTAAGATGTTGATTCGAAAACGCCAGGAAATCTGTTTAATACGATTTTGACACGATATAATCTGGACACTAAACTAAGATTATTATTAATTGATTGAAATGTATTTGGAAGGATTTCTTCTCTTAGTGGTCTTCCCCATGATTGTGATCGATACAACTGTTTTCCCTGAAAGTTGAAGACTATTTCTACCTATTGTGGACACATGTATATTTAAACACATTTGTGGGATAAACCATATTACTTTTGTTATTTGTAGAACTTATACAAAACAGTGGTCTCTGAAATAAAGTGTTTATCCAGAAGATATAAAAAATGTCAGTCCCATTTATTTCGCCTTTTTGCTTATCACATCATTGTATTATATTTATTTTTGCAATCCAGTGTTAGTCTTCTGTTTTTCAATATGAAAGGTCAAATATCCATATTATCCTAACATTACAAGACTTCTTTGCCGGCTATCAAAGATGTCAAAGCTGTTTTAGCTTACTGCTCAGGCTCTATCTTATACTACGTAAAATCTCTAATATGATGGCACATCTACCAGGATTTTTTTCATATTCACCTTTTACTTGGTCTAAGAAAATGGCCATGAATTGAAGCACATAATTCAACAAAATTGTACAAAAATTTGAATTCACTGATTGGTGACGTTCTATCATTATTTAAAAATAACTCTATCAACTTTGTTCGCTAAAAGATGAGAGGTGGATAATAGTTATTTATTGTACAAGACGATAAAAATATAATTTATGTTTGAGAGTGTTTTTTAACGCTAATTACGCTTGAGAAGATAATGCGATTTTATCGTCCTGTGCAATAACAATTTTTTTTCTATTAGCCTAATCAAAGTACACATAAAACCTCACAAAAAATACAAAAAACTTGAAAATTGAAAATTGGGTATTTAAAAGGTTGGTGATTAACGTGAGAAAAAGTTTACTATGTTAGGCATGCAATTTTCCGGAAAATCGTCGAGTGAAACTTTTTGTTTTTGTTTTTTCGCTCTAGTTGTTAAAATAATGAATATACAGAAAAACTTCCGAATAAAAATGTGTAGCTGATGCATTTATCTACAAATTTTGTCTAAAAAGTTTTTCTGTAAATTAAAAAGTTTACGTGATAAAATTAATTTCAGTGGTATTCAACTCGACTTAAAAGTTAATAATTTTGGGCTGATAACATTCTGAAAAAATAAATAAACTCATGTAAAATGTAAAGAAAGATCTCAACTTTTAGATAGAAATACTTTCAAATTTGAAAAAGTAGATTTTCTGACTGTAATATCAGTTTATTATATATAATTCCTATTTAATTAATACTTATCCCAGCGGAAATTCCTTTTGGATTTAGCATTGCAAATGAGCATAAAACATTATTATTATGAAAGCAAAGCCATCAATATTTAGAATTTTAAACGAATGCTTCCTAAAAATCTGTTTTTTTTTGCATGCTTAATTTTACACTTCATTCAATTATATCTTTTTTCGAAATTAATATAATTCAATGAAACATTACTACTAAACACTTTGAAGCATCTACTTTCGAAACTACTATACAGTTTTTCTATAAATATCAAATTTTTTGAAATAATAGACAATTATTTAAAATAAATACTTAAATCAGAAGTCTGTCAGCAAACCTTCTATAACTTTTTATACCGTTCATGATATTATCTAAAAATTTGTGAACTTTATAATGAACCTATTAAGGAGTGATCGCGATACAAAAGAACATACCTATGGCTCAGGTAAGAAAGAGAAGGGAACACACATGAAGCAGATGAGAGAGCGTGAAAAATCGATGATAATACATTAAAAAGTTTAATAAAATTTTTTTTTCAATGTATTTGTAGATACCCCATTTTAGAACACATTTCATATGAAAAAATTTTTTTCCTAAAAATTGTTTATTCACTATCATAAAATTAAAAACATGAAAATTGATGATGTTCAAAAATACTACTATGGAAATTTTGTGTATATTTCAAAAACTAATGCAGATACAAAAAAAATGTTAAGACAAATTTTGTAGATAAATGTATTAGCTGCAATTTTTGATTTGAACATTTTTCTGTGTTTTCATTATTTAAACAATTAGAGCGCAAAAACAAAAACAAACATTTTTACTTGACGATTTTCCGGAAAATCGCATGTCTAGCATTGTAAAATTTTTCTCATGTGAATCACAACCCTTTTAAATACTCAATTTTGAATTTTCAAGTTTTTGTGTGTTTTTTGCGGCATTTTACAGATATTTAGTGTACTTTGACTACGCTATATAGCAAGACTTCAAATTCAGGTGAAAAATAAAATTTAAGCCTTCCTCTGTTCATACGTGGCTTGATGGATAGTCTCTAATTGATAATGGACGTGCAGGATTGTGTACGTCAACCACTGCTGATGATAACGTTTTTGTCCTCGTGGTTTTCGAAAGAATCCAATGAAAAAACGTCACTATATCTACAGAAAAATAATTTTTGTGGTAAAACTTTTGAGTGATAATTATTCCACGTGAGCTCACTTTAATAAAAATATATTGCATCAGTCGTATGGAGAGTAGGTATTCATACTTTTATAAATGTGTGAGTTGCGCATATATTTGCATTATAAAAATTAAAATATATATGGAATACGAGCAGCTTTCATTTAAAATTCAATTTTGCAGATTTATGAACACGGTGTGAAATTTATACAGAGAATGGGTATTTTTAACAGTGGAGATAAATACATTTTTTAAATGTGGTCGTTAGCTCACTATTATATACCAATGTATTCAAGATACAACAATGACTTTCACAAAATAAGTTGACTATTCACCTTGGTGTCATAGTTTGTTCATAAATGCAATACAATACAGAATTATTGACTGGTTCGGCTTCGTGACCTCGACACCTCAACCGTTATGCTTTTTGTACTATTAGTTGTACCGTTTATATGAAGAGATCAGTAGCCTTTATCAGGTTAACAGTCTTTTCACTACGGGAGAAATCGTCCCTTGGGGAAAAAGTGTGAGGCTATTTCCTCCCTATATATGCCAATTGTGCTTCCTTAGGGTATAGTGACCGGTGAGGAATACTGTCACTTCCCTAATCTGGCCCCTACCGAGGTTAAATATTTCGTTGGTCAGCGTTTTGACCAGGAGTTTGCTGTGTTCCTGTTCCATCCACCGAGATGAACAACCATATACAGCGGACTTTGATACTCCAAATACTGGTTCAAGACCAATGAATACAGTTTCAGACCATAGCTTTACTAGGGTGTCTGCCCTTTCATTGCCTGAAATACCCTAGTCCCCGGGATCCACTTAAGAAGTACTCTATTATGGTTTGCCAGTGTTAAGAGTTTTTGTAAGTAGTCCCAGACCAGTCTAGATCCGTTCTGGGGACATTCTAAAGATTTCAGTGCTGCCTGACCATCTGAGATTAACAGGATCTTCTGGCAAAAAGTGTGAACCATCCAAGTAATGATAAAATATTATCGTGAACATTAATTTGTTTTCTATTTCTGTATCGGGTAAGTAGCTTCATCCCGTACCTGGACGAGTTTATGGTCTTTTTTATTATAAAGAGATTGAAAATAAAGTTATTACGGTAGTCAGTGACATGGGCTGAGAATGAAATAAATGTTTTGAACGTTTTGAATAAATTTGAATTGTAGTATAATTGGAAAGTAATTGATCTTCTGGCTTATTTAATGCAAACAACGGAATATGCCGAATATTCATTTTATTATTAAATATAAAAAGTTGAACTAATATTGAGCTACACATTTTTAAATTCATATTAAGTACGCTTATGGAATTTGACCAATTGATATGATTTATTGCTTCGTCGGATTTATGAATAAAACTATAAATATTCGACTATTTGAACACTTCACCGGAAGATCGGTTTCATACAATAAAAAACCCACTTGTAGATTTAAAATGTTGCAGACTAAACCATTACTAGTGATGTGATGAAGTTACCTAAACTTTAAAATTATTGTTTTACAATCTATATCTATACTCTATCTATAGTGATATTATAAAGAGGAAAGTTTTGTATGTAACAAATAAACTTAAAAACCACTGGATAGATTTCAAAAGGTGCAATGTATTGTTACGTCGGACCTGTATTGAAGATATGTAGAGGTCCCTAAAGAAAAAGGAGAAGACACACATCCGGAATCATCTGTAATTGAAAACTCTAGAAATGTCATCGGAAAGTCTAAAAATGTCTTCGAATAGTCGAGAAGTGTCTGGAACATGTGAATTGAATTGACATAAGTATTAGTTTTTGAAGTATTAGAAATTTGAGTTCTGTGTTTTGATAGTGCGACATTATTTGTATTGAATTGTCAAAGTTAAAGCTGTTAAAATAAAAAAAAGCTGTTAAATAGAAAGGATTAGCATTGTTGACAGCGCTGTTTCTGCACTTTTTTCAGCCGCTAATCAATATTATTTTACATTATTTTTCAGTTTGACTCATATGAGATATTTTTCCAACAAAACTTGTTCCTAGATTTTTTTTTCAAACTTCATAGTTCACTAGAACGACTTTTTTAACGAAAGTATTCACTTTTTTAAATTTTTTGGCTCTTTTTGCATTTTTGAGCCGGAAGCAGCTCCCGCGCTTATTTGAGACATATTCTAATTGATTCCTCGGGAAAAAAATATAGAAGAATCTGTATTGAAAAGTTCAGAAAACCAGCCAACAAAAATATAATAATTCACAAACCAGCGGTGAAAAATACAAAAATGATGAAATAATACTCGGTTTTTTGTCTCCCACCGCTTCGCGTCAGTAGACAACATAACCTCGAGCTAAAATCTAATACTTTTTTACCGTGTATAATACACTATTTTTTTGTGTGACTAGAAAAATTACGATTTTATATTGAAAAAATGTCTTATTTTGGCTCTACATGGATTAAAAATGGCGAGGATTTGAATGTTTATGTTTGTCATGATGACAAAACGCTGTAGAAAAATGTCAGATGAGTGCAATAATGGGTACATCTATAATATTATATACAGGGTGGGGCAAACTTCTGACATCGGAGGATTACATCGTTGTGGTAAGAGATAAAACTTTAACATTTTGTGCAAGGTAATACAGTTACTAAGGGCACATTTTGAAAATACTTTCGATTCTACAGGGTGTTCCAAAACCACGTAGCAGCACAAACTTACATTTTTTTAAATCAAACTTACTATATTTTGTTCAAGAATCGAAAATATCTCACCGAGAGCGTTACTAAAATATAGCATTATAATATATGACAAAAGTGTTTTACAAAGATATGGCCAATTATTAGCAAAAAAGACCTCCTCTATAACACTCTGCAAAACAGTTAATCAAAATAAATCAACAGGTCTTTGTATTCTAATGTCAATGACATATCATTGGCCGTACTCATTATCAATTACTTTTTTATCTGTTGCTTCTTTAATACAGGGTGAAACAGAACGCAAATCAAGCAATATCTCAAAATTTTCAAATGATTCACCCTATAAGTCTTTTTACAATTTGTTAGTACAATTAATAATATTTCAAACGATGTAGTACATTTAGGGTATAAGTTATTGGAAAATCGTAAATATTTTATGATAATGGTCAAAAACAACTATTTTACGTACACAAATTAAATGGTATTAAATCTTTACATGCAACGTCTTGTAAATTTTAACATTTCTAAGGCATGAATTTTAATCGTAATTTTATGCCATGAGTTCAAAATGGCGACCATTTACTTCCATACACTATTATTTTGAAAATGTGCCCTCAGAAACTGTATTAGCTCATACAAAACTTTAAAGTTTTATCTCTTACCATAACGATGTAATCCTCCGCTGTCAGAAGATTGTCCCACCCTGTATATGCGGGAAAAAAGTACTCACTTTTTTCCCGGGGAAAAAAGTAATTTCATAGAAAGTGATATTTTGTAACCGGACAACAATGATAATATGTCAAACTTTTTTCCCGGCACAGAAAAAAAATATTTATTGTCCTAATTATTTGGATTTAATGTTCTCCCTGGTTTCATTTGTGAGAAAATTATAGCAAACAACTTGTAAATGGATTTTTCATACAACCCTATGCAAAACACGTTTTTCTACAAAAATTTTTATACGCAAAGAAGGCGTATTCTTAATTTATTTGATGACCGTTGGAAAAGTACACGCTTTGGCACTTTTCACCGAAATGTTAAACACAGCTACATATGACCTGTCAACTTTTTTTGACAATTCAACATATTTATTATAGTGAATTTCTGGGTGTACAAATTTTATATATAAACCAAAACTAAGTAAGTTATTTGATTTTTTGTTTTAATTTATTAATTCACTTGTTTAGGTCATTCAATATGCACCTGATTTCATTTTCGAACAGTTTTACTTGAGAACGAACCGACTTCCGTTATTCTATGTCTAATTTAATGCTATTTTTCTCATTTTCACCCGCAAAGTAGGAAAAATGTTGTTCCTAATACATCCGCACTTAAAAGGTTGCGGTCGCGTGCGGAAAATAACTATTTCAAACCCTTTTGGTGCATTTGTGGATATGTTCCCACGAAACGTGAACCCTCAGATTCATCCTGGCCTCCAACCATTTTAACAACTGTATAAACCCTGTATATCTAGTAACTGGATTATTCCAACTGGATACCTCCCAATGTAAATAACTGCCAATCTAGTAGAGTTCCAGTTATAACAAAAAATAAGAAAAGAAAAAAAACATCGACATTCAAGCCGTTGGCAAATTTCACCGATCCAAGCAAACAAAATATCATTCATCAGAAGTGTCTGTTGGGAGGTCCCTTTAGGCTCTTCTCTATTTCTCCTACACCATATTTCACTTCGATGTGTGGCGGCATTGTCTGCCCTGAGGATCCGAAACAGATTTTTTCCTTTTTCTCTTAGTGACAAGCGATGTACGTAATCCCAAGTGTTCGTTTTCAATTAAGGGTTCTAATTTAGTTGGGCGCATTTTTTCATTGGAGTTGCTTCAAATGACTTTTGGAACCGTTTGATTTACAAAAAAAACGTATGCATACAGATTAAAAAATGATGATAGTCCATATTATTAACTAGTATTTATACAAAATGTTGTTACATGTATTTTATCAAAGTTTTCCCTTTTTATTAATTAAATAAAAACCCCATATCAAATCGATAATGTACTTAGTTGCCGTTCAACAGATAGGAAATGTCAAAATTAACTGTCATGTTGAGTTAACTTAAAGCCAAAGTTTCAGACCGCTTCGTTTAAAGCTGTACCTTAACTGAATTTTTAGTTGATGTTGAAAAATGGAATTAAGTTGAACATTTTTCGCGCAGTTAGTTTTCAGTTGGATACTGCATCTGTTGACGGAAAAACAGAAATCAATTAGAGTCAATTAGTGTCAGAAAATCCTAAGCCGGTTAACACAGGAAACTGGAAAAATATATAGTGTTGTGAATCCTGGATTTGCTCTTATAGTCTAAGATTCCGTTTAAAAAATTACCCCTTATTGTTTTCCACGATAAAATAATTTTTTTCCATAATGAAATACACTCACGGACAAAATTATTGCATATTTTATTTTAGGTCTTTATTTTTTTTCCCTCAAACACTTTTATGATTTCAGTTGCTAAGTCTGTTACATTGGAGTGTTCTACGTATATTGCAATTTATTACAGATAGAGTAATGTATAGACAAAGCTTTTATAACTGAATAAGCGATAACGTTGAATGAGCGGAAACCTATAAACGTAGCAGTGTCCCTTGACGTCTAAAACAGTGGTTTCTCTTTATTTGACGATGTCAGAATGACATTTTCAGTGCATTATTTCTTCAATCTGTAGTTTCACTTAGTAAAATGCCACGTTTAAATGAGTTAGTTTCGGTTAAAATTGTTTGTTTAATCAATGAGGGGTACAGACAAGAAGACATTGCACAGAGATTGAATGCCCATCAATCGACTGTTTCTCGCGTACTAAAACGTTACAATGAGACTAGAGGGTACAAAAGGCGGCCTGGTCAAGGATGTAAAAGATGTACAACGCCAAGGGATGAGCAATATTTAAGAATTCAATATTTGCGAAATCGTACACTTACTGCTCCGCATCTAAAAAATCAATTACTGAATGCAAGGCAAGTCAATGTTTCCACCAAAACAATAATAAGGAGACTTAAGGAGGTCGATTTAAAGCTAAGACGTCCTGCTAGAGTTCCTCGGCTTCTTCCACGCCATAAAATCGGACGGTTACAATTTGCAAGAGCACATGCTGACTGGAATGAACATCAATGGGGAAAAGTTCTTTTTATAGACGAAACAAGAATACAATTATGGAAGCCTGATGGACGTAGTCGAGTATACAGAAGGCCAGGAGAACGTTTCGCAGAATGTAATCTTGCACATAATCTTAGCTTTAGTGGTGGTTCCGTTATGCTTTGGGCTGGCATTTCTTTGGAGAGTCGCACGGACCTCATTGAAGTGAATTTGAGGATGAATGCTGACTGGTACATAAGCAACATCCTTGCAGAAGATGTTATACCATATTTCGGGTTTATTGGATATGATAACTTTGTGCTAATGCACGATAATGCCCTTGTCCATGCCGCAAGAACAGTAAACCAGTACATTGAGGATGTCGGGATTGCTAAGCTAGAGTGGCCACCATACAGTCCTGACACAAATCCCATAGAACATGTATGGGACATCCTAAAAAGAAATATTCGAGCATGGAATCCTGCTCCTAACTCAATTGCAGAATTAAGGATTGCTGCACAGGAAGAATGGAATCGAATACCACAACAAACCATCGAAGATCTTTTGGGCAGTATTCCTAGGAGGATGCAGGCTATCGTTAGAGCTAGAGGAGGAAATACTTAGTACTAAATTGTTATTATTTTGTCTTAAACTAATGTATCGTGTCCATGTTGTTGTTCTTTCCTAATTAAACGTTATTATCAAAAACAGGCCACTTCACTAATTTCTTCACGAATCTGTTGTAAAGGTTCAATATGTAATTAATTTGATTATTAATAACGTAAAGGACTCTAATGTAAAAGATTTAGCAACCAAAATCACAAAAGTGATAAAAGGAAAAGAAGTAAAGACCTAAAATAAAATATGCAATAATTTTGTCCACGAGTGTATATAAATATATACAAATCCAGGTGATTGACGGCTTATGTTTTGGCCATGGTATTTTTAATTGAAAATTATTTAATTAATTTATTTTTACGGGTTATGAATATTCTTTTCTTTAATAAAATTGGTCTTAATAAAAAAAAAATTATCTATAAAATGCCACAGCAAGGTTGAAACAAGTGGTAAACTGATATAGTAATTTACCCTAATTCTTTTTCATAAAAAATTAAATATGTAAATATAAACATTTTTTTTATTTCGAATCCAATGGTATTTGATTTACTTTTCAAATCGTGACAAGACTAGTAATTGACAAGATTTAAAGTTTCAATAATTGTATTTTAAAGCAGGGTTGACAGATTAGCTGACATTATTTTGACATATAAGTATGCGCACGTTCATCCATACGTTTATAACGTTTTCGTACTTCCGGGACTGAAGCAACAACTTCAGTCTATTTTGACAGTTACTGAAGTGTAACATTTAATCCTTACGGGTTCTTTTACAAGTTGACGGCAACAAATGAGGAAAATGACGACGACGATAATTTAGAATTTGATTCCAATATTGCAAGTTCTGATGAATCAGATAATGAATAATTGTTTTTGCATAGTAGTAATAGTTAATGATTTAAAAATAAAAAATAACAATTGACTGATTAAATTTTTTTTTTAGTTTTCAACTGTTTAATATTTAATTGTTTCATTTTTATTTGATTAGTAGAAAATATACAGGTAAGTTAATATTATTGAATTTTGTTGGAAAGCTGAAAAAAATAAATTACTATTTTTTATTACAATACAATTTTTTCGAAGTGAATAGTACTACCTGGTATCTATATTTGCATATTTAATTTTTCATGAAAAATAATGAGGGTAAATTACTATATCAGTTTAGCTGTTTACGCCTGGTTGCCAAATATTGTCTGGAAAAAGGTAGTCAACCATGCTGTAGCATGTTCTATTTTTTTTTATTTTTCCTATATTGTGAACAACACATTTTGACATTGTTTTAAAGGACGCAAGTAACAATTACCGAAAAGGTATCGATAGCCTTGACGACGGGTTGTAACTATGTCAACTTACCACCCAATAATTTATGCCATGTAAAATCTGTTATTCATTTATAAGAATATTATCAGTGTATACAATTATTATAAACATTTTTACACAATTTAGGTAAATGTTTTCTCGTTTATTCTTAATTTGTATGAAATGTTCTCCATCTCTAATCAAGTTTTCTGTAACTCTTGAAGTTTTGCAGGAGACTTCTGGTATCGTTATATTGTATAACATTTTATTTGCAACTTCCTCTTTATTGTTGACGCTCTTCGTTACATAACTTTCCGCAATAGTTGCAGATTTCCATCCGCCATGTCGCTTGAGAGCTATTCGAACTATTTTGAAATAACAGAAATTCAAACAGGAATTTATTCACATCTTCCCTGTCCACACACATTAGATTTTTCGCATTTATATCCATCATTTCCTCTTTAAAAATGCTCGAAGTTTAGGATACTTGGTTATATTTATGTTTTCCACTATGGAAAGGGCGGACTTCAGCATGGAATATTCACCCCATAAGCTTGATGGAGACTTTAATGAAGCAGATTTTTCATGAAAGAACGCCAAAAAGCACGTTTTCTCAGACTGTAGTAAAAGTCTTTGTTTATTACCATTTCTTCAAGTATTGATACGTTGTTTCATACATCTTCGTTGATTTTTCTGGCAGCAGCGACATACAAGCTATATCCATTTGGCTGTTATTCAAATCAATAATTTTGATTTACCTCAATTTTTGATAACAAACTGCCAGCTTGACGTTGTTGAAGAGATTAATTAATTATTTTTTAATTAAAAATAACCTGGCCAAATCATAGGCTGTCAATCACCCGGATTTGTATTTATTTATATTATATTGTATTATAAAAAATATTTATTTCATCATAGAAAAGAATAGGGTTTTTTTTTTGTAAACATGATTATCTACTATTATGTCGACGTCAGTCGGCAGTTTGGGTGTTACAAGATGAAGCAAAACATAATTGGGATTTTTCAATATTTAGTATGCCCACCTCTAGCGGAAATAGCTGCACGCAATCGCCGAGACATCGAACTGATAAGATGAATAATGCGATTTTGAGGAATTGCGTCATATTCAGCTTGCAACGCAAACCGCAGCTCATCAAGTGTTTCGGGTAGTATAGGACGACGACGAATGTTTCTTTGAATTTCATTTCAGAGATGTTCAATCGGACTCAGATCAGGGCTACATGCAGGTCTTTCTAGTCCTTGGATATCAACCTCATCTAAATATTTTTTAACAAAATTTGCTACACGCGGTCTTGCATTGTCTTGCACTTAAATGAAGTCATCTCCAACAAATGGAGTATAGGGAACTACAGCTTCCTGAAGATCCTCTTGTATGTAACGTTGACCATTTAGAGATCCGGTTTCAAAAAATAATAATTCGGCACGTGCTGCTCTTATCTCGGCGATTGCGTGCAGTCATTTTCGCTAGAGGTAGAGGCAATACGAAATATTGGAAAATGCCAATTATTTTTTAATATTAATACATTACAAATTAAATTTTATCCCTAAAACAATTCCAGGCTTTTATTTGAATACGTGTATCTTCAAAAGAAATCAAGATATCAAGGTGAAATAAAAACTGAGAAATGGCGAGAAGGATGGTCTTTGTAATTAACTCAGCGTAAACTCTACAGATTTCCCGAACTGTTCCACAGGGTGTTAGGAAATTGGACTACGAATACAAGTTTTTTTTTCACCCTGTATCAATAGGCTATCAAAATTTTTGGAAAACTCTTTTGGAGTTTGATTTAATACCAAAGAATTTATCTACAATTTGGCGTAGAAACAATTGAAATCGATGAAAAATTACGAAAGTTCTTGGACAACAAACTTCAGCAAAATTTTAGGTGGCCGAGTTTTTTCGCTGGCGAGTGTAGTAATTTTCTATAAATTTTTCTATGTGGTTATTACTAGTGGCTACTTCACTGCAGAAAGTATTTTTTGTTGGTATAATAAAAAAGGCATGCTGCAAACGAGACTTTTTGTCAGTCCTACCTGATACAATTCTGTCATCTAAGTACAAATATTTCAATAATGTGTGCTTTGTGATGTAGACCGTTCTTAAAAATTCGGAAAAAGACAATAATAAGAAATAGTGACTAACCTCATCGCTTAAGGATACTTCTGTTCAACCACAAAAGTCGATATAATCAAAATCAAAATATCTGTATAATGGGTAGATTAATATCTACAACATAATAGAGCAAAGTTGTTTAAAAGATGATGAATGAAACGTCAAATTGTGTAATAGCGACTAAAGTGGATATCTTTGAGATGGAACTTTCAAAATGATTAATCAAGTAGAAGTGTAAATACTAGAGGTTTATGAAAGATGGCAAGAAGATTAAACGTGATATTCTTGAACGAAATGGGAGTTATTCTTGTAGTTTTGTTAACTTTGAAAGGAAAGTTTGTCAAAGTTATCTATCATTTTGACTTCAAGCATATCTCAGTGATTATATCTTATACAGGGTGTAGCCATCTTATGACATAGTTCGGTGTATGGTGATGAAAAAAATGTTATTGAGAAAAATAGTAAATGTCTTCATGGTCCGTGTTTTTGAATGACCTCAATATCTCCGTTACAAACTAAACATGATTTCTTAAATAAGATCCCCTGTTTATTTTACCGAATTCGTATTGCTCACAATTTCTTCAAGCACTTGATTCTTGATATACGGTTTTGCTATGTTGTACAATGTTCTTTAAAAGGTATGGACACTGTAAGTTAAAGAAAATTTTATTTTGCCTAACACAGTTTCACAATATAATGCGATATCTCCGTATTCGATTAAATTTTAATTATTCCCTCTTTTGTATACAGTGTGAACGGAAACTTGAACCTTTCATTTTCTTTCACATACATACTTTTCTTATATTTACCTGAACGTTTACGTTGTTATTGTAATGCCATCGTGAAGAATTTTTCCAACGCTACTGTCCCATGTTTCTGTCGGTCTCCCGTGTTTTGTCTTATTCATATTTTTTGGCCCCTATACTTGCTTAACTTGTCTGGAATTTGACATTCTTTGTAGGGGTTAACACCATCCCAACTGTCTTAATTGAATATATTCAAGTGTCGATTTTATTTCAAGATCCTTTCTTATTTTTGTAATTCTTACTTTATCTATTCCTTTGACTTCTTGACTTGACTCCTCTCAGATATTTCATTTCTACTGCTTGTATTTTGCTCTTCTGTCTGCTTGTCAGTATCCATGATTCACAACCAAACGTCGGAAATGGTCTATATTATGGTCTTAAATATATTTATTTTGGTCTTCATTAATATCTTCTTTTTGTTTATAAAAGCCTGGTTCATTGCTTAGTACAATTTTAGTGTTTTTTGCTCTATATCGTTTATTTCTTTTTCCTGTCTCCCGTTTTCTTGTAGTTCTACACCTAGATATTTGAAGCTTGTTACTTGTTACATTATAACATAATAAAATAATAAAAAATGTTAATATACTATTTATATTGAACAAGACAAGTCTCTAAAAGTATAATTCCAACCGCAATATTAAACTAGATGTTCAAAGTATTCACCATTAGCATCAATGCAATGCTGCAGTCTGAGTTCAAATTATTGACTAGCATTTCTTAGCTTAATAACGTTAACAGATCAAAATGCCGTTCAGATTATTTTTTTCATGTCCTCTCCAGTAGTCGTTGGAGTTTCATGAAACTCATGTTTTATAAAACCCCCAAAAAAGAAATCAACTTTTATTAAATCGGGAGACCGAACTGGACAATCAGCTGGACTCCCTCTTCCGATCCATCTGCTTTCGAATTTGGTATTAGGATGATCTCGTTTAGGCGCAGTATTTTGAACTGGTCCACCATCCTGCAAATACCACATTTGTCGCCGAATATTAAGCGGAATTTCTAATATGAAAATAAAAATGTTTACTGTTTTCCTAAAATACCTCTTACTTAAGGAAACTTTAAAATGCAGGTGACACGCTTATGTCAAATATTGTCAACACTTACTGAGAAAGTATAATGGTTAACAATAAATATTACAAATAACTCTGTTTTTATAAACTTTGGGTATGGGGAATACTTAGCAAAAATCAAAGTGATATTTGTGAAATAAAGTATAGGGTGTTCCATTTGGAAAAACAAAGAAAATGAAAACTTGCCATTCCGACCAACCTGTATACAAGAAAAGATATAATTGATTATATACCTCCATCCGTTTGTAATGCCATTTTGCGACCAATCAGAAGCAAATTATACGGGATATTTTTTGCCACAGCCAATTTTTAATGTTGTCACAGACTCTTGCAGTTCGAATGGTTTCTAAAAACACCCCCAAGCCGCTACTGCTTATTATAATAATTTTTAATGTTGTCACGGTCTTTTGCAGTTCAAAGAGTTTCTAGCAACACCCCCAAGCCGTACTGCTTATTATAATAAACTGTATTTAACAATATTTATAATTGATTTTATGTTGGTTTTATTGCATTGTCAATTGTTTAGGTTTCGTTTTGCCCGTTTTTCCTAATAAAAGTATAAATTATTATGTAGCTACATAAATTATTTTAAAAATCTTCCATTTCGTTGTATACGTTGTATATGTTGTTCAATATACCACTAGAGGTATATATTTTGTTTTGAATATTCACCTCTTGTGATAAAACTAGTGAATAATGCTTTTACTTGATGAAGATCCATACTGACACGATGAAATGAATCAATTTTGTCCACAGCCACTTAATAATAAGTCAATATTTTACCTCCTAGCAAAAGGTATATAGTACCCATATAACTACTAGAGTGAATTATGGTTCATAATTCACTAGAGTGTATTATGAATCATAATTCACGTTTTTGCATTTAAATAGCATATGTCGCTATGACAACACAACAACCAAATCATTTTAGGCGCATAAGTGACTAGAAATGGGGGTAGAATATGAAATAAACTATTAAAACTGCGTATTTTTTTCCTAATATTGATATTTTTGAAACAATGTATTCATAAGGGTACGGAGTATCGATACTTTACACAGTATCGCCCATCTCCATATGTCAGATTATTTGACGTACTCCAGAAATTTACTAATTTTTACGTTAGAATTGTCAATAATACCAAATACCAAATTATTACTTTCCGTTCTACTCTCGCATTACTTACTTACAATTTATGGCCATTATTCACTCGGTGAGTTTCGCCCCTCGCCTACGGCTCGGGATGCATACGTCACCCTGCGT
The DNA here is from genome assembly GCA_949126875.1 of Lochmaea capreae. NCBI lineage: Eukaryota > Metazoa > Arthropoda > Insecta > Coleoptera > Chrysomelidae > Lochmaea > Lochmaea capreae. Next base: position 16,515,032 of record OX421407.1, on the reverse strand, counting down.
GAACAATATCTATCACAAATTTCTCGTTCAATAATATACTATAATTTGTTTAAATCTTCTTTATAATTATTTGAACCTATGTTCAACTTAAACTTGTGAGGCGTTTTGCTAACACAGTAGCTTTATCGTATTCACTGATCCTAAACTAGTACCAAAAACTGCTGCACATTGTTGTATATCTCGGTGGATTCAAAGAAAATATCAGACGTACTGCAGCCTCGTGCTTAAGCAGGAATACAACAAACTCCTGGACAAAAAACCCTCGGAGTCTCTGACTAACCAAGTATTGAATCTCAGCAGGTGCCAGATAAGGAAGTGACGGGATCACTCGCTGGTCAGTGACCATAGAAAAACATGCATACAGTCGGCATGGAAGAGGAGGAAACAGCCTCACACATCATCTTCGAATGTGAAGCACTGTCCCATTGGAGATATAGATTCTAGGACTAGAGTATTTAAGGGAGAACTTCTCCAAGAAGGACCTAGTGCAAAGACTGTTTAGTCTGATAAAGGCTACTGGTCTCTTCGCTTAAAGGGTAAAACCAAGAGTGCAAAAAGATTAAAGGCTGAGGTGCCCGGTGGAGAATTTCAAAATAAATTCTCCTCAGTGATGCCCTACTAACTACTTCCCTGTCCATCGTTCGTCCGCACCCTTTCCGAAGGGTCGTGATTGATACAAGTCGACAAGTCAATACTCATCGAGGAGATCTGTGACAACCGTTCACCGGGCAAAAGCTTAACGCTCGCTCTTCAATTGCAATGTTCAAACTGTATATTCTACCTTAACTAAAAGTTCAATTATTATGTGCTACAACTGTAAGTTCAATTAATGTTCCAAGTGATTAGTGCCTTTGTTCCAAATTACTGTAAGTAAACTGTTTTAAGAACCAACTCCGCAATCATTTATTGGCGTATAAATGTGCAAATGCCGGTAAGTCGCGGAGTTGCCAAATTCGTATCCATATTTCGTTTTATCTTTATGTTTGTCCATCAAGGAAGCTAATCGTAGTAATGTTTGTACCTATGTATTTTGACAGAACCTAACCGTATTTATGTTTGTACCTATGTATTTGTTATGTACTATGTATCATGGTGGTTTGTATTTGTTATGTACTGTTTGGAAATAAACAGTAGTACCCCGTCCATTTGTTTATATGTATATGCGTTCCCTAAAGCGCAATCAAACTTTAGGGTAGTCCTTCGAAACTTTTCTCATCATATACCTACCTGTTTTCCGTAAAGCTATGTATGTTTATTTTGATCCACTCTCAATCTATTTTTCTATACATACAGTTCGTCGCTCATGTGCTATAAGTCAAGCTGCTTATCTACGTACACCCGGAACTCGAAGCCTCTGACTGGTGGTGAAAAACCATCAACCATTAGAAGGAATTGTGGAAAAGAAAGTACCTGTTTTGAAGGCACCAAGTTAATAGTACAGATCTATGAATAATTAAAATTGAAGAATTTAGATATATTTGATTACTTTAGATAATTAAGATACGGAAAGTTTAATTTGTTGTTGATCATTAGTCATTGATTTAAATTAATAAGGGAATCTATCAGCTCCAGGAACAAATTTTGTTAAGTAGCATTCACATTCATCTCTCATTTAGATCTTTATTGATTTGATGGACCAACTAAATATTTTGAGCTTTCAGTATAGTATCAATTTTTTCTCATCATTTATTTGGATTTTATGGGAACATTTTTCTCGTGACTATTTACGATTATCGGTAAATCGAACCGCGCATAACCAGATGTTTTACATTTGCATTCAATACGTCTGCTTAACTACCTTTTCATTGAAACGTTCAAAGCATGATTACTTAATTGTATCTTCGTCTTATTATGGAAGGAATTCCAATGAAAATTGCTTTGAATCTCCATCTAAAATAATCAGCTTGAAATTCATTGTTCTCTTCTATTTACTTGTCTCATTATAAATCCTGGCACGGAACTCCCGACTGTTCCCTTTAACGTTTTCTTTCTCACTCATACTGCCTTTTATTATCACTTTTGTTCGCCAAAATTCCCACCGGGAGCGTTATTTAGTGAAATAGTGATGAAGGTAGCACGTTACTTCATTAAGTTTGTCACCGGGAATCTGAAACCTGCTTTTGCTTTTCACAATTTCCTTTTACATCTTATTGTAAGAAAAGTCTTTACTCAAAGTTATTTTATTCATACTTCACTTTATGTTTAGAAGAAATTTCATTCTGTTTTTTTTTGTAAACGGAAAAATAGTAAACTTGTTTATTTAATCAATAGTTATAATATTTGTTAAAGTATTAGTTCTCAGTATAAAGGGTGTGGTGCGTGAAGTTTTGATTAAAATTAACGGCGGATACAGTCACAGTCATGTTAAAAATATGAAATTACGAAAGCTGTAGGTTTTTGTTGTTATTTATTGTACAAGACGATAAAATTATATTTTATCTGGGAGAGTGTATTTTAGCGTCGAGACGCTAACTACGCTCTAGAAGATAATGCGGTTTTATCGTTGTGTGCAATTCAACATTTTTTTTTCTATAGCAAGACTTCAAATTCAGATGAAAAATAGAGAAAACTGTAATTTTTGGCACAAAAATCGCAACTGTGCTGCTCCGTTACTACGGATATGAATTACTCTGTCAACAAATGTCAAGCAAATTTTACATTTTGGTTTTTGTGGAGTGCTCAGTATTTTTGCCTTTTGTGTACGAAATGTAGGGAAAAGACACAAGAAGAAAACCTTTCATCAGATGTAGAAGATGCAGCGTTGCAAGCAGAAAGTTTATTATTGCCCCAAAAATCTAGGATTATGTATTAGAAGGAATACCAGTCCTTTAAAAAGTGGAAAGGCATCAAAAATATCAATGGCGTGAGTGAAAAAGTGCTTATGGCGTACCTATTTTTCTGAAAAGTTGAAGAAAGCAAAGCCATCGTTATTATGGTCGAATTATTCGATGCTGAAGCGTACGTTGTTGGTGAATGAGAATTAAGACATTTCTAAATTCAGCAAGTTAACCACCTTACTGAAAAACATGAGTGGAGGATACAGAGCTGAAAAATCTAAAATCCTGGAGTCAGATGACATTATAAAATTTCTGACAGAAGCTCCTGATGACGTCTATTTGTTTATGAAGGTTAATGCTGTTTTTGATATGCTTGGAGCGACTAGTTCCGATCGGTGATAGTCATTTCATTATCTGTTATTAAAACCAAGGAGGATAGGTCGTTTTGTATTACTAAGAAGAAAAGTAGAGTGAGTTCATTGTAAATTGTGAGAAAGTACATTGGCTTGCGCCCCAAAAACGTAGGAAAAGTGCACTACTCAACCGGTGGGGATTAACTCTATATATAGGATACCTAAAAAGATTGCGGATTTTTTAAGCTACCAAACTCAAGAATGTACACGGGGCATTGTTTCCGACGTTCTTCAGCTACCATGTTGGCAAACTCTGGTGCTGATCTAGTAAAGGTTAAACGCTTAGGTGGATGGAACCCGTCATCCGTTGCAGGGTTTTACCTTGAACAGTCAGTATGCAATAAGATTGCTATATCCAAGTGTATACTTGGTGGACCTGGAAATTAACCCAGTACCTCGGATCAAGTGTCTTAACAAACGAGTACAAGTTGTGGTGTTCCAAAAATAGATGTTTTTAATAATGTTAATTGTAACATTACAATGTAATTAATGTGTTTGAATTTGTAAATTTAATTGAATAAAAAAAGTTATTATTTTATCTACCCTTCCTGTTAAAGTGTTACTTTATCAACTCAAAGGAGATGCTATAACATTTTAACATTATGTATGGAAAAATATTTTTCTGAGGACTGAGGATTTTTTATCTTTGTCTTGAATAACGGAGTTTCCTAGGGGGCAGGTAATAATTATTAGTAAACGCACTGTATATATCGTTGTAATCAGAATTTTATTCTGAACATGATTATGAAAAATTCAAATGATTTCTGGAGCACCTAGTCTAAAAACATGTATTCGTCATCTTTAAAACAATATGCCAAACGTGAAAACTAGTCCATTTTCATCGAAATTTTCATTCTTCTGAGATATTACAAATTATGTTCGAAAAGAAATAAATAAATAACAAATAAAACGTCATCACGTATCTTTCGTTGACATCTGAAGGTTTTAAAAGATTCACTATAGAGAATTCTCTTTTTAATATAAATCTACTTTATTCCTATTCCCTTTATAAAATTGGATAAAGAACGACACTTCCAGATTTTTCTTTACAATAGAACAATATTCTTCACATAAAAGTACTGGATTGTTTTTATGGAGTGAAGACTGAAATCTGACTATACGAGTATTTAAATCAAAATGGAAACATCATTGAGAAACGTAAAATATTCACAATCTGTATTTCGATTTATACTTTTTTTCATCATTATAATGGTTTTAATAAAGAATATGACTATCATAGTAGAGTATATATTTATCTTTCTCCAGTCACTGTTGCAGAATTCATGATCAACTGAATCATGATCAATTTTCTTAATGGATGAAAATGGATATTAAAAGTGAGGTATTGTATCCAATGTTTCAATGATATGGAAGTGAGATACAACTAAGGTAAAACATTATCATGGGAAGTTTTTGCAATCCACTTTGGGATGAAAATAATACAAATTTTGATTTCCTTTCCATAAATTAATGTTTCCTACTAAGCATTTTCGGATTAAGGTAATTTGAGCTAAATCGACTTAAAATCATGTCTAGTAACTGTAGTTTCCGTTTGGCAGGAGAGTTTCTAGACCCCCGTATACACAGGGTCTTTCTAAATTAATGCGACAAAATTCAGGTTTTGATTGGTCATATGAAATTAAGCTGGGTCTGTCTTATAACAAAATTTCCTCAGCCCACCCCTTTCCGAGATATCACCCTTAAGAGATGGTGACTAAAATTGAGTTTTAATTTTTTTTCTAAAATTTCAGTAAAGCTAGAAACTTGAAATTCTGTCATTTTGGTGCACTCGCAAAGGACTAGCCACGGGTATTTTTTCAATATTCTTGTTACATTCTACGGTGGTGAAATTAGTAACCCTTACTTTATTTCATATCAAAACTTTTTTTCGAGATGAAGTTTTATGAAATAAAATTTACCTTGAAATCCATTTTTTCCTAAATTTTAATTCCCAAAACCTATAGCTGCAGAGAAAAAAATTATGAATCGTGTTACATTTTACATATTAAAAAAAATTATAAATTATGGTGTTTATTTTTTTTTCTGCAGATATTGGTTTTGGGAAAAAAAATTCAGGAATAAACATTTTTTTTAAATAAAACAAAGATTTCAAGTTTAATTTCATTTCATAAAACTTCATCTCGAAAAAAAGTTTTGATATGAAATGAAGTGAGGGTTGCTAATTTCACCACCGTATAATGTAACAGGAATATTGAAAAAATACCCGTGGTTAGTCCTTTGCGACTGGACGAAAATTACAGAATTTCAAGTTTCTAGCTATACTGAAATTTTGGAAAAGAAATAAAAAATAAATTTTTGTCACCACCTTTCCAGGAGTGGGCTGAGGAAATTTTGTTATAGGAAAGACCCATCCAAATTTCATACAAGCAGTCACCTCCTGAATTTTGTCGCATGAATTTAGAAACACCCTGTATACAATTGCTATTTACTTTGGAGGAAGACACTTTTATAAAACCGAATACAGTCTTATTAGCCCAAAAAGGTGAAAATTAAATGAAATCAGGTTACCTTTCAGGGAATCCTCTCCTTTCTTACATACCATTTTTTACTGCAAGAAGCTACTAACCTGAAACAATAATATGCGATTAATACAACACAATTTTTGACCGTTATAGCATACATTTGTCAGTATACACCATTTTTGACGATTATTATTGCTTCTGTAAATAAGCTCTACGGTGTTTATCCGTTAAAAAAAAGTTTTATACTGTTTTTGGACATTCAACTTAATTTCACCAGATTGGAAATGTCTGATTTCAATCCATCAAACATTTGGTGAAATTACAAGAAGTTTATAGACAAAGCCAAATAGGTCTATTGAACAGCAAAAACTCATATAACTCATATATTATAATGAACAAAAATAAGTGTAATTTTAGTATAGGTACACTGTGTCCGTAAAGTATGGAACAAATTCATTTTTAACTAAACAGACCATTTTTTATTTTAATTTACCGTATTTTAAAATAATAATCTAATATACAGGGTGAATTACTTATTACTAATTAAACATTGAATTTGGATTTATTTTTGCCCATAATTGCTATCACTGCTCAATTTTAACTTGTAAACTGAATGGGTGAAGAGCATAACGTAACAGTAATAGTGATAGGAGAAGGTGAGGAAAATAGCTTAGAATGTTTTCAATGTATCTCGAGTTCTTCGCATTGTTTATTCAGTTTTTTTGTTACTTATTGTTAGTAAACGTAGAGTTCAGATAATATCTGTGAAAATGGTAGGCAAATTGGGTAGTAGTGCCTATTTTATATAGGAAGAAAGTCAAAAAACCGATTTATTACTGGAAAAAGTAATAACAAAAAGCATTATTTAACCTAGATATTCACTTAACCTATCACTTTTCAAATTTAGCAGCATCTTCAATTATCTGTAATATTTGTAACAGCGCGTCGTATTTTTGTGTTATTGAAAACGCCTGAAGAAATCTGTTTTATCCATTCGGGGTCTTTCATTATCAGACTCTGACGAACTATCAAACCTATCGACACTTTCTACAAAACTTAGAGCTCCCATATCTTCGAAATAATAACTAAGAATAAAAATTCTGCAAACTCGACATGTCATCAATCAAGATGACAACTCAGGTATACTCTAATTTTATGTGGATATCACTGACTGCGTATGTTCAATTAAAACAAATGGAAAGGTACATATGTCTTTTGTGTCTGAATTAAGCTACGCCATTACGTCTTTATCGGTTTGTAACTCTGTCTTGTGTTGTGACAACGATTGTACTTGAAAAGTGAAACGTCACTTTATGCGGAAATCATTCTGTCACAGTTGATGTTCGTCGTCATTGTCATTACTTTAAATAGGTAAAGTTCATTTACATTTATTGTGATATTTTTCGACAAAATGCCTGGTAAACGTTTGGACGAAAGTAAACGTGAGTGTATTAGAGAATTATATGAAAATTTTCAAAAGGAATTGGCTAATGGCGGACCAGTTTTGCCGTTAAATGCCATTCAAGAGGTAAGTTTTGTAACAATTTATTTGTAGAATGTTAAAATTGGTTTTATTTATTTCCTCCTATAATTAGATCCCCAGAGATACATGCCGAACCATCCAACAATGATGCGCCGCTGGTGAAAACTGTCTTATTGATTTGATTCGGGTGTTTATGAGTTATGACGTAACTGGAAACATTCGTGACTTTTACTGTATTACTTAGCGCGTGGTGAAACGTGAATTGCATTTAGGAATTCCAAAATCCGATTTAGGTAATGAACAAATGGTAACTCCTACAGGGTCATTATCAACACTTTGGTGATATCAAAAGAGCTCTTTTCGGTTCTGGAAAATGTTGTAAAACACTATAGTTCACAGAACAAGAGGTTTTTTGAGTAGAAATTAGCTGTATGCAGTATTTACCAAAAAATACATGACTCGCAAGACTGTTGTAACAAGACCAAAACTTAGAGGTGCAAGACCGCGACCATTTATTTGACGTTGCAAGACCAAAACGAAGACCACGTATGCAGGACCAAGACCAATCCGGGACAAAAAGAGGAGAAGATCTAACCATTGGAAATATTTAGTGATGCTTAGACAATCAAAGCTACTCTTGGGATGATATCTATATTCAGTTAAAAAAACTAATTACTACAATCTAGCTTAAATTTATTTTGTATACATTTCATCCAATTGGGTGCTGGAGTAATTTAATGGATGGAAAAGAATTAAAAAAAAAAGGGCTTGAGCAAAAAATTCATATTTTGTATAATTTATGCGAATAGTGAAAATTCTGCATATTTTTGAATGTATTAAAATAAAAGGCATACATAAATATCAAATACAATTAGGATAAAACCTCTCCTAACTTTATTTGCATTTAAATATTTTTAATCTTCGGGATATTTTGAATCATGGAGCGAGAAAAAACATTCACGAGTATTTTAAATCAAATTAATTTATGTGAACTTCATTTATTTATGGACTTTATAAATCAAATTAATGTTTTGAAAATTCTATTCAATTTAAATACGTATATTGGCAATTTTTGGTTGTTTTCAAGAATTTTGATGAGCATACATTTATTAAATAATCAGAACTGTATTTTTGACAAATTTTTTTCCATGATCCTGCATATATGTATATGCAAATAGGTGACAAATATGCATTTTAAATTTGGTTTGTTGATATTGTGTAAATTGTAAATTCAATCTTTCTAAATAACAATTATTTCACATACTTGGAAATTTATTGCAAATGAACGCTTGTATAATATGATCAATATACTCTTGTTTGTGAATTTCCTTTCCGAATATTCTCTTTTCCAATGATATTTTTAGGTTTGTAGAGCTAATTCTAACGGTTGAAAACTGGACGTCGCATGCGCAGAGCCTCTATGTGAACGGTTTTGATTCACTGCACGTGAGTCATCCAGTTTCCAACCATTTGTGATTGCTCTACGACCTATTTTTTCATCGCTGCAGTTTGCATAGTTTCAGAGCTGTAGAACTGTTCAGAACTTGTTATTTTCATGTTAAACAATGCGAATGCCCAGGCGTACTCAGTGAACTAGGAAAGAACAATATAGTAACTTACAGTGGATTCCAGGACACACTGAAATAGAAGGAAATGAAATAGCAGATGGACTAGCAAAGAGGGGGACTGAAATACCAAATGGGGGCCTGAACCCTTTTGTGGTATCAGCCCCAATGTAATATTGGAAGAAAGCCGAAGAAAAAGAGAATATCTGACCATTTGAAAAATCTAGTAGGGCTTAGACAATCGAAGATTCTGATGGGTGACTAAAACCCGTTGAGATCAAATGAGTGCATAAGTCAAAGTGAAACTGCACTAAGAGTTTTAACAGGAATCCTAACGGGACATTGCCGCCTGAACGGGCACCTGAAAAAGCTCAAAATAGTGGAGGAAGAAGAATGTAGATTCTGTGGCATGGAAAAAGAAACCTCCATCCACATACTTGCGAATTGCACAGCAATTCAGAACCTTGGAGGTTGTGGGATAGAAGAGTGACATTTACCTAAGTTGAAGCTTACAGTTATCCAAAAATAGGACTAAAGGAGCTACTAGTCTTTCAGTTCCTCAGGAACTAAGTAGAAGTAATGGGCACAATAGATCTTTTAGGTCTCAGTAAATGCCACCCCATCATACATACATACATGTAAAACGATTACTTATATATTGTTTTGCAGCCTTAACAACGATTTACCATTTTATAAATATAATTCAACGAGTAAATGCAGTATTTTGTCCGATTGACATTAAACGTCAGTTTCAGTGACGTTTATCGATCATAGAAGTAACACTTTTACTGCCTACTTTATGGACGGTCGGTATATTCAGTCGTCTGTCAGTCACTTTATAATTCGTGGCGATTACTGTAATTTATTCCTCTCACCTCCCACTTCTAATGACCATAAAACATATTTTCTTTTATTCTAACAGAAATATTCCATCTTGCAGCTAATCTTCCTTTAAACTAACAATAAAACAATCCAGTGGTTAATATGAATTTCGAGTATACCTAAATCCCTAACAATGATATATTAAATACATTTCTTAAACCCCATTTCACCACAATGATGTATGAAACAATGCTTTAAATAAACCTCAGTTTTAGCCGCACTCACTTTAATCTATACAAATGGCACGTTTCCGAGTTACACAAGTTGAAACTATCTATTAAAATAAATAGTCATGGATTTAGAAACGTAACAAAGCAACACATGAGAAGTAGCGGGTGCAATAGCTTTTTATGTTACAATTATTATTCATAAATGCGAGCAATGAAATTTTAGAAACGACTTCTCACCATAATAAACACTTTAATAGAAACACAAAAACAGATTAAATAATGACTCTATATTGAGAATATTGTTCAGTAAATGCGAGATAATACTTTGGTGATGGATAAATTAGCTTATCCACAAACAATACTAGAGAAGACGAAGTTTCAGCTGTCCATAGTCTATTTCGGAAAGGTATAGGGTAATAAAATGGGGAATTCCGTCCAGATCGGATCAATTTCGGTGTCGGCCATAGGCGTAGGTCTTGAAATAGTAATGTTTGTAGTATCAAAATTTCAAGTAATTGCGTAAGATAATTAGAAAAAGTATGTTTTCTGGCCTGAAGTGTCAATATCGAAATATTGTGTAGGGATTACTTAGGTAGTAGATTATACAGTTACGTTTTACGTTTAACAGGTACCGTTTAACCTTCTATTAGTGCCTCTGCCTAATTCCAACCCTATTCCAGATTCGGCTTAACCATACCCAAATTTTTAGACCTTTATAAGTATATTTGTTTAGTTTAACGCATCAGTATTTACTGTTAACCCGTAAATAGTGTTCACAGTATTTTAAGATTAGTAGTACATTGTCGACATTTACACCAAAGAAAAGATGTTCCAATAATTCTCCACTATCGGTGAATGAAAAACTAATTATTTTATATGTACACGATTGCATAAAATACGATTACCCGAAATTTACTGTATAAGAAACTGTCGACCGATGTTCCCGAATGACTGGAGTTGGAAAGTCCACCATTTTTAAATTATTGCGGGGGAGAAAGATAGCAGGCCAAGTGGAGCCTCCCAAGAAAAGTCCAGGCAGACCAGTAAAAGTCCTTGATGAAAACACCAAAAATGTAATTCGAAGAAAAGTTCACTCTTTTATTTTGAAAAAGAAATACCCACCCTAGATAAGATTTTAATGGAGCTTGGTCAGGATGACAGTAATCCGTTGATAACAAAAAAAATTTCTGCAACTGAAAAAAAGTTTGAAAGGTCGTAAATTTTCTTCCAACGAAGAGGTAATAAAAGCTGTGGAGGTCTGGTTTGCAGAGCAAGAAGAAACATTTTTTTGAAAGGTATAGAGACGTTGCAGGTTCGCTGTAATAAATGTATCCAATTAAGAGGAGAATAAGTTGTGTAATAGAATATTTTGACATTGAAATTTCGTTTGGTTCTATAGTAGGCTATAAATGTTTCAATATATCCTCGTAATTTGGCCAAAAATAAAATATTTAATCACTTGTAGATTTTTGTGATCAAAATCCTAGATGTAAAACACTTTTCAGTCATAAAATTTTACCTGAAAATTGTTTTTGCGAAATTACATCTAGGATTATAAAAATCGACGATCAATCATTTAAAATAAGTCGATATTATTGTAGCCACTTTAGACATAAGCTAAAGATTTTTCTCAAATTGGAATGGTTAACGATGAAAAAATAGACACTTTTATATCAAAATGATCTGCAAAAACCCACACTTTGCCGATAAAATGTCTACTGCCTTCCTTTTGAAAGGAAAAACAGATGATGCGTCACTTTAACCCATAAATCTAGAGAGTATCCTGCAAGTCTTGACAGTGAAAAACTTTCGGGAGGGAAATATAGTGTTTTTCTTATTAGTCCTAAAACTTTTTTAAGTAAAAAAATGTTCTGGCTTAAGGACACTTCTTGATATAATAGATAGCAGAGTTGGTCGACATAATTTTTCAAAGCTGTGTAATTAAAAGACGCCTGCTGTAGCTTCTTGACATCACTTTTAACGTCTATATCTGATATAAATATTTTAAAAATAACTCTGGTAGAGTACCATATAAATAAGGTTAGTTAAAAACCATCCATATTACAGGAGTTTTCCCAATCAAAGCCTTCAAATGAAGCGACTGATGTAAAAAAATATATTCATTCAGGTACCTATACTATTTTCGGGGGAAATATCCCTAGTGCATTCAATTTTTCCGGAAAAATTCGGAAAAACGAGTTTCTTAGTAATTTGTTTTAACAAATAGCATAAGCGAGACTGATTTTAAAAATCCGAGTCGAAGACGAGGATTTTTCCACTTTCGCGAATGCTATTTGTTGAAACAGATTACTTAGAAACGAGTGTTCCAATTTTTCCACAGGAAAAATTAGATGCACGGGGGATATTTGGTAAGATGATTTCCTGAGTTAAATAAACATTTTATTTTAATACATTTCCAAACCGATTTCATTTTGAGTTTCAGTTAAAAAATTAATAAATTCGTAAGCGTTGTTTGTGATCTTTGTTGTTGGTAACGGTACATAGCAACACAGCATAGAAACCATCAAGTTGGTTTTTACAAGGCAACATACCAAACTTGCATGAAATTTTTTAGATTTTTTTCTGGAAAAACTGCTGACAGCTAAGTTGACAGTTGTTAAGTAATTTTCCACTTAAAATTTATATTTGACATACCAATTCTTGATAGCGATTGGTCGAAATTAATAGGAAGGAAATAATCTCACTTAAAATGAAATGGCTAGACATGGTCTAGATATTTTTACATCGCTAAGTTGATGTACATTTCAAGGAAACCAAATTTTACTTAAAATAATATCAACAATACCAAACAGAACTTATTGTATTCTCACTAGAATGGGTGAACTGTATACAGATACATGCAATGAGAAACGGAACATAGGGATTTTAAGCATTGTATCAAAACTGCTTTTGACCTAGTCGAGCAATATCAAGCTTCAACAGATTAAAAACACGATTATTACAATCGTTCATTTGGACACCTACAACATATCGTACAATTCCCACCACTCCGTAGTCTTAACTGTGGGCGGTCCTTAGTAAACAGCAGTCGATATCCAGCTACTGTTCAAGCCCATAACTATTCAAAATAAAATAAATTCGTAGAGAAATCAGAATGTACAGCCTTCAGGAAAAAATACAAAATTTTATCGTGGTATTTTGAAGGTCACTCAATTGGGGAAATCGTAAATTTATTCGTTGCTGCTTTTGAAAACCGAACAGCGCCTTCACAGTCTACGGTTGATCGAATAATTGAAAAATTTCGTAAATGTGGATGTTGACAAAACTGTAACAAATGCAGTGATCTCGGTCAACCACCTGTAAGGCACATGAGTGAACAACGAATAAATAGAGAAATTGATGTTTGTGCAGTGGTTGAAAATAGTGAACCATGTTCGAGCAGGGAAGTTGCTGAAGAAGTAGACATAAATCAAAGTACAGTTTGACGTATTTTAAAAAGAAATGGGTATCGGTGGTGTAAGGTGCAAACTACATAATAGCTATTTCCCGACGACAATATTAAACGGATGGAGTTCTATGAAGAAATAATGGAGAGAGAAAACTCAAATAATAATTTTTTAAATAACGCACATAACTAACAAATATTGGAATGAGAAGGGGCGGTTTCTTACAGTGGTTCTGAATCCTGCTGTCCAGCTAAATACTTGATATTTATTGAAGTAAATTTATAGAAATTTTTTGTTGGTGGACTATTTAGATCGGAGAATACATCAAATTCCTATGTTCCGTTCCTCATTGCATGTATCTGTATATATTTTTTTAAATGCGCATTTAAAAATAAATAGAATAAATTTGTTATCGAATTTATTCCATTTGGCTGCTCCACACTGTATAATGGAGGATATATAGGGAGGAACCTATCTTTCGTTTGTGCATGGAGGAGGAGGAGGAGATCATCTTCGAATGTGAAGCACTGTCCCATTGGAGATATAGATTCCTATGACTCCAAAAAGGACCTAGTGGAAAGATAAGGGATAAGGGATACTCTTCACATAAACGTTACAACCAAGAGTACAAAAAGCCATATAATATGACACTCGTAGATTCAGAACTGTAAAACTGTTCAAAGCTTGTTGCTTTCCTGTAAAACGATGTACTGCACTAGACTCCGTTTTACATAAGAAGAAGCCACGTGGAGTTTGCCAACTGTCTTGTTTATCTATGTCGTCTCGTAATGACAGTTTCATGCCATTGTGATAAAAAAAAACAACTACGGCCGGGAATCGAACCGCGGTCTTCTCCAGCATTCTTCGAATTGTCATGACGAGTTAACCACTGAGCTACTATAAGATAGCTGTCAAATGTTCTTACTTTAGGTACCTATATCTATAGTATAGCTGTAGAAATTTGAAAAAATCTAATTATTAAGAATTAAAATGTCTTCTACGTTAATTTGAAAATATTTTGCACTACAAACTGATTATTTTAAAAATAATCATATGTTGTAGGTACAGAGTTATTGATGTTTTCAAACAAATAAAACCATCATATTTCGTAAATTTATCGCGTGATCGTAAAAAATATATACTAATTATAAAAGTGAAGAATAATAAAGTAGGCTTATGTCAAAATTCTCAAATTATAACACAAAGCATAGAAATAGTTTCTGTGAAGTGTAAGTGTAAGTGGAATATTTATTACAAACTGCCAGGGTAATTATTTATTTTACGTTTAATTTTTTGCTGCTCCAATAAAAAAATAACATACTTACTATCGATTTCATTAGTTTAATTTTTATATTCTTGCAATAAGTTTACATCGTTTGTGCTTAGTTTTGTTTCTAGTAAATTTCTCGTTTCGTTACTCTAGTTTTTATTTCATTATACTATTATTAGATATGATTTTACTCTAGTGTCATATGCGAACACAAAAACCTAAGGTACTTTTTAAATATTTATGGCCGTAGGAAAAATAGTGTACATAACTCGTTGGAAAGTGAATTTCCGCACTCAGTCAACATTATTTAAAAAAAAACCATCTCATTAAACAATATTTGTTACAATTATCGCATGGTCGAAGAAAAAATAGTGTAGGTACATTACTTGTGTGAAAAATGTCACTTTCCGCACTCGATACGTAATATACTATAACGATATCAAGTATTTCAATATACCAGTGTCTACTGTATGTGAAACTATCTTGAAAAACTTCAAATAATTGCCAAATATGTTATATTTAAACTATACTTGCGATAAATACTTTTTTAATATTCTTATTTTGTGTCAACCTACAAAATGTGAAAACGTTACGTTACTGCTTTGAAGTGGAATGTCAATTTTACAATATGGCGCTGGTTTTGACAAAAACTTCGCGCATACGACTGCAACTTCAAGTGGCTTCTTCTTTCGTAAAACGGAGTCTACTTATACTTTTTTTTTTTTGATACTAAACAACGATTCATCATTTTGTAAATATAATTCATCGGATAAATGAAGTATTCTCAATCAATTTACATTCAAATTTCTTCATCATAGTTGAAAACAACAGCCATAAAAGATTTGGTCCAAACATTTGTCACCAAACGTAATAATTGAATATATGCGGGGTTGTCACGTTTACTGAAAAATTCTGAATTGAAAAAACCCTCAGATTGACATCCTGTTCATGTATAAATGAAGTTTTTTATATTCAGTATCAAAGAATAAATAATTATATAATAATTATTAAATGACACATAGAGATGAAAAATTTTGTCGCTTCCCTGTATAAGCGACCATTATGCAATATCTAGAGTATCTAATTATAACAATTGTAGTTTGTTGTACTCTGTCATAATTATTGTTCAAATTAATAGTCCTGCCGAGATAACGTTGTGTTGCATAATATGGTTAACAGCTATCATGCCTAGTTCGTGCTTGTTTCAACACATATGTGGGAAAACTTGTAATTGAATTTTGTATCATTAATGAGATGGCATTTATAATAAATGAAATGAAATATACAGACAAAATCAGTCTAGTGCGGAAGAGAACGCCATTGATAATGCTCCTCTGTTTCCTATTACTACTAAATCAAGTTCATGGTACATAGACAAGCATGCAGCGGCACTTTTATTCAATTAGCGCATAGAGCCAATTGGTGAAATTCAAAACAATCTCTTCATTATCAAGTACAATGGGGAATTTGCACAAGGTAAATAACGATTAAACGTAAATTATGTGGATTTTAAACTGAAGAATATTCATTTTTATAAAATTGGTTGGAAAATTGATAAAGTGTGAAAACGAGTAGTGCAAACCAAATTGTCACCACATTTGTTGACATTATTTGGCTTACAAGCCTGAAGATAGTCGTTTGTACAATACCGATTTTGACTAAATAATATCTCTCCCACGTAAACTATTAAGGCAGTAGGTATGTCGACTATACCATCTGTCCGTACGCTGACGTCACGTGGCATTTTTGGGACCAGGGCGAAATAATAAATTGAAATTTAACTCTCCCACTAATTAATCTCCAATTTCTGCAATATAAAAAAAATCTGAGAATCTCTCATTAAAAAAAAAACAAATAATAAATTGGTACCACATAATACGATGAGACAAACTCGTTAATTGTTTCCTGCAACATTTAAAGGTACGAGGGTATATTGAACAATTCTTAGTCTACTATAGAACCAAACAAAATTTCAATGGCAAAATATTTAATTACTCAACATATTCGCCTCTTAATTCGATAGATTTATTACAGGTAACCTGCAACGTCTCTAGACCTTTCAAAAAAAATGTTTCTTCTTGCTCTGCAAACCAGACCTCCACAGCTTTTATTACCTCCTCGTTGGAAGAAAATTTACGACCTTTTAAACTTTTTTTTCAGTTGAGGAAAGAGATGATAGTCGGACGGAGCCAAATCTGGTGAATAAGGGGGGTTGTTCTAGTAATTCAAGCCATAAAACACGAATTTTTTGCATGGCAACATGAGATTTGTGTGCAGGGGCGTTGTCCTGCAAAAACAAAACACCTTTGGATAGCTTTCCGCGTCGTTTCTCTTTATTTTTTTCCCGTATAGGGGTCAGTAATGTCGAATAGTAATCTCCAGATATCTACCCTTATCCAAAAAATCAATCATGATTACTCCATGGCAATTCCAAAAAACTGAAGCAAGAACTTTTCCAGCAGATTTTTGGAAACGAAACTGCTTAGGTCTTGGTGAACCAGGGTGTCGCTATTTCATCGATTGTTGCTTTGTTTCTGGATCGCAAAAATGTACCCAAGTCTCATCCATAGTAACAATTAGGTTTAAGAAGTCTACATCGTTTTCAAATCGAGCACAGGTCGAACGCGATGCTTCTACCCTTGCACGCTTCTGGTCAACATTCAAACATTTGGGGATCCATTTTGCAGCAATTTTTCTCATGTCGTGAACTATATGATGAACGCGTTCGTATAAAATATTCAGTGCTCCATATATCCGATTTAGCCCAATTCGACGGTCTGATAAAATCATGTCATAAACTGCATCGATATTTTCGGGGACTGACACAGAAACTGGCCTTCCCGATCGGTCATCATCTTCAATGGAAAATTTACCTCTTTTGAAGCTTGCAGCCAAATTTTTCACGGTCGCATACGAAGGACATCGATCACCAAGGGTATTAAGCACATATTCGTAAATCTACTTACCTCTTAACCCTTTTAAATACAGGTACTTGATGATAGCTCGTTACTCCAATTTTTCGATTTTCACAATTTCGGTGGACATCTTTTTTCTTTCAATTTATTGCTTAACTCTGGTTTACTTTTTTGACGTCAAACTTCACACTGACACTTCTAATAAGTTATTGTTCGTTGCTATGGTAACGCAATATTTTGTTTATGCATGGAACTGGTCTAGGCTAACTAGATATCAATACATCCTCGTATGTATATTGGGGTGTTATTTCTCAGACCCAAAGGATCTAGTATACCCCCTTTTTTATACTTGGTTCTTTGACCTGCACACAAGATGGTATGATGAAAGAGTATAACTTTTCAAAGAAGTTCGTTACGGAATTAAGCAACAGGAAGGAATGGGATCCAAATACCATTACCAGACTTAGAAAGAATGCCATTCAATGGTACACAGACGGCTCAAAGGAAATAGAAGAAACTGGGATAGGAGTGTACGGGCAAGGAACCAAACACTTTGAAAGCTTGGGAAAAACCCCAAGTATCTGTCAAGCGGAAATAAGAAAGTGTGCCCAGTTCTATATTGACAAAGGATATGGAAGGCAAAAGATTATCATAATGTCGGAAGCAAAGCCGAAGTGTAGATTCTGTGGCATGGAAGAAGAAATCTCCATCTTGATGTTGAATCGCAGGACGAATTTTCTAAAATTAGGGGATGTGTTTGGGAGTCGTTGGGCATATTCCTTTATATTGGATTTTCGCTTAGGAGTGTTTTCTGTGTAAGTTTAGGAGTGAATGATGGGTGAGTTCGTCTCTGGACAGTGTTCGTCTACATAAAGTATGGAGTCACCTGAACTATTTGTCATTGATTTTTCTAAACACTCATTATTCACATCTAGGTTGGGGGATAGCAAATTATTTAGTCCACTTTAAGGTAAGCCATGCAGTAGTCCTGTGGGTACTAAACTCTAGACGAACTTTGGGAGAGGAGTTGAGGTCTAATAACCTAATAATTTAGTAGAACCTGCTGCAGAGAGGATGGTGGTTATTAAGGTGAGATTGTTCTAATTGTTTTGGTCGTTTCTAGCTGAGTACAGGTTGACTCTCCTCTTGACTGTAATGATAATAAGTGAGTAAATAAAGAATAAGATGATGAAAATATAATAAATCAATAAGTAAGTATTTGCAGAACTGAATCGTAACACAAGTTCTAGTCTTTGTTGTAATAAAAGTCTAGTTAGCATTATTTAATTTGGGGGTTAATAATACTTGCGAATTGCACAGTAATTCAGAATCCTATGGCGCGGCACCTAGGAAATTATTGGATAGAAGAGGAACACATTGCCTAAGTTGAAGCCTGCAGATGTCCTAAAATTCCTCAGGGAAATAGGACTAAAGGAGTTACTAGTCTCTGACACTTTTCTCAGGAACTAAGTAGAAGTGAGGGGGCACAATAGATCTTTTGGGTCTCATTGAATTGAATTGAATTGAATTGCATACATACATTGACCTGCACATTTGAGAATTGGAAATATTAATAGGTTTTCATTTATAAATAGTATTTCAGTTCTGGAGTGTTTACTGAATTTCCCAAATCCTAATCATGCCAATTAGTACAATTGTACCCCAATCAAGAAACCCCAATACGCTACCCTAAAATAATTGGTTTTCAACGCTGCAGCATTTCTGTCCCAATTACTCTACCTAATTGCAAAATACAAAACAGGCAAATAATGATATTAGGTAATAAATTCATTAGTATTAAATCGAAACAACAGACCTAACGAGTCAATCAAGAACTTAACATTCCTTATGTTTGACTTTCGTTTTCTCGACTTCTAAGGATCGTATTAATTTTTTTAATGTAGGGTTTTTGAAGGCATATGCTTCTTTAATTCGAAACGGAAGTTGAAATTAAATTTTCTGAAGAAATCTTGAAAAAAACTATAAAACAAAATTTTTCAGTTTAAGCTTTAGAAAAATATGTAAATAGAATTTTGATAATTTTGCTCCTATGGTCTATTAAACTACAACTCTCACTTCGTCAATTGCAACAAACCATATCTCAAAATTGTTAATGTTCATAAAATGAACAGCGATTGTCAGTTTTCCTAGCCATTTTGAGTTTTCAAAATTTTAAAACACCAAATTTTTCATACACATTTCCTCTATATTTCCCTATATTATCAAATTTTGAATACACTTGCGTTCAAATAAAAAAAATTTCAAATTGTTCAACGATTTTTGGAAAACAAAGGGATGAAAAAATGTTTTTTAAATTCTACTTATATCAGTTTATAGGGCATTAGATTTCCTACAATTTTGATGTTTTCAATTTTTTTGTGAGAACAAAACTGGAATAGATAGCGTAAAAGTCTCCAATTTAGAGTACTCTGTGATTTCAAGCTGCGTCGCAAGCTCGAGCGAAATTTTCGATTAGGGGCATTGATATTTGTATCCTAACTTCCCCTATACCTTGTATACAAAGTGTCCAGAAACTATCCTGCCAAACGGAAACTACAGTTACTAGAGGAGATTTTAAGTCGATTAAGCTCAAATTACCTCATTCCGAAAATGCTTCCTAAGGGAGCTACAGCTCTTTGAAGAAGACGACTTTTCTTCAAATTATTCAAAAATACTGTTACTTAAAATATTCAAACTTGGTATAATCAATAAATAGTTACAAACCAGTCGTTTGCTGTAACTAAATTTTTTTCAGATCCATTAGAAGTGTGTCAGTCGAGGGGACCAACAGGTATTTTTATTAAAAAAAATTTATTTTCAAGCTTTCTATGTATCCGATACCGAATTTGGAAAATTCAAGATAATTTTCTCTTCTTTCAAATCGATATCATAAACCGTTTTCGAGAAAAATAAATTTAAACTTTTTGTGTTTCTTACAAAAAATCATGTTGGATTATAAAATTGTATCTGTAATATCAAGTTGGCTTTGAAAAATCAACAAAATCTGACAATGTGTCAAATTATTTTGATTCTAAACAGTTATTATTGTTATTGTGTGAGAGGTAAAAAATAATAGTTAATTTGATCAAAATGGTTTTTTTTTCGATTGAAGAATATGCTGATATGCATTTAGTTTATGGAGAAGTACAATGTATTAGCGAAAGTGGAAAATCCTCGTCTTCGACTCGGATTATTAAGACCTCTCTCCCTCATGCTATTTGTTAAGACAAATTAATAAGAAACTCGTTTTTCCGAATTTTTCCGGAAAAATTAAATGCACTAGGGATATTGCCCCCGAAAAAAATTGCAGCAGCCACATTTTTTAGATGAGATTGTATAAAAATGACATTAAAAAAATTTTCAAGTTCGAGTTTTTTTCGATTTTTTTGGATTTTCTGAGAAGATTTAGGTACTATAGTAATATTTTTTTTACACCATAGGAAAGTAGAGATTTCAACGAACAGAAAGTACACCAACTTTTAAAAAAAAAGGTGAAATTTTGACGGGTGAATTTTTTATTGAAAATTAGGGTGCTTTTTCGAAATTAAGTCAAAATATGGTGAAAAAATAAATATTTCAAATCAAATAAATTACAGGGTATTTGGGACAGAAAGGTAAGTTATCACCAAATTTCGTGAAAAAAAAAATTTTGTAGAAGATAAAAATAAAAAACCAAAAACTTCGTTTTTTAGATTTTCCACATAAATTTTGAGGTTATGTGAAAAAAGTGTGAATACAAAAGTTATAGATCATTTTATTACCTACAACTCTGCCATTTGACTTTTTTCCATAGGACTTGTAGTTTTACCGGAAATCGAGATAAACCATTTTTTACTCTTAAAAACTCACCCCTTTCGCGACCTCAGATCGCCCGTAAATTATTTTTCCTCTGATTTTTAGAATATTCTCCTCCTTTTCCAATGGGTTTCATCCTACTATTATTTTTTTTTTTAGTATCAAAAATTATCGACCCTGGTCTAATAATATTGTTTTAAAATGAAACTTTCCCCAGGAATAGAAGTGGACACCATCGATGTTGTAGGTCTCAGTAAATATTCACTTCAATCTATACATACTGTGATACATCTATCGTTTAACAAATAATTTTCAAAAATGTTAGACCGATATATAGTAATTATTTTTGTTTTATTATTAATTAGTAAGGGTAACATGAAATATTCACGACGGAAAGTGAATCAATTTTTGATAAGTACCTGAATGTCAATAATTTCTCTTGAAATGTAACATTTGTCAACACATTTTCCTAACTATCTTACTTTATCAAATATTTATGTATATTGGCTGGAGTAAATTCCATTAAATTCTATTTTTTTTTCATCTTGTTCCGTCGCTCGCTCATAAGCGGTGATCCAACAAAAGCACGTCATCCCGACGCGTCAACTGTTAGAGGTTGTGGTTTTATCTTTCTTTTTATTTAAAGTATAGAATAAACTTTATTCAAGTGACAGACTTTTATTAATTATATTTGACAACGAACTAATGTCATAATTAAAAAATAAATACATGACAATAAACAAAATATGAAAGTAATATTTAGTCGATTCCAACACCCCTTCTCGATCTAAATATTAATAATCTTCAAGCCAATTTTCTCCCGCAGGTACTTAAGTTTTATAGCTCCCAATGGTTTGGTAAGGATATCTGCTTGCATTTCTTCTGTCGAACAATATTCGAATTCTATTTCTCCACTTCTTTTTAGCTCTCTAATATAATGAAATTTCACATCAATGTGTTTCGAACGATTGGTTATACTTTCTTGATTCAACATTTTTAAAGTACTTTGGTTATCTTCAAACACTGTTATTTTTTTAATATCTTCATTAAAGTCCCCCATCAATTGTCTAGTCCATTGAAGTTCTTGACAAGCTTCGCTTAGTGAGATATATTCAGCTTCCGTTGAACTCAATGATACAGTCGATTGTTTCCTGCTGCTCCATGAAATAGGACTTCCAAATAATTTTATTATGAATCCACTCGTCGATTTTCTGTCTCTATTATCACCAGCCCAATCAGCATCTGCATACATTTCAATCATCTCGTCGCTTGAATTATTTCCTAAAATCAATTTCAAATTCTTTGTGTTTTTCAAATATCTTATCACTCTTTTAACTTCGTTCCAATCTCTCTGTGTAGGATTGACGATATTTCTACTCAGTATTGATATGCTTGCTGCTATATCTGGTCTAGTATTAACAGCTAAATAGAGTAAAGATCCAATTGCTTTTCTAAATTGATTATTATTTTTCAGTAATGCCTCATCATTTTCTGTTGTTTTGAAATATCCTGTGTCAAGTGGAATATTTGACATTTTTGCTCCTTCCATGTTGAAAACTTTCATAATTTTTTCTATGTAATTTCTCTGATGTATGTGAAATATGCCATTTTTTCTCCTTTCAACTTCAATTCCTAGATAAAACTTCAAATTTCCAAGCATTTTTATTTTGAAATTATCTGATAATACTTTTTCTACTTCTTGAATATCAATTTCTAAATCAGCAGCCAAAATAACATCATCCACATAGATAAGAAGGTAAATAAATCTGTCAGATTTTTGTTTTGAAAATAAACATGTATCTGCAACTCCCCTTCTGAAACCATTATTCATCAGCACTTCTGTTATTTTATTATTCCAAACTCTGGCTGATTGTTTTAGACCGTAGATGCTCTTTTTTAATTTGCACACTAATTGGGGATTCTCTTTATTCTGGAAACCTTTCGGTTGACTCATGTAAACAGTTTCTTCTAAGTCTCCATTCAAGTATGCTGTTTTCACATCTAGGTGCTTGACTATCTTGTTTTTCAGTCCACTTATCGTGAGAAGAACTCTGATTGTTGCTTGCTTCACAACTGGAGCAAATACTTCGTCGTAATCTTCTCCATATTTTTGTGAAAATCCTCTCGCTACAAGTCTTGCCCTATATCTAACATTTCCATTACTCGGATCAAATTTTATTTTGTATATCCATTTACAATCAACTATTCGTTTGTCTTCTGGACAATCCACCAACTCCCATGCTTGACATTCCTTCATAGATTCTATTTCATCTTCCATGGCTTCTATCCATTTTCTCCTATTTATCATCTTCATTGCTTCTTCAAATGTCTTGGGTTCATTATCATCTTCTAGTTTCGTGTAGTTATTTGTCTCTATCTCTTTATCATCATCAACTTCTTGGTTTACCAACTCTTCAGCAATTCCAACTGTTTCATTACTTTTCGCTTGATTTTCTATTTCTTTTTGTTCTGACTTTTCTGGTATATCTCTTTGCTTTTCTTTTTTTTGTTCGTATAAAATATTTATCTTCACTTCTTCATTTTCTTTCTCTTCGTTTTCATTTTTCTGCTTTTGATTAAATTGGTCATATTCAATAAATTTCACATTTCTGCTTATTGTAATTTTGCATGTTTTTATATCCAATAATCTATATGCTTTCGATTCTTCGCTGTACCCCACAAATGTCATTTTTCTCGATTTATCATCGAATTTTCTTCTTTTTTCATGTGGTATAAAAACGTAAGCATCACACCCAAATATTCTTGTATGCCCCAAATTTGGTTTTTCATTATTCCATAGCTCAAATGGAGTTTTCTGACAAGCTTTTGTCGGTAATCGATTTTGAATATAGTTGGCTGTCATAACAGCTTCCCCCCAAAATTTATTATCAAGTGATGATTCTAAAAGCATACATTTTGTCATTTCAATCAAGTAACGGTTTTTCCTTTCTGCTACACCGTTTTGTTCTGGTGAGTATGGAGCTGTTAATTCATGGCGTATTCCTTTTTTCTTCATATATTCTTTCATTGAATTTGACGAGTATTCTCCTCCACCATCGCTTCTTAATATTTTAATGTATTTGTTGAACTTTGTGTGCATCATTTCATTGAATTCTTGAAATTTCTCGAAAACTTCATTCTTCTGTTTTAGTAAATAAATATGTGCATATCTACTGTAATCATCTATGAATGTTAAAATATATCTATTTCCACTTGGAGTACTATTTTTCATTGGACCGCATAAGTCTGAATGTATCAAATCCAAAATACTATTCTCCCTATTTTCTGATACTTTTGGAAAACTTCTTCTCATCATTTTTCCTCGAATACATACTTCGCATGGTGTCTTTTTTTCAATGCCTATTATTTTTATGTCATTCACCAGCTGTTTCTTCTCCAATAAATGAATAGTTTGAATATCCCTATGTCCTAGTCTTCTATGTAATAAATTTATTTCACATTTTTCAGTATTTTGTTTTGTTAACATGATTTTATTTGTCGTTTTCAGTTCATATAAATTTCCTTCCATATGTGCTTTTGCAATCAGAATAGATCCCTTTTCTATTCGACATTCATCATTTTTAAAATTAACTGTCAAATTTTTATCAGTTAATTTCCTAACGGATAATAAATTACCATCTATATCTGGAACATATAATACATCTGTGATTTTATATTTATTTGACTTTCCATTTTCAGCATCTACATTGATCCATCCATAGCCTACTCCTTCGGATTTTAATTTTGTTCCATCAGCTAGATACACTGGTTCATGAATGTTTTCATCCAAATATTCAAAAAAATCTTTGTCGCAAGCCATGTGACATGTAGCGGCTGAATCAATATACCACTGCTTTCTTGATGAAGGTGTCATCATGAAACATATATGGTATTTGTCATTTCTATCGTCTTCTTCATATTCATCTGCAGGTTTCTCTTCAAGATCCTCTTCATCATTTTTGTTGACTATTTTCTTTGCTCTATGTGTTGGATATTTTTTCTGTGATATTGTTTTCTGGGACCGATCTTTGTTTTTATTGTAGAACCAACATTCATCTTGAATATGTCCTCTTCTTTTACAGAACTCACAAGATTTGTTTGTTTTGTGAAAATTACTTTTTATTTTCATAGCTGTTTGGTTTTCATCTCGTTTTGTTTCATTTCGCCTTTTACTTTCTTGAATCAATTTTTCTTTGACAAGTTCTATTGTCAAGTCTTTTTCGGGCCTTGTTTCTAATGCCATCACAATGGTGTTGTAGCTTTCTGGTAAACTACTCAGTATGAATGCTACTACTAAATTTTCGGCTAGATTTTCACCCATAGTTGTGAGTCTATCTACTAGCTCAATTATTTTCATGAGATGACTTTCCATACTATCACCTTCATTAAGTTGTAGCCTACATAGCTTTTTAAGTAATGATACCTTGTTTGATAGAGATGATTTTTCATGATGTTCTCGTAGAGATTTCCAGTATTCATATGCAGTTTTCAGCTTTTTAACGTGCATCAACTGTGAATCTTCAATTAACAAACCGATTAAGGCTTTGGCTTTGTTATTTTTATTTTCCCAAGTAGCATTGGTAATCTCGGGCTTCTCTTTTGTAACTACGTCCCATACTTCTTCTTTCATAAGTAGAAGTTCCATTCTGTACTTCCAGGTTTCATAGTTTTGGTTGTTCAATCTTCTTATTGATGATTTTATGTCATCCATTTTTTTTTTAAATTGTTTTTCTTTTCAATCTTTTTATAGACTGGTTAGAATGGTTAGTCTGGTTAGTCTGGGCCCATAACCTGTTAGAGGTTGTGGTTTTATCTTTCTTTTTATTTAAAGTATAGAATAAACTTTATTCAAGTGACAGACTTTTATTAATTATATTTGACAACGAACTAATGTCATAATTAAAAAATAAATACATGACAATAAACAAAATATGAAAGTAATATTTAGTCGATTCCAACATCAACTTGATAGCGTTTTCTTTCCAATTCACCTTTATGTATCCGTTTCCGCATCAATTGAAAACTACCATTTTGAATGATTGGTTTCATTCGTGAGCATTCGTCGGAATGATAAACTGGAAAATGTCTGGAAAACAATAATATATATCATCTAGGATCTTTTACGTATATGCGTTTGAAAAATGACGAAGACGAAGCAGAAAAATGCGTTGTTCTTCTGTAGATCTGAATTCTAAGTGAGATGATATTTTATGTTCAAAAATAGGTTTGTGGCGAATATTTTAAGATTTACGATATCACTTATTGTGTTGAAAATGTGAATAACGAGTTGTACCGGGTGATCAAATAAGAGAGGATGTTGGATGTATCTCATTAACCAGTTATAGTAAATAGCTCGGTGAAGAACTTATATTATTAAAGCAGCTACGGAAATTGCTGGAAATTGATTCCAAGTTTCTGACTTTGCGACAAGGGGCGTAACAAAAAATAAAAATGTTAGTAGTAAAGTTCTTCCAAAGTTAATGTGATGACCCATATTTTTAATCCCTTTGAAGGAAAAAGCCGCCCAATGGCGTGCATATAAATTTTTTATAAATTCGAATATTGTGAAATAATGTTAATCTACTATATCAATTTCAATGAAAAAAATTAACCTGCATACAAAATTCATAAAATTTGTAATACAATAATAAAGCGCTTTCCTCTAGAACACGGAGTATCTAAAGAACAGTTTTTTGTATCGTCAACCCAACCATATTTTCAAGGTGGGTGTATATCCTCATACAGTTTTTATTACTACTATTTTCTTACATATTAAGTTAAAATGTATTTTATTTTATATATTTATTCATGTAATAAAACCGTAAGGATTGTTTGAATAACAAATAAATGAATAAACACTTGACAACTTCATGTGTACCAAACCAAGTTTCGTCTAAATAAATTATAGTTCTATTTGAATCACGGTACCCTTTTGTTTTGCGCAAATACTCCTGTCTAAGTTTAGCGATACGCCGAGACTCCATTATTACCATTCGATTATCTAACTTCTTATATTTAAATCCACAATTCAATAATCCCGCGCATCATCTTGGACTGTTGTTTCAAATGGTCTTCAAAATGCCATTTTAATTAATTATATTTTAAAACTCACCCTAAAGTCTACGAACAAATGAATATTATATTAATATCAATTCACTGACGCGACCTAACCACTACACCATCAAAAAGGGTTTATATTAATGATACCTTTCTACACTAGATCACCCACACTTTCCTATAAATACCTATAACAATTCACAAAACTCACTCAACCAAGAAATAGATATTATATTAAATATTTCTTTAAAACAAAATTCACACCCGACACTGAATGATACTAATGGATTATAAGCCGAACCACAACACAACTCCCCCGAACACCCTCAAGACCGTAGAATTTTTTCTGCCAAAAACGTCAAACGGAGTATACTTCGGTTATTTCGTTATATTGCGATGAATACTGCAGTTGATGATTGGTTGTTTCGAAGTCTTGACTGCACGTGCAATACGTTGCCAGTCTTCAAAATTTTCTTAAATATAGTAACATATAAAAAGTGGTATTAATTAATTTTTCTTTTTTCAGTAATTTCAAGCGACTTATTTTAATGTTTACTAATAAATTTACATTATGTATTTTTTTAAAAATATTTCCAAACTAGCTTTCTTATAACATCACGAACCAACAGTTTACTGAAGTAGGAGGAACATTTGTGTAGCGAGCCTAACAATTTTAGAAAATATATCTGACAACATTGCTTTATTTTATGGTCATCACACTGACTTTAGTTAGAGTATATATTGTGTAACAAGTGCGCAAAAGTGCTAATTTCTCGCAAGTGTAAAAATTGCAATACACAAGAGAGAAAAATTAACATTTGCGCACTTGTGGCACACTGTATTTTCCCGACGACCACCATCAAAAAACAGCACGAAAAATAAAGAAAACTGTTAAATCTATAAAAATTATAATGCGGCTAAGATGACGTTTTCTACAGTTTGACAATAAATAAATAAGCCTAGCAACGAATTAGGAGTCGGACTGTTTTGGGGGTTTATTTTTTAGATACCACAGACTACAGATAAGCAGAATGATAATTTGCTGTAGGTATTTATTTGGGGTATGTCTAATGTCACTTTGGCTCCGCTTGATGTCAATTTGGCTATGCCTTATCCCACTTTTCCCACAACTTATGTTGCTATAAGAAATTGTTAATTTTGCGTATTAAAACCAATGTGCAAAATAGGTAGGGTTTTGGACAGTGGTCGTAGGAAAAAACTGTTTCTCTGGAAAATATGTCTATACTTATGTAAAAAAAATAGTCACCATTCATGGAAATGATTCACTTATTATATATAATATAAATAATCATAAACCTTGATATACCTGAAGATGTTAAGGTGTTTTGCTGGTACATAAATGGTTCAGTTTGTTCTATACCAAAATTGTGCCCAGCTGTTTCTATTTTTTCCTTCTAGTTCCTGTTATTTTTTTCCAGGATATACCATCATCATCCCATTTTCTTCTAGCCGTGTAGAGTCAAGATCATTAAATTGGTGTATACTTTGTTTTTACAGTTTACTTGATAGAATTTGAAAAAAGGTGCTCTCTAACACTTTTTTAATCTAATTTCAGCAAAATATAAAAGATGGAATTGTGGGTAAGATAGGTACTAATATTTTGTTTGATAATATTGGTGTAAGTCTGACTATTGTGTCGCAAGAGTATCGATGGCAATGAGAAAGCTGACGAGCTCGCAAAAATACGTCCAGAGGACACACACAACCTGAACCAGTGTGAATTCTTGATTTACCAAAAACCTTAGTACGAAGACCTGTAAAATCCTGGAGCAGCATAAAAGTTATGGGGTAATAAACATCAACTCAAATAACGTACACCGGACCTGCACACGATGAGCAGAGAAACCAGTTGATAATTATAATAGGTTGCATGACTGGTCATGCACCAGTGAAGAGAGATCTGGGGCGAATTAAAGCTATAGGATGGAAACTTCACATGCGAAAAACGGAGGTAGTGAAACATTGTATACATGCGAGAGACAATCACTATTTGACCAGAGGCATAACTAAATAGCAAACATCCAGCTAAGAGCTTGTACAAACTGCTGCAGAGCATAAAGGCATTGGACTGAGTGCCATGAAAAAGCATGAACGTGTTCTGTATCTGTAGAGTAGGGAGGGTGAGTTAGGCCCACAGGCTCCCGAGGAGTTGTCTTTCTAGGTCATCGAAGGGAATATTTCCAAACGATCTGGAGCTGTATTTTCGAGCTCACTCGAACTTGTTCGCATGCGGTTTACTTCGAGTGACAAAGTTCGATTGATAATCTGTGATCGTATTTTCGAGATGGCGTCTAAGTACAATTCGTATGCGACGTGAAAGTTCGGTGCTATTTGACAACGTTGTAAATTCTTTAACACCAACTATGAAGTTTTAAAAACCCTGACATAATTTGTAAAAATCTAACGTAAGTCAAACGTGAACATTTTATAAGAAAATAAGCGAAGCGCACAGTTGCATTCGTTTCAAAGAGAGCATCCTGAATTAAAGAGTGGGAAGTTTAATAAGGATTTCACATTTAAAAAAGCTCAGTATTTGTGGGAACAATTAACAAATGCACTAAATTCAATGCCAGATGCAAGAAAAAACTGGAAGCAATGGAGAAAGGTATGTAATTAAATAATTGATTTAAAGATCATTAATTTACAAGATTCGGGCCATTGGCTATCATATAGAAAAGCTTATGAGTTCATAGTCAAATAGGTAGGTACCTTTTAAAGTCAAACATCAAGACCAAAAATTATATTTTCAATAAGAAAACATTATTTTTAATATGATTATGAAATATCGTCGGCTATTAGGACCAACATAAAATCAAGTGAATTTTGGACCTAATAGCCAACGACATTTCAGAATTCATAAAATTGTGAGGAGTCACATGCTTATTTTGTGTATGGGTTCAAAATGTTTAGCTACTTTTGGGGATAAACCATGGCTCAGATGTTAGAACTCTCATATTAAGTGATCATTTTTATAATTTAAGACATGGCAAGATCTAAGATCCCACACTAAAAAAAAATTGCAATGATAAATCAAAACAGGAATTTGACTGGTGGAGGTCCATCTTTGGATGTTGTTCTAGATGTAAATTAAAAACGAATACTGAATATAATTGGAACTGTTGCTGTAGAAGGTCATCCAAATGTTGACGAATCATTGGTAGAACCATTCAGTTTTGAAATTGAATCAAAAAATAATGATGTAGAAGAAAATATTGAAAATTTCAACTTTGTACCTCAATCAGGTTCATCTGGGAGAATTGAATCTGAGCAAGCATATGTGCAAACATGACCACTACCTACTACTGTTAACAAAAGGAAACCTGTAAGGACAAGAAGATTAGAGAATACTATTGTTGCTATACAAAAATTGAGCATTCAAATGGAGAAAAAAATTCATATGAAACAAAATCGAACCATTTTAAGAAAAAAGCAGATTATTTGGAAAAAGCATTGGAAATCAAACAACAGAAATGACAATATGAAGCATCAATTGCTAACAGTTTGAAAATTCTTTCAGATAAATGTAGCAATATTATTATGTGATACATAAAAATGTGTATGAATATAAAGTTGTGTTTGTTTTTTATTATAAAAGAATTTTTGGTATTGATATTAAAGTGTTTATTTTTCAGGTATTAAAAATTGTGATTTTAAAGTACAACTTTAAATTGTATGTATATTTGTAATGTATGCTTGGTTCCTATTTAGAATGCTATTTTATTTTTTATTAGTTCATTTAAGATTTTTTGATGAAATAAACCGTTTTCAATAAAAATGATTTATTTAAATTCTGTCCTATATAACATTAAAAACATCATTATTTTACAGGTATTTTAATCATTTACAAACTTTATAGTGAGATTATAAAACAGAAATTCAAGCAAAATAATTGGTAACAATTTTTGCCTCATTTGCCTGGCTCTTACTAAATCATTTTGTACATTGTTTTGGATGTTAATGTCAGGTTCTAAATCTTTTTTTTTTAATTGGTTATTTAACGTCGGTCTATTTCTGCGACTAAGGCTAATCACCGACGCCGGGAGCACTCTACCCCTAACCGGAAATTTTGCCGAACCCACTGGTGTTCCAACCAGTGGTAGGGTTCTATATCGAGCCCAACATCCATGGACTCGGGACCTCGGTTTTACGTCTCCTCCGAAAGACGGCATACCTACATTATACCTCGTGCTCATTGGTATAATGCCTGCGAACTATGATATGCTACTCCTCTGCAGGCTGTACGGGCTATTTACACGACGGTCTTCCCCAGTGGGCCGGTCACCCATCCAAGTACTAACCGCGCTCGACACTGCTTCACTGTAACTATCGCATCAGATGCTTTCCACTACAGTGCTGGCCGACGCCCCGTTCTAAATCTTCATACATACCAAAATTAACATCATCAAGATTTTCCTCATCATTTAACGGTACAAGAGGAACATTATTGTCCAGACATAAATTTGCGTACACTCACAATACAAGTTCGTGCACGGTTATCAAGTTCAAGAAGTCCCTACCCACTCGATTAGATTCGAAGGAAAAAATCCGCACACGAACTGAGTTCGATTGCTCGAAAATACGTTTTATGCAATTTCGTTCGAAGTTATGTCAAAAGTTCGGACACGGACAACTTCGAATGACTCGATAATAAGCCCCCTGGCAGTGAACCATATTTCGCTTAAAACTAGAAATGCTTAGATTGCATAAATTTAACCAACCATACTGTTACGGACATTTCTCAAAAACTTTTAGCTGCGATGAAGTATATAGATTAAGTGAATTTTTGCAACTTTTACAATTTTATGCATACCACGATATCTTGGAATTGCCCATACTTGAGATAAACTTCACGATCAACATAGTGAAAACATTTTCAATTAATGTTTCACAGTCATTAAGGCCACGACTTTTCAATTTCCTTATTACTCCCGGAAATACTCTTAATTGGATTTTATAAAAATTAGATTTCCTTTGACTTTCAGATCCTACAACTTTCTTTGAAATTTTGTAATCCTTTGAGATGCGGATGCATCAAAGGAATCTATAACTTTGAAATCAAAGAAATTTAATATGTATATGTAGTTGAATTCATTACCATTATATTTTCCCATCGAATTATAGGCTTTGGGATAGAAGAAGAGTACTCGAATATAACGACTTATGACGACGGTATTTTCGATCTACTTAAGGAGCTCCAAATTAATTTCAAAAGAATCGTCTCTAAAGCAACAAACTGTCCCACCTTCCTAATCAGAGTATGAAACACAACTTTATCAAGTACTTTCCAAAGGAATTTTCCTTCAGGGTCTGTGATGTAATACACCTATTAATTCTAGTATTTAATGGTGAGAAAAAGTATTATGATATTTATAAAAGTAATCAGCAAGAAAACAAGAATCTCGAAATACAGCTAAACGAAGAACAAGTACAGCAAGTGGATACATTTAAATATTTGGGAGTGAAAATCCATAAAGAAGGGAAAAATAACGCTAAGATTAATGGACGCATTGAAAGTGCCCTCAATCTATATTATGCAATAAGTAATACTTTCATTCGCAAGAAAGAAGTGTCAAAGAGAACAACAATGACAGCCTATAAAACCGTTTTTAAACCCATTTTAACTTATGGGAGAAAAAGCTGGGTTCTTACGAGAGAGACAAAAAGAAAATTACAAACGGTTGAGGTGAAGTATCTAAGAGCAGTATTGGGAATCACAAGAAGGGACAAAATTCGAACCACTAGAAAGAAGCATAGAAAGGAATCAGTTAAGGTGGTTTGGCCACTTAGTACGCATGAAAAATGAGCAACAAGCAAAAATGATATGGCAAACAAAAACATGTGGAAGACGACCAAGGAGGAGACCACGAAAAACCTGGGATGATGCAGTATCGGAAATCCTGAAAGAACGGGGACTAAACTGGCAGGAGGTTAAAGACTGGAAATAAACGGGAATGGTCCAAATTTGTACATAATTAAAAACACCTTAACACCTTAGGGTACATTAAGGTTCTGATTATATATATATATATATATATTATATATATATAAACAAGGAAACATGGACTCTGACCACAGGCACGATTTAATAGGGGATTAACTATTTTAAGGTTGAATTAAACGGGTAGTTTACGAATCCTCTTTTTTCTTTGCCAGGAGAATTGCTTTGAGACTGGCTTATGTTAACTTTGTAAGTTGAATATCTAATTAAATTTATTAATTTCGAATTAAGTTGTAGATAAAGAGAATAACGTAAAACCTTAAAATTAGTCAAAATAAGATTCAATACATGTAATATAAAATCATATAATTGAACAAAAAAGAAAAGATTTATCTCACAATAACGTTTCAGCTATAGGTAGTGATAAATTACAAATTTAACACTTGGACAATATTTTATCCCAAAATAAATTATACTAGACAATGTCTATCCTACGTACATATGAATACTTTGTTAAATAGACCAAAAAAAATAAACCAATGTTCTCATTCCATCTTTCTGAAAGTGAGCAGCTATCCAGAATCACCTCCTGCGTTGGAGGTGATTCTTGGACTTCGGCCTCTTCACCATGTGATCGAGGCTGAGGCTGGGAGAGCACTCCTACGCTTGAAAAGTTTGGGATATGTGCGAAACGAGGAAGGGTGCAGGCACGTCAATAAGCTCAGGCTTCTGGAAGATGTCCCTGTTCTGGCTCGAGCGGATGTCTGCCTTTTCAGGTACTCCTTCGTAACCCCCTATAGGGTGAAGATCCGGAATAGAGAATTCTGGGAAAGGGAGGGAA
This sequence comes from Lochmaea capreae, assembly GCA_949126875.1. NCBI lineage: Eukaryota > Metazoa > Arthropoda > Insecta > Coleoptera > Chrysomelidae > Lochmaea > Lochmaea capreae. The sequence goes on along the minus strand of OX421407.1, from coordinate 16,481,015 downwards.
ATTCATAGCCTCATGGGATTGTCTGGTACATAGATGGTTCATGCTCCAGCGATGGGGCGGGGCTGGAATTTACTCAAGGAACCCAAGGACACAAGTCTGTGTTCCATTGGGTAAGGGTGTGTCTGCATATCAGGCTGAGGTATACGCTATCTTGGAATGTGCACAGATAAACCTAGACATAGGATCGACGCATAACCATATACACCGACAGTCAGGCGGCAATCAAGGCCCTGAGTGGATGTACCATCAACTCTGGGCTTGCTGCTGAATGTCGTGAACGCCTCGCTGACCTATCAAGGCGAAACACAGTGTGGCTAGGATGGATTCCGGCCCACTCTGGTTTTAAAGGCAATGAAGGGGCGGACGCGCTGAATGTGAAAGGGGCGGCCCGACCTTGGGCCTCACAAAAAAACAATCCGTAAGGAGACGAGGAACCAGCGCCTTGCTCACTGGAGGGTCTACAGGGTCTCGGACAGTCCAAGCTCCTATTGAGGGGATGGACTGATGGACATGCTAAAGCTGCTCTAGAACTAACAAGGAGTAGTTTGAAAAATATAGCAGGACTCATAACATGGCACTGCTGTCTGAGGAAACACCTCTGTAACCTAGGTTTAGAGGAAAGTCCCCTATGCATGGGTTGCGGCATGGCTGACGAAACGTCGGACCATGTTCTCCTCGTATGTCCACATTGGGCTGTGCTACGCAGGCGAAAATAGTTAACAAAGTTCATAACAGAAATATAACATGTATTACTCGACACTGTTGAAAAGTTACAAGATTTGTATCATCAGGATTGTAATCATAAAAGTTGTGATTTGGTGATTGGCGAAAACGGTTTAGAAATATAATATACTAGAGGACCCAACAGACGTTGTCCTGTACTAACCTCTTATCTTATCCTATTATTCAAATATTACAAATTTTTATTTTGATTACAAATTTTTTACTTATTTTGGGTAGAAAAAACTACTTTGTTGAATTTTTAGGGCGAACAAAATTGTTTTTGTGAGTTTGACAGATTTTTTCAATTCAAAATGTTAACTATATCAGACCAACTGTTTATAACAAGCTCAGAACGAACCCGATTGCAGCACCACCTGCCGGGACCAATTGTGATTATATTGTTGTTGTGGAATTTGTTAATTATCAGTTTTATTTTTACATTAAAATATTTTTTCCAAGCAGATGGAAAACTTAGGCGAATAGGGTGGTTGTTGGAGTAGCCTTGAAACCATTATTAATTTCAAATCAGTATAACGTGTAAAAGTGTCACATTTGTAAAGCTATTTTTTTAAAGATTTATATACAAAATATTATATCTGCGTTGGATATGTAAGGCACTAAAAAAATATATTTTTGCGAATTTTCAGCAAATTCGTAGAAATTGCTTCTCTCAGGCGATTCAATACCTTTCTATAACTCTTACAAACTGTTCTCTGGAATATATTGGCCGTATCGAATTTCAATAAATCCTTGCCCTGTTGTGAAGATTTACCGAAGGAGATTACCATAAAAAAAAAGAAATCTCTTACACAAGGATGTTAAAACCCATAATATTTCGAGAGCTGGAAATTATGTTGTAAAAACTGTATGTTTTGGTCGATTCAGGTTTCATTATAAGAAATTGCAGGTCAAAATAAAGCACTTGTTATTAATATTTTTTAAGTAGTAAATATACAGGCCTAACCAGATTCCATGCTACAAAAGCGTCGCCTAGGTCATACCCTGTCTATTATGTTACCATGAAACTTATTAAATGATCTTATTATTATTCCAATCTCTATTGGATGTCAGAAGACATTATTATTATTACTTTTTCAACTATAACGCCTCATTCCTCGCTGCCAAATATTAAATTAATGCAGGAGTGAAACCAATTTCTGTAAAATATTCTTTCCATTAAACTTCACAAGTTATGAAAAATGGAACTGTTGAAATAGGACAGCTTTTCAAAGTAACATACCGCCCTAAAAATTCCTGGTAGAAATTAGAAGATAAATTTTCCATTTTGGTCCGATAAAGATTGCCATGTAAATTCCAAGAAAAATTTATTGGAAAACTTGAATTTCGGATAAACGTGATAAAAGAAGAACGATGATAATCTGATATTTTTCACACAAAGAGAAATGATTTCAAAAGGTTGTTAGTTCCTAATACGAAAAAGCAGTTAATAAGGCAGCTGTCTAGAGTGAAAATGTTAACCGTTCCAGTTCATTCGCCATTGCCTCATGATAATTAATTATCCAGAAAACCCGATGACGAGGATTTAAATAATTTTCCTTCTAAATATTTTTTACAAACTTTGGACCTATAGTGAAAGTCACGAATGTTTCTAGTTACGTCATACTTCCCTGAATGTATTAAACTCACTCTAATTTTATGTGTATATCACTGACCGCGTATGTCCAATTAAAACAAATGGAAAGGTACATATTATGTCTTTTGTGCCTGAATTAAGCTACGCCATTACGTCTTTATCGGTTTGTCACTTTGTCTTGTGCTGTGACAACGATTCTACTTAAAAAGCGAAACGTCACTTTATTCGAAAATCATTATGTCACCATTGAAGTTCGTCGTTATTGTCATTACTTTAAACAGGTAAAGTTCATTTACATTTATTGTGATATTTTTCGACAAAATGCCCGGTAAACGTTTGGACGAAAGTAAACGTGAGCTAAAAAACTGACAACTGACAGAAAGAAGTGGAAAAAATTTATAAAAGAGTAAAAATATCACTCTACATCACAATGTGGTAGAAGAGTAAAGTTATTTGACTATATTACGATTACATAAAATATAAATTATACCACGGACAGCCACTGGTTTTGTGGTACTCTGGTTTATTAGTAATTGTACTGTAAAACGATATCGAAATTTATTGTAAAATTATTATTTTTGCTGATAAACATTATTATTATGTATCTGTAAAGGAGAAAATAAAATTAATTATTCAATTATTTTTAATCATACATAATAATTCAAGGGTTTTAAAGATAAAAGTTTAAATCATCGCATAAAAGATCTTACTTATGACATATATACATTAGATCAGGAAGCAAAATTTTCTACATCTGTAATAAGTATTTAAGACGTACTTAGTTGGGAAAAGTGGAAATTTGTTTCTGGCATCTGGACAATCTAAATTTAAAATTTAGAAAAAATCTGCAAGTTTATATAATATAGAAAGTTGAACCTATTAACTATTTTTTCAGCCTTATTGTTATTTAAATTATAAATACATGAAAAAGTCTTGCATTCAAAATTGTGAAAAAAAAATTCCCAGGTTATTAATTTACCAATTATACGTATCACAGTACTGTTTTTGGATCTTTTTGTGCTATAAGGATTAGATTAGATTAGATTAGAAATAGAGTGGCTCTCTGTCCTATCCTACTGCGACCTTTGCAGATCTATTGTGGTCCTCCCTATCCTTAGAGCTCGATGTCTAACTTTATTCTTTTTGATATACTTATTAGCCTGGATACCGCCTCCCGTGCATAGCTCTCTGCCCTCGGTTTTTCTTCTCCGAATAGGTGAAACCGCACCCTTACTAGGCATTCGCATTCACAAAGTATGTGATCCGCGGTTTCGTCTTCTTCCTGGCAAAACCTACATAGGCTGTCATCTGCTAGGCCATTTGTGTGCATATGCTTCCTCAGCCTCCAATGTCCGGTCAGCATTCCCACCATTATCCTCGTCGTTTCTCGACTTTGACATAGTAGGTCGCGTGACAGTTTGGCCGAATGGCTTTTAAGGAATAGTTTAGCGTGCCTTTGTCCTGGGGTTGCATGCCACCAGCACAGCGCCTGATTGTTCATCCATTGGTGGATGCTCTCCTTAGTGAGGTTTTTTACAATTCCACAGGAAGGTTCTGGCCCTATCATGACCTCAGTCGCTCCCTCCTTGGCTAATTCATCGGCCTTTTCATTGCCTTTTATTCCTTGGTGACCTGGTACCCAGGCTAGAGTCACGCCTTGCTGTTGGAGTAGATGACGATTCTTTGGTTATCCACCTCCCGTATCATCAACTCTTCTGCACAGCATTGCACCGCCATTACCTCTGCCTGAAAGACAGTGGCATGTTTCCCTAGGCTTAGAGAGATCTTGATCTTCTCTTGTACCCCATATACTCCGGCTCCTTCTCCGAGTCTGTTTTAGAGCCATCAGTGTACCAGTTGAGATTCACTGTTATAGGAGGCCCTGCCTCCCAGTCCTTTCTCTCTGGAACAACTACTATGTATTCAGCAGGACGTAGAAGAATGTCTCGCTTCGGTCCAGAAAGTAAAGGATTGCAAAGAAAGTTCTTTCACATTGCTGCTCATAAATTGGTCTGGAGAGCAAATGAAGGAGCGGTAGCAACAATAGAATATTTTGTGGAGGAAATTGACAATCAAGGGGAACCAACAGGACGCATTGAGTATAGCCCGGTTTTCTCCAAGACCACCCAAGGCGGTTCAAAAAGAATGGCCGACAGTAAGTGGCTAGTACCGAATACAGTCAATGAAGAATTGTGTCCAGTTAGACTGTTCAAAAAACTAATGAGCAAGCGGGACCAGCTCATCAAAACGAATCGTTTATTTTTAACACCAAATCCAAACTGGCAGGACCCCAATTCCAAAGGCTGGTACCTCGGCTGGTACAAGAACAGCCCGGTTGGACAAAATACAATATTTTCCTGGTTCAAATCGGCGGCATTAGTGATTAGAATCGATGTCAACAAGATAAAGATAACAAATTATTCTGCGAGGGCCACTGCTGTTTCAACTTTAGCCAAAACGGGAATTGAAGAACAGTAATTAATTAAAATAACAGGGCATGGTAGCAGTCACTCCATAAAACGATATCTGCAAATTGACTCGGGCCATCATCAGGGTATAATTGACGCAATGAGGTCTGCTTCAATTTCTGCAAAGACAATCCAAGAATCTCTAAATCAAGGCCAAGCAACTTCCAATCAACCTGCCATAGTATATAATAATTGCGTTTTTAATATAAACTTCTAATCATAATGGTCCAAAGAATTTAGAAAACATCTAAGCTTGTAGTTGAAATGAATCAAAATTATTATGTGAACAAATAAAAAATAGATTGTAAAAAAAATATTCTATCACTATAAACGTCAAAAAAATTTCCAGTATAATTCGCTGTTGGGTACCCACGAGGAAAAAATTTCCACTAAAATTCATCCGTTGCGATTGTGATCTGTCAGAAATACACGTTCTGATTGGTTAAAAATCACATGTGTGGAATTTTAACTCAAATATTGTAGCGCTTCGAAAAAATGTGGACATTTTTTTAGTTGCCATGGAAACTAGTCAAAATCAAGGAATATTATTAGTTAAAAAGTAGTGGTGTGAAATTTTCAAAAAAATTTTGTAGCTCATACATGAAAATAAGTATTTAGAATTCAAAACAATTGAGCGATGTTTCAATGTAAAGCAACTGGTACCCTAGCCCAACCGATAGGTAAATATTTTTGAAAAAAATCCTAGAGGAAAACGGATGGTGCCATCATTCGAAAGACACTACTTAGTATGATTTTGATATGTTTTCGACACGCAAATGTTTCTCAGTAAACGAAAAAAAAAACATTTTTATTTTTTTTCATACAACGTTTATTTTTTTTTCATATAACGCTAAAAGTAGTGGAGCAATCTTAATGGTATGTAGGTTTAGGAAAAACAACGTGGTCTGATTATTAGAAGCCGAGAAAAAATTGGCAATTTTTTTTAAAATCATATCTTCGTCATTTTTCAATTATAAGAGGTGAAAATTTGACAAAAAAAAGTCTCCATGTGCATTTTATATATGCGAAGAAGAGGCGCTAGGTAACGATAGCAGAATGTTATTTTTGATTTGTTATAAAATATTGCGAAGTCAGCCAAAAATTCCCGAGAACACGGCCGAAAATTACCACATGCCGGAAAGCAGCAGAGTTGTGGGGTAGCGAGGATCAAGGAGAAGCGCGCTGGAACGCGGCCTAACCAGAATAAGTTCGACTATATTGGCGAAAAACATTTGCGTGTCCAGAATATATCAAAATTATACTATGTAATGTCTTTTATATGATGGCACCATCCGTTTTCCACTAGGATTTTTGTCAAAAATTTACTATCCGTGTATATAGGGGTGATATTCACTGAGACCTCAAAGTTCCATTGTGCACTAAAATTACTATTCTGGCATTTTTATGTCCTTTTTGTACCCTATAGGATTGTATTGATGTATCTTTAAAACATAAGTTCACAATTCACAACTTTTTATCAGACCTATTACAACCTGTATAAAATAAACAACTGCTCGAGGATCTCAAAATTTACAAATTCATAATAAAATAAACTTTTACATAATTTTCAGAAATGTAATTAATATCTGGATTGCACTTGTATAAACTTTATTACGACATCAATATTACTTTTGAATGAACTTATTGTTATTTGAAACAATAGAGCTTCATTTGTGCTTTTCAAATTTTAACGCTGGAGAAATGTAATATCTTAGCTTCAGGTCTTGTAAAGTTTCAATTATATTTAGTCTATGATATTTCATCAAAATTGAAAAAATACGTTCCCAGGAATATTCCAGACAAGTTCTCTTGAAATAGATTATATTAAACTTTTCTCCTATTCTTACAGACAATGCCAAAAAACTATAGAAAAGAAATTATTTCATATACGTTTTTGAAATTTAAATTTAGATTAAAGGATTTAAAAATATAAATATTTTAGAGCTCCAAAGTGATGTCGGTTTTTATCAGTTGATCACTATAATTTTTATTAAAGCAGACAGGACGAACAAAAGTAATTCAAACATACTCAATGTAGAGAACTAGATATCGATCTGAATTTGTTTTTACCCTCCAATCCATGCGTCATTTGATTTTCCTAAAATTTTGCGTAACAGTATTAAAGCTTTCTTGATTTATGCAGAGAATATATTTTACGAATATGCCATTCGGGAAAGAAATATGCGCACAAAAGTAAGATATAGGGAGATGAATGAGCAACTGGAACTCCCCAGTTATAGTATCAAACACAGTGAGACATTTTTTAATGTTAGGGGTTTCCCCATTAGATCTATATCTAATCTGTATCTACAGCTTATTGATCGACTTCCTCATTCCCGTACCGGAGTGAGATAAAACTCATAGAAATGATACGTTCTTTTGGGTGAAATGAATATATATTTTCTAGTTCACTTTCAATTCGTCTGAGAATAGAGTAGAGTAGAGTTGTTTCAAGTCAAGTGGACACACTCAGTGAATCTGTTATGATAAAGAACTTGGTTGCTGTGCAGTATTTGCACATTTTTATGGCAGTATTGCTATAGTTTCTCCAGTGAATATGCTACAACGATGCGGCAGTCGGATGACAGATTTAATGTTTCCGTAGATTTAAGCTTCTGCAGGTCAATTGTGGTTTTTTTGAGGTACATTTGCAGGGCTTGAGGGTATTTGGATATAATTTCCTTGGAAAGGTTCTGTAGGAGACAAGTGTTAGTTGAATTTTCTTAGATTTGGGATGAGAGACATAATATAAGGCTTGTTGAACATACAGGAGGAATAAATGTATGAAAATTACAACAGATGTTGAAAATTATGACCACCTTCGTCAGTTCAAGGATGACAAGGTGTAACACGTTTTTGAAAGGACTATGAAACATTTTCTGAAATGCCTTTCTCATTACAATATATTTTTAATAATAATTTGTAGCCCACTTATAGTTTGGCAAGTTTATCTGAAGCTACGGGGCATCGGTAAAGGGCGAGGAAACATAGCGCATATCTGTCATAAACGTACCAATAGCGTACGGTACCTATTTTATAAAAGTCTTAAAATTATTATTAATATTATATAATAATTATATATAGAAACTGATTTTTGCTTTGCTTTAAAGAAGAGTATTTTTCAAAACACGGTATTTGTTAAAAACAAATAATGTTAAGAATCGTACTTGAATTACAATATGGATACGAAATAGTTCAAAATCTGACTCTGACAATACCAACGCCACAAAATGAGAGGAAAGAGCACACGCACGCGCCAATAGGAAGTCAGCTGAAGCAACGAAGGCCTTTGATTCATTTCACCAATTGAGTTAGTTCGGAGGGCGTGAAAATTATAGTTTTCGCACAACGCTGCCAGAGCTTAAAAAAGCCCATAACAAATTTGGAAAAGTGTTCATCTTTTAATATTCATAAATTGACAAAATAATGTTAATAGACAAAATCCAAGAAAACAAGCACATTCATGAATTAACGTTTAATCATATTCTCAATATTGTTAATAATAAAAAGTCCATTTTCTAATTATTATCACTACATACTTAGCACTTTAGATTTTTTATAGTTAAACGTGACAATAACGAAACTTTTCGACTGCATTCCTTTCATGGCTTCAGATAAACTTGCCAAACTATACTTGGCCAAACCAAAACTTCTATATATTTGTTTATCCAGCGCTTTTAACATAATATTTAATATTTATATTAAATATTGTTAAAAATGTTTTATGTCTAAATGCTGACTCTAATGGTCCTTGACCAACATATCTTTGAATGTTCAATGACTAAGGAATAATTTGATATACAGGATGTTACAACGACGTTTGGTGGAAAATATTTTCGTGTCTAAGAGTTGGATCACTTAAATTGTAAAAATTCACTTTGCACCCTTGAAAAGGAATTCAAATAAATCCGAAAGCTTGGAAGTGGAAAGAAAGAGTTTGATTTCTTATAACTGCTGCAATCATTTTCCTTGCCCTTCTCGATAAATTAACCAATGATCATGCTTCAGTTTAGGACTACGCTTGGCAATGTCAATAAAGAGAGCTACGTTTATACGCTCCTCATCAAATTTGTCGTTTGCCGACGCCATATTGACAGTTTGGAGAGTTTCGGCACAAGTGGTACTAGATGAAATGAACAGGCTAGGCAAGTAATGAAACGTCATCGATCCAAGTCATTTGCCTAGCTGTTTGATCAGGCGCTGTTTAGTAAAGAGGATATAGGGCTGTTGATTGAACGGCTAATTAAGCTAGTTGGCTGCGACATGTGTTAGCATTTTCGTGTTTTTGAAATCAAATTCATGTTTTTCTGTCGTTTTATTTTTTTTTCACTGATTTTCTTTCTTCTGATGGTTACCAATTTTTAAAATATTTTTATTGTAAAGTAACGCTCTAGTCTAGGGCGTAATTATACACATAATACCCTGTAACTGTAAATTAATGTAAGAACATAATATTGACATTCAGTCATTCATTCGAATGGGTTGTGCTCAACGGCCAAGGAACTTGAACTGAATCTTTGTACCATTTCCTATGTTACTACTTCCATTCCAGAAGCTTTGTGTCTTCTATGTAGGCCACTAGTTTGACTGGAGGGATTTTCAGTAGTTGTAATGGTATTATTATTTGACAATTTCAACAAGAAACATTTTCCGAAATGTTCCAAGAATGTTAAATTTGTAGATTTATTGAAAATCGTGACAATATTACCTTTGATAAGTTTTGTATTTGATGCATCACATTATTTATTGCTGAATTAAACGAAAAATTATAATGTATGCGGATAGCATTCACCTATTTCGCATGTTCGAATACCTATTCATTCATTCATTCTGAATACGTATCAGCGTTGGTAATTGAATGCAAACGATTGCAGATTTATTTTCGAATTTTTTATTTTATACTTTTTATTCAATAGCAATTTGTTTCTGTTTGTTCAAATTAAAACTCTTTTGTGGCGTTGCCTGGTTCAGTATTAGTATTGCTTGTTCTCATACGGCTAACATAACGGTTTTTTTCTATTTTAAATGTTGATGTAAAAAACGAAATATAGTTGACTTAGTCAGTACATGAACTCCATAATATCTAACAACAATTTAATCTTTTATTTCACATATAAATTGGGTAATTTTTTCAAAAAAACTTTTGTCTGTCAAACAAATTAATAAACAATATATTATGTAACTTTCAGGTGACTAGAGTGTTCTGATCTGAATTGATAAGTTGTGAGGGGAGGAAAACCCCACACCACCTAGACCTCATTAAGCCATTTGTGCATCCTCCTGTAAGTCCCTCTCAGTGATAGATTTTGTATTTTATTTTATAGTTTTATATTCGTCAATTAATTAAGAAGCAATGTTTTTATTTATTTACTCAACTGAAAACAACTTTTACTAAAACCATGACAACTTATTTTTTATTTTTTCTTCTCTAAAAAACTGCCTTAGCACAAAACCACTCATCCATCTTAACACCTTTTCCTAATAAATGTAAAAAAATCATAATTTTTTAAAATTATTACAAGAACGTAAACAAATCTTAACTTATTTTACTAACTCAATTTTATGTTTTTGAAATTCCACAGTATTCAATGCCTTAGTAAAAATATCTGCAATGTTTATAGGTATAGAACTTCTTTCACTGATTCGGCAGCGGCTATAAATTCAGCTTCTGTGTACTTAGTGCTAAAACTGGTTGTTTCCTCGAACACCAACTCACCGGGCCTTCACCATAACATATAACAGCCTGTTGTGCTCTTTCTTGTGTCCTGATAGATTTTGTATTTTATTTTATAGTTTTATATTTGTCAATTAATTAAGAAGCAATGTTTTTATTTTTTTACTCAACTGAAAACAACTTTTACTAAAGCCATGACAACTTATATTTTATTTTTTCTTCTTTAAAAAACTGCCTTAGCACAAAACCACTCATCCATCTTAACACTCAGTACGTCAACCGGCTTCATTCATTCATTCATTCGGTTGGGTTGTGCTCATCAGCCCAGGCACTTGAACTGAATATTTGTACCACTTCCCATGTTATCTACTTCCATTCCAGAAGCTTTGTGTCTTCTATGCAAGCCACTTGTTTGACTGGAGGGATTTTCAGTAGTTGTAGTGGTTGTATAGTTTCCTCTCCAAAGTGTTTCCGCCTGAGTCCATGTAAGTTCTCGCAGAAGCAGAGTATGTGAGTAGGTGTTTCATCATGAAGATCACATTTCCTGCACAAAGGTTCACTAACTTTGCCCATTTTGTGCAGATGTCTCCTCAGGGTGCAGTGTTCAGTCACCAGGTCGGTAACTGTCTTCAAATGACTTACTCAGTTTCAATAGCCTATGCTTATAACATAATTGATAACGTCCCCAAGAGAAACGTCTACCGGCCTGGTTGGTGTTAGCCAAAACTCGCCAATCGCGGATTTACGGATTGATGCTAGAGTCGATCAATCAAAAATGATATGCTCTACTGTCTAATCTACCTATTCACAGCCTCGACATATGAATATGTCTGATAGCCTCATTCTATGAAGATTTTGTTCAGTTGACAGTGTTCAGTCATTGCCCCTGGTGCAAAACGTAGGTTCCGCAAGGTCATCGTCAATAATATTTTTGCTGTTGTACTGTGAGGATAGTACAGTAATTCATTGGATAGTTTGCAGTATTTTGTTTTATCCCACCTTTTTCTGAACTCATTGTGAGTATGTACTGCTGAAACTGCTCCAATGGCGGAGCTGGCAGGATAGAAAAGTTTTGTAGCTGCTGCCCTTCTGGAAATTATTAAGTGGATTTAAAACAGAAAATTTGCAGCAGACGTTTACATGTCCAATTTCCGTATCCCTTTGAGTGAAGATAAAATAATATAATTTCCAATAACAGCATGAAACAATATTTCTCATTGATTTTCATTCTATACGAAACTTTCATAAACCAGACATACATACAAAATAAACATACTTAACAGCGAGTTCACTTATTATGAGTGACACGAAAAATGGTACACAGACAGTTCAAAAGCAATAAAAGGGACAGGGATAGAAGTGTACGGGTTAGAAACCAAACACGCGGAGATATAGGGAAATCCCCCAGGGAGCACCTTAACGTAGTGTGGCAAAAATAATGTGGAGTGTAAGAAGAAGCCCCCATCCATATACTTGCGGATTGCATAGAAATACAGAATCCTAGGTCACAACACCTAGGATATCCTAAAATTCGTTCGGGAAATAGATCCAAAGGATCTACTGATCTTTGAAGTAGCAAAAAGAGGCACAATGGATATTTATGTTCTCAGTGAATGTCACCACAATATACAGACATACAACAACGTCTGTAACAATGAAAGTTTTCATGAAAGACATATTTAACTAATGTGACTGGAAAGTATAAAGAAAAATTTATAATTTAACCAATTTGAAATCGTACAAGGATGGCGAGTATATTTATAATTTATGAGATATCGCACGAAATCATTCGTAACAGCCTCCAGACTTTAATCAACATCTCTTTTATGGAGTATCAATAGCTCCTTGTTGTCCTGGCAGCCACAAAGTCTAGACGTAATCATACAGCATAAGCGGCGTCCGAGTGAGATTTGAGAAGGGACTTATTTTGTTAAAAACCGTTTTATTACAAATTTTAATGAAATGTATTATTTCATAACTCCTCACTATCAACAGTATGTTGGGATGTTTTTGAATGTTTGCTTATTAACAGGCTCAATGAGAGTATGCCATTTATATAAACCTTTGGGCTCAAATCGAAAGGCTACTCAAAGCCAGAGTTTCCAGACAACTGGATTTATCCGGACATGCTTGGGTTTTTAAGAGGTCCCCGGGGAAGTCCGGCTGGAACTTTAGGAAGTGCCCTGGAAACCTGGAACGTCGCTACACCACATTCCTACTGATACCGACGCCTTTTCGAACGTACCCCAACTTTTCGTTTTCGATGCACTCGGAAATGCGTTCGTCTTCGTTTTGTTATGGTTACGATTACGGGATAAATGAAGACGAAAATAATAATTATGCTAATGTTTTACTAATAAAATTAAACTTTTAGTAATGCCAAAACGGAAGTGTGTAATAACGTTCAAACTTCGCCATTTAAAAACGGAAAATCCAATTCTGAAGTCATTTGTAACAAATGCAATAAAATTTAAGCATTGCTGACAAATGCAAAAAAGACGTGGAAGATCATGAGGAGACTGATAAACATATAAGACATTTGAAAGGACAGCAAATGATTTATGATTTAATAATATGGATTTATTCACTTTTTTTGAAATAGTATTTAAATTAGAAAATCAATTAAATGAGAAATATTAGGTACGTCATTACCTACCAAATAGACATCACAAAGTAACTAAATATAATACCAAAAATAACCAAAAATAATCTAAAAAAATAGTTCGTCTCTCTCCCAACATGTAGGTGAGATGGACCAGTCTTGGTAGGAAAGACTGGCAAATCTATTATTTTTTGTACAGTAACTTTTTTCCGCACATTTGACAATAGTTTTTGAAACTGGAGCAGCCATCTTTTACATGTTATACACTGTATCCAGTCATCTTTGCCAATAGTTTTCCGATAATCTTTCTCACATCATACTCGCTTATTTTCATATTCCTGAATATTTTCGCTATGCGTAGAGGTATTGGTTAAAATTCGGATTCTGATGAAGAAACAAATCTTCGAGACTTACTTATGGATTTTGGTTTCACTAAAGTTTCATATATTTTTTTCACATCACGTTTTTTATTTTCTGATGAGATCCTTTACTTTATAGCTATTTCTTTTCGGTAGGTTATGTACGATCCTACTCAAATTTTTCTTCGCTGCTTGAACCGAAGGTGTAATAATTGTTACTGGGGAAATGACGTCTAGCGCCTTTCCTGGGGTAACTTTGAGACTTTTAGAGAGTACAATTTTATTGTGCACTCTAGACGTTCCTGATTGTGGACTTAAATGTGGTCAGAGTTAATAATTTACTTGATTTTTCAAATTACAGAAAACCAACACATACTGATGTGACTATACCATATAATACCAATCATCAAATGTCACATAAATTAATTATTCAATGATACATAGAGCATTTTCAGAAATATAATTTTGATAGAGAAATTAATACAATTAAACAAATATCCACATCCAACGGTTTTCCATTGCATGTAATGAATACATAAATTAATGAAAAAGGGATAAAAGTGTCATAACAACTAATTTTTTCTGAAAAAAACTGAGGAAATACAAAATTACAGAACCATTACATATCCTGGTAATATTTCTAATAATATTTGAAAGATAATATCTTCAACAACAAAAATTGTTAAATGTGAAAACAAAAAGATCCCTATTAAAAAAGTCTGGGATATAAATATAAACTTAAATATCCAGATTGCAATGCCGTCTATATTGGTGAAACCAGTAGAAATTTTGAAATTAGAGACTAGTACCAATCACGAGCATACAGATTAAAACAACCCATTACGCAAAACATCTATTTGACACCAAACATTCATTAACACCTAACACAGAACTAAGAGTACTACATATTTGTGTTAAGAAACAAGAACTAGATTTCCTTGCAGAATTGGAAATTAGGAGACCATTAACAGACCTGCAATATGAAGTCGTCAATGAACAGATAAATCCTATTGAACTATCTTCTTAAGTAAGAAGAAGAAAGATATCCAGGATATCGCCATAGGGCTAATAATCATAGAGATACTACAGATAGAGGCAACAAGCCATAGGTCGCTGTGAAAGTGGGTATGTCCGTATGAACTCCAGTGAAAGAGAAAGAGGCAGACGAACAGAGGTTTTTCTGTCTTTGTCTGTGTCTACAGTCTGGATCTCTGACTTTCTATCTCTCTCTTACATGCTGACGGGTTTCGAGCTGGCTTGTTGCCTCTATCTGTAGTATCTCTATGCTAATAATACGTAAGCTTGAAAATTTGTAATATCATATCTACTTTTTTCTATTCATAATAATCACTAAGATAGGTCACTATTTGGTCTAGCAAAACAATATTAAACATTAGGTAGACATCATTCTGTCGATGATATGTCAAAATAATTATTTATACTCTTTCATAATGTTTTCATTAAATAGTGGAATCAATTAAAAACAGTGAGTTTCATTTATAACATTAATGGGAGTAGATTCTACAAAGTAAGGATCCAAACAGTAAATTCTATTCACAGGTACTGGCTCGAGGTTGCTCTAACGTAGTGGACTTAGAGGCAGTATCGTAGGGAATCTTTTGAGATGTATGCCTTTGACTAACTGATATATGCCGGCCGGTAAATGGAAATCGGTTTTTAGTTATGGTTAATTGAGAAATTGTGCAGTTCAAATGGTATATTGGGATGTAGTTTACGCCTGGAATGCTTCAAAATCTGAGTGTTAATTTAACTTTTTAAATATTTTCATGTCCTCTGAAACGCCACTGTTTACTCCTACTATTTTATGAATGACTAATAATATTTTAGGATTAAATTGAATATTTTTGTCAGAATGATTGATAATGATTATTTTCTTGAAGCCACTGGATTTTGATATGATATTACACCTTGTAACTAAATATTGAATGTTACCAAATTAAACCCTCAACCACTAATTACAAAAATATATTGACAAAATAAGTAAACTATTAAGAATTAATGATAAAAAAATCAAATAGGCAGTCTTGAGGACAGAAATAAATGAACTTCTTTCAAAATTTCATTTCTTACTTCCATGAGAATGAGAATTTTCACAAATCAGTGATTATATTACACAAACTTTATCTTACCTCTATGGTAGATATAAATTTTTGCAAATAAATGTTTCCTTTTCAAAAATTGTATGGCAAATAGAAATTTTCACAAAAAAATCAAACCTTTTAAAACATTTTATCATGCGCCTGTGCTGGGAGGAAATGTGTCCAAATAAATTAACCCCCTTAAACATTTTATCGTAAGCCCATGACAAATGAGAGTTTTTACAAATAAATGATTTCCTTAGGACCGCTTTTATAGGTTACTGTTAAATCTTCGAGTTAACTCACATTGGTTAACCATACAGTTAACTTTACCTGCAAAAAATGTTGATTTTATAAGTCCATGTCATCTTGATGTAAGCTGTCAATTGATGAGAATAGTCACATTAAAGTTTATTAGCCTTGAGTTATCAAAAATTGCCGAATTTGTTGCAGACCCAGGCCATCTACAGACAATGTCTCTTATTTTCATATTTCCATCAGAAATTGTTTGTACATTTAGTTGGACAATGGCAATCAGATGGAAACAATATATTTATTATTTTTGTAGTGTATTGTACTGAATAACTTGTTTGACATACCAGGTGATTCAAATTGGACATGTGTACAGTCAATTGCACCAATACAATTGAGAAATCGCGCGAACTGATAAGTACATCA
This sequence comes from Lochmaea capreae, assembly GCA_949126875.1. Taxonomy (NCBI): domain Eukaryota; kingdom Metazoa; phylum Arthropoda; class Insecta; order Coleoptera; family Chrysomelidae; genus Lochmaea; species Lochmaea capreae. Next base: position 16,464,818 of record OX421407.1, on the reverse strand, counting down.
TCATCATCTGACCATAAGTGTATATGTTCAGGCCTATCTCTGAATATCCTATTTCGACGGAACGCCTCAACCATTTCAATAATATCATCCTCGTCATCTGTAATCATCCCCTGCAATATATCTTGAATGTCCTCATACATTTTATCAAAATCGTAGACAGAAATGAAAGGATGAAAAATTATAAACCCACAATAATAATATATAATGCTTTCAAATGTCAAATCTTCAAGTTATCTGGCACCTCATCCACCTAGTAAGTTAACGTATACATTTTCGGGTTAACCTCCACCCATACAACGCATCCGTAGGTCAAAGTAGAAGTTATGTCAAGGTCACAGATAACTAAATAGAAATATAAATTTGTGCAAATAAATGTTTTCCTTTTTTAAATTGTATGGTACTCCCATGGTAAACGGAAATTTAAAAAAAATGAGCCACTTTTCATCATGCGCCCATATTGTGTGTTGCATAACATGGAAAGTGACGATGACGCGATAACGACGTTTTTTCTCCACCCAAAAAGTGCTCAAAGAAGTTTTTACTTCAAAAAACAATAAAAATAAGGGTGGACAAAATAAGGAGCAGCACACTTGTGGCTAGGAGCACGTATCAGTTGTAAGTCTTCCTTTGATTTATTACCAGTCCTCCGATCCTCAAGTCCCTGTGTATTTAAATGTTTTTTTTTAACTTTAGATGAAAAAACTTCAAACATTTAACTTGTTGAATTCATTATTTCGTCAGCCGGTTTTATTTTTAAATGGGCGCTTTGTCAAATAACTTTTACAATTTGACGTTATCTATGTGAGTGTGATAACGTCGCGTCGTCAATGAAATTTTTAAACGGAAAAGTAAGTCTTGCAAATAAATGGAATTAATTAATTTGATACTTTAAGAATGGTTTAATAAAAATAAATTGAAATGATCTCCACTTCCTGAAAAAAAAATGCAAGTGAAAATAAATATTTATTTTATAATTACCATTCAATATTTCTCCAAGTAATAGTTATTGCTAATTACGGAATCACGGAAAACTCCCCTAAAAGCTTTATTAGCATCATTACGTAATACAAGTGATTTAGTGCCTTTAGAACAGCAGTCCGCAATTAAAAATTGCTTTTAAAACATCTCAAAAGGCCCATTAAAAAGCCCTTAGAAACGCGTTTTGACTCCTACATTATTGAAGATCATGGCGCTGCCAAAAAGTCTCTAAATGGCGGCCGGTCCAATTAAATATTTAACAAAACAAGGTGTTTTCCTGAAAGTTAAATGCGTTTGAATATTTGATTCGGGAATGGAAGGGCGAAAAACCAAGTTTTCCCAATGGAGCAGATTGAAAGTATACATCAGCTTTTACTGTATACGACCAAAAATCAGGGAGGGACTAAACTAATTTACTATCCTTTTTATATAATAATAATAATAATAATAATAATAATAAATGATTTTATTGGTAATCTACTATACAGAATTAATATTATTCTATTTAATATCTATACCATAGTAGTTACCAAAAGGCAGAGTTCAAGATGTTGGTCTTCAGAAGACTTAGCTTACTCTTCTACTCAACCCGAAAATAGAAACTAAAACTAACTAAACTATAACTAGAAACTATATAGTATTTCTTTTGAGAAAAACAGCTTACATCATTAAGGAAAAAAAGAAACAAAAAAGAAAGAAAAAAGGGAAAAAAGAAAGAAAAAAGAGAAAGCTATAGGCGAGAAATGTGAAATTTGAAGACAAAAAAAAATTGAGAATTGAAAATTCACGTTAATGTTTCAATTGGAGTAAGTATTATATATTCCCGGCATCTTACCATACTGGAAACTCACAAAACTTCCACAAACTGACCCTGCAACAAATCTGCTTTTATTTTATTCCTAAAGGAAGTACTTGTGAGCTGTTTATATTCGTTTGGTATCTTGATATATGCCTTTGTCACTTGATACGAAAATGACCTTTTAAACAGAGACGTGTGATATAATTTCGAAAACTTGATACAGCAAATTTTACCTAGAGATTATTATTGCAGCTAGAGAAAGTGGTGAATTAATTTTTTCCGAAAAGAGAACATGATAGAAAATAATAAAATTAGACTATACATTTGATGCAAGTCTAGGTAGAGCAAAAAGGTCTACATACAACTATTGGCTATTATAAGTACCATAATCTTATAAATTTTTGTTACTCACGTTCAAACAAACAACAAATATTTTATTCAATTGGTCATAAACAGAATCCTTACAGTAGTCGTTAAAACAACAGCTACGGTAAATTGTTTCCCATATTATTTTGTTAAACTCAGCCCAGATCTGTATAAAAACATACACCAGCTTTTATATTTCACCAAAGAACACTTTTGGGAGACCTATTTTATCGAAACAAAAGTTCTTTTGGGGAGCATTGAATGAATACAAGGGTGGAAAGCCATGAATGGACATTTAGTCATTTCATTTTCAAAATACTTTCAACACAATTGTGGTTTCTTAATCTTATTATTTATTGTTTTATTATATATGCGGTAGATCATGGTGTGATGACATTCTCATACCATAACAACGACTGTATAATTATGATTCTATTACGTTGGAGGAAGTCATTTACATTCAATCAGATAATTTTCCCGAACACTGGTATAATAAGTTTCTAATGCATTTACTTTTAAAGACCACGTTAGCTACAGTATTTACAAGTTTATAAAATGAAATGAAACAATAAATAAACTTGATAAAAGACTACACTACTAACAAGAATGTTTCCAACTGAAGATGTATTATTTTGATTTTGATTCAATGAAATAATATTATATATTTAATATTATTAAAAATTTTCATATGTTTTAGATTTCATATGTGCCTGCTACTTACTCCTCTCAGGTTGTGGTTCAATAGAAATTTTTTTATATTATATTTTTTTTATAATAAAATTCTCTAGAATTATATTGACACAATATCAGAATTACATTACATAGCTTTTTATTTGTATATCTATGGAATATCTTCACAGAAAAATGATTATGATGAATTAAATTTGTCCGACCATAATTATTATTTTCTCTTCCCACATTATTATTTTACTTTTAATTATTTTAAAAATTTCCAAAAATTCTAATTCTATAATGAATTATTCCAGCATGTGGAATCAATTTTGAATTTTTATTAATAAAAATCCACTTCCTCCATATTCCTTTGTCTACAACCCCAACTCTTCATATTAGGAAGTTTTGTGCCCCCTTACTTCTACTTCGATCCCGAGGAACTTCTCAGAGACTAGTAGCTCCTTTAGTTCTATTTCCCTGAGGAATTTGAGGATATCTGCAGGTTTAAAATTAGGTAAATGTCCCTCTTCTATCAATAATCTCCTAGGTGCTGTGCCCTAGGATTCTGAATTGCTGTGCAATTCGCAAGTATGCCACAGAATCTACATTCTTCTTCCTCCACTATTTTGAGCTTTTTCAGGTGCCCGTGCAGGCGGCAATGTCCCGTTAGGATCCCAGTTAAAACTCTTAGTGCAGTTTTACTTTGACTTATGCATTAACTTGATCTCAACGGGCTGTAGTCACCCATCAGAATCTTTGTCTAAGCCCCACTAGATCTTTCCAATGGTCAGATCTTTTTTTTTCGGCTTTGCCTATTGCTTCTAATATTACATTTGTGCTGATACCGAAAAAAGATTCCGGTCCCCAAAAGGATCTTTCAGTCCACCTTTTTGCTAATCCATCTGCTATTTCATTTCCTTCTATTCCAGTGTGTCCTGGAATCCACAGTAAGGTTACTATATTGTTCTCGCTTAATTCATTGAATTTGCCTAGGCATTCCCACACCATTTTGAAACTGATTACACAAGAATTTAGTGCTTTAATGGCTGCTTGACTATTCGACATTATGATAACCTTTTGCCTTCTATATCCTTTGTCAATATTGAACTAGGCACACTTTCTTATGACGTGAATTTCCGCTAGAAAGATACTTGGGGTTTTTCCCAAGCTTTCAGAGTGTTTGGTTTCTGGCCCGTACACTCCTATCCCAGTTCCTTCTATTGCTCTTGAGCCGTCTATGTACCAATGAATGACATTCTTCCTAAGTCTGGTAATGCTATTTGGATCCCATTCCTTCTTGTTGCTTAATTTCGTAACAAATTTCTTTGAAAACTTATACCTTTTCATCATACCATCTTGTGGCATGTCCCAGGTTTTTTTATTTCAAGGAAGTGAGGAGGTGGTTTTTTTAATGATTACCTCTCTACTTAGTCTGTTCTCGTTCTTCCTGCAACACTTTCCACCACCATATGTAGTGGTTGAGAATCACTTTCATGGCTGCCGTTGGTCATTTTCTTATTGCTCCTGTAATGCACTTACAGTCTAGTATTTGAATTTTGGAGAGGTTTTTATTTTATAATTGTGAAGCTTCTTGATCTGTGAGTTTTGCCGTCGCTAGGGAAAACCAATAAGAAACGGCCGTTATATTCTAAGCCTTCCTAAGTTGAACGGATCAGGTCATCTCTTCGGCGAAAATAACAAATATTAATAGTATATTAAGTACCAAGTGTCAAAAACGTTACTTAAGTCACGTGTTTTCTTATGAAACGAGTGACTAAAGATGTTTTCGACTCTAGGTGCTCACTTTACTTTTTCTACGCTCGCAGGATCTTAATGATGTTATATTTTAATTATATTCACAGGATGACTGACATGTCATTGAATAATCAAATAACACAGAACTACAAAATTATCACGGAGTATTGAATATAAATTACAGAAGATACACTTGATGTGACGTTTAAGAAACAAAAGATAAACGAGATATGACTTTTCGCACTTTAAACACTAGTGTAAAAAAATTATTTTAGTTAATAACCAGTTCTCTAGTTAAACGTACACAAGCAATCAAGATGCTTGCAACAACGTCAGCTATCAAAACGGTAGAAAGTAGTATGTGTGTGAGGCGCCTTAGTCTATATTTAATTTTATAAACTCAGAGCTGATCACGAAATTACTTTCTTTCAAAATTATCAACCACACAAATTTTTTCCACTTAAAATCCATTGCACTTCCTTAATGATACCTATTATTAAACTTGACTCGTTCCTGTAATTGTACTCTAATTATCAAACTCCCAAGGATAACTGAATTACGAAATGTTCCGCATTACATTCTAAGAGTGCTACGACAAGTGTGGGGTTAAAAGGTCCCTCTAGAATTGTACAAGAATAAAAGTTTTTAGGGTGGCCGAACTTCACTAATCCGAAGACGACAGAAGGGGAGACGTTTTGTAAAAAGATGGTTTATTGTGCTAAGCAAGGAGTGAAACTTCAATTTCATTGTGGCAAACGTCGTTGTTTAAATAGGTAAGCAGATTCAATAAACAACGTGCTACATTCTCCTTTGTTCTTATAATTTGAATTTAATTGGAAAACTCTTCTATCACATGAACAGAGGTAGTAAGAAACTAGATAGTCAAAGAAAGTAAATTCATAGCAAAGGAGTTAGATGGAAACAGCAGTAAACCACAAAAAATGAAAATAATAAATAGTTTTCAAAACCAAAACAGTATAACTATAAAATATTGATAAAGGTTGCGGTGAGGAAGGTGCGGAGATTTTTTTCAATTGATACATATTTGTATAAAGAACGAAATAGCATCATTTGAAAGCAGAATAATCAGCTGATTTTTCAGTTCTATCACAATCTGATTACAAATACATTGAACACCAGCTAGGATGAGCAGAGACAACCCTGAGGGAAAGTTGTAAGTGAAATTAGTTTGCACTGTTTCACAACAAAATAACAATAAGCGGCAAGGTCTCTTTGAGGATTAAAAAGCCGAAAAGATAAAAAAGCCATAAATCATTTCTAGTCTTGACCTACCCACAAGCGAACAATTAATTCTCATTGGTGCAATGTCCAAGTTTATTTATTTATTCTGCTTGATTCCACAGATTTTGCCATGTCGCAGTGAATAAAATAAGTTGATTGATTGTTTTAGGTATAAAACATGAATATTTTATTGTTAAAATTTTTTACCAAAGGTTTTGAAATTTCGGAAAGTGGAGAGTAGGGATTTGAGATAATAGACAGAAATAAATTTGGTATGTTCTAGTCGCGATCTACGAAAAATATGATACAAAATATGTACAGGCAACTGAAACAAGAAAATAATGCGTCAAAGCATGGAGCTGCTGAGAGAATACATAATTGACAAAAGTCTCAAAAAGATCCATTATCACACTTATCGGTATAAAGCAACTGCTATTCATTGGAAAAATAAAGTACAGAAATCGCTAGTGCGTCGGGATCCTGCAATAATGAAAAATCTGCCTGAAACCGGTCCTGCTTCTGCTTTCAGAATTTATCTCGCCGAAAAATTGTGAAACGGTGCAAATTAATTTTACTCACAACTATACACAAGTGCAATACGGAAAATAGTGAAGGTTTCTTTGCTCACGAAACTAATAGGTAAAGGCAAATCTCAACAGAGTGGATCAATAGAGTCTTACGAAGTATAATTTTGCAAGCACTTGGTCGTTTCATGACCGATTGCTCCAATTACTTCAAAATAGTCTTGAAATAGAGTGTTTTTAAAAATTCTAGTGAGTATATCCTAGTAATCCTTGAACTAGTTAAGAAGCAGTCTGGATTTTAAGTTTCCGATTGGATCGACTTTCAGCTTTGAAATAATAGACTTCAAATTCCCGAGAGGCTCTAAACTTGATTTGATCATTTCCACGGCGTAAAGGAGTTCTCATTTTATCAAAGATTTCGAATGACCAAACAATTATGTTTACGGATTTTAGGATTGATAGTGGCAGGTCTGAAATTTCTTTTAATTTATACATCTATACCGGGATCGTCCTGCTCCGTGAACATTGGGCGATTAATCTAAATGAATGCCAACACATATGCAAAAGTTTTTACAGTCGCTGGCTTTGCCAATTGGCATTTGCCAACCGCTAATCGCGGCATATCGTGTACGCGTATTATTGCCTGAGCTGGGCATAGGATAACCATTACTGATTTAGAAGTCAAAATAATAGTATAAAGCTATTAAAACGCTCTACAAATTAGAAAATTACTTTCCAAAGGATAAACCATTCACTAGGAAGCAACATCTACTTCTCGGGCTACATGCCCCGCAGACAATGAATTACACGGGGTTTGTATATATGAAAATATCGAACCAACCATTCTGGTTTATAATTAGAAGGAATAATATCACTTGCAGACCGGTTTCGGCGTATTTGCGCCTCATCAGTACAAGGTAGATATTATCCGTCCAGAAGTTCTAAGAGCATAATCCTGGACTGAAGACAACGCTGTAATCACATTAATATCTACATTGAACACTGTGAAGGGAATGCCAAGAATGCGATAAAAGCAACATCTCCACAACTAACCATAAAGCAAAATTCTATATTGACAAAAAAACAATCTGAGTTTTGTAGTTATATACTTGATTACAGTTTCCTGTATCAATTGTCATATTTAAGTAAAGCGTGTTATCAATAGAAGTTATTTTATTTGCATTTATTGTCCCACCGTCCATATTTTACGCGGACGAAAGCTGAATAGTCACTAATTAGAGTAGATGGTTTGGGCGCAAGTTCTTCAGAAATTATTTAAATGAATTTTTTTTCATAATCATGTTCAGAATAAAATATATAGTTGTGAGTAAATTGAATTTGCACCGTTTCCCAATTTGTTGGCAAGATAAAGAATTCTAAGCAGAACTAAAACCGGTTTTAGACAGATTTTTGATTATTGCAGGATCCACACGCACCAGCGATTTCTGTACTCTTTCCGATGAATAGCAGTTGTTTTACCGAAAATAACAAAATCTCAATCACAGCAACTCAAGAACATAATGTCTCGTAGATAACAGAAATGAACCAACCCCACCCCGAGACATTCACAGTCAATGTGGACTAGCAATTCAAGTCAATTTTGCATAGGTCAATTGGAAGCTACATTGTACCAATAAGAATCAATTGTTCGCTTACAGGTAGGTAAAAACTCGAAATGATTTATGGCTTTTTAATCCCCAAAGGGACCTTGCTGCATACTGTACTGACCAAGGTACAGTCTGGTAACATATAGTCACCCCAATTGTAAGACCTCTGTGTCTCTTATATGTAGAATTTTATTTCTTGATAAATGGTGTTATAATTAACAGTGTTACTAGAGGTCTGCCGGCGGCACTATAAATTTAAAATTAGAATTCCGCCTTGGGGCGCAAGTTTATACCAAATATACAGAAATCCGCCGAAAATGCTATAACTTGCGCTGGCGCGGCGGAGCATTACATTACATACGTACTTTGACGCCGTTGTGAGGGCCACAGCGGATCTGATTTGTAAGAAGTAAGGAGGTGGTTTTTTTTAATGATTCCTTCTCTACCACCTAGCCTAGATAAGTTATTACTAGATTTTCCCAGTGTTGCCATGTACTCAATGCGTTAAGCGCCTCTTTCCTAATTAATGCTCAAGCTTCTCGGTGCATCAAGCAAAGTAATTAAGTGCTTTTTGAAGTTAAGCACAACTTACGAATGGTGTACTTAAACTTGAAACGGTGCAAACAGATTGATTGATTGATTGGTTTGTTCAGCGCAACCAGTCAGAGGCTAGTAAGCCTCGGCACCTCTGCCTTAAGGCTTTTTGTGCTCTTGGTTGTACCGTTTATGTGAAGAGACCAGTGGCCCTTATCAGGATCAACAGTTCTTTCCACTAGTCCTTGAAGAAATCCTTCCTTGGATGCAGTAGTCCTAGGTGTCTATATCTCCAGTGAGACAGTGCTTCACATTCGAAGATAATGTTTCCTCCTCTTCCATGCACAACCTACAGATAGATTCCTCCCTATATATGCCAATTGTATGCATGTGCTTCCTTGAGCTACAGTGACCGGTGGGTAATCCCGTCACTTTCCTGATCTGGCCCATGCTAAGGTTTAATAATTCGTTAGTCAGCAACTCCGATGGTTTTTTGACCAGGAGTTTGCAAACAGAAGTGGAAGATTCAATTTTTGTAATTGATGTTACTAAAAAGAAGTGTTTAAGCTAGTTTACTTTAAAAATAAACTTAAATCTCTGTATTATTGTTCTACTACTGTAAACTTCATCCCAGTCATATTTATGTAGTTTACGAAATATACATATTATTTTCCACATTTACTTTTTCTTCAACAACCTAAACTCACCCATTCCCAATATATTTCCAACATCAGAACGTACCTGAAACAAAAATGATTGTTAGTTTATGTTTTTATAGATAAATGGTAAAATGTATTCGTTCAAATGCAAACATACAAGTTAACAGAAGCAAACATGAGACCCGGAAAATATGCCAACTAAAAGAAAGGTTATCGCAACGAGCCAGTTAGGAGCTAATGTTAACGATTGTACATTAGTAATTGTTAATATAATCGAAATAATATGACCGAGTGATTTCATCAACATACATCAATTTTAGTGTCTGTATCAGTATTGTCAATGCGAGGATTTTTAGACAATTTCGCTAATTTGGATCCAATAGTTTTTCGAATATTTTGCAGAAGGGATATACAATGAAATGGCTATTGTTTCTGAGGATTTTCCATTTGGACTAGGGTCGAAGACTCTATTTAGATAAACACTGTGTCCTTTTGATAATTTTGATATATTCTGGTAATTTGAATCGTAAGTTCGGGTAATTTTTATTTTTGCATCGGCAACACTGGACTGCATTCTATTTTCTATTTGATGTCAGCTGCCATTTATAATCTGCTTTTATATTTTTATACGTTATTTTATTATTTGCTTCATAAATTACAGAACAATCAGTCTATGTTAAGACTAATTTGATAATTAACTTAGTAAGGTAAGTACTATAATTATTTTTAGCAAGTTTGACTTTGTTTACATATCTCTTGACACTCTTGACAGTTAACACTTATGGTATCGATATTTGGTTATCGATTCAAAATATCGATTGTTACTACAAAAATACAACTACAGCGATATGAACACGCCCACCCAGGGCTCATGTTTGCTTCTGCCGACTGGAATAATTGGTGCAATAATAAGAAACAGGTATGAAAACTGGAATGGAATCCTCACATTTATCTAGACTAAGAAAATCCAACATTTAACTGCTATAGTTTACACCAAATTATATTTAAATAAATTGAAAACGCTCATTTACTTAATTACAGTTTCCTGTAACAATTGTCATATTTAAGTAAGGCGCGTTATCAACAGACGTTAAGATAATAGTATCATACTATTATAACGCCTTACAAATTTGAAAATTACTTTCTAAAGAGACCGTTCACTAGGCAGCAACGACACTTCTATATGCCTCGACAGACAATGAATTACACTTCCAAGTTAAACGGGGTTGGTATATATGAAAATATATTATAACCAACCATTCTGGTTTGTAATTAGAAGGTACAATATCACTTGCAGACCGGTTTCAGCGTATTTGCGCCTAATCAGAACAAGGTCTTTTCTTTGAAAAGTAAACACTCAATTGTTTCATTTTCACTAGTAACATCATAAGAGATTGGCAATAAAGTGAAAATAATTTGACAAATTTTCGAAAGCGTAATGCCAAAAGGCATCAGGTTTGAGAAAAGATCTGGAGAATTATTTACCTTCATTGTCATTCTAGTCTTTTCGTTAAGATAATTTTACAACGTTGCCTAAATGAAACGATTTTTAAACAATTAGAGCAAGAGCCCAGGGCCGCCAGACATTACTTATTTTCTGAGTAACAAAATGTATCGTACAGAGTACTGTTAGTGTATACTCTGAAGGTATACATACCTGCTAGCTTGGGCCGGCGGCCAATTTACAGGTACCATGTGCTAAAGGTACATAAAAACATCGCTTACTTTTCTTAGAGTCTGAGTGATAATTTTTGTATATATTTCACACAATTCTATTGAAAATTTAAAATCAATATTGCCAGACAGTTTTTGTCGGCAGTAATTTCCCCCAGATGCTTCAACGTTTGCGAAAAAATAACATAAGTTTACTTACAGTCTGAGTCTTGATTTTTATACATATTTTGGAAACTAGGCAAAAGGGTGCCGCACGTGTTTCTATCGGACCAGAACCTACAATTGGCATCGCAATAAGTTTTGCCAAACAAACACTAAATACCTGGACGGCAAGAAGAGCTTTAGACTTCTGGCATAATTTACCAGGATTGGTTCATTCAAGGGCTTTTATACATCCTTCGAAGAATGTCTTCAAACAAATGTTAGGTTATAGCAGGCATAACCTACGTTGTCCAACAGGCCTTTTAACAGGCCATTGTCATCTGACTCATCATATATTAAAACTTGGACTGTCGGAAGATCCGACTTGCTGTCTTTGTTTGGAAGATGATGAAACAGCAGAGCATATAATGTGTGCCTGCCCTGCCGCGGCTCGAATCAGGTATCTGATGTTTGGCAGGGTCTCTCTCTCGCCCTCGGACCTGAAATATCATTCACCAAATAAACTAATCGGCTTTGTTAATCTGAATTTGTTTGGTGAAATCTGAATAGGTGTGAGCCACAATAGACTCTTGCGAGTCGCAGTGGAGGGCATTGTAGACCCACTCAACATAAACCTAACCTAATCTAACCATAATCAATGCGAGATTTTAAATATGTCTGGGGGATATTTAGCCCCTACAATTTGTGTGGGTGTTTGCAACTAGTGTTGAAATAGTTTCCAAAATATTATGTATAAAACGCAAACTTTAAAGCGTCTGGGGGAAATTACTGCCGACGAAAACTGTCTGGCCATATTGATTTTAGATTTTTAATAAAATTGTGTAAAATACATACAAAAATTATCACTCAGACTTTAAGAAAAGTAAGCGATGTTTTTATGTACCTTTAGCACATGGAACCTGTAAATTGGCCGCCAGCCCAAGCTAGCAGGTTATACACTAACACTACTCTGTACGATACATTTTGTTACTCAGAAAATAAGTAACGTCTGGCGTCCCTGGGCTCTTGGACTAAATATAATACATATGTAATTGTGTATTTCTTTGGTTATTTTTCGGGAAAATTATATGGTATAGTCACATTATTAATATGTGTTGGTTTTCTGTAAATTTAAATATCAAGTAGGTATATTATTGACTCTTAAATTTTCAAATCAAGAAAATTAATCAAGTTATTTTTTCGATTTAAATGTCTGTGCTTCTGCGCTCCTGTTTCCTTTTGTTAATTTCTTCTCAATCACTGTTGTTGATATTAATTCCTATGTAGCTTATTTCGTTTGTATTCTTAATAGTGTACTCTTTATTGTCTACAATACTCCGAAACGTCAAATATCTATCCAGCTGTTCATTACTAGTTCTCATGTATTTGGTTTTATGGTCATTTAACTGGAGACCCTTTTTTCTCGCACTATTTTCCAGACTTTTCAAATCTTCTATTGAGTCTAGAGTTATATACATCTTCAATCATCATCAAAATTTATAAAAAGATTCAGTTTTCATTCAAACTCATTAGTTTTATCGAAACCGCTGACAGTTCCACGCTTCATAAAAGAAAATATTTTGCAGTGGATAGTGGGTCATCAATTCCCGTTGATAAATTCAATTTTCTGGGGTTCATTAGTTAACCGTTTTTTATACGTTTAAATTTCGGTATGTATCGATTGTTTTGTTTCTTTCACAACTTCCAACAATTTTTCAGCGTCAGCATTTAATCACCGTTTTTTACTGAACATTAGCTCTCTTAGCTGTTAATCTTTTTCTATTTCGTAAATTAACCCACGAGTTGGATCGTTTTAGATTTTTTTATATAAACGTCTCGAAAAATTACTACTCAGTGGCAAATTAGAAACGATTCGGTTTGAAGAACGTTTCAATTTACAAATCTAGTTTAGTAGAAGTCAAAATAATAGTGTAAAACTATTAAAACGCATTACACATTAGAAAATTACTTTCCAAAGGGTAGACCGTTTACTTGGAAGCAACATATACTTCTCGGGCTATATGCCCCGCAGACAACGAATTACACTTCCAAGTTAAACGGGGTTGGTATATATGCAATATAAAACCAACCATTCTGGTCTACCCCTTGTCTGATTGTAAAATAGTGAATTACGTCATTTCATGAATAGATTAAGCATTTCGTGAACTGCTTCCGAATCTTCTAATTCCTCATTCCGCATAATGTTTGTTGTAGACAATATGCCATTGTTTTGCAAGTAGGCACTATTGATTATTTCGGAACCACCGGTCAGAGGCTATAATATGAGACCTCGGCAACTCAGGCTTTAGGCTTTTTGTGCACTTGGTTTTACCGTTTTAGCGAAGAAACCAGTAGCACTTATTATGACCAACAATCGTTTCATTAGATTTTTCTTGAAGAAATTCTCCATAGAGTACTTTAGTCCTAGGAATCTTTATCTCCAATAAGACAGTGCTTTACATTCGAAGATGATGTGCGAGGTCGTTTCCTCCTCTTTCTTACACAACCTACAGCTGGTTCATCCCTATATATACACGTATTTTCTTATGGTACAGTGACCGGTAATCTCGCAAGTTTTCTTATTTGGCTCCTGCTGAGGCTAATTATTTAGTTAGTCTGCGACTTTGAGGTGTTTTTTACTAGGCGTTTGCTGTCTTCCTTCTTTGGCAGGTGGCTCCAGTACGTCTGATGTTTTTTTGCATCCCCCGAGATGTTAAGCCACGTGCAGCAGTACAACACCCTTGTGTCTCGGGACCCACTCAGGTGTTACTCTATTCTGGTTTGTGAGGGTTAATATTTTTTGAAGGCAGTCACAGACCAGACTAGATCTGATCTGGGTATATGTTAAAAATATCAGTGCTGCCCGACCGTGAACTCCAGCTCCTGCTCCTATATTAGTTTTAGATCCAACGTTCCTTTCTGACTACATGCTTCCAGCACATCTCAGGTTAGTAGGAAATGGTATGGTTGGATGGCGTTAATTGTGGCTAATATGTTATCACTTCACGTTTTTAGAAACGAGTTGGTGATAACATCTGTGATTCTTGAATGACTGTGGGTGTTGTTACCTTCGTGCTAATTTTATTGATCACTAATCACTATGAAGAGTATTAGGCCGCAAGTGGTAGGTGACAAGGTGAGGATATTAAGAGATGATGCGATTATATTTTAGGATGTTCAGTTGGTTAAAGGACGAAAGAAAAACATTGATTAGTATTTCCTGCAATGTCGTTTAAACCAAGGGAGCTAGTGTTTACCCTGTAAACCAATTGCGTTATCAATACAGCGAATTGCATCATATCTGCCGAGACCTCAGGAATCATATGTCCATCATAAAGTATCAAAATTTACTGCCGGAGTGCAGTCAGTGCTGGGTGGCGTTCCGCGAATCCATCGCCTTTCGCAAATATGCAGATGTAGCTGACAGTTAGATGATTGGCCGCGCTGTCTCTTGACACATAGATCAAGTATAAACGCTACATTAAAAACTGGGCAAAACTAAAGGCGATTTCGTGGTAATCGAGAGGCGATTGTCTCTTCATCCGCTGTGATATTTTTGATATCTTTTCTTGGATTCGTAGTTTTGTTGAAGATGCATTTTTCGCAAAAATGCAATAACGCAAAAATGTATTAGTTAATATATTGTTTTAGACATATAATTTATATATTCAACAACTTCAAAATCGTCATTTAGTGAAATTATTTATTGTAATAATCCATCGTTTTCTCATAATGAAATTAGACTCACTTAAAAGCAAAAAATTTATATTTTTGTTGATGATAAAAACGTGGATTAGATGAACCCTTTCTTATATCTTTAACAATATTTCTCACAATTCCAAACAGCCATCTTATAGTAACAGACAGCTGAGACAAATAATACTTCGAACGATAATGGAAGTCTGACGACCCCAATTTCTTATAAAGTCCACTTAATAAAAGTGATAGATGATTTCAAATAATGGAAAATTTTCTCTCTTTCAAAACAAGAATCGCTAGAGTTAGAAACTATTTTGATGTAAGCATCTGAGTAATAAATTCATGATGAACTGAAACATTGATATGTTTATTTTGTTTTCAAGTTTGAGTAGCAAAAACTACCAAAATGTATTAACGTCGCGTCTGAGAGCATAAAGTGTGAGAACTATAGAGAAATGTTGATTTTCGATCACTCTGCAAGAGTTTACCTACTAGTTTTCATAAACAAATTCACTTCCAGTATCTTTTAATAAAAAATTCCTGACGAATTTGATAAAAACATAATAAATATTGATTTTACATATTAATATCAGAAAACGTTTCAAAAATTCCCACTTGCAAATTCCATACCTAATACAAAAATCGCATAAAGTTTTTACGTTCATTTGTTTGAATAAATGCAGGGATGTAGTTATTTATGAACATTCTACAGGGGTTGGAAGACTGTACGGCGTTTCTTTTCACAAAAAACATTTAACGTATGAAGGTATTCAGAATTTTCAGACACACAAGTGATTTTGGTTCTGGAAATGTTTTAACTAAACTTCATCACTTAAGGAAAAAAAAAAAAAAAAAAAAAGGGGGTGGGAGCGGATAGTTCAGTTTCACTTATGTTCTACAGGTCTTACATACTTTCGATTTTGGACTACGGATGTACCTTGTACGGTTCTTCATCAAAATCCAATTTGATAACTATCGATAGTATCCAATATAGATCTCTGAAAATTTGTTTGGGAGCTATGATGTCATCACCCAATCAAGCAGTATTGGCAGAAATGCAGGAACCTCCGCTAATGATTCGAAGACAATTTTTAGCTAAAAAGCAGTTGATAAAATACCGATCGTTTAACACATCCATGGTCTCGAAAATCGCTTATGTAAACTCTTGCAACCTCTCTCTTCCTTACTGGAGAATAAAAAACCCCACCATTGTCGGATGCCTTTTTAAATACCATCTCAGATATTAGTCTCATTAACAACCAATCTATTTTCCCAATATACCAGTATAGTTATGGTTCATTGATATTCCGACCAACAGTCATATACCCATCATATTCGGACTTACCTAGTTTAAATAAATTGATCTTGAAAACCACATTGGCAGGATGTAATAAAAATTTTTACAGATGGGTCAAAAAATGATGACGGGACCGGAGCAGCTATTTTTGTTTCTGACTTGGACTTAGTCAAACGATTTAAAATTTCAGATGATTTTTCAGTATATACAGCTGAGGCACTAGCTGTGAGAGAAGCCTTACACTGGTGTAGTTTAAATTCATTTCAAAACGTGGCCATCATGTCGGATTCTAAATCTGTTTTGCAAGCAATAGAGAGTTCTCCATCAAAATGTTTCAGGCAACATCTTATTTTTGAAATTAAGCGGTTGCTATATGACTTGAAAAATAGTGGGAAGAAAATTCATCTTATCTGGGTGAAAGGACATTGCGGGATAGATGGAAATGAAAGAGTGGACTACGAAGCAAAAGCGGCATGTAGAATATCTAAGTTAACTAAGACCCAATCATTTTCGGACTTAATAAATAGCCACAAAGAATTAGCCCACACACGTTGGAAAAACTATTATCAAAATATTGCAAAAACTAACAGCAATTAGTATTTCCATTTATATCCGCAACTCCCCAGTAAAAGTAACCTCTTAAACTTAGATTATAGCAAAAGACATCAGAGAATTCTCACACGTTTAAAAGTGAATCATGGACGTTTACGGGCTCATCTACACAAAATAGGTATTTTCAACACACCTTTTTGTACTTGCGATAATACATCAATAGCTGATCTCAATCATATTTTTTTTGCATGTGAGGATCGACTGACAGAAAGAACAGAACTTTATAATTCTCTCATAGCCTACAACTTTCCCATGCCTGTTAATTTATGTTCACTTCTGGCAAAAAACGAAAAGGTTATTTTTGACCTACTTATACGTTCTGTTAATGATGCTAAACTTGAAATATAGACTTTTCCTTCAGATTAATATCTAAACTTCCTATACTCCCTGTGGTTAATGGACACCGTCCGAGACCATCTCTCTCACACACACACACACACACATCACTTAAGAATTATTTAAATTATATAAAATACTGGTAGAATCTTTATAAGGTGTGTCCCAGCTCGTACTAAGTAGATGATAGAGAAACTAAAAATAATTATAAATTTTTTTCCTAACGTCCATAACGAACTATAGGGCTCTAAAGTTGGGAATTATTATTGGAGACTGGTAATTTTTTTACCGTTTTTAAACAAAATAATTGCACACTTTTTGGTGAAATAAACAAATCTATACTACACTTGTGGAGTCAGGGAAGGACTAGGTTCATTTTTTTTTTCAGTTACAAATGCAACAATTAACTTTTACAAATATTTTCAAGAGAAATGTCCTATTTAGGGTTTTGTTGTTAGTTCAACTTTTGATAAATTAATGTTCGTCTTTATTAGAGTTTTTCATACATAAACAATGTGATTGGTTATTTTAATACAGGGTGTTTCAGTGGATATTTAAGTTTTTGTATGCGCCCTGTACCGACCTCGTACAAGCTAAGCAGCGCATGTCACGTCGATTTATGGAGCAGATTGATGCGGATTTTAGTCACCATGGTGCGCATCGCGCTTTCAAGCTGGAGGCATATTTTAAGGCGAACGAGTCCTATATCCTAGCACTTCAGCATTCGGCGTATAGCTAAAGCCCCATCGGCTAATCTTGTTAAATCGTGAGTTCAACGATTTCGAGAAACAGGAAGTGCGGCAAATAAACAATACCCTGGTTGCCAGAAACCTGTAAGAATACCAAACAATATTGGGTACGGCGAGCAGTAATTCAACAGCCGAGGCGTTCCCTTCAGAAACAAGCGCAAGCGTTAAATCTCTCACTTGCCAGTTTACACCGTATTTTAAAACAAGATTTACGCAATAGTTAAAAATACAGACTATGCTCACCGAAAGCGGTTTGCGGCAAAAGTGATTAACAATTTCTGGAATGCCGGTGGCCTAGAGGTGGTGATGTTTATAGCAAATTAGACTGGCGGCACTAAGCAGCACTGAAAGCACTCTGTCTTGATGTTGGTTGTGCGACTGTCAAAGTTCTGCACTGGTTTTAAAAATATTTATGTTCGTCTCGAACATGTACCAATTTAGTGCGGTCCTGGTGAGAATTTGGCTGGCTTGCACTAGGTGCGGTTTTTCAGCACTCAGTGTATAGAACTGTGCTAGTACAGTTCTAGAGGAACAATCCCAGTCGAATCAATGGTTCAAACTTTACTGCGCCCAACCATTCGACATTCGGATATAATGCTGGGATATGGTTTCAATAGAATGGTGCTACGCCACATACCTCAGCAATATCCATGAAGGCCGTTTCCAGGCACGGTTATTTCGCTAACGTCCTTTTTCGACACGTTCACCGGATCTCACACCTCTGGATTTTTTTGTGTGGATACCTAAAGTCTGTCGTGTATACAAACCCTTCTGCTAACATCCAATAATTAAATGAATTAACAACATTCCAACATTTCAAGTTTCGGCGGAAAACCTGAAATTTGGGTGGAAAACCTGAAATTTGAGCGGGAAACTTGAAGTTTTTAACGGGAAACCTGAAATTTTTAGACTGAAATTTTGGCGAAAAAATTGGAATTTTTGGCGAGAAACCTAAAACTTCATTGATTAATATTGATGACAGAAAAACCTAATACTTTTTTGACATAAACAATTTTTCCATAATTTTAGATTCATACCAATGTAACTTTGGAATTATTATTGGTAGAATTATGCGGTCTTAACGGTTGTATTTGTAATTTAATAGATTATGAAAATATCTTCTATAAGTTCCTTGTGGCATTACTTGTTATTTTTTCTTATTTTCTTGGGAATCAAACCACAATAATGTTTTTTTATTAACAAAATTTCCAAAATAAGCAAGAAAAAAAGCGCTATCCCAATAAAAACCGTTCCTGGAACGTGCACTTCCCTGGATTCCATTTCTAGTGAACTACATATCGTTAGAATGTCATGAAATAAAATAATTTATTTCTCATTTTACCAGAGGTGTGATCTACTATGAATGGACCTTAATAAAATTTGACAACAAAGTTTTGTAGTCTTAAACTTCAAAATATTATTGATTGTCTAGTTGTCAAAATTTTTTTCGTTGTGTCAGATAGGGACCAAAAATTTTTCATTCATTCATTATTAGTTAATCTTGACAACGGTAGCTGGAACGCTACCGAAACGTTGAAATAAAAAAATAAAAAAACATTATTGTGGTTTGATTCCCAAGAAAATAAGAAAAGATTATGAAAAACTGAAAATATATACATGGTGTACTATTTAAAAAAGTATGTTAATAAGTTATTTTGGTGCAACGGTGCACCCTATATACTTCTAATCGACTTATGCAGATGGTCTGGATTATTTGAAAAAACTTTTATTCAACGTGTTTTTTTTGTAAACCTAACGGAAATCGAAATATTCGCAAGTTACGTTACTTTATGAACACACTGTATACATTCAAATGTCGGTACACATTTTCCTACACAATAATTTCAACTGACTACCATATTTTGTATCCACATCAGCTTGCGCTAAACCATCTGAAGAATTTTGTTTAAATTGAGAGCCAATATTGATATCGATAGGCGCGATTCTATTCAGAAATATTACTTCGGAATTTTATATTTTCAGAACCTTGGGATGATATATGCTGTATACGGAAAGCAGAACATTTTGTTTTTGGAATTTATTGAAGAATATATTGAGCAAAAATGAATATATTGGTGTTATTTCCATTTTTTAGCACCTTGAAGGGCTGTCAATCCTATTTATGTAAATATGAAATGGAAAAATATGTGTTGTTTATATTTACATATTTCTGAAATTGCTCAGGTTTGTATGGTCGGGTTGAAATAATTTGGCTTTTTATATCTGTACATAAAAATATAATGCAACATAAAACAGAATCAAAATATTTGCTATAACCAGTCGTTGGCGTAGTTGTTAAAATATATTTCGATGGCTCCATATATGAAAACATAATGTCAATATTTTATTTCGTAGTAACACAATTAGTATAATCAAGCTGCCAGTTTTGTATATCCGAAAAATAGAAAACATTTTGGTTTAAAACAAAACTTTATCATAAACAGAATAATAATCCAGCTGATAAAATGTACTTCAATTTCCCGTTTCCGGAATTAATATTCGAGAACGAAGAGAGCATAGTAGTACCGTATTCTACATCAAATATCAAAGAAACCGCGTAGGTTCATTAAGACTTCCCTACTGTAGGCTAGACCAGCATGTTACGAGGAGTTTATTATTCTTTGTTCATCATGTGCGATTAATTTAGTTTTTTTAATTCTAAAATGTTATCTAAAAGGTGCATCGATTTATTGTGCAAGAATTCCAACCACAGATTATCTCACCGGCATAATCGAAGTACTGCTTAACTTGACCCAGAAAACTATACTTTACACTGTTACTGTTGAGGGCTTTTAATCTCAAGTAGCATTGTTTAGTTAATGAACTATCATCCATGATTTTCACTCTATTTAACCACAACAACGCCGATTTGAATATAAAAAAACTTAACCTGACGGTTTTAGTTTCTACTGTTACCATATAATTGGGAGTGCAAAGGGGCCGCCTTTTACATCAATGATATATGTATAAGGAAATGTAACAAGAAACTAATGTGCAAAAAGCTGTAAGAAAAGTTTTAAGTTTCAGTTTTATGTGAACAAAACATTTCATGCCTATATTCGCCGTATACCAATAAGCGAAGCTTAAGGGTTAAGTTTGCTTAACACTTCAGTTTTGTATGCACCACATCCACAAACGTTGGTATGCTCGCTTAACTTTAAGCGGTCAAATTTGGAGGCTTTATATTTTAAAGCCAGGCTTATTTTAGACATAATAACAATAACCTCACATTTTATTATTTGTTTTGTCCAGATACAATATTCTACTATAAATGTGGAGGTTTGTGAATAATCTAAATTCTAAAAATTTGTGTCGTTTCGCATTCCATTAGAAGGAATGTGAATTTGATAAATAATGATGGAAATTGAAGTTGAAATCATACTGGAAGACGATAATGATATATTAGATATTATTGTTTTTGGACTCCCACGAAGACGTTTCAAGAGGTCCAAGTATTTTAAGGCCTTCTATAGAAGATTCAGACTGACTAAGCCTACAACACTATATATGCTGGAGCTCATAGAAGATGCTTTAGAATTCGAAAACGACATGTAAATACCTTTTTTAATACAATTTAAACACATTTATAGTTAGTACTCTATCTAATTTATAGGTGGTTGGATACCTAAGGGTAGAAAATACTATGATTAGGTATAATATATTTAGATCTTATTGGTTTTTTTATCTTCTATTATGGGTGCATATTTATTAGCTATAATTCTTAACAAGTGGCACTTCTTCGTAGTAGTAAAGTTTGGAACTCTTACTTTTCCCCTCACTTCTCAATAAATATCAAAATACGCAGTAAATATCGTAAATACTAAATAAAACCAAACATTCAGTTCACAGTTATAGTTCACACATACTTTGACAGTTGATACTCAACATAAAATATTCAAATACCCTAAAAAATACAACGTTGCCAAGTTCTTCCAACGCTTAGTTGAACCACACTTATTGGTCTGCGGTGCAGGCTTGAGTTTTAAGCGGGCTTACGGAAGCTTCGCTTGAAAGAGAAAACTGAGAATACGGGCCTTAATATCATAAGGCATCTTTCATAAAAAAATGAAATAATTTTTTATGTTGTACAAGTAATGATTTTCTCCCATTTAGTGAACTACAAAAATGTTTCAAGTATAATGGGCTGATTAGGGTCTAGAGTGCGAGCTGACTGATGATAAGAATAAAATCCTGCACGTGAACTCTGTAACAGAATAGAAAGGAAATTTATTTCTATGCTAGGAACACAAAACAGTCTAACCCACAAAACAGAATAAAGGTTGGACTGTTTTGTGGGTTAGACTGTTTTGTGTTACTAACATAGAAAGAAATTTTCTTTCTACTCTGTTACAGAGTTCACGTTCTGATGCTTTTCGCGCCTACGCAATAACCCAATATATTTTAAAAGCTGCTACAGGGTGTATAGCTCTGGCTTCGAATAGAATTCCCGCAATTTTCCCGACTATTTTTCACAATTTCACGTCATAATAAAGCAAGAATTAAGTACTTTAAATACATAGTTTATTTGCAAATAATAAAATACACTTTTCACATGTTTTTACACTCATACAATAAATTAATTAGTTTCAATGCTTTTGTAACTCTTCAATTCGATCGTCAATAGCCATAGCTTTTATTAATTTTCTTTTTTAGTTTCCAGTTCTTACATCTCTTCGGCTTTTCTCTTTTCGTTATCTTCCCTTATATTTTGTTGATCTTCATTTTTCTTATTTTGCAAAAATTATTTGTATCTGCTGTGTTCCATACGTATAGCTAAGCATCATTTTACTGTCAATAGATGGATCTACATTTTTCATACCGCCTGCTCATGTCACTGCATCGTAAATAAGACGTAAGTGTGTCATATGTTTTGTCTAGACTTATGAGAGCCGCAGTCCTCTACTCTTATACGGCATTACGTTAAACATAAATACCACGAAATTCCCGTTAAAAAAATTAATCCCGCTTATTTCCCGCTTTTTCCTGCTAAGAAAAAATCCCTGCTCTTTTCCCGCTTTTCCCCGTTTTCCCGTCAGCTAGACACCCTGTGCTAGGCGAGCTCTTACGCTAAAATTTGAATCTTAAACTCATGGGTAATCATAATCATGGAAGGAATCGACGTACAGATTTCGTGTGGTTGAGTTTTTTGATAATAATTGTTATACCAAAAAAAATTGAAAGTTTTCTGAACTCTTTTTTGAAATAATCTATTTCAAAATCAAATAAGTGATCGATTTATTGAATCGGTTAAGCTTTTTGTATGAAAATTATTCGTAAAAAATCCAAAAACTATTAAAAACCTTTTTAAATACACAGTATTCATTTATTGCTAGTAAAATAAAGGATAATATATTTGTAAAATATAGAAAACAACATAGATTACCTATGTCTTTTTCAAAAAATGTATGGAAAATGAAGAAAGAGTATTTATTGAGTACTAGTAGGTAACTACCAGATAATAAAGTAAATACTTACCTTGTGTATAGAATTATAATGCTTGGAAATAACGACCAAAAATTCAAACTACACTTAGGTAGACTACCGAAAATTTCGATAGTTTCACTACCGTAAATAATTATAAACATAGGTACATACTCCCGAAAATTCTAAAATACACTTATATTACAATGTATTGATTAGTCATGTCATTCGACATAAACAAGTGTTTGTCATCGATGTGCCCTATTTAAGAATATAAAGATAGTTTTTTCTATTCTTTAATAAGCTATTTTCCGGACTCATTCAAGTCCGGGAAATAACTCATTACAGTACTGAGTCCGGGAAATTTTTACTTCCCGGAGTGCTTTAAAAATATTCACATTTGTAAAAGACGAGCATCGAATATTTTGTCCATATTATCACAGGATTCAACTTTTTGGAGATATCCAAGATGAATGCCAAAAGGATATTCTCATTTATGCCGTTCTCCACCTTATAGGTTTTTCTTCACTCGTGGAAGAGATGGTATTCCTTCTCACACCGAGCAGAAGACTTCGTAGGCACAAATTAACTGGTTGCTTTAGCACATTTAAGCTCGATTTCTTCCATTTTTTACGAAAATTATCACAAAATACACAGTTTTTACTAATCTACTCGCATCCAAATGTAGCAAAATAAAGAGTGTAGTAATTTTTCTTCGCAAAAACTCATTTTTCTACCCCAAAAAAGTATACATTAGGATAGGATGCAAAAATTAATCGTGCATTAAATCGTATGTTTTAGCTTTTTCTATTTTAGTATCCACATCGTCACCTTTTATATTTATTAAGCTATTCATTAATCTCAAACATTGATATGCGTTCAATATATCTTATACGATTATTCTTTGGATAAAATATATTTCAACCCGACTACAATGATCCTCATTCCAGCTGCTGATGGAAAGCACGTCGTCGCGTCTAAGAGGCGCCAGACGATGTTTTTCGCATCGTTTTTGTTGTGTCTGCTACGTTTCCCCTTGTGCAACTTTGGATTTTCCCACACTTTAGAAGAGTTTATCATATTATTTTCTCCATTTAAATTGCTAGAAACATAACAGTGAAAAAACATCTATTATCAAATTAAAATAATTATACTTAATATTTATTAAATACATACCTATATAAATAAAACTAATAAATGTTCATACACTGTATGGATGGAGTGTTAAACCAATTCAATCATACCAATAAGGTTTGGTATTCAATATAAAAATTGTGAAGTCGATTGCTTACTTTTAAGTTTATTATTTATTTTTAAGGTAATTTTAAAACCTTTGGTGATACTCGACACTGCTTTACACTACCTCTATCAGTTTCTAAGGAAGATAACTTGGTTATCGAGGCTCTCGTAAAAAACTGTAAAGAGTTGATGTAGTGAAACTGTAATACAGTATTTATTGCTTATTTGTATCCACTATAAATAAAATAAAGTTATTAAAAAAGCTAATCGTTATATTCAAACCAATAAACATGATGACAATCTACTAATAACTAAAATAATAATTTGTATAGATGACAAAGATTCTAAAGCAATTACTTATTTTTAGATTACAATTGTGATTTTAGTTATTTCAGTAAACATATACTCGTAAATATAAAATATGATAATCCGCCATCTTAGCTAAAGCACCGAACACAAACGTGTCACGTCAACCTTTTGTATATCGTTCGAACATTTATTCTCTAGTTTTGCATCGTTTAAATGATATTTAAGGCGGATTTAGCGGATGCATAAGCATAATATTTTCATTAATGCATCATAACTATTACAACTTCTCTAACACATAGTGCTTAACAGATGGGTCATTTATCCATTCCTCAATTCATAAGCATAATCATAAATGTTACTGTCAAGTGACAGTTCTATCTATCACGGAACATATAAAATTAGTGTGTTCTGTAACCTTCGTCATCATTCAACAACAATAACAGAGTTATAACCGCATTTATTGATATTTCTGTATTTCAATTTCATCAAAATAATAAAATATTCATCATGAAGACCAAAAAGTTCCTTGTATCGTTATTCTCATACTACTACACATTATTAACGACAAGTGTCGCAGCTGTTGCATCAAATATGAGAAAAGAAAGACGTTGGGGTGTGAGGCCTATCAACCGCAACAGGGACACTGAAGATATGCATAAAAACGAATAATATTGCCCTACCTGTACACTCTGCCAAAACAGACAATGTCTCCCAGGCATTTTCCAGTACCACTTTGTTTTTGTATCCTTTATTTTTGAGATCCCATATATATGGAAATTTTTCAATTTCCTCAATGAAAAGCCTCTCTTTCAAACTCATACTGACAGGTTAATTTTAACAAAAATGATGATAGTGTACTTATTACTTATTTATATTTTTAGTTATATCTTGCTTCTGGACAAACTTTTGAGGTTAACAAGTATGACAGTGACATTTGTGAATAAAAATACGGCGCAATGAAATCCACGCAGGCGCACTTTCTATTTCGACACATCATTATCCATAAAAGTTAAAACTTGGGAACTTCAAGGTTATGCGTTATGGGATGTGCATTACAACTAACTGTTACGGATTGGATAAACCGTTTCATTTGCAACTACAGTGTTCAACTCTTATGAGTTATGCATTAAAGTTATGCTAACACAAAAAATTATGCTTATGCATCCGCTAGATCCGCCTTTACTCGTTACAGAATTCAGGGCGCGCAAAATAATTCAAATGTACCTGCATTTCAGATGTTCTATCAAATTCATTCGAATTGTGGCAGACACCAAACTAAATATAACATTGAGTACTTTTTAAACAGCATCTCACTTACAATTAATCAGCAAGCAATGTGCAATATCTGTAATCGACATTAAAAAGAAACATGCAATGGTTGTTGATTTATAGATCTGGGGTCCGGTAAAAACGTACCTTGTTAGAAGACGATTTAAAACAATGTTTTTAAATACATGTTATCTTTTGGTAAGTAGCCACCGAATATCAACTACTCCGCTGGAAGTTTAACTACTATTGAATTGTTTACAAAACATTTGACTGAAATAAAATAAGACATAGCAGGAATTATAATTTAATAAACATAATAAGTCAACAGACAATTTTTACAAATTTTTTAATATTGACAACCCTATGTGAGGTTTATTTTGTTTTGTTCCTTTTAAGGTCGCGATTTATAAATTTGATTGTAAAATAAATACATATTTTTTGGAAACTTGTACAGGGGTGGTTGAAAGGTACATTTAAACATCTCTAACAAATTTTTTCCAATTTTTCCATATTATTTAAATTACCCATAAATATATTTTTTCTACATTCATGCAAAAAACAACACTTTTGTGAAACACATTTAATGGAAAAAGTGGTTCTTTTTTGCACTAGTGCAACAAAATTTTTGTTGCGCTCATCTGTCATTCTTGTCAGTTTTGTGATGATTTATGACAAACAAACATTTAAATAAAATAAAAATCCAGAGCAAGTGTCTGATCCTGCTCTAGTACAGCAATAATATATGTATATTTTACTACTTAGTCTCAACGAGTTACAATTATTGCAAAAATCTTCAATTATTTAAAATTTAAATGGTCAAAGCGACAACCAGCTATGATTAAGTACTGACAACTTAATGTTGCTAAACAAATATTTCAGTTTGAAAATAATGAATATGTACAAATTCCAAGTACACTAAGAAATATTAGTATTGAAAATTGCACAAATTGTTCCTTTACTTTTAATATTAGTTGAGTTCCTAACATATTATATTCTAATTTTCCAGTTTTTGCATGAATGTAGAAAAAATATTGTATGCAACTCGTGCAAAAAACACTCACTTTTTGCACTTGTTGCATAAATAACTATTTTCTATGATCGTGCTGCGTGCTACGATGTGCTGTGCAAAAACTTTAATTTTTTGCACTAGTGAAAAAAGTTCCTTACTTTGATGCACTAGTACAAAAAGTACCTTACTTTGATGCACTAGTGCAAAAAGTACCTTATATTTATGCACTGGTGCATAAAATATTTAAAAGCCAATGGTATACACGGGACACTGCTTTCGCAAATTTTTTGCTTCTTTGTTAGTGAAATCAGGGGCAGATATATTAACATTAAAACGTCATGGAGGGTGGAAATCTTCAACTGCAGCGGAGGGCTGCATCAAGGAGTAATTTTTCAAAAAATCAAAAATAGCTGTTCAAACTTTAGAAGGTGAACCTAGTACCAGTACCGGAAGCATCACAATCCGAAAAAGAGCTGTTTCAAGTGTAAAACCTGATGAGACATCCACAAGTAAAAATGAAACCAAAATTCGAAAAATCAGTGAAAATGAAGTTTGTCCATCACTAACAATTATAAATTGTGATATTAAAATTAAAATCAACTCAAAACAGTGAAATTAGTACCTAATTTTTGTTGTATTTAACAACTTATTGTAAAATTTGATATAAAAATATATATTATTTTATTTCGATCATAAAAAAAATATTGTGTGCAAACTATTTTGTTGGTAATAATTAAAATTATGGCTTTCTGGCGACCATTCGAAGAGGAAGATATTATTACAGAATACATAATTGACAAATGTTTCAAAAAAATCTATTATTACAATTATCGGTAAAAGTGTTATTCATCTGAAAAAGATGAAAAGCAATAATAAAAAATTTGTCTGAAAACGGTTCTGCTTCTGCTTACAGATCTCGAAGACAAACTGTGAAACGGTGCAAATTAATTTTACTCACAACTATACTTCTATACTTTATGCAGATCGTTTCCATTATTTGCAGCACAAAGAGACATGTTTTGTCGCACATTTTTGTCTCTGACACTTGTGCCGGAACATGTCGCGGACTGTTTCCATTTATGGAAATCCCGGGACTTGTCTTAGAACTTGTTTCGGCACATGTCGTGATACAAAATTGTAGTAATGTTAACGTACCTTTAATGTTCGGTTGCTATGCATAGCAAGTGCCATAAAATATCGTTAACTCTGTTCTACTCACAGTACAATTCACTATTGTTTATTAGATCAATCAATTTGAAATAGAATTTTGTACTGTCTAAAAACCTATTATTTTCGCTCGCTGACGGATTTTAACCACTATTTTTCTACGCAGGAGCTATGTATATTATTTTGTAAAGGTTTG
The DNA here is from genome assembly GCA_949126875.1 of Lochmaea capreae. Lineage (NCBI taxonomy): Eukaryota > Metazoa > Arthropoda > Insecta > Coleoptera > Chrysomelidae > Lochmaea > Lochmaea capreae. Next base: position 16,436,564 of record OX421407.1, on the reverse strand, counting down.
ACAGATATATTATATGACATGTCCCGTTTCAAACCGGTTAAGGTATTTTAGATTGCTTCTTGTACGATTGTCACTGCGTCACTCATAGATTATGTTAGAAAGAGCAGAATTGATAGTTTTTTCTGAAGTTACGCAGGATATTGAAGTCTACAGAAAGGATGGAAATGTTTGTTGTTATGAGGTGCCAGGTTGAAGTTTAAGTGAAAATTAGATAACCAAAGAATTATTTATCTCTCAAAGCAAATAACTTCAAAAAGTCCACTATAAAACTATCAAAAAGTACTAGATTTTTACTAAATATGTTATGGTTGTTGTATTCAACTGAACTAGATATTGTGAAGCAATTTTAATTAAGGTTACTTTATTTATTAGTTAAATTATATTTACAAGACAGTGAATCGTCGTATAGGTACTATGCAAAAAATAAGAATTAAGTACAACTTTTCACAGGTAAGCAGCAAGTTCTGAACAGTTCTACAGTTTTAAAATGACCATTGTCGCATCTCTTGATATATAAATACCATTTAACTATTTAAATCTTCACATAGCACGGCAGTGTTATTAGAATATGTGACCTCTGTGTGCATTGCTATCCTTGTTTTGAAGTGAGAGAATCGATTTAGATGTTGGTTGTGAACAAAGTGTGTTGTCTTCATAGCGGGTTATTCATCTAGTCCGTTTAGTGATCCAAGAGGCAAACTGTGCAGTCATAACATAGTGATCCGAGCAAATAAATTAGGAGAGACTTTTAAGCCAAAACGTAATCTGGTAAATCTGAATGATCCAGAGCTAGTGCTAAATGAAGTGATGCCTCTCGATTCTTCATGTCTTCAAGTCCAAAGTGCTGAAATATTTAGTTCTTCCTAACTGGTCTAGGATATCATTTATCATTGGTAGAGGAAACTTATCTGCCACTAATTTTTTATTAAGCAGCGTATAATCTACCACTAGACGCCATTTTTTATCTCCGTTATCGGATTTTTTAGGAACTAATAGGATGGGACTATTATAGTCGGAAATAGAAGGTTTGATAATTGGATTGGATCAAAAGATTGCCTGTTAATTCGAAACTTGCCTCTCTTGCTTTACAAGTACTAGTTCCTTTTTCTTCAACTTACTTGTGCAGGATTTTTTGCTCTAGTATTAATTAAAACTAAACAGCGAAATCGTCTTGATGTCGATAGCGACCTAATGATAGCTCTGACAAAAACAGAACCTAGAATTAACCAACTGGTTCTGAACATGCAATCTCAAGAGTCTCATCAGTACCTACTCTTATTTTATTTTTTTGATGAAACATTTTTTGTTTTAATTTAAAATTTTAAAAATTGTTTATTATAATTAAAATAAAAGGCTTTTAAGTACATAATGTGCCTTTTTTTTGTATTTATTGAAAATGTAAAGGGAGGGGGGCATGAAAAAATTATTAATAGTCCGGGGAGCCTCAACAAAACAAAGGTTGGAAAACCCTGATCTAATGAATCATGATTTTTGTGTGGGAATGTTAGAAAGTTTTCCCTTATTTATTTAATCCACGCTACATTTTGTTGTTCTATACGCTCTTATGAATGTGTATATAAAACTCATACATAATCGATTTCTAAAACCACGCATTTCTTTTCTGAAAGTCTTTTCAAATAGTTTTGCACAGATTTGTGCTCGCATATTGAATTTCCTCCATCAAAATCCACTCCTCTGCCAGACAATTTATTTTCTCGAATGTTCAAGTGACTTTCAAAATGTGAAAAGTTGAAAGGCACTTCTGTAGTTGGTCAATACATGAATATAAACCATGGATATTTAAAATGTTTCTAAAATTTGCAAAAAGTAAAAACTCAAGTTGTTTGAGTTGAAATTTTCCAAGAAAAACTTAAATAGTTTATACAAGGTGTTTCACTGTTTCATTCAGCTGTAACAAAATAACCCATCTGTACATGCGTGAGATAGGTAAGTACTCAATTTTTGGAAGATTTATTGCCCGTGTAATACAGGATTCAACAAAATGTTACAACATTTTTGGAGAAATTCCTGGCAAAATTTTGGTGGTAAAATTCAGAATAATTTTCGGCATAATTCTTAGCAGTGTAATACGGCTCTAAGACACTTGAATTAAATATTCCCAGCAGACATCAAACTTCAAAAAGTCAGTCAAAGAATCCTGGCAAAATTTTTGGCAGAACAACAAAACAGTTCCCTGGACTTCCTGGACATACTTACGGTTACCTAATATCTTCTGAAAACCTGCCCGTCTGCACTTAAATAGTTATTTTCTTTTCTAGTATGGAAGGTGATACTTTTCCGCACGCGACCGCAGTTGTCCGAGCAACGCGATTTCGGACATTCGCTTAAGTGCGGAAAAGACACTTCACGCAAGTGTTAGGAACAACATTTCTCTACGAGATGGCGGAAAATCAGAAAAATATAATTTATTTACACATAGAATAACTAGATACAAACTAACAAGTTTATTAGTAAATTTCTTGCTGTTGATGTGATCATTAATAATTATTAACGCAGTATTCAACAAGATTTAAATAAGATAATTATGAAATACCTCGCAGAAAGAGTCTTCATTTTAATAATAAATTACATATATATTATTTCATATAAATCTTTCAACAAGGAATTAAATCATGTGAGTTAATAAAAAAGAATATGCTGCTGTGCTACCGAAAAAAGTATCCATTTCATTTTCAATATGAATCCCATGAAAATAATAGCTTTTAATGTTTCATTGGGTAAATATATAAAGGAAACAGGTCTTCGAGTATCTATTTCCTTTTATCATCCAAGATATCTCGAGTTACACGATACTCCAATATCGAAAATAAAAATTACTGGTGTAACATTTCGTGACTGAAATGGTTCCACGGTTTTTGTTCTCCTTTTCCTTTTATCTGAAGACATGTGGTAGCTATTGTCTATTTTTATGTGACCTTTATGTATTAACTGTAAATCAATTTGGTTCAACACAAATGACTAAAACTATACGCTGTGGGCTGAAATAAAAGAGTACATTTTTCTATCCAAAATAACTTTTTTGTTTATGGTGAGATTTATTTTCTTCTCACATGAATAATAACCCAACATATCCTCATTAAAGGTACGTTTTCCTCCACATGCGCCAGTCGTTAGTAGCCGCGAAGAAGTAGCGACGACTTATTCGCCAAGACACCTATTTATGTACTGAGTAGCTGCTACCCAAATTAAGTCGCTATTCGCTCGGTCGCCGGTCGCTGGACGTCTCTGGGAGCAGACAAGCGACTGATTCGTCACGATTTTTCAGGTAGGATAGTGTTTTAAAGGTTAAGTTGTATTAATGATTTGATCAAAAGTGTATTTATTTTTTAGATTTTTTTTATTTTTAGGCACAAAGGAAGACCCGCTTTCAGTGGTAGATGATGAACATTTCGTGGATCAGATGTCCAATTATCCAGAAATTTATCATCCTAATTAAATTTAATTAAAATTAAGGTATATCAAAATTTATGTTTGTTCTTTTATTATCCTTTTCAAGAGTAACATTTTTTTCCTATAAAATAACAATTTTACTTACCTTAACGACACGCCTAATTTTTCTGCTGGTGTTATTGGTTCCTTAACACGATTATAGGGTGCTTTCAGAAGATCATGCCCTATTAGTTCCAATATGTGGTTAATTTTGATTCATTATCAACCAAATGTTTATTAATCAAAAAAGAGTGAAATCCTTCATACTGCCTATTTTTAAACATTGGCAATACCTTTTCCCACCTTCTTTCAGACTTTAGTGCTAATTGAAGAAGCACATTTTTTAGCCTGATAATGTAGAAGCATTAGATCACTCTTTGTTTAGAAATATTCATTTTATTATAATAGGTGTAGCAGAAAAATATAATAATACAATAATTATTAATATAAAAGCGACTGCTATAAAATGAAATTTGTTGACAAATATTTATCAAGATCCGATCGGAGGAAAACATCTATTTGCAACATTCGTCGACGAATATAATCGTTGCTACTTTGGTGTGGATTGGTTGGATGGTTGGATGTGGAGGAAAACGTACGTTAAGGCGTTGAGATGGGATCAGGTACATATTCACAGGACCGGACAAATTTCACTTAAACGGTGCAACAAAGCTCGTTGCATAAGAAATCTAAATTTTGGTGGATGAAAATTAAAACAAACAATATACAGAGTGGAAAGTCTAACTGGAACAAATTCTGTAACTTGATAAATAAAGGTTTATCGTGAAATTCCTGAAACACTTCAATTTTTATTTTCAATGGGGCATATTACGAAGAGATTTGTTTATCTTTTAAATTATCTGGGGGGTTGCAGACACCCCCAATTTTTTTTAAAATGGAAGGGTAGGTTGATTAATTTTTTATTTGAAAGCTTTTTCAATTGCAAATACAATTCCATTTTTTTGTTATTTTTATAAGCAATTTGTCGGAAAAAAATGAAGTAAGGAAATATTTACTGAAATTACTTCAATGTATAGGTACAATTTGAACTGAATGTGATTGCTTTGTTAGTACTTGTGCCACGTAAGGGATGCTCCTCGACAAAAGCTTTTAAAAGTCGACAAAGAAGCCCAGTTGAACATTGTTGGAAGCTGAAGAAAATCCTGTTACTCCAGCTAGGCAAATAGCTCGCGTTGATGGTGTCAGTCACACAAGCGTTTTAAAAATATTTAAAGAAGCCAAAAAGCACCCATATAAGATGCAAAACCTGCAGGAGCTTAACGAAGATGATCCTGATCGTAGACTCGAATTTTGCGAACGAATGAATGCTTCTATCAATGGTGGACAAATTGCTTTGGAATGTGTGCTGTTTTCTGATGAGGCTACGTTCACATTACATGGGCACGTCAATCGACAGAACTGTCGATATTGGGCTGACGAAAATCCCCGTTGAATGCGTGAATGCCATTCCCAAAGGCATCAAAAAACAAACGTCTGGGCTGGAATTATTAGAAATCGAATAGTAGGTTCTTCTTTTTCAATAGAAACTTTAGTAAATTTATTCTCCAATAATTTAGATCCCAACTTATTTGATCAACGGATGTGGTTTCAACAAGATGGGGCACCACCACATTTTGCTCAAAATGTACGAACCTATCTTAACGAAGTGTTTCCAAATAGGTGGATTGGAAGAAGGGGCCTAATTGAGTGGCCAGCAAGATCACCCGATCTTACTATGATAAACACATTTTTTTAGACATTTCAAATAACAAAAACTCTGACAGTGCTGAATTTTACCAGAGACCTTGGGTATACCATTAGAAATGAAGTGTTGAAAGTCCTCATCGATGCGCTAAAAAAGTTATTCGAGTTCAATGGTTTAAGACATGGGATTTTTGAATTTTGTCGCCAACGGTACATTTTATGAAAAAAAATAGCTCAAGTGAAAAATTGTGTATAATAAAATGATCTACAAAAATGGTTCCCATACTTTTTCATCCATGAACCACCATTACTGAGATATCGGAATTCTAAAATTCAATATGCATACAATAATAAATTGTTACGGGCATAGTCGTGCATTCAATATAAGTGAAAATAATCCATATAAGTCTGCAAATATACACTCAAAATATACTCAGTCCCTCATTCGGTCTAGCCGTAATTACTTTGAATAATATCTGCCGACTACCTCAGGCTTGTGATGATTATGTGGCGAAGGCTGTATTTGCACGACTGAATTTCGAGTACGATCTAATAACTGCTGCGGCTAAATATCATGACAATTGCTACAAATTGTTCTTGAGGCACAATAGTGGGGATAAGGTTGGCTGCCCTCAAGATAAATTAACGAATGCTGAGATAGAGGAAATATTCAAATGTATCGATAATAGTGATGATTCCCAATCCACTCTCGATTAATTAACAAATATTTCTGCGAATACATCTTTAGACAACAGAACTATGAAAATCCGCTTGAAATTGAAGTATGAGCCTCGAATTATGATCACAGAAAATCCGGTAAGGTTTACATTTGTTTGTGTATTCGACAATCAACAGGGAGTATTCAATCAAGCTTGGTATGATAAAATAAACTCAAATAAAACAGAAAAAAGGACAATTAGATTCAAGATATCAATAGAAATCGATAATACTATTCAAATCAATAATCTTGATCAATATCGCCACTCCGTCAAAACCGTTTGTGGAGTACGCCTACCGGGGAAACCATAAAAAAATGCGCAAAGTACAGTGCTACCTGAGTGGTGTGGAAATGTGTGCATATTTTATAGATAGAATATAACTCGTTCGACTTTTAGAATTGCGCTATCTCAGAAATGGTGATTCTAGGATAAAAAAGTATAGTGACCATTTTTGTAGATAATTTTATGATTTCCAATTTTGGTTTTGGCTATTTTTTCAATAAAATCTACCGTTCACGAGAAAAATCCAAAAAACATAAAAGGTTGACTTTTGACCTTGAACAACTATTTTAGCACATTTGGGATCGATGGGGACTTTCAACACCTTATTTCTAATGGCGTACCCAAGGTCTCTGCCAAAATTCAGCACTGTCAAAATTTGTGTTATTTGATCACTATTATTCTAGCTAAATTGACCGGACTATATATACTCGTAGAACACTGTATACGTCGAACGTAGATAATGTAAAATAAATGTATTTGCAATAACTTTTCAGGACTAATCTTCAAATACATCTCAAGAGATAAAACTATTCAGAAATAATTCAAAATTATAGCAAATAGCAAAAAACCTGATAAGTATAATATTTTAGGGATGTGATTTTTTTATTGACGTAAAAATTGTATGTTATTGAATTAATCTACTACGCAAATACATTCTGTGGAACAAACCGCAATTTTATAATCATTGAATAAAATCATGTTTCACCGATGGTTTTGGTTAATTAATACTAATTGACTTATATCAGCACATTCTAAGCAGATTCATCCATATAAAACAATTATTGAAAATCCATATTACATAAAGAAATTAATCAAGCAGTCTATATTAAAGATCACGAAAAATATTCAATAAACAATAAATACAGATTGCAAGAGATTATGGAAGGTACTAAATGAAAGCGCAGAAGATGAACAAGTAGAGAATTGAGTTGATATACTTAACTATTCATATTTTAATTTGGATAACTCTGTATTCTTAGGAACTCGAGGAAGAGCGGTGCTATAGTGGCAGAGAATTAGATCGAATAACCCTCGACTGTGAAGAAAGGAGTGATTGGATTCTAAACTGCATTTTGACCACTTTCAATAATTACTTGTTCCACCCAGTGACATTAATCGTAATTCGAATAAACTGCTTCTTGAAGCCAAAAGAATGTACGACGAAGAAAGTTTTTCATGTGTATCTTATCAGTTATATCATGGGAATTTTCCGCGGCTTTAAATCGTTTATGCCGAGGGTTTTCCGACCTGTTAACTTTCTGCCACTGTTACTAAGGTCTAAGGTACTAAGCAATGGATGAAAAAAATTTACGACCTGTAAAACTGGCCACCATTCACAAATCCGTCCTATGCAAACTGGCAGTATAGTCATTTGGTGTTAAAGTTTTTACAATAATTATTTGTGAGCTACAGTTGTATGTAGCTAGTTTTTATGTATACGACAATCCCCAAATATTTTACTTCCATTGCAAATGAATTAACCTCACCATCACCTTTCACTAGGGACGGTACTTGTTTTGCCGGAATTAACATACATATTTTCTCACTTTGGCATGAACTATAAACCACCAAGCGTCTAATGGAGGAAATTATGTGCTACCATTCCTGACATTACCCTTGCCATTATGACAAGTTTGTCAGCTTACACTTGTAGCTTCTACTCTTTTCTTTTGAAAGAACTGAAAAAATTCATTAAAAGTGACCAAAGTGGGGGGGATATTACCTCCTAGTGAACAGTCCCTAGAATCTTAAAGCTGCTAGCCTCATCCTCAATACATGTAGTGGCTTAGTGGCTTAGCCTCATCCTGAATAGATGTAGTGGCTGTATTTCCATAATTCATTTCTTTGGATTGTACCATTTCCCTTGTTATCTTCTTCCATTCCATAAGCTTCGTGTCTTCTATATAGGCCACTAGTGTGGCGTATATGATTTTGAGTAGTTGTAGTGCTTGTTTTATCTCTCCAAACTGCTTCCGTCAAAGTCCTTGTATGTATAAGAGTGGGTGTTTCATCATATAGTTCACATTTTCTGCACATAGGTTCACTAACTTTTCCCATTTTGTGCAGATGTTTCAAAAGGGTGCAGTGACTAGTGACCAGATCGGTAATTGGCAATTATACAGCGATTATAAAAATATTGAGATACAAATAACGATATAAATTACAATTTATTGATTATTTTTTCACTTTAGGCTGCAAATTTGCAATCGACGTTTTTTATTTATTCAAAGTTATGGGAATGAGTCCTCTTCAGGATTCGCAAATCTATCTATATAGTTTCATCATGTTAGGAACAGCTGTAGTTGTGTTCTCCATTAGGATCCCGCCAAAAATTCTAGGTTTCGTGCTCAAATTTCAGGTTTTGCGCCAAAATTTTAAATTTCCCGACAGAAATTTTGGGTTCCCTGTCTAAATTTTAGGTTTTCCGCAAAAGATTACAGGTTTCGCGCAAAAAATTCAGGTTGCCCTCCAAAAATTTCAGGTTTCCTGCCAAAAATTCCTGGTTTTGCGATTAAATTTCAGGTTTCGCGCTAACATTATAGGTCTCTAACAAAAGTTCTGGGCTTCGCACCCATATTTCAGTTTCCCTGCCAAAAATTCCAAAGTTTAGGTTTCCCGCTACAAAATTCTAGGTTTCGCACTAAAATTTCTGGTTTCCCGCCAAAAAAATCTACGTTTCGCGGTCAAATTTCAGGTTTCACGTTCAAATTTCAGGTTACCTTCCAAAAAAAATTAGGTTTTCCGGCAAAATTTTAGGATTCCCACCACATTTGGACATTTGACATTTATCCTGAGCATCATACATTGTATATGTTCCAGGTACTTTTCAGTACCTGAAATGCACTAGAAGTTTAATGAGGAGGTGACTGTTGAGATTTCATAGTAATGAAATCATCAACTGGGTACTAATGTTTATGTGCTTTGTGCTAATACTTATAAATGAGTGGTTTGTCGTAGCATGAATAATAATTATTTATCTTATAGACTTATTATATCAACACATGCGTTGACTCTAGTTAGCAACGCCTATATGTACATAAATTTGTTGTTGAATGTCAGAATTAGTTTTCATGTAAAAGAATAAATGTTACGTTGGTTTTTGGTTATCATTTTTCATATTTTTTGTACCTACAATAGTATTACTGGACGTCTTTTTCACATACTTGTGAAAAAGGAGCAGTTGGTCATTTACCTACATTTATATACATAGTCGTGGTTGCGACAGTGACCTTTCTTAACTAATTGATAGAATTTGATCAGAACAGTTCAAGTTGTGTCTGATGATGTTGGGTTTAAACATTTACATTCTTGAAACAAATTTGTCACGCCGCTGGTCCCCATTCTAGGTAAAATAATTGCGGAATTGGAATATGTCGGCTTATGTTCGTTCAACAAGCTGAATCATCATGCTGGTATAATACTGGCAAAATATGAAATACCGTATAACAGTGACAATTTAGAGCAGGCGAGGTTTATTTCCAACGCGATTTGACTACGTCGCATGGAGAAAACACTTTTTTTAACTAATTATTTCGTTATCTTTTAACCACATGATGTGCTTTAAATAATTTGGATTTGTATTATCAAATAACTGTCTGGACGAAATTTTACTAGATGCATTAAAAACCAAACGGGTCTTTTTGATTTCACAATATCCATTACATTAGCTCTTTACTGTTTTCTCGTAAATTCTGGGCACTTAAATTAAATAATGGTACGAAGCAATTTTGCAGTGATAATTGTCCAATATTTGTTTTTAACAACACAGGCTTAAAATGAGTTACATAGCTTATAGTCTGGTGAAGTAAGGTAAAAAAAATATTCGGAGATGGAATCGAAATTATATCGACCACTCATCCGATCCAGTTCTCGAATAAATTCCGCTGGAGCTTGCGACGCAGATGCTTATAGCACTCCAAATTGGAGTATTTTACGCTGATCTCTTTCAGTTTTGCTCGCACAAGAAATAGTATACATCAAAATTGTAGGAAATCTTATGCCTTATAACCAAGCTTATAACATGATAAGTCGATTGGAAAAAAAAAACTTTTCCTACGACCGTGCGTTTTAATCCATTTTCCCGCAAGCATTTTAGTTTTGAAAGTGTCACATTCCCGCACTAGTGCGGGAAAGTAAAATTACGCAAATTTTGACCTTATTAGAAGGAAAATGCTCAGTTCAATGCGTTAGCGTAAACACTTTTGGTAAGATGCCAGCAGAGATTGCTGCATATTTACGCCTATCTAACCCGGAAGTCTACTACTGTCGCTGAGGGCTATTTGGAGGATTGCGAGAATCAGAAGAAAAATATATCAAATAAAATTATTTCATCTACAAATGACTTAAAACCGTTGGCGTCACCGTTATCTTTATGCGACCTGCAACCGATGCCATCCTCATCGACGTCATCTACTTACCAGCTAACACCAAATCACTCCACTGGACCGGCAATTTTAAGTAATTTACATAATGCAACAAATTGTGTTTTTAATATTAATAATTATAATAAATAGTCGTTTTTGGTTAAAGTTTTGTATGTGTATGTTGAAATGAAATAATTTTTTAAAAATGGGTTGGTATACTTTTTTGTATATACGGTCGTAAAAAAATAATGTTCCTAACTCATGCGTAAAGTGTCTTTCCCGTCCTTGACCGCTTGCCCGATCTCCGCTCCGCGTCGTTCGGGTCAACTGCAGTCGCGTGCGGGAAAGTATCACTTTCCGCACTAGTTAGGAAAATAACTATTTTTCAACCCTTACTTTTAAAAAAATTATTGAACAATTTGTAATTTTGTTTGTTTATGTAAGCGGTGAGTATAATGAGAATGATAAAACCGATGTGATAATATAAATAAGAAGATATGGAGGATATGTTTCTTAAGAAGTTGTTTTCAAATTTTGAAAATTCCAAATGGCGGCCGAGCAGAATGTCTTTATATATACTTACCTTCTGTATGTTTCTTGTGGTGTATTAATTATTCTTTTTTGTTAATTTTCTTGGGAAATTAAAGTACAATATTTTTTATATTATTATCTCAACGTTTCGGTAGCATTTCAGCTACCGTTATCAAGAATAATTAAGTTTTTTAATATTTTGGTCCCTATCTGACGCTACGAAAAAATGTGAGAACTAGACAATCAAAAATATTTTGAAACTTAATACTGCAAAAAATATTTTGGCGAGTTTTTTAAGGTCCATTCACAGTAGATCATATCCTTGGTAAAATTCTGAAATCAAATATTTTATTTTATGACATTTTAACAATATTTCAGTCTAATAGGAATGGGATCCAGCGAAGTGCAAGCTCTAGGAACGGTTTTATTGGGATAGTGCTTTTTGCTTATTTCGAAAATGTGGTTAATAAAACGCGTGTGGTATTATTTTTTTTTTGTAATATGATTATTTTTAGTTTTAAATCAATAATAAATAAGTCAATTTTGTGATTTTGCCTATTCCAATGATAAATCATAAGAAAACCTGGATAAAAACTCATGATAGTATCCTGATAACGCAGGTATGATTATTAGAAATCTCTCTTTCTAACATTGGCAACCAAATTTGACTACATTCGGCTGAAATACTATCTACACATTTATCCGCATTTAATTGTATTAAAGCACTTTCTTTGATTTTTCGTCTTTTATTATTGGGCTCTTTCAATATTATGTGTGCCGAATCCCATTAAATTTGATGCTTTTTTTCCAAAGAAAGTTTGCGATTACCTGACTTAAAGAACTCTATATCTCTAATATACTTTTTGTGTTCATTTATTCGGATTTTCAATAGTCTAGATGTTTCACCTAAATAAAATGTGTCGCATTCACAGGGTATCTGATATACCTATGCAGTTTTTTCAAGATTGTTCTTTATTTTTTGTTTTAGTTTTTGTTAGTATAAATCTCAACGTATTGTTAGATTTAAAGCTAGTTAGAATATTGAATCGATCACCAATTTTATTAATTATTTCTGATAACCTTCAACGTACGGTATTGTTAAGTTTTTCAAAATGCTGTTAGCTAAATTATTGATATTATTGTTAGGTATTAGTATTGGGTGTTAACAATGAACCATTCTCTATATTCCTAATTTATTTGTTTATAAATTTTGTTGGTAATTATTGTTATTTAAAACTGATTTTAGTAAAGTTTTCTCCTTTATGAATTCATTATCATTAGAACAAATTATTTTGGCCCTATCGTATAAAGATTTTAGTATCCCTCTATTTACGTTTATAGAATGATTCAAAATTCAAATACTTATATACATTTTTCAATAGCAGCTCTTTTGATGAATATTATCAATTTTGAGATGCTGTTTGTTGCAATCGACAGAATAAGAGTATTTGAATAGAACGTGTAAGCAAAATTTCCCAAATTTTATTTACATATTTTTTTAATGATTAAACTGAAAAGATTTGAATTTGAAAAGTTAATTTCAACTTCCGTTTCGAATTATAACAAGATATACCTTCAAAAAACAATTTTGAATTCATTTTTTTTATGATAATCAATCATAAAAAATTTTAATTCATAATTCATTTCTGAGTTTAATACGTTCCAGATGAATTAGTTTTTTATATATTGCTCCAACCAAACCAAGTCAACAGTGTGAATTTCGTTAGAGTTAAACCAATCATCTTCTCATATTTCAATAAATTTTCATAAAGCATTATCAAACACATTGATGAAACACGTATTATTACCGATTCGGATCATCCTCAAGTTAATTACGCAGATTATACTGTAATCTGAACCAGCTCTCCATGCGATTAATTGTTAAGCTGGAACATTGCATTAAAGCATTAAAAATGTCGGTTGGTTCATATATGTATATTTTATATTTAGAATAGTTTTTGAAGCAAAATAATATTAAAAAATTATAGAAAACTTTTATGATTCACGTTTGTAAGCGTTAAGACCATGACATGCCACATGCCACAAGATGGTATGATGAAAAAGTATAATTTTTCAAAGAAATTCGTTACGGAATTAAGCAACAAGAAGGAATGGGATCCAAATACCATTTCCAGACTTGGAAAGAATGCCATTCAATGGTACACAGACGGCTCAAAAGCAATAGAAGGAACTGGGATAGGAGTGTACGGGCCAGGAACCAAACACTCGGAAAGCTTGGGAAAAACCCCAAGTATCTTTCAAGCGGAAATTCACGCAATAAGAAAGTGTGCCCAGTTCAATATTGACGAAGGATATAGAAGGCAAAGGATTATCATAATGTCTGATAGTCAAGCAGCCATTAAAGCGCTGAGTTCTTGTGTAATCAGTTCCAAAATGGTGTGGGAATGCCTAGGCAAACTTAATGAACTAGGCGAGAACAATATAGTCACCTTACTGTGGATTCCAGGACACACTGGAATAGAAGGAAACGAAATAGCAGATGAACTAGCGAAGAGGGGGACTGAAATACCCTTTTGGGGGCCGGAACCCTTTTGCGGAATCAGCTCCAATATAATATTGGAAGAAATAGGTAAGCCGAAGAAAAGAGAAGATCTGACAATTGGAAAGATCTAGTAGGGCTTAGGCAATCAAAGATTCTTCTGGGTGACTACAACCTGTTGAGATCAAATGAATGCATAAGTCAAAGCAAAACTGCACTAAGAGTTTTAACAGGAATCCTAACGGGACATTGTCGCCTGAATGGACACCTTAAAAAGCTCAAAATAGTGGAGGAAGAAGATTGTAGATTTTGTGGAATGGAAGAAGAAACCTCCATCCACATACTTGCGAACTGCACAGTATTTCAGAATCCTAGGGCACAGTACCTGGGAGACTACTGGATAGAAGAGGGACAGTTACCTAAGTTGAGGCCTGCAGATATCCTAAAATTCCTCGGGGAAATAGGACTGAAGGAGCTACTAGTATCTGAGACTCTCCTCAGAAACTAAGTAGAAGTAAGGGGGCACAATAGATCTTTTAGGTCTCAGTGAATGTTACCCCAAAATACATACATACATACATACATACCATGAATAAAAATATTTGACTACGAATTGTATTCAACAGACTATTCAATTTGACAAATAAATTCAATAATATGATACACAGACTTTTAGCAGTCTTTTTGAGAAACACTTATAATTATAACAAAAAAATAAATATCATTAAACAAATAACAGTCGATAATAATTTAATTCAATATCATAAAGAGAAAGATACAAAAACGAACTTTAGAAACAATAATTCGTTCTAATGAAAATAATTAATACTTTGGAGCACCTTCCATGGACATTAAATTTTGCTTCTAAACCAATCCTAATCACTCCACGAATGGGGTATCCTATAGGTAAATAATGTTTAAATATTAGTTTTAGTAAGAAATATAATTGTTTTGCTTGTTCTGAAACCCCATAAAATGAAATAAAATTCAAGTTTTTCAAAACCCGTCTCATTTTATAGTTAGTTTTATGCGAATTTTCCAAACCGATGGATTAGACGTAGAGGATTGATAAAGTGACCTGCTCGTTCTCCGAATCTTAGCCCGTTAGATTTTTTTCTTTGGGGTTATCTAAAATCACGTGTTTACGTTAGACGACCAACAAACTTACAGGAATTGAGACAAAGAATTATTGATGAATGTGAACTAAGTCTTGGAAAGAGTGACTCAAGAATTGTACCCTAAGGAAGCACATGCATGTCGGTTGTGCATGGAAGAGGAGAAGACAGCATCACACATTATCTCCGATTGTGAAGCATTACTTCAGCGGAGATATAGACTCCTAGGACTAGAACATCCAAGGGAGGATTTCTCCAAGAAGGACCTAGTGAAAGAAATGTTGAGCCTGATAAGGGCTACTGGTCTCTTCGCATTAACGGCACATCCAAGAGCACAAAAAGCCTAAGTGCTGAGGTGGAGAGGACTCTAAGCCTCTGACTGTTGGTGCCGAACCAATCAATCAATGAAGACATTTATTATTAATATTATATTATTGATACAGTGCGACCACTTTAGATCACAATACCAAGTTATAGCTTTTAATCTACATTTGGTGGTTTCAAATTAAATTATGAACGATATGGACTTTCGGGTGCTACACTGTGAAGAGTATCCCTCAAAACTGCTAGAGGTAAATTCTGAGTAATGTAACGTTGCTTTTTATCCACTTGAGAAAATTAAACTTTCTTGCGTGAATAAAACACTATCTAAAACACTTAAATATTTCACATCCCCTTGATTTATTCCGTCATCGTTGCCTATTGACGCAAAAATGTGTCAAAAAGTATAATGGTTGGTGTTGTAGTCGTTCAACTAACATCAAAACCACCGCTAGCCCACCGAAGCGGTTTGATAGTCTCCTTGTCTCCCTATGATCAATTTAAAATCCAATTTGATTGTATGCACACACCGCAGCAAACCGGATGGGGGAACAATCGAAGCCAAACGAAGGTGACATGCCATCCCGGCGGTACGAGGATCTACAGGGGAAATCATATCACTTGGTCTCGGTGATACGAGGGAAAACCGCAACATCCCTTTTGTTTGAAGCAGGGTCGGTCTTTTAGTTACACATTCGGGTAAAAATACCAAAAATATTTGTAAGCGAACAGTGACTACGAAACAATTAAAATTATTTGTTGGGAGACGAATAGAAAAATATATTCCTTTGGCATCTTTATAGTAAACCATTTACAATATATAAGTATCGCCCATCTCTATATGTCACATTATTTGACGTACTCCATTTGACGTTAGAATTGTCAATAATACCAAACTATTACTTTCCGTTCTACACTAGCATTATTTACTTGACTTTTGTTTAATGAAGAAATCAAGGGTCGTGGTCAAAGTACAGTATTCAACTCGCAATTCATGGCCATTATTCTCTCGGGTGACTTGCGCCCCTCGCTTACGGCTCGGGGCGCAAACGTCACCCTGCGTGAATAATGGCTATCATAAATTGCTCGTTTAATAATATACTATTATCTACTGTTTTTTTCCAGCTTTATATCCAAAATATAAAAGACTACCCTCGTAATAACTGGTTTAGTTGTTCTTATTAGTATTTGTATAATGCTTTCAATTGTTATTGGTAATGAACAAAAGTTAAAAATATAATAGAAGCCTTTTTCTTGTGATTGATGATGAACCTTCCAATCAGCTGATCTATTAGGAAACAATAAATATTAAACTTTGCTTTATAATTCACTGGACGAACACGTTACAATAATGCACCGGTAATTGGAAACAATGTATGATAATAACCATTTAAAAAAGTGTATAGAACGAATGAATTCACATTTTGCTATATTCCGTTTTCTCCTAACTCAAATTTTCTTGAACCGATTCTGAATATGATGGAATTCAACAGTATGCTCTTGTGTTTTGGATAAGGGACCATGGATGCGTTTAGGGATTTTTCAATATTTGATCATCGAGTATCGCTTCAAAACCGACGAGCTGCAGTTTTCATTAAACAAGCCCTTTGGAAAATTTCTAGGGGAAATTGGAAACCACCAGAGGTCTGTTGGTGATTTTCGTTTTCTTTTGAAAAATACAAACTTTTTTCTGAACTCATCCATTATTTATACGCCAGTTTCATGATTTTTGTTTATTTTTTTCAAATAACTTAAATTTCCAATAATGCAAGTAATTAATAAAATAGGTTTTCGGGATCAGTAGTATTAGAGAAAAAAGTTCAACTTTATTGAGAAAAAAATAAATAAATTCCATTTTTCGATTAAAAGAGAGAACAAATTTTTTTATTTTTTCCTTTACGTTTTAAATCCGCTTCAACTTCTTAGGGCCATTAGCGGCTAGGTCAGTTGTTACAAGTTAAATAAATTAGTGTATTTCAAATAATTGATAGAATCTTTCGTATCCATGATCTCGCCAATTATGGCGGTTGTCGTTTTTTTATTTTCTTTGGTATCTCTCTATTGGGGGTTAAAGTTATATCGTCTACATATAAGCAAAAAGAAGTCCCCCTTTATATGATTTTTGACGCGTTTTTTCATTTTCTCATAAAAGTGACGTCTTCAGAATCATGTGGGGTGGATAGTTTTCATTGAAATGCTCTGTATATTAATCTTAGATAGTTCATGTAATTTTATAAAAAAGATTAAATCTTTTAAAATTTATCTAAGAAATAATTTATAACATTTCCTAACGTTTCCAATTTAAAGTCTCTCACATGAATATAGTCGAAATGCACAGAAGCAAAAATAAATGCCTAGAAGTGTGACTGGAAAACTTATTTTACATAAGCTTCGCACCGAAATTCCCTTTAATATTTGCATTATTCTATAGGAGCTAACTCCAGTTGCCAATACAAATACCGGGAAAAATGTCGATTTGCCATGCTAGAAATTCAAAATAAAAATAGTTTAGAAATACGTAGAATTACTTTTGTGGAAAAAAGTAGTTGGAATATAACGGAATGAACCATATTAAAAAAATGTTTTTGGAAATGAGTAGTTATTTGATGAATTCAACAGCCATTTGCTACTTTATTTCTTTTTATAACGAGGTATTTTTCACATTTTATGAAACTACAAAGTGACATTACTTATATTCCGTTTGATACATTTTTCTTACATCCATTTTCCTATGCATTAATTACATTTATAGGCGTGATGAAAAATTCAAAATAAACGTTGTTTGTTATAAGATGTTGTCATAAAAGATGCGACAATGGATACGTTAAACAGGCAATTTTAGGTCATCGAAAACTTGTTTTTTTTTATTGGTGAACCATTTTACCTATTTAAAGCACGCCTCAGCGTGTTTAAATCGAACTTTCAAAAACGCGCGTTTTTTAAAGTTACCATGGCAACATCAACAACTCGAGAAACGAAGTCTAAATGACAATTTTTTTATTATTGATCTGACAGGAATAATTTGTAACGTCAAAACCTTTATTCGAACAATATTTAACAATTTCAATTTTTTTTTATACGCATCAGAAGATTTTTGCAGTATTAACCGCGATTCTGCTTCACTACTTAAAAAATCGATATTAGAATTCATTTTTATGCACTTCGGTGACAACAATAAATCTTAAAGACAAAATGCAAATTAGTTTATGTTTTTCTCATTTCCATGACAACGCAATCATCACGAATTCAACCATTTTACATTATTAGTTCTTATTTCCATTTCTTGTTGTTGTAGTAGTAATAGATACCAGTATATATTTATAATTTCAAAGAGCACCAATAAAAAAAAATAGCGTAAAGTATTCGTGGATAACTGGTCTCTAAAACACTTGCTCTATTTCGAGCACTCCGGCTTCGCCGTCGTGCTCGAAAAATCGCGCGTGTTTTAAAGACCTTAATATCCACTTATACTTTAATATACTATTTTCAATTTTTTTTATTTTTTTTTTCAAAATTAGAAATCTATCGAAGTAAGGAAATAATTATTTATATTGTTTGAGCAATATGTATGATATTTATATGAAAAATTAATTATTTATACTTATTCTACAAATAATTTTTCTGCAGCCACAAGTTTTAAGTAGTTTTCTATTTTCCAATACTAGTACAGTCAATGAAGGTTTTCACCTCAGATTTCGTTGAACCTCCATCGATTTTCATGAAAATTGGTGAGTAGGTGGGGGATACCTTAAGAAACAAAAGTGACATAGTGCCAACTCGCGCTTTTGCCCTGCGGGTGGATGTCATCCCTTCTCGGGGGTGAAACTTATTTTAATAAAAATAACCCAAGGAATCGATAGAGAGACAAATTCTAAGCAAAATTTGTTTTGGAATAAGTCAATACTTTCTGAGTTATTAAAGATCAAAGATTGTGATTTTTCGTGATAAAAATACATGTTTTAAAGCGGTTTTTCATAAATAACTCAAAAACTATGTTTTTACAAAAAATGTGTAATCACCAAAAGTGAAGCTAATGAAAAAACAAACTAATCCCTACTTTAAAAAAGCTAATATTAATTTAAAGTGAGCTGTAGGTAATTGTTTGTACTTATATTTTTTTTCGGCGAGTACTTAAATCTAAGGATTCAAACTTAAATAACGGGAAACCGATGCATTTTATGACATATCCTTCCGGAACACTTTTTAAAGTACTCGGAAATACCTTTCTAATGAGCATTAGAAGAAGTCAATAGCAACAAAATTGAGAAAGCACTTTCGATTTTTTTTGGAAAAACCGAAAAATAGAAACCAAAAATTCAAATTTATGGTTATCACTAAAGGACTTTTTTTTTAGCATAAGTGATGACCTGAAAAACTTTGCCCGATTTAGAATTATTATTTTTGACAAAAAGTATGATTTAATAAAATCAAAATTTTTCAAATTTTCGTAAATTTCATTTTCTTTTGAAAATAACTTCAAAAATATTGGATATTCGTAAAAAATAATGCAAAACGAAATTTGAGCTCTTCTGTTAACAAAGATTTATTTTTATAGGATGAAAACTAACCGAGATAGAGACGTTTAAAGCCTAACTTTTACTGCGAGACCGGGACCCTTTAAACCTTTATCTTTTAAAAAATGAGGACTTCAAAAAACTTATTTACAACGACCTTATAGCTCTTGAAATTACCTTTCAAATGCTTTTTGAATGAACCTGATATCTTAAAAATTAACGGAGTTATTGAAAAAAACCAAATTATATTTTTTTGGAAAAAATTTTGGAGAAGAGATTTGGTATGCGTATATTATAGGAAAGCAAGTCAATAGGTACATGTGTGTATGTGTGTTTTGAAGATAGAGAAAGTGAAAGGAACGGTAAACATCTGCTCGAAAACGTGGTGGGGCTTTCTAGAATGACATGTGTCTATTGAACATTTTTCTCTTAATAAATTAAATTTTCATGTCAAAAAATATTAAAAAAGTATTTCCAACTTTAAATTATGCTTTTTCATCACTTTTTGCACAATGGGTAGTTTGAAGAATGTGAATTGAATAATATTAATAAAGTTTGGAATATATTGATAAAATTTATATGAACTATTGAAAAAGATTCTAACTAACTAAAGCTGATAAAAAAATTATTCCATTATTATTAAGTGAAGGGGTAGTTTTAAAGGGTGAAAAATTTCGCAATAAATAAATAAATATTTTAATACTCAGTAAATAAGATTTCACTTCAGTTATGTACTATCTAATAGGTTAAAGTTTTTGAAACCAATTTTTACAGTGATTCTGCATCAACGAGGTAGTTTTTAAGGGTTGAAATTTCACTATCAACCAAAAATTATATCATAAGTATCAAATAAACTGTTTATGTAATGTTAATATACGATTTTAAAACCCAGAAATACAAAAAATGATATTTTCATGATTTTCGATTTAAGGGGTGGTTGCTACAAGGGTTGGAAAATTAATTAAAATTATAAACCATGATGCATATAAATATTAAAAAACATAAATTTTACCTAATTAAACACAATTACTTAAGCCAGAAAGGTTAAATGAAAAAAGCGCAAGACTAGCTTATCTCACTTTTGGAGTAGTGGGTAAAACATACTCAATCCCAAATTTTCATCCAAATCTATGGAGGTTCCACGAAATCGGAGGTTGTCGCTGATTTTTGCCTTCATTGACTGTAGTATTCCATTCCTTTGGAAGTAATGAAGTATTATTTATTAATTGTTGAACTTACTAATACAATTTTTTATTAAATTGTTTGTGATGCTCCTCTGTCGAAGGTATTACATGGGCTGATAAGTCCCCGGCCTGACAAATAGATGGCGTTAGTTGTATTGCAATCGCCTGTTTTTCATTTAGTACTAACCTTAAAAAGACAACTGTCAAAATTTCATGATATTCTATTCATTAGTTCTTGAGTTATTGTGCTAAGAGTGACGCTACATTATACCTCCACTCGTTTGAGAAAGCTACTGTGTTAGCGAAACGCGTCACGAATGTACATTAAACTTAGTTCAAATATATAATGAAGATTTAAACAAATTAAATTGTTTTATTTTATCATTAAGCATTATATCGCAAAACTAAATTCATCTTTGTGACTGTTGAATTTCCAATTAATTTATCCATTTTCTGTTACATACCAATCAATTTGATCTCGAAAAAAACTGTGAATAGTCAACTTCCGAAACAGTTTCAAAGCTATAAATTTTATATCGCAGAGTTGTTTTCGGCATGCTGGTGTATGCTAACCAATCGCACTATAAATTTCGTACAAAATCGTTGAATCTCCTTTAAAATATAGTTCATATTTTATAGTCACTTTCAGTACCTTTTCAGGTATCTTTCTAAATATTTATGCGTCTGGCCATTCTAGTTTAAAAGGGAAAAAGTCAAGATTTCCCGTCCATAAATTTTGGATGTGTCAACGAGCTTCGCAATATTTTTTAGTTGCGTTGAAATATGTTGACGGCGTAATTCGCTTAGCGGATTTTTCACCGGATCAGAGTGCAGGCCTTCTGCGGTTCAAAAGTGAAATAAATAAGTTGACTGGTAACGTGACACAAAATAGCAAAGGTTTCTTTAATCCTAATCCTCATGGTTTTTTGTTACTAAAATTTTAAATTTATTGAAATATCGAATCGACTTTATATCTTCTTGTTAGTGAGTATAAAATTGTTAAAAATGTTTGTTTTTAATTTGAATATTACGTACAGTAATACAAAAGGGATCGAGAAAAACAATTCTAATATTCTCTTAACAAAAATGAAGCAGAAAGGCACAAAAATAGCGTTATTTTCTGTATCTTGTGGTGTATTGTTATTTCTTTTGGGAAATAATATAATTTTTTCATATTTTTTTTTATTTCAACATTTCGGTAGCCTTCCAGCTACCGTAATTAAGAACAATTTCGTTATTTTTTAATTCTGGTCCATATCTGTCACTAATGAAAGAATTCGACAACTATACTATCAATAATATTTTAAAATAATATTACTGAAAATAATTAACTAAAAAAAAATAGCATTACTTCGCATGCCCGAAATACGCATGTAGTATGGATAAATTTGCATACTGATGAAAAAAGTTGAAGTAAACTGCAGAGATAACGAAAAATGTTAATAATAATTTAGGAAATAATGGATGATTCTAGTAGTCCATTCAGTATTGCTACTACAAAATTTTTAGGTCTAAAACGACTGACATTTTGTAGGATTCAATGTCTAAACAGAAACCTTTGGGACTTGAATATTTACGTGTTTGGTGCATGGACGAAACCTGTCAATTCAATGTCACAATTCTTGTTTGTGACATTTTTTTGTCTCGACTTTGAATCGTACCCAAAAAGGCCTGGAAAACGTCAGTCGTTTTAGACCTGATAATTTTGTAGTGGCAATACTGAATGGACTACTGGAATCATCCATTGAGATACCGGATAATGTAGAACAATAAAAGGAATCGAATATTTGTATAATGCATCATGCATTCAAGCATAGCAGCTTGGATGAGTGCCTTTCAGTAAGAAACGACTAAAAAATTTATTCTTTCATTGCTTTCAAGGTAATACTGTGAAATAAACGGATTTCTAGAACTAGTTAAGCTAATTCCGTATATTGACCCAGTTACAAAATGATGTTTAATACAGTGATTCCCAAAGTGGTCTATGCTGCAAGTGGTCTACGTCAGCGAAAACAAAATTTGGGGGTCCATGAAATGAAAATGGGGATCCACAATAGTGGATCTCAACATATACTGATAGTACCGGATGTCATAATACAAGAAGAATTGACTGAAATAAGTACAAACGAAGAGCTTAAGGTTCAGTTCAAGCACTTCTGGCTGCAAAAAAAAATACCCGTTACTTATCCCGTATTATGCAATATAGCGAGAACATTTTTAATTTCCTTTCCTTCGTCATAACTAGTGGAAAGGAGGTTCAGCGCTGTTACCAATCTCCTAATGAAAAAAAGAAACAGACTGGACATCATTAGACGAGGAGTTTTAAGATTAAGTCTTACCAAATTGACGCTAAATATTGACAATTTATTACTTAAGCATCAGGTTCATCGTTCCCACTAAAACATTTAATTATTGCCCAGTTCATTTTATGTTACGTTTGTTTTATATAACAGATACAAAATTTTCTTTTGAGTAGGTAGTTTTAATTTAAATTCAAAAAATAAATGTATAAAACTTAACATTTGTGTTTTTACTTTAAGTTATTAACACTAAACTTCACTTCAGATATAAATTTATAAGAAATCAATATCAGGTAAGTAGGGGGTCTACCAAAAACAGAAAAACATGGTATGCGAGCCTCTGGTTTAGAACATTAAAGTTATTGATTTTTTTGTTGTGTATTCGTTTTTTGATTCACATTAATGAACGTTGAGATATCTATTTTGTAATCTTTGACATTACTTCATCTACGAAACCTGCCCGCATATATTCCCACTAAACGCTTGAAATTAATCGTTAAAATAGTTCTATCGACCGTTGAAATTATGGATAATATTAGATCGTCATGCATACATATTCCATCTTCTTTATATATTAGCTGTCAAACCTAAAATGATTGATGATAAGTGGAAATATTTAAATCTAGCGTGGATTGACTGATTACGGACCTTCCCTTTACGATTTTGTATTAGGGGGTTATATTGCTATTAATAAAATGGGCCATTGTTTGTAACTCTTGATGAGAACAATGGGCGTCAGGGGTATTAAGGCATTAGGCAATTTGGGTTTTATTGTCACTGCTGGATTTAAAAAGTGAGTTTGTAGTGAGACTAGATATATTTATATTGTGTGTATATGTATATACTCCTACATATGGATGATGGCAATGGCTTTAAATTGAAGGGTGTTTTTTCAGTTGACATGAGAAGAGCTCATTTATCTTTTAAATGTGGTCCGATTCAGCACACGTCGTATCAAATAAATATGTGGCTCCTGACAATTTATAGGGGTGCAATTAGTTTCTGAATAACGCCTTCTACAAATTATTTCGTACCTACACCTAACCGGGAAACCAATCTTATGAACACCAAAAATAAGAACGTCGGACCAGCACTGTAGTGGAACGCCTCGGATGCGATAATTACAGTGAAGCAGTGTCAAGCGCGGTTAGTACTTGGATGGGTGACCCACTGGGAAGACCGTGTAAATAGCCCATACAGACTGCAGCGGAGTAACACATCACAGCTCGCACGCATTACACCAATGAGCACGAGGTATAATGTAGGTATGCCGTCTTTTGGAGGAGACGTAAAACCGAGGTCCCGAGTCCATGTGTTGGGCTCGATAAGGAACCATACCACTGGTTGGAACACCAGTGGGTTCGGCAAAATTTCCGGTTAGGGGTAGAGTGCTCTCGGCGTCGGTGATTAGCCTCAGTTGCAAAAATAGACCGACGTTAAATAACCAAATAAAAAAAAACAAAAAATAAGGCAGACATTATTGTTTATGAAACCAAACGGCAGATAATTCTTAACGCTACGATTTTGTAGTTTCATCAAATGTTAGTGTAAATCAAAGTTTTTGGTATATTTTTTTGTTTATTTGGTAGGCGAAAAACGGTTGCAGGAAAAACTTTAGCAGTTCTAAGCTATCAGTTTCGGGCTTATATTCTGCCCTTGTGCCACAATAGTGACATTGAAACTTACTTGGATTTTTAAGTAGTACTAGAGGCAGAAACTGCAAAGAGGGCAAGTATAATTAACATATGGGCTGAAAAGTCCTGGGCCTGACACAAAGATGGCGCTAGTTTTATTGCAACTTCCTGTTTTTCGGTTGGTACTAACCTAAAGAAGACAGCTGTCAAAGTCACCGATGATGCGGAACGTAGTGGACGTCCAAATGAGGCGGTAACACCAGAAAACTCCAAAAAAATCCACAAAATCGTTTTGAATGATCGAAAAATGAAGTTGCGTGAGCTAGCCGACATCGTTAAGATATGAAAATAATGTGTTGACTTTATATTGCATGTGCAATATGAGAAAGCTCTGTTTAAAGTGGGTGCCGCGTTTGCTCAGTGTTGACCAAAAACAAGAACGTATTGATGCTTCTGTGCAGTGTTTGACCATGTTTAAACGTAACAAACCAGAATTTTTGCATCGATAAGTGACAATGGATGAATAATGGATCCATCTGAGTGGATAGCAGCTGGAGAACCTCAGCCAAAGCACCCGAAAGCACAATAATCAGCTGGAAAGGTTATGACCTTGATATTTTGGGATGTACGTGGTGTAATATTTATTAACTATCTTGGAGAGGGAAATACCATCAACAGTGAATATGATATAGCGCTATTGGAGCGTTTGAAGGCCGAAATTGGAAAGAAACGTTCGCATATGGAGAAGAAAAAAATTTCGTCTCGTCAATACCACGCACTGTGTCACAAGTTAATCAAAACAACGGCAAAACTACATGAATTGAACTTCAAATTGTTCCCACATCCACCGTATTCGCCAGATTTAGCTCTCAGAAACTACTGGTTGTTCGCAGACCTAAAAAAATGCTCGCCGGTAAGAAATTTTGCTAATCTAAAATGATACCTACTACAGTGTGTAATTTATTTTTATATAAAGAACAATTTACAAACTCATCTTCTTTGTTGTAAAACTGCTATAAACTAGAAGATAAACATAGATACTAATAAAGATACATCTCCAAAAATAGTGTATCAGAATTTTTTCTTGATTATTTCCTTCCTATTAATTTTGACCAATCGCTATCAAGAATTGGTATGTCAAATATAAATTTTAAGTGGAAACATTACTTAACAACTGTCAACTTAGCTGTCAGCAGTTTTTCCGGGAAAAAAATATTGAGAAAATTTCATGCAAGTTTCACATGAGTTTGAAGTAGTTACCTTTCCTAGCTTGAAAGTTATATTGTTCTTATTAATTATTGTTCTTATTATTTCAATTAAAAAAAATGGTGTGTTGAAATATAGTATATTATTCAACAAGCATATAATGATGGCTATTATTCACGAATGGTGCGTTTATGTCGCGAGCCGCAGCCGCAGCCATTATTTGCGAGTAGAATACTATATTTTGTCCACGACTATTAATTACTTACTTGTTATTACATTTTTTTTTCGATTTTTCTGGCAGTAAATTTAAGGAGACTATTTTTGTGCTGCTTCTCTTATGTTTGGCGGGGTAACATTCAACTCACTGTCTGATTCACTTTCCATAAGAAAATTTCTAGTAATATAAATTAAACAACAGTATAGTTATTGAAATTAGCAATAAATATACAATAAAACGTCACTTTTGCTTTTGACATATATCATACACACTAGATAAAAAACTGCATATAAAACGATCTACTCGTATATATTCAACAGCTTGATAAACCATCATATATATCTTCGTAGCCTGATGGTTTACGGCTCTGACTTAATTAAATGAGGAATTTTAGACATAGGATCGAATCCCCGCCGCGGTGAAAATTTTTAAATAATATATTGTGTCATTTGTATATTAATAATCTTCAATATAATTATGTGTCATGTGACCTTTTCATTATCCACACCCATTATCCACACGTATTATTCACTGGTGCATAATGTACGTCATTATACTTGAAGAAACACACGTAAAATGTAAAAATTATCAAATAGTCGTGGACAAAAATGTTTATTTAACTCAGAAATTAATCTTACCAAATATTCCTCGTGCATCGAATTTTTCCGGAAAAATTAAATGCACTAGGGATATTACCCCTGAAAATTAAATTTTGGTATTGGAACATTACGTGAAAAAATTTAGATTTGTGAAATGTTATCTAATTTTAACATATAAAGTGACATTTTTCAAAACTGACTTCCGTTAGTAAACGTCACATTTTTCGTAACCAGTTACATAATGAAAACTATTATTAACTGGTGATGAAAAATTAATTTTATCACCAGTTAATAAAAACAAGAAAGAAAAGAAGAAAGTTTAATATCATATTATAGAAAAATAACAACAACTAGAACTGAAGAGAACTACTAACAATAAGAACAACTAGAACAATTTACTTTTTATTTTATGCATTATCAGCTATTTTCGATTTTAATTTAATATTAATGGTAAAATAATAAAGAAATGTCTGAAATTAATGTATAAAATAAAAGTATTGTCTTGTGTAATATTGGTTGCATAACTTGTAGGAATCAAAAAATGCTGTTTTCAAATCAGAAAAATTAATTAAAAATTGTTAAAAAACACATAAAATAAATTAAATTTTCTTTTTGTCAAAAGACCTCACATAAAATAAATTAACTTTTCTTTTTGTCAAAATTAGATAAAATCTTGTATGAAACGTATGAAATGCTTTATTGATAGGTAAATTAAATTTTCTTTTTGTCAAAATTAGATAAAATTTTTTTTGAAACACGTAATGAAATGCTTTTTTGTGTAACTTGTGTCATTCTACGGGACCTCGCTCGCCCCGCAAAAATTTCACTCGTTACAAAAAATGATGCATTTCATAACTGGTTACATAAATAGCTATTTTGTTTATTGTAATGCAAATATATATAACAACCAAAACATTTTAAATTATTCAAAATAAATACTTCCAGTAGCAGATTGTGTATAGACATTGATTTAAATTGTTAATTAATTTTTACTTTGATCAAATTGGATGCTATATGAATTTGTTTTATTGAATATAAAATAAAATAAAAGTTAGTTGAAAAACCCAATTTCACCAAACAATATTACATTAACTTTTTAAATATAGTTGACTCACATTTAATAATTCATACAAAAATGTATATCAACATTTTACAAAGACTTACAAAATATTTATTTTAATAAAATACCCATTTATGTGATACTTTTCATGTGCATCATAGCTTTGCTGAATAGGAATTGAAGGAAAAACTAAAAAAATAAGCGATACTGAAAAGGTACGCCTTGACTCAAAGACGGTAGGTAGCGAAAAAGGGACAGGGCTGTCGTTCTCAAAAATAGAAGCTGCCGTTGGCAGAAGTCAATTGTCATAACGGTCAGGATTGGGGGATTGGAAGTGGTTAATGAAACGATAAGCGGAAATTAAAAGGATTCACTATCCAAATTAGAAAATCTGAACAGGTCGATAGACATGTTACAATATTTTGTCCATATATTAACCAATAATTGATATAAAATATCTGCTAGATCAGTAATGATAATAATTTTCACGATAAAATTAAACAATTTAATTTGTGTATATTTTTATTATATTTGAACCTATGTTCAACTTAAACTTGTGACCCGTTTCGCTAACACAGTAGCTTTACCAAACTGGTAACGGTGTAATGGAAAAAAAAATATACAGTGAATTAATACGGAATTTGAAGTATATTGACAAGAGATTTAGAAAATGTTCAACTGGAAGTGCAAAAAGGGTTCTTAATTTGAAAAGGTTTACCTGAAAATTCATCCCTTCTAAACTATCTTCTACGTAAATAAGTTTAATAAAGGAGAATGATTGATATCTATTTGGTCGCTTAAAAGATTACCAGAATATATTTTTTTATTTATCTCAAGGACTTCTAAAAGATTAAATTTAAAAGTTTTAGGTTTTACATGTAAAATTCCAAAATTTTAACCGAAAGTTTGTTTACTGATTATATATATACCTTTCTAGATCCTTTTGTAATGGTGGATCAGACCATATTTACTTTTTTATATTTTTTCTACTATTTGTAGCCATTGCTTCCTGTCCTGAGTTTTCTCTTCCCAGTGTTTAATTCCCATTGTCTACTACCTCCTGCAACCAATTTATCCTGGGTCTTCCCGTTCTGTAGCATTGAGTATATTATTGCTCTGCATATGTGTCCCAACCATTTTAATCTTTTGCTCCTTTATTTTTTTTAACCATGTCTTTCTTTATATGTTGATATAGTTCCATGTTTGTTGATCTTTTATTTTCTTCATTTTTTTTATCCTAATATTGTTCTTAGTATTTTTCGTTCCTGTATTCTCATATCCTCTTGTTTTTTATTCATAGTTAATGTTTCTGCCCCATACTTCATCACCGGTCTAATTATTGTATTATATATTCTTATCTTCGTGCGTTTGCTAATTATTTAATTTTTTGTTTGCCTGAAACTTTTTGTTTGTTGCAACGATTCTTTCCCTTTATCCCAGTCTCTCTGTCTCCATCACTACTTATTGTTGTTCCCAGATATTTAACTCTATCCACTTCTTCCAATTCATATCTTCCAATGTTCACGATTTTTTGTTCAGAATTCTTTTTGAGTCTTGATAATTTTGTTATATGTGTATTTATCTCAAGTACAATTTTCTTCCCTTCCCTTATTATGTCCTCCAACATTTCTTCCATTGCCATTCTGTTTTTAGTCACTAGTGCATATGCTATTATTTGTCCTCCTCTGGTTCTTAAATTTCCTTTACATATTTTCTTCAATGTATATTCTAGTGCCAAATTAAATAGTGTTGCCGACTTCTTTATTATATGTAAACTTCTCCGTTTTCCCTCTTTGAGTTATTACTTCTGCTACGCTCTGGTCTAGTGTCGTTTTTATTAATCTTACCAGTTTATTCTTCACTCCCATTTCATTCAACGCTTTCAGTAATTGATTCCTTTTGATTAAGTCAAATGCTCTTTGGAAGTCAATGAATAGTATTTCAATGTCTATGTTATATTCGTTGGACTTTTCCAAAATTTGTTTCAGTATGTGTATCGCATCTGTAGTTGATCTTCCTTTTGTAAATCCGTACTGATATTCTCCTCCTCTGTAGCCTGCGTCATGCAGTCTTCTTTTTATAATTGTTGTTGTTATCTTATATGCTGCATTCAGTAGCGTAATTCCTCTGAAGTTTTCACATGCTTGTTGGTCTCCCTTCTTGTGTATTGTAAGTATTTGTCCCACCTTCCATTCCTCCGGCATCTCTTCTTCTGCCCATATTTTATATATAAATTGGTATAATTTTTCTAACAACTTTGTCCCTCCGTACTTGGTAAGTTCCATGTTAATTCCGTCCTTTCCTGGCGTTTTTCCGTTCTTACTCCTGTTAATTATCTCTCTTATTTCTTCTTTAGTTGGTTTCTCAATTACCTCTTGTTTGTTCTTTTCTTCTATCTCAACCTCTTTTCTCACTTCTGTTTCTGTTAGTAAGTAATGATTTAAATACTTAATTAGAATCAGATTTTTGATTGTCACAGCTACATGTTTGTGTTCTGCAATTCTAATTTCACCAATTTCTAAAAGTTCTACCAATATAAATTTTATCACAGTTGCCACTACCACTTGTTAATTTATAAACTCCTTATTATTTAACTTTGAAGAGTTATATTTGTTATTTTTAATGAGTCTGGACATATTGTAACTTGTTGATTAGACTACATGGACCACAAGTAAAATTATGACAAATTTAAAAATTATGACTGTAAACAAATTTATTTTACTTATTCTGACTACAGTTTCCTGCTGTATATTTTATAGATTACATGTTACTTTTCCATAAAACTTCATATTATAATAGATATTGATATCTGATGTCAAGAAAACAAAAAAGTTTCACTTACTTAAAACTCATCAGAAAATGGTCTGTTCCATTAGAAATGAAAGTAATGTACACCTGGTGCAGGTTAAAAACTAACTAAGAAAACCAACTGTAATGTAATTTATATTCGTCTGACATTCAAAAAATAAAGAGAGCTTGGAAAAATGTTCTTAGAGTGTATGGTTAATTCACGTCAAAAATCTCATTAAGGATTCCATTTTAAATTTGTTTGCACGGTATACGCTGCGAGTTGCTTTTCATTTACATAGTTTACGATAAAGTTTTAAATTACTGCTTGCCACTGGAATAAAATGTATTATGTTGAATCTAGTTTGGGATGTTTAATGATGAACGTTTACTTACCAAACCGGGTGATTCTTCAATATTGCAAACGGTTGATATAGCATGATTGTGTTTATTAACAAACTTTTATTTCAAGTTTCATTGTATCTTTATTGGTTTATCCCTTAGAGTAATACTACAAAATAAATAGAGTCCGCAAGTCATTCATAAAACTATCCAAACAGGCGGCTAACATTCTATCGCCATACATATGTTTTCATCAATGACTTTCAAGGAGTGGGAAGAAACTGTCGGACTAGTCGGACAATGCCACTGGCATATAGAACTATTCACTTACAGGTGTAAAGAGAGGTTAGGAAAATTCCGACTGATTTTTTTTGCAAATTTGGCACTAAAGAACCATGATTTTCACAAAAAATATTGTTTTTAATTATATCTGTACGCACACACACAAATATCAGTTGAAAAGACGAAAACAAGAACTAGAAAAGTTGAAACTTCGTAGTAAAAACAGGTAAAATTAATAGTAAAACGGCTTCCGCCCTTTTCTCGGTGTTGCCATATTTCAGACAGACAAAATTATTAACACGCATTTGTTTCGTTTAAACCTCAAAAGTTTCAAACAAAAACATATTTTTATTACATAAACTACTTAACTACTTAGGATAATTATTTTGAAGTCGTTTTTATGTAATTTCTCGAAAGTACATTTTTATTTTATACGTTTCTATCGTGTCCTATAATTCAGTTGTTGCAATTCAAAGGAGAAATAAGACATCTGGAAAAGGGTCGGCAAGTTACCTTAGAATTTGATGTAATGTTGGGTTCACTTTTAAATGTGAACAAATGTATCTTTTTAATGTATTAATCTGAGGTTTATTCAGGGTATATACTATACAGAGCATTTCAATGATGACTACAGTAGAAACGGTGGAGCTTTACCATCACGCGACTGTTACTATACGTATTTACGTATACGTAAATACGTATAGTAACGTATAGCAGGTATAGTAACGTATAGTACGTATAGTAACGTATATATGTATACGTATATACGTATAGTAACGTATATATGTATACGTATATACGTATAGTAATGTATAGTACGTATAGTAACGTATATACGTATACGTATATACGTATACGTATATACGTATGGTAACAGTCACGTGATGGTAAACCTCCACCGTTTCTACTGTATACACCCCACATAATTCTGAAGGCGTCACTTTTTTTTTGCTCATATGTTAACGTTATTACTTTAACCCCTTGCCCCTATAGTCAACCCCCTCCCAATTTTTTAAATAGACTACCCTATACATTAGTGCATTGTTGCATTCTCCTCTACAAGAGGATTACAAAACATGTAGAATACATAGGTCGAAAGTCAATCAGTTGGGAGTTACGGATAATTCCAATGTGAATTATGCCTTTACTGTAGTACTAACTATACTCAATTAAGTAAATGATGTTTTGCTTTGGGACACAAACTTAGCGACCGAAAAATTGGTGTTTCACGTTTTTAAATAAATTGCCAAGTAGGTAGCTTTATTTTCATTCGAATATCAACATTTACAAGTACTATCTATCTACCGTAAAAATTGTGTATACTCCGCAAGATAGAACTGAAATTGTAGGATTATACTACGAAAAAAGCAAAAGCCACAGCTAGACAGTTGAATGCTGCTTATCCCGGAGGAACTGCCACACATACGTAACTAAATTGATGCAAAACATTTAAGAAACAGGATCAGTTGCCAATAAAAAATACCACAACGATTAGTTAACAACGAAGATATGGCAGCAGCCGTTTCAGGACAACTTACGTTAGAAGAACAGCAGTCAGTATCACAAATTTCTAGTGAAGTGGGTGTTTCTTGCGGCAGTGTTTTCAGAATTTTACATGAACACAAATTCCATCCTGACAAAAATTAAATTAGTCGAAGAGCTTCATGAAGACGATTTCGACCGGCGTCTACAGTTTTGCCATCATTCATTCGATTGGGTTGTGCTCAGCAGCCCAGGCACTTGAACTGAATATTTGTACCATTTCCCATATTATCTACTTTCATTCTAGAAGCTTTGTGTCTTCTATATAGGCCACTAGTTTTCGGTAGTTGTAATGGTTGTATTATTTCCTCTCCAAAGTGATTCCGTCTGAGTCCATGTAAGTTCTTGCAGAAGCAATGTATGTGAGTAGCTGTTTCTTCATAGAGTTCATATTTCGAGCACATAGGTTCACTAACTTTGCCAATTTTATGCAGATGCAGTGTCCAGTCACCAGGTCGGTAAGTGTCTTAAAATGTCTCTTACCCAGTTTCAATAGCCTGGTTGAGAGTTCCTTGTCTACATTGTTCAGTAAACTCGTTGTATGGAGGTGCCCTTGTGTCGACCTCCATTTGAGTTGGTGTTCGCTATCTAGCCAGTTCCTGATTCTCTTATGTAATCTTTTGTGATTCCACAAAACGGTTCCGGACCTATGAAGTCTCCTTTAGAGCCTTCTTTAGCTAACTGGTCAGCCATTTCACTACCTGCAATCCTAACATGTGCCGGCACCCATATTAGAGACACTTTGTTGTCTCTTGCCAGCCTGTTAAGGGATTCTTTACAGTTTATTACCAGTCTAGACCTAGTTGTTGGATTGCTAATAGCTTTAAGCAGAGCCTGGCTGTCAGTGAAAACTTTTATTTTTTGTCCGGTATATCCGGTATTCTTTGCAATAAGATGGGGCACCTCCATATCATGATCTCGATGTCATACGGTTTTTAAACTAATCATTTCCTGCTCGGTAGATATAAAGACGAGGCCCAATGTTGGAATGGCCACATAGGTCACCCGATTTAACCCCCATAGACTTTTTTTATGGGGATATCTATGTATGCCACTTAGGTGGTTAAAGTTATAACAAAGTTATAGCAAAAATATGTCTTCCTTTATATGATTTTTTACGTGCTTTTTGTGACACCTTCAGAATTGTATGGGGTGTACAGTTTCCGAACAAATACTCTGTCTAATAATTATTTCAGTAAAATTTAAAGCAAAGAGAAACTGGACTAAAATTTTCATTAGCAAACATGTACTATAAACCATCAGTATAAACCATATATTGCATGAAAACGACTGGCATGAAAAAAACTATTTTTTTTTATTACAAACAACCACTATAACCATTACTTTTCACGTTATAAAGGAACTAAGTATCAATTAGATTTAATGTCTACAGGCGGAAAAGCACTTAACCAACAGGAAGAAACCTTGGGCTGTCCACTTTCCAAATATCTTTAACATGAATGTATTGTGAGGTTCACAATTTTCCACAACGATTTTTAAAACAAAAGGAGTCATAAGCCAAACATGTTATTTATTGCTTTGACGATGTAGATTTTGGAATATAATTCTTCATAAGCCACATTTAACTTCAATTTAATATCCTCAAAAGTGTTCATATTAGCGATGGTTTCTAAACCAAAAATATCGTTTCATATTTTTTAAATTGAAATATATATTTACCCAAATACTTGAAAGAGTTTTTCCAAGGGAATCGTTGACATACCTGGAACAATAAAGATAGATTAACTATAATAAAAAATAACATCAGTCAAGGTAAAATCACAAACAATGAACTGGGCGAGAACAATACAGTAACCTTACTGTGGATTCCAGGACACACTGGAATAGGAGGAAATTAAATCGCAGATGGACTAGTGAAGATGCGGACTGAGAGACCTTTTTGGGGGCCGGAACCCTTTTGCGGTATCAGCCCCAATGTAATATTGGAAGAAATAGCAAAGCCGAAGACCATCAAAGGTTCTGATGAGTGACTACAACCCGTTGAGATCAAATTATTGCATGAATCAAAGTAAACTGCACTAAGAGTTTTAATAGGGATCTGAACGGGCACCTGAAAACGCTCAAAATAGTGGTAGAAAAAGAATGTAGATTCTGTGAAGAAGAAACCTCCATACACATACTTGCAAATTGCACGGAATTCGGAATCCTAGGGCACAGCATCTAGGAGATTATTGGATAGAAGAGGGACATTTACCCAAGTTGAAGTCTGCAGATATCCTAAAATTCCTCAGAGAAATGGGACCAAAGGAGCTACTAGTCTCCGAGACGTTTCTCAGGAACTAAGTAGAAGTGAGGGGACACAATAGATCTTTTAGGTCTCAGTGAATGTCACCCCATCATACATACATATTAATCAGTAAAACAAGTCTATATTTCCAATCTAGAATCAGTAATAAACCTTGTAAGTAGGTCAAAAATAGCCTTTTTGTTTTTTGCCAGAAGTGATCATAAATTAACAGGCATGGGAAAGTTGTAGAAGATGAGGAAATTATAAAGTTCTGTTCCTTTTACCAGTCGAACCTCACATGCAAAAAAAAATGTTTAAGATCAGATATTGATATAAAAATAGGTTTGTTGAAAATACCTATTTTGTGTAGATGAGCCCGAAAACGTCTATTATTCACTTTTAAACGTGTGAGAATTCCCTGATGTCTTACTTTACCTAATCTAAATTTAAGAGGTTACTTTTACATTTTCCATGTGCTTGCTAATTCTTTATAGCTATTTATTAAGTGTGAAAATGATTTGGTTTTAGTTAACTTATTTTTGATGCCGTTTTTGCTTCGTGGTCTACTTTTTCATTTCCATCTATACCGCAATGTCCTTTCACCCAGATTAGATGAATTTTATTCCCACTATAGCAACCGCTTAATTTCAAAAACAAGATGTACATTTTGATGAAGAACCCTCTATTGCTTGCAATACATATTTAGACTCAGTCATGATGGCCACGTTTTTAATTGAATTCAAACTACACCCGTATAAAGCTTCTTTTACAGCTAGTGCTTCAGCTGTATATACTAAAAAATGTCTAAATCATTAAACTAAGTCCATGTCAGAAACACAAATAGCTGCTCCGGTTTCGTCATTATTTTTTGACACATCTATATACATTTTTACTACATCTGGATTTATGAGAGCCAATGTGGTTTTCAAGATTAACAGATTTAAACTAGGTACGTCCGAATGTGATGGGTATATGACTGTTGGTCGGAAAAAATGTGAAACGCTTCACGATTTTGCGTGTCATCCTTGCGCAGAATCCATGCTAATCTTCTCTGTATCGTTCCCATTTTAGTATATGTACTGCCAAAGCAAGTATTGTGTGATTAGTTTTTGTGTCTTAATACCTAAAGCAATTTTTTGGATTTTAAGTAAGGAATAAACTCTTTGAGTAGCACAACAACAAAGTTAGAGAATTTACTTAATAAGACTTAATTAGAATTTCCATAGATTGTGCCTTGCAAAGTATATCAGTAAGTAAACTAGAAAATTTTGTTTTATTGGTGATATATCAAACTTATCCTCAATTTTATATTTGGTCCGTCCCCCCAAAAATGTTGCTTGACGTCAACGTACAGCGATACGTTCGGACATACGTCAAACGCACGCTCAAACCCAATAATCAACGTAACTATACCTTTAAGTTGGCATTTCTGCTGCCTAGTGATTGGTCAGATTGCCACCAGTTTCACACAGCTCTTTTGATACCACTGACACTGACATTTGTCAGTTTTGTGTTTATTTATATAAAAATAGTCATAAGTTCAATCATTACTACCACGTTTGTTGTTTATTGTTCATTTTAATTATTTTTAACAAAGTATTATATTTTACCCAAGGTATTTGCTATTTTTATTATTTATTACCTTTCATGAAAAAAATCCATGCTTCTTTTTTCTTGTTAATAATATAAGTTTCACATCAAGTTTTACATACATTGCAGTACTATATTATAGTATTTTTCAATAACAAAACTTCTTTTCACTTTGCTATACCAAAGCCTCAAACGTTAATAACAAATTTAATTATACGATTGCATTTCTATATTCTCATTTATTCTCAAATAATGTGACATTTGGTTACTACTTTCGTAATGACCTGTGGCCAATCATCATTCGATATTTAGACATGCCTTGATCCCTCATTGCCCACGACAACAGCGAGCAGTACAATACATATTTCACGTAATATTCATTTAGTTCAAAAAGTCTGAACACGACCCTTTCGGAACACACTCCCAATCTAGTAACTTTCAGTGGTGTGGTTGAGGTTTCCTAAAATGCTCCTTCTAGTTTAAAAACAAGGTATAGTATAGAGATGGTCGTTGTTACAATGACAATTGTGAGATACTGGTATCTCATACTAGCATCCGATATCAAAATCGCCATTGTTAATAGGGCTATCACTATAGACTCGTCAGCTGAATGTCACACACAAGATGTCAGAACCTTCGGTACTTAAACGTCATGATGGGTTTGTTACTTTTTATAAAATTTTTAAAGCATCTATATATTGTGATGACTGATGACAAAAGAAATGATCGAAAAGTGGACTATCATTCAGTACCTATAGGGTTATACCAGGTGCCCCCAGTTATCGTTTACAGGCAATATTGTGAACTATTGTGAATGGCATTAAAATTCCTTCCTAGTGACGTATCAGAAACTTTATTTCACTCAACCGTCCTTTGGCAGCCACCCCTCTCTTTCTATTTTCAAATGGCACCCCCTGTATATTTTCATTGACAATTGCTTGTCCCTCTGTTTGAAATACAACGATGTACTATACTTGGTGGGTTTTTTATTATTAGCACCACCACCATACTGTATTGGCATATCTTTTAAATTAAGCGAAATATTGCCTGGAGACACGGTGTTTAAGAAATCGGTATACATTTTGTGCAAATTCTTATTATTGAAGTATTAGCATACTCAAAATCAACACAAAATTAAAATCAGAAAATTAGTGGATCTCATCCGAAAAATTAACACCCTTCGCTTTTGGGTGAATTTATTTTGATTAGAATTAAACTTCCATCGTCGAATATCTTGGAATTACATCCCCTCGGTCAGATGAAGATTCAAGATGGTTGTAGCGTTAAAAGCCGTAGTCTGGCGAAGGAATGGGGTCCAGAGAGTAAATAAGTAAAATCGAATTAGGGCATACAAGATTGCAGACTGCTTTCGGTGGGTCAGTCACTAGCAGAGACGTAGGTATAAAGTTTTTCAAAAGAAACGTATTTTCAAAAAAACGAAAAAAATATAACTTTATATCTGCACCGTCACGAGGAGAAAACTATTGTGTAATGTAAAGCTGAACTGACGATAGCTGCTTTTTTAACGGACATAATAATATGCCAAAATTGGTTCTGTGTAAGCAATTATAGATCTAAAAATTAATTATGGATCGCCAAATATAGTCACTCACACGAACATATTGTATCAAGGCATATGAGCCAATATTCTGAATTTTGAATATGAAATATATTATTTTAAAAAGAAAGTTGTAAATTTCTCAAAAATATAGTTGCTTTTCAATTTTTTCGACCCTCGTATCGTTGGTCAGTGAATTTTGAATAAGAAATATGAAAGACTATTCATTTATCAACCTTTATGCAGAATGTAAACAAGGCACATGGATATATGGCATTAAAAAATTTTAAGAGCTTCATAAAATAGAAATCAAGCGACTACAAATTTTATTTGGAAACAAAAGTACAATTTCACAATGAAAAAATTTGAAATTTACGAGTAAAACGCCAAAACAAGTGAGTAAACCTGTTGTGTAATTGTTCTTTATCTTGATGGTGAAATTATTTAACCAATTTAATACAAACTACCTATAGATTTAATTCATTCATTATTTCATTCGATCGGGTTGTGCTCATCAGCCCAGGCACTTGAACTGAATCTTTGTACCATTTCCCATGTTTATCTTATTCCATTCCAGAAGCTTTGTGTCTTCTATGTAGGCCACTAGTTTGACTGGAGGGATTTTCAGTAGTTGTAGTGGTTGTATTGTTTCCTCTCCAAAGTGCTTCCGTTTGAGTCCATGTAAGTTCTCGCAGAAGCAGAGTATGTGAGTAGGTGTTTCATCATAGAGTTCACATTTCCTGCACAAAGGTTCACTAACTTTGCCCATTTTGTGCAGATGTCTCCTTAGGTCGGTAACTGTCTTCAAATGTCGCTTACCCAGTTTCAATAGCCTGGTTGAAAGTTCCTTGTCTAACTTGTTCATTAAACTCTTTGTATGGAGGTGCCCTTGTGTCGAACTCCATTTGAGTTGGTGTTCCCTATTTAGCCAGTGCCCGATTTCCCCTCTTATGCAATTTTTTGTGATTCCATTCCATTCCGTTTAGAGCCTTCTTTAGCTAACTGGTCAGCCATTTCATGACCTGCAATCCCCTCATGTGCCGGCACCCATATTAGAGACACTTTGTTGTCTCTTGCCAGCCTGTTGAGAGATTCTTTACAGTTTTTTACCAGTCTAGACCTAGTTGTTGGGCTTCTGATAGCTTTAAACAGAGCCAATAGATTTTCTGCAGGTAATATAAGCTCAACCACAGCTTGGTGCCAACAATCCAATGTCAAAATTCCACTATTTTGGGTTAAGCATTAAGCTGTAAGAGTGGATGTGTACTTTGTCCCTTTCAGCTACAAAAACCACAGATAATATATATTGGCATTTTATAAGTATGTGACAAAGCTGTCAAGGACGTTGATTTACCTACGATTTCAGTCGTATCTTTTAAAGGATTCTAAGTAACCTTACAACAAAAGATTGGAAAATATGTGAGCAATTTCAATTTAAAGAATTATATATTTGGTCCACCTCGAAGACATTTTTTTTGACATTTGTGATATTTTCTAGAATAAGACATATACCAAACTTTATCGTGGTAGAACCAGTATATATAGTAAGTTATTCTCCATGCATTTTTTATTTTATTAAAAACTATTTTATTGTACACATATTTTCAACCACCTTTGCTATTGTGAAGTTATTATTTTGAAATTTCCCATTTCCTTATCATCAATTAAAACTCTAAATGTTCTAGTTTATTTTATTGAAATAAAAGTAATTAAAAGAATGGGAAATGATGAATTTCACGTTTTCTCGTGGCGCTCACAAAAGACTTAATGGGATTATACCGTTCATTTATTTTAGTTAAGTATAAGAGTATTGATTTAAAGAACTTTGGAAATAGTCCTTGACAATACACATTGACACTGCGCACTTACAGTCGAGATAGTCGATAAGCAATACTGTTTTTTATCCACATTTGGATTCTTAAATTATATAATGTTGGGGGGTTCCAAGCTACTTCACGAAGCCGCCTAGGTACAAAATAGTTATTTGTGTATTTAGATCGCAAAGTAAGGAATTGCCGTTTGAGATAGAAACTCTTGGAAGCAGCAATCTTAGTTTTTGGACATAAGTTTTTTAATAATAGAGTAAGATGTTTTTATTGGGAAATGTATTGAACATTGTCATATTCACTACTCAGGGTGATTGTATCTATCTATAATGGGGTGACATTCACTAAGACCTGAAAGATCTATTCTGTCCCCTTAATTCCATTTAGTCCTATTTCCCTGTGGAATTTTAGGATATCTGCAGGCTTAGGTAAATGTCCCTCTTCTATCCAATAATCTCCTAGGTGCTGTGACCTAGGATTCTGAATTGCTGTACAATTCGCAGGTTTTTTCTTCCATGCCACAGAATCAACACTATTTTGAGCTTTTTCAAATGCCCGTTCAGACGGCAATGTCCCGTTAGGATCCCTGTTAAAACTCTTAGTGCAGTTTTAATTTTACTTATGCATTCATTTGATCCCAACGGGTTGTAGTCACCCATCATAATCCAATCTAACCTAACCTAACTAGATCATTCCAACCGTCAGATTTTCTCTTTTCTTCGGCTTTACCTATTTCTTCCAATATTACATTGGGGTTGATACCACAAAAGGGTTCCGGCCCCCAAAAGTGTCTGTCAGTCCCCCTCTTTGCTAGTCCATCTGCTATTTCATTTCCTTCCATTCCAGTGTCCTGGAATCGATAGTAATGTGACGATATTATTTTGGAACTGATTACAGAAGAGCTCCGTGCTTTAATGGCTACTTAACTATCCGACATTATAATAATCTTTTGCTTTCTATATCCTTTGTCAATATTGAACTGGGCACACTTTCTTGTGGCGTGAATTTCCGCTTTCCGTTTGAAAGATACATGGGGTATTTCCCCAGTTTTCAGAGTGTTTGGTTCCTGGCCCGTATACTCATATCCCAGTTCCTTCTATTGCTTTTCAGCCGTCTGTGTGCCATTGAATGGCATTTTTCCCAAGTCTGGTAATGGTATTTGGATCCCATTCCTTCTTGTTGCTTTGTTCTTTCTGGGTGATTAATTAAGGGTGACGACCGGCCGTATCTCAAAAACCGAGGTCCTAGAATTTGGGC
Organism: Lochmaea capreae; assembly: GCA_949126875.1. Lineage (NCBI taxonomy): Eukaryota > Metazoa > Arthropoda > Insecta > Coleoptera > Chrysomelidae > Lochmaea > Lochmaea capreae. Next base: position 16,395,432 of record OX421407.1, on the reverse strand, counting down.
AAAAAAAATTCTTTAACAAAAATTTATAACGGGGATTGTAGTTTTTAAAGTTGATATTTTTTACCCCTGAATTGGGGAATATTATGTAAAAAGTACAATTATATAATGTAAGTGATAGATTGCACCACCTTGTTGAAAACTATGACAAACATATTTTTGATAATTTTTTTTTTTAATTTTCTTCGTTTCAAAAATTATTTTATTTAGTTAATTTTTGTGGATCATTACTCACTTCCTCCCAAATTTCGACTAAATTTCCAAACATGCCTTTTCCTTTTCGCATTAGTCACTCCAAAATGAAACATTAATTTTTATTAAATTCCTCTTCCATTTTTATCTTTAGATATTCGAAATTTCATTTTTCGATTGGAACTCTTTGTTTCCTCTAACTGCCACTAAGAAGGCAACATTTCAATATATTTTTTCAATTTATTATTGGTGAACAATTTTTATCGTTTGGTTGCTCAGTTAATTATTGTATTTTCCCTAGATTATTTTATAGTGTAGTGCTTACTGCTTATTTATGTCCATTTCCAAAAAAATTTCTATTGAACACTTGTTCTCACGGACAAGTGCTTTTAAATTCAATTTAACCAGTTCTTTGGATCCGTTACAATCGATTAAATACTCAAACTAGTATATAATGATCAGTGAAATTGTCGAATCAGAACTCGCCTTTATATGTATAAATGTAATTAGTTCAGTCAAATTGTTACCTTCAACCACACCTTGCATAATCTCTATACATATCCTGAACGACATACACAAATGTATAATTAGGTACACGCATATTTCATATTTTGCTTAGATATTAATTTATAATAGTAAAGTTGATATCAAAAATAACCAATAATAGGAAATAAACCAGTTTCCATTGGAAATTACTCCCAAATTTTAAAATAAAATTCAAATTTGATTGCAGTTTCCGTTGCACCACCCGAGGATTTCCGAACGCTACCGATGATACGTGTGATGTCATACCATGTGATTAATTTTGTCAATATGGCCGGTATCGCATTAGGTTCTGTGTAGTTTTGTGTTTATATTGTATTTTAATTAACTATTAATTGCTTTATCGACGTAAAAATATCATTTATATGTTTGTTTGAGACCATTAAGTGTTTGTGTGTGCTTTTTTTTATTTCTAAAAGTCAAAGTAAAGTGGAAAGTGGACATAAATATTCGATATTTCCGAGGATATTTTAAAACTCTTAGAAGAAAATATTTTATTTACTAGTTCAGTGTTCAGTGACGCATAGCTTGCAACTGCAATGCCTTTCTCTTAAGTGCATTTTTGCTTGCGCCACCAGGTGAAATAACAAATATTTTGTCTGGGGTTTTAATACTCGTTGATTTACACTCTAGAACAAAGCAATATTTGTAATACAAGGTGTTTTTTTTCGGTTTTATCCATTTTTAAAGCTTTCAGAAACAAATTAGGTTACAAAAACTTAGAGCGTGATACACGAATAAGAACGTAAGCAAATGACGTCACTCCATGGGACAGCCATCTTTATGACGTAAAGCGCGTTTTGGCGGACTTTCAAATTTTATGATTTTTAAAGTCGTTTCAAAAGTAAAGTTTATATATTTTTGAAAAAATAGGCATGCAAGGTGTTAGGAGACCTGATAAAGCGTCAATTCCCACCAATAGCAACATTTACGCTTGTACCCTATTAATAGCTTTATAATTTTTGGAGAGAACAAGACCTTAAATTAAATACAAACTTCAATCTTTACAGCTGAATTAGTAGCCATCAACAAAGGCTTGGAATGGATCATAAACAGTAACTTAGAATTTGAACGTTATATGATTTTATCTGATTCACAAACAGCTTCAATGACATTGAGAAATAACAGAAACATATATACAGTAACAGCGCTACAGTCAGAATCCTCGAAAAATTAACACGCCTCAAGAATTTAAGCCAGAATGTTGGATTTACATGGGTTAAGGGACATTCTCAAATTCCAGGTAATGAAAAAGTAGATCATCTTGCTAAAGATGCCGCTTCTTCTGGCCTTGTAATTAACGAATTATCAAGGGGGGATATAATAAACCTTAGAAAGGAAAATCTCAAACAAAATTAGGAAATTGAATGGGCTGGTTTTACAAACCACAGTAACAATTCCTACTGCAAGATATATTCTTCACTTCCCCTCACTCCTCTAGCTGAATGAAACCCTCTTTCCAGAAAAGTGTATTTTATGTATGTCAGATGCCTTTTTGGACATGCTACCGTAAATTCATACATTTTTAAAATTAAAACGTCTACCACAGATACATGTGACTGTGACGGAAGTTTCGATGATCTCAACCATTGGATGTTTGACTGTAGATATAATAGAGAAGCCACCAAATACCTACTGTTCTCCTTATCAGCGAAGAAGATAGCTTTTCCTCTCTTTTGTACATAAGTTCACAGAAACCTATCATAAGAGATATTTTATGGGAATTCCTCAAACGACCCAAACGAAAAGTATGACATTGTGTATTTTTCATTTTGTTCCGCATGAATGGATGTATGTACATTTATTGATAAATGATTTAGACTTGGTTCCTTCTGTCTGTCCTTTTGTAGCAAGTAGGTATCCTTTTACCGTTGTCTTTTTTGTATGTCTAAATAAACAAAGTCGCTATGACGGGCACCTTAGCGTGAAGAGGGTGTCCCTGTTTATCTCACTTATTTCTTGTGTTTCTTTCATTTTCTCCAGAATTTTGGTAGTTTAGGTATATGAGCATGGGATCATGAAGGATAGGTGATTTGATTAGGATATTAAGTATAATAAAATATAGAGTTTCGTAGGGCAAAAAAAACTATTTATTCGTTTTTGGTTTCTCCAAACCGATTCATTTTCAAACACGTCAATAGCTTCAACACGATTTATTCAATTTGACGTTCAAGATGTATTTATTCAGAGTACTGTCAGATGCACAGGCTCCTTGGAATAAGTATCATTCTGAATAATCGGTGACCATTGTGAACCATGCAATTGGTCGCTAATAGAACGTGTTCACTGGTCTTGCCAAACAGGAAACAAAAGTATGAGTATTATTTAATAGACGAAAGAAATCATTAGTGTGAAAGAAATAATCTACCAGGTTCCGGCCCTCGATGATATTCTATAAGTAAATTTGAATAAAACTAATTATGCATTCAAATAGCTATTTAGTGGTTGATTTTTAAGAATATTTTTTAAGTTCTATCTACTGAAAAGAAAATTCTTTTGATGGATTGATGTACTACCCTTGTGAAACCGACATACGTAATTATAATCATGAAAAGTTCCTTTTTAAAATCCGAAGTAAAAACTTGTGTAGACAAAATTTAATCAAAGTTGGAAAGAATTTTAATATGAACAAATTCTCATGAATCAATAATAAAAACTGAAAGCAAATAAGGGAGCTTACACCAGATTAAAGTTTCATTGAATTTAAAAGTTTCTGTTTTTGAAAGTAGGTTTGTTGCTTCGACTACAAAATTGCCAAATTGGAAAAAAAAACATTACAACTAAAAACAATTAATTGAGTGATTCAAAGTATTTAAAGGCTTTAATGAATAATTCCAAGGAAAGATTTGAATCGGGATAATACGCAAAGAAATACTGGGTGGATACGAACGGAGATAAACGGCCGTCGGCCATATCTAAAGAATGGATTATAATAAAACTTTCGGAAAAATAACTTTTTAGCAAGAAAAATCTGAATTTGATTACAGATCTTCAAAATTAGAAGAAAAAACACAACTTTCGTTTCATACCCCGTATATAAGTAGAAAGTCCCTACTAGCAAAGTTGTTTTATAGTTTTTGTCTTATATAACAATTTTATTTCAATGTTGATTTATTGTGGCTTTTACGAATGCAACTTATTATATAAATGTTCCATAAGAGCAAATTTAGCTTTTCGTAAAAAAATTGTTTTATAAATTTATCACAAAAATATTTTGGCAACAAAATTATATATTATTTATAAAGCCATTTAAACGTGTTATGTAAGGGATTTATAAAACATTTATTGTATATAAAATTTAGATTTTTTATAACACTTTTTCAAGAGAGTTTAGTAGCATTTATAAATCAGGTTTAAATACATTATACAACTATTGTTATAGCAGGTTATGAAATAATTTTATTAAAGCAGCAGATGCCGCAACTTTATTGCCATTGAAAATTATAGTTACAGGCACAGCTATAAAATAATTATAATAATTATTACATTGTAAGCTGTTATGTAGCTTTCATAAAATAACTAATAAATGTATTAGATTTGCCTTGGCAGTTTTAAAAAAACAAACCGCGTAGAAAGGGAGTGGAAAAAAATCGAAAGGGGTGGAGCATTTAAGAGAAAAATAAAAAAAAAATTTGAATGTATTATGATTAGCAATAAAGAAATTTTTCATAATACGCCTGTATGTTCAGATAGTCATCCATAAGAAGTGATGATACTATGCCAGAAAAAGAGAGTAGTAGTGCCAAATTTTATTGGGAAAAGTGATAATAATGACACTTTTAGAACTTGACAACGAAAGTGAAAAGTTGATGTTAGATTTTAACAAAAATTCTCAATTTAGAGACAGTATCAGATCATGGGAAGTTCATTATAATATCTCACATATGGCACTGCGAGTATTATTCCAAAATGTTGATAAAAGGTTACCCAGTATACCACCTCACGACCCTAGAACATTGTTGAACTAGACAAACCGTTATTATAACTAAAGTAGGAACTGGAAATCACTGGCATAATGGTTAGAAAGTTTCGGAAGCTAACTAAATAATATAAACGTGTTAAATTTGTTTATTAATTTCTTTATTCATTATATTTTTAAAATACGGTCCTATTTTGTAGGGTTCTTTTGAAAATAAAGTATATTTTTTGAAAATTAAAAAAGTATCACAAATGTTGGTGAATTATTTTATAAAACCTACTCAGTCTACTAAACAGTTTTATTACTGGCAGCCATGTTTATAATCAGATAAAGATGAAATTTTAATAATATGTCCAAAGATAAGAATATATTTCACTCTTACAGATTGTTTTATGTGAAAAAACATCGAGTATAAACAAATTTAGAATACAACTAGGAGTTTTAAATATTACTATAGTTATGAGTAAAATTAATTTGCACCGTTTCATAATTTGTCGGCAAGATAAAGAAATCTGTAAGCAGAAGCAGAACCGGTTTTAGACAAATTTTTTATTATTGCAGGATCCCGATGCACTAGCGATTTCTGTACTCTTTTTTTCCGATGAATAGCAGTTGTTCTACCAATAACTGTAATGATGGATTTTTTTGAAACTTTTGTCAATTATGTATTCTCTCAGCAACTCCATGCTTTGACCCATTATTTTCTTGTTTCAGTTACCTGTACATATTTTGTATAATCTTTTGCGTAGATAGCGACTAAAACATACCAAATTTCATTCTGTCTATTGTCTCAAATCCCTACTTTCAGAAATTTCTAAACCTTCGGTGAAAAATGTTAACAATAAAATCTTTAAGTTTTATACTTACAACAATCAAACAACTTATTATATTCACTGCGACATGGAATCAAGCATAATAAATAAATAAACTTTGACATTGTTTATGCTGGCATAGAATAATACGTCTGCTTACTTCTTCTAGTATATTCTTTGTTCGAAGCCTATAATAATATTTTCCTCTTCGAATGGTCGCCAAAAAGCCATAATTTTAATTATTACAAACAAAATAGTTTTAGTCAATAAAACAAAATCTCATTCACAACAACATCCAAGAACACAATATCTCGTAAATAACTGAAATGAACTAAACCCACCCAGGGACGTTAACAGTCCATGTGGACTAACAATTCAAGAGAATTTTTCATAGACCAATCGGAAGCTACGTTGCACCAATGAGAATCAATTGTTCGCTTGTGGGTAGGTCAAGACTAGAAATGATTTATGGCTTTTTTTATCTTTCCGGCTTTTAAATCCTCAAAGAGACCTTGCCGCATACTGTTATTTTATTGTGAAACAGTGCAAACTAATTTTACTAACAACTACACCAAAACTAGATTTTTTTATTTTTCAACTTTTAAAATTATTATAAAACCTTGATAAAATTGGACAAAAATTCACTGCCCTTATACTATATAAATCACAATAATAGTTATTTATGCAACAAGTGTGTAAAGTAACCCTTTTTGATGAATGTCAATATTTTGCCGAAGGCGAATGCGACGATCACATGAGTCAAAAAAAGGGTTTTACAAATGAATTGCAAACAATATTTTTTCTACTACCGAAAATATTTATCAAAATACAGAAGCTTGATTAATTTTTTTTAAAGTAAGTTTAATTTTTCTTTAGAAGAAACTATAACGCTTTTATCGATTCCTAATAAATTGTATTTTGTTTCGTATATATTCACCGATTTTTTGGGCAATAAATCATTTGAAGTATTCTGTGCTACGCCTAATATATTTGGTGGTGTATTTGCGAAATAATCTTCTAACAGATCGTCAGAGGAATCCATCTTTATAATAATTATATGTAGGTACCTACCTAAAAAAAGAATAAGTATAAATTAACATCATAGTTTCCTAAAAATATTCAATACTTAAATACCTATAAATACTTTTGCTCACCCTAGGTACCTATAGTCGGAAGATCTCAATTTAAATTTCAAATGTTAGATTCAATGCACGAAGAAATGTCAGTCACTCACAGCCAACTTATAGGTACATACCTACTTATGCACCCTATTATATTATTTTCCAGTACCCAATAATTATTTACTAATAATTATCAGGTATGTACTTTACTGAATTCTATATCTTTCAATCACTGATTTAAAAAAAAACTCAGATTTAATATCCGTTTATTATACCTACCTATATTTTTATTAGACTAGGTATAACTATATACACATTGGAACTTTTTCTTTACGCACTCGAAAGTGTGTCTAAAGTACGTACTTTACGCACGATAGTAGAAAAAATTCGTTTTGTATTAAAATTTTTTTTCTATCAGAATCTAATACATACACAAAAATCAAATTCAAGTGACAAAAGTCGGACATATTTATTTTCTTTCTAAAGTTGGTGCTTGTTCATGTTTGCATTTATATTATCACCAACAACTCTGAAATATAGTTAGTTGAAAACAATTCAGCTTTTGACAAACATATTAATAAAACAAAGTAGATTTATCAATACTACTACAAAAGCAATAAAGAGGCATATAATTTAATTATAAAACATATATAATAATTTATATAATGAGATTTTAACTACTATATGAGTATCGCATAATAAAATTTGAGAAACTTTCTAGCACATTCACTAAACACTTATTAATCTTTTATAAAACAATTTTATTGTATTTTTATAAACATTGTATATATGTTATATAGTAGTTATATAGAGCACTCATAAAATATATTATTTTTTATAAATTCAGCCAATTTTGTGTTTATAGATATTTTATAAACATTTTAAAAACTTTTCTGAGACTAACATTGTTTTATAATATTTATCGTCAATACAATACAAAACATTGTTATTTGGGGTTTACATTCATCAGAAACAATTAATACATTTATTCCTCATGAATCAACCTATACCGCGAAAATAGAATCATCAAAATCCATCCATTGATTCGGAAAAAAAAATAACTTTAAACTTAAGGAATCATTTAGGTGGTGCGATCATTTTTGAGGCGAATCGATCGATCCATCAACAAGATTGGATTACGTCTCGGCAACGGTAAACACAATAGGCTGGTTGGGTTTAAGAGGGTTGATAAATTCTTTTAAATTATTGAGGGGTTGTATTGATAATGGTTACATACCTCCATACTGTGGTGGATCTATTGTGTAGCGATCTAGCCGCACGTGTTGAAAGTAGTTTTGAGGTTGAAAAGAAACCAGAAACAAATTATTGTGCATCCATCTACATTTCATTCACTTAACAATATAATTTCCTTCACAAGAAAGAAAAAGCTTGAGAGATTGAAACTGACAAGCCCCTTCAACGTGCAGTATAAAAAAACTTTTAGCTCTGGACCACAAAGAGGTTCGTTTAAACAGTTTCCGGCACAAGGGATTAGTAGGCAATAAAATGCAAGATATCCTCGTGAGGAGAGGGTATGTAATGGAATTCACTGATCCTGAGCAGAAATTGAATAAAGAAAGTGACAGGATTGTTTATCGGTCACTACATCCTAAGGAAACACATCCATGGCATGAGCATAACACATGGGCTGAAAAGTCCCGGGCCTAACAAAGAAAACACGTTTTTTTGTTCAAAAATTCCATAAAGAACAACGCAATCATTCCAGCGCCGCTCTAACATTTCAATACAACTTTTGTAGAACAATTTATCTTCTACCTCAAAATAGGCCTCAGTGTCATTCGAGAGGAATCTCTTACCAGCGACCATTTTTTAGGTCTGAGAAAAGCGAGTAGTCGCTGGGAGCCAAATCTGGCGAATAAAGTGAATGTGGGAGCAATTCATGTAGTTTTGCCGTTGTTTTCATTGACTTGTGACACGGTGCGTTGTCTTGATGGAACAAAATGTTTTTCTTTGCCATATGCGGACGGTTCTTTGCAATGTCGGCCTTCAAACGCTCCAATAACGCTATATAATATTCACTGTTGATGACATTTCCCTTTTCAGATAGTCGATGAATATTACACCATGTACATCCCAAAATACGGAGGCCATAACCTTTCCAGCTGTTTGCTGTGCTTTCGGGCGCTTTGGACGAGGTTCTCCAGTTGTTGTCCACTCATATGACGATCGTTTTGATCCCGGAGTGAAGTTATGGATCCATGTTTCATCCATTGTCAGATATCGACGCAAAAAATCCGGTTTGTTACGTTTAAACATGGTCAAACACTGCTCAGAAACATCAACACGTTCTTGTTTTTGGTCAACAGTGAGTAAATGCAGCACCCACTTTAAACAGAGCTTTCTCGTAGTCAATAGCTCGTGGAATATAAAGCCAACACGTTGTTTTGATATCTTTACGATGTCAGCTAACTCACGCGAAACGATGTTGTGGATTATTTTGATGTTTTCTGGTGTTACCGCCTCATTTGGACGTCCACTGCGTTCCGCATCATCGGTGTCTCTACGAACACGTTTGAGGTCAGCAAACCATAGTTTTATTGTTGTTTCTGATGGAGCGCAGTCCCCATAACACTTTCCAAGCCATTGCTTCGCTTGAACGGTGTTTTTTCCCATCAAGAAGCAGTGTAAAATTAAAACACAAAATTGTTTTTCATCCATTGTTTTGAAAATATTAAGAGTAGCGTCACTCTTAGCACAATAACTCACGAACTCATAAATTAATAGAATATAATGAAATTTTGAGAGCTGTATTTGTAAGGTTAGTACTAACTGAAAAACAGGCGATTGCGCCATCTATTTGTAAGGCCCGGGACTTTTCAGCCCATGTGTTATATATATGTAAGAAGGACTATCTGTCGGTTTTGCGTGAAAAAGAAAATATATAGGTAATTGTCGAGTGCTGGAACTAGGGAGTCTAAGAGAGGATTTGTCCTAGAAGGATCTAGTGAAGAGATTGCAGAAGTGTGAGGTGCGGAGGTCTAAAAACATCGACTGGATGTGATGTAAATCAATCAATCAATGTTAGGTAAACGTACAGTTTAATAATAGGCTTTCTGTTCCAACTATTTTAAATTGAAATCAAATATAAATTGCTATTTCAACAGATGAAAGATAATTTTCAAAATGTAGAGAGTTTAAAAGTCGTAGAACTTTTAGATTTCCTGTAGGTCAAAAATGAATTCATAATGAAAAAATTAAACTTGTATTACCTTATGAAATAATGTTTCCATATAATCAGGTTTGTGAAAAAGTGAATCATCATAAATTGGATTAACCAGTAAAACACGTTTTTTTAATCATACATCAAAGAAAAAAACCTTTTTGATGCCTACCAAATGTGGATTAAAAAATATCCGTGAGGAAATTGAAAATTTTTGTTCAGTGACAGAATATAATAAATTATCTGGCATAATTTTGAGCCGACATTTTTTGGAATAAATTAAATCCTGGTAGTTTGGTTTGTAATAAACTAGTATACACGCAAATACACGATTATTCCATAAAAACCTCTTCTGCCCAATTTTGATGATGATATTCTTTTATAAATTGAATTATATTTATATTTCAATTTCCTCAAGATGATTTATTTCTTCCAGTGTTCTTGAAGATGGGTCTAGAGTTTGTCATTCATTATAAATAATGAATAATGTTAATTGAGATATATAATGATTGTTTACTATTTTTTGAATTTTATCCACACCTTTCACAAAAATATATACTTATATTAAATAAATTTGAGAATATTATACAAGCCTTTTATTATAGGTATTTATATAAATAAACACCTTCAATGTATGCCTTACGAGATACAGGCAAATAAAAAAGAACTGTCACATTGACTGTTCCAGCTTCCTTTGAATGAAGAAAAAATCTACATGCTGGCAACATCAGAAAAATTTGTTTTGCAACGTCATCATCTTTTTATCGTAAATAAACCATATAAGGTTTGTTTCGCTTGGATCAGGAAGTGACCATGTTGTATTAGTGTCGTCTGTTGTTCATTATTCAGTTATTAATGCCAAATCACCATGTCAAGTTACACGGTTAAGCAGTACGTACGTCCAAACTAAAACTTCATCAAAATTGATGCTAGTTTGTACAAATGTTGCGAGCCGGATCGCCCATTTCACTTCAGCTTTTAAACGTTGACTCTTTAACGTTTGGTGATCAAAGGGCGACCGGTTCGGTAAACAATCATCCAACACTCATCCATCAAAGAAAGACAGATCAGCAGAGACATCGTGTAAGCGTGCAGGAGAACCAGATGCAGTGAATTCCTCGTCATGCATGAACACTCGGCGACAAGGCTACTTCAGCACCAGGACTTCGGTTAACATCCATAACAAGATCAAAGAAACTTAATAGATCAAAGTTATAGACGATCAACATTGTTTCTTGTCTAAGCTTCTAGACGTTTGTAAGAGGATTCCACTGTCTGAAAAAGCTTTTGTTAAAGGACGAATCGTATTTTTGGATGCTAACCAAACCAGGGTTTTCAAAAACGACGTTGATGACAGGAACTCAGTCGATGGCGAGTGTTACAAAAATACCTACCAACTGGCAAATGTCTAGGAAAACTCAATTTAATTGAGAAAATATCGTAAAAAAAAAGTTACCTGATTGACAAATTATTTGAAAAGAGGAACACCTCCCTTTTCCGCGCTCCCACCGCGAGAGCCGCGAGGCGAGAGCGCGTATCTTAAAATCGCTCTATCTTTTTTTCTACTGAATATTAATTGCTCAAACTTTTTCAAAAACTTCTTCGACTTCTAAATCTTAATACTACGTATTCAGAAATAAACAATTACAAACTTCCTCACTGAACTTTTTTCATCGTACGTAGTCAAAAATTCGAAAAAAAAATTTCTTCAATTTATTGCTCGAATGTAAAATGCTTTGTGGATTTCGGGTTAGTTTCATTGTCTCTAGAATTAGTTGGAGAATGGGAGGAAAAATATTAATTATTCGCCGAGAAATCGCGAGTTGATCGTCAAAAGTCGTAAAATCGATTTTCTCCCATTTTTGGTTTAAAAGTGAGTTTTGATCATGTTTCCCCAGTTTAAAAAAATTAAATAACGAATTTCTGTTCACCACCATCGAAAATATGAAAATAGACTGTGCTTGGTGACTAGAGCAAGTGTTTTTCATTTTCTATATGACTATTTGGGGTGTCCCGCTACTCTAATAATATGTGCTTTCAGCAAGACAAGTGCCACACACTGTGATTTGACTCTATGCCTTCCAAGTGGGGCTTTTCGAAGTCGCAGCTCTACACCAATAAGCCACAATCGTTCAATGCTCTTGCTCAAATCGAGCAAGATCTATGTGGTGGTGGAAATAGTCATCCATTAAGTCGAAATACCTTCCCACATTAAACACTATTGAACTTTCACATAGGTAGGTACTTAGTTTCTAAGAATGATTAGAAATGAAACAATACAAAAAATATGTTCGAAAAGGTACAGAAACATAGTTTAGGTTATAATAATGCTGCATTCAAAATAGATTTAAAATCCTTATTTTTATATTATTTAATCTTGATTTCCTTACACCAATAATTTGATATCCAATAAACAAAGAAGGAAAAGCCTGTGTGAGTAGAATTTTTCACTTTAACGGCGTTATTACAGACAATAGATACATACTAAAAAAATATTTTTTTTGATTTTGAACTGCCAAAGGGGTTTCATAGTATTCAGTTCCAAATTTTTGAAAAGTTCTAATGGAAACCAACCGTTAACACAGAGACAATTTTTTGAAGCTAGAAATTAATGTTTTGTGAAATATTCCATATCTAGTATGTTTTGTCATTGATCCAACCAGCTTTCAATGAATGAAATATCATGTCGGCATATTACCACAGAAATGAAATGTAAAAATTTAATACCATTTTATTTGTGTACGTAAAATACTTGTTTTTGACCATTATCCTAAAATATTTACGATTTTCCATCAACTTATACCCTAAATGTACTTCATCGTTTTAAAGATTATTAATTGTACTAACAAATTGTAAAAAGACTTATAGGGTGATTCATTTAAAAATTATGAGATATTGCTTGATTTGCGTTTTGTTTCACCCTGTATTAAAGAAGCCTCAGACAAAAAAGGTAATTAATAATGGGCCATATCTTTGTAAAACACCCTTATAATATACTAGAATGCTACATTTTTGTAACGCTCTCGGTGAGATCTTTTCGATTCTTGAACAAAATAAAGTAGGTTTCATTTAAAAAATGATGACAAAAGTTTTCGCAGGTAGAGTTAACTGTATGGTTAACCGATGTCGATGTCTCGGTAACCTATAAAAGCGGCACTTAGCAAATTTTGTCCAATTTCCGAATTGTCCGATTGTAGTTAACATAGTCCACTAGTGAAAAATAAAAATGGACAAAATAAACAGAAAATAAGTTTGGTGGAAGTGAGACCATTTCTATGGGAAAAAACATTAGAAAATAATTATAAAGATAATAACGCAAAATCGGAAATATATCTCTTGTTAAACGAAAATTTCGAGGAAATGAAATAGAACTAGAAACAGTTTGATTTAATTCAAAATTTATTCACATTCAAACGACTTTTTTTTCCTTTTACCGAAAGTTTGATATACCATGTTCATTTAAAACCCCATTTTCGTAATAATCTTGTCAAACGTGATGGAGGGATATGAGAATGCTCTTATCAAAACAGCATCCAGTATTTGCGAAATACAATCCGAAATCAACTCCACGAACATCATACTATTAATGCGTATCGCCGATATAATTTCAGTTAACGACTTATTGGTATATTGGGGGGATCAGATTTCCAAGTTTATTAACACCAGAGTCTTTTCCCAATTAATTTATCTTTAACCGCCAAAGCACTTAAACTAGAAATGCTTTTTATTGTCAGATTTACGAGATGCTTCCATTAAATATAATTGAGATTATACCGTTTTGTCTTATACAAGGTGGATATATAAAACGGAATGGATTAAAATCAGCGAAATTGTCACTTCGATGTATTGCACACTTGTTATTAAATTATTTTGTACTCTGATTTTTGGGCGCTATACCCGTTAATGGTTTAGTAAACACTTTTCAAATTATAAAATGGTGTACTTTGAATTTCATTCCCTTCAATTGTGGCCATTGTGAGTGAACTTTTGAGTTTAGTTAATAGTTTGGCCGTGTAGATGGATCATTTGGAATATTTTCATCAATAAATTTAATTTTCTCTTCCATATATTGTCAACAACGCAATTTGACATTGTTTTGAAGGACGTAAGTAACAATTACCAAAAATGTATCGATTGCTCTTGATGACGGGTTGTGAGTCAACTTATTGCCACCCTAGAGTAGTTGTAATTTATGCCATATAAAACGTGTATCTTATTTATTTATATGAATATTAACAGTATTTATAAAACTTGGATAAACGCTATCTCGTTTTTTCTCAATTTGTATGAAATGTTCTGACTCCATAATTTTTCGATCTCTAACAAAGTTTTCTGTTACTCTTGAAGTACTGTAGGAGACTTCTGGCTTCGTTATATTGTATTAAATTTTTTTTGCAGCAAAATGTCAAGGTGAAATTTAACTTTGGCTGTCCTTTTATAGTCTCCGTACTAACTACTCAGAAAAAAAGCCGCGAGGACGATGAATACCCAAATATAAATGCAGCAAAAGAAAAGAAATTTGAGACTCCAAAAAACCAATAATAAGCTTCTGGTACGGTCATGGTTATGGAAACCTATTTGTCGGAATTTGTCGGAAGCGGACACAGAGTTTGATATTATTTATCCAAGTGGAACGATTTTACTAATATACCAAATTTCTTAAATAATTTTAAATACATTTATTCAAAGGCGACAAAAGTGAAATCATTGGGAAGGCCCAGTGGTGGTTTGTGTATTTTTTATAGAGTTCACTTTTCTGTTATCCCTTTTCACAATTCTCCTCTTTATATTATTAATTCAATTTCTGCAGGTGATTATAACTTTATTTTGTGTCAGATTTACTTAAAGCCTTCTCTTCATTTGACACACATTTTTGACACCTTAAAGTTTTACTAACTGGTTACTATATTCGGGGGGGGGGCGTTAATTGCAGTATTTCAGATCAATGCATTGTCCCTGATGAAATGTTAGAAAAACCAATTTATTTAATAATAGACTAATCTTAGGCAGAATATTTGATTCCAGTGGAAGACAATTAATTTATTTTATGTTTGAGAATTAATTTTTAATTATTATTGGTAGAACTACCCCTGGTAAATCTACGTATGTAAGCAAACTGGACAAGAGTGTGGTTAACATGGTCTGGGTCAATAATATTTTCCTTTCTGATGTAAATAATTTCTTTGTTGGAGAAGATTTTTCATCTGAACACTTTTCTGTCAATTTTTTACTCAGTTATGGTGTTACTTAATCATATTTAGAGCAATAAATAAGGAATAATAATATCCAAAAAGATAAGGAAAAACTGTTTATCCTCAAGTTATAAATTAACAATGAATCAATCAAACAGAGCCTTTTTTATTTCTAATCCAGAGGAGCCATTTATTGATGTTTATTAAGCCATAAAGGACACAGCTACTGACTTAAACCTCTTTACATTTGATAGTTCCACATTGCTTAGCATACTAATAAACCGTGGTTTGATGTCTTGTATATTAATTTAAAAAACAAGACGAAGAAGGCTTTGAAAACTTGTACAATATAACGAAGCCAGAAGTCTCCTGCAGTACTTCAAGAGTAACAGAGAACTTGGTTGGAGATAGAGAAATTATGGAGTCAGAACATTTCATACAAATTGAGAAAATGACGAAAAAAAATTTATCAAAATTTTGTAAATAATGTTTATAATTATAATAATTGTACTAATAATATTCATTTAAATAAATAAGATACACGTTTTATGTGGTAGCTGAACCACAATCCGTCCTTCAAAACAGTGTCATAATGCGTTGATTACAATATAGGGAGGAGAAAAATAAAAAAATAAAGAAATAAAAGTTTGTAACTAGTTGCTGGTATCATACTCTGTCGTTTTCAACTTAATGACATTTCAGATATAAAATCGTTCTTCCCTGTACAATTTCGACGCAGTCGTCGTTTCTCGCATTTCTCCATTATTGTTCATGTTATTGTTTTTATGGTCCCGCTTCATTGACGCCTTGATTGGGGAAACAGCTCAGCGGTTGAATCCATTACAGAAGGAAATATCTACGGATTCTCTAATTTGGTATGGAGGACTTAAAAGTTTAATTATCTTATTTTAATTAAAGTGCAGACTATGATGAAGCTGGAAAGAAACGGTTTATTAACCCTTGAAGGAGTAGCGGATCCATACGGGAATCAAATTCACCTGGTAAACAAGGCTGAAAACGAAACAAATCTGTTTCTGTTGTGCCCCACTATATATCAGAGAAATTACGTTTTTAAAGCTAGAATTTTCAAGTAGCAGATGCAAAATAGGTTTGTTCGTAGAACAGTCAGAAACTATCTGAAACCATCAGATGCATGCGCATTAAAAAAAAGCGTTCATAGAAACAATTTGGCACTTGGTGATTTAAAAAAAAACGTTCGAAGAAAGAAAGAAAGAAATAAATTTGCAGTTTCGGACCAGTTGCAAACTATCAGAATAATTCGCTGACCGGGATAAAATTTTCGGTTAGAAGCATGCGCATTGTGATGCTGTTGATAGTTACAGGTGTAGTGACATACTTTTGGTATTTGGTTTCGAACTTAGATCTTTTTGTTTCGAATAATTTTGTGAAAAAGGCAACGAAATAGCAAACCACTTCCTTCTAAAATACAGTTTAGGTTAAAAAGTACAAACGTACGTAGTTATTCAATCAGATGAATAGGAGTAGATATTAATAATTAAATGTCATGCATCATGTTCCACCCGTTCGGAGAACAAAAAATGCCAATCGATTCACAACGAATCACAAACGGAATGTATGAGTTTGAGAAATTTCCAATCAATTGAAAATTTGTTTCTACGAACAAACCTTATAACTTATACTTAAGTAACAACAATTAACTGTAAGCAATTTTGCGACATAATAGTTATTTAGTTGATTTGGACAAATATACGAGGATGTATTGATATCTAGTTAGCCTAGACCAGTTCCATGCATAAACAAAACATTGCATTACCATAGCAACGAACAATAACTTATTAGAAGTGTCAGTGTGAAGTTTGATGTCAAAAAAGTAAACTAGAGTTACGCAATAAATTAAAAGGAAAAAGAAGTCCACCGAAATTGTGAAAATCGAAAAATTGGAGTATCGAGCCATCATCAAGTACCTGTATTTAAAAGGGTTAACAGGTAAGCAAATTTACGAAGATATGCTTAATACCCTTGGTGACCAATGTCCTTCGTATGCGACCTTGCAAAATTGGACTGCAAGCTTCAAAAGAGGTAAATTTTCCATTGAAAATGATGACCTATCGGGAAGGCCAGTTTCTGTGTCAGTCCCCGAAAATACCGATGCAGTTCATGACATGATTTTATCAGAACGTCGAATTGGGCTAAAACGGATATCTGAAGCACTGAATATTTTATACGAACGCGTTCATCATATAGTTCACGTGAATTTGGACATGAGAAAAATTGCTGCAAAATGTATCCCCAAATGTTTGAACGTTGACCAAAAGCGTGCAAGGGTATAAGCATCGCGTTCGATTTGTGCTCGATTTGAAAACGATGTAGACTTCTTAAACCGAATTGTTACTATGGATGAGACTTGGGTACATTTCTACGATGCAGAAACAAAGCAATAATCGATGGAATGGCGACACTCTGGTTCTCCAAGACCTAAGAAGTTTCGTGTCCAAAAATCTGCTGGAAAAGTTCTTGCTTCAGTTTTTTGGGATTGCCATGGAGTATTCATGATTGATTTTTTGGATAAGGGTAGAACAATAACTGGAGATTACTATTCGACATTACTGACCACTTCTACGGGAAAAAATTAAAGAGAAAAGACGCGGACAGCTATCCAAAGGTGTTTTGTTTTTGCAGGACAACGCCCCTGCACACAAATCTCATGTTGCCATGCAAAAAATTCGTGATTTAGGGTTTGAATTACTAGAACACAGAACACCCCCCTTATTAACCAGATTTGGCTCCGTCCGACTATCATCTCTTTCCTCAACTGAAAAAAAGTTTAAAAGGTCGTAAATTTTCTTCCAACGAGGAGGTAATAAAAGCTGTGGAGGTCTGGTTTGCAGAGCAAGAAGAAACATTTTTTTTAAAAGTCTAGAGACGTTACAGGTTCGCTGTAATAAATGTATCCAATTAAAAGGAGAATATGTTGTGTGATAAAATATTTTGACACTGAAATTTTGTTTGGTTCTATACTTAGTAGGCTAAGAATGTTTTAAAATATCCTCGTATGTACTAAGGACGAAAAACTGTCTGTTATAGTCGAGTCTACAAATTGATAGTCGAGGCGTAGTCGAGACTAGCAAACAGGAGAAACAATAGACGGTTACTCGCCGAGGTGCATATTAAATTTTTCCGTCGATCTTAACAAAAAATTTCTAATTTCCGAATGAAAAATCGACTATTTTTGAAGTCAAGTATTTTTCATATATCATCCATTCCTCATTACTATTAACACTAAATTTCACACCACAGTCTTATTCACACGTAAAATCTTGCGTGAATAATTAATTGGACAACAGCAAATGCTAGTTAATGTCACAGCCATTCTCGCATCGTGCCGTATCATAGTGACAACATCAAACGAAAAGTGAAGTGTTTGCGGGCGAAAAGTACTTATCTTCAAAAATACACGATTTTTCATCTGGAAATTAGTACGTTTTGTAAAAGTTGATGAAAAAACATTTTTAATGTTTTTGTTAAAGATGTAGGTCATTTTTATTGAAACACATCAAAGCTAAAACTGCATTGGTTATCAGGGCCGGACCGTGACCTTTGGGTGCCCTGGGCTAACGATATCTGGGGGCCCCACGAAATTATTTAAATTAGGCATTTTCCTAAAAAATGTTTTATGCGGGAAAATTTAACATTCGTTTTTTATTTCGAACGAAAATACATTATAAATGTAGTTAAAATAAACAGGTACCTTCTTTATCTTTGGTGAACAAAAAATTAAAGCCATTAATTCTTAACCTATAAACATAACTTAAACAAGACAGAGTTGAGAGTATTAATAAATGAACATAACATAACAACAATAAGAAATTTATAAAATAACTTTTCTACACTTTTGTGCTGCAAATTTTTTTATTTGCTTTTCACATTTCAAGTCTTTGGTGAGATCAGCATGTCTTGTATTTGTCGAAAGGAAATTGGAAAAATTATAAATACATTTTATATGTCATTGTTATCTCGGGTTTTTTATTTGTATTTTTGTTACTGGTTAATTATTTTATTATTATTTTGATTGTATGCATCTTTTTCTGTTTATCTTAACGCGAAACGTAGATCCTGCCCTGTTGGTTATTGTGTTCCTGAATAGACACAACTTCGTTTAAAACGAATGCATTGCATTTTCTTGCAGAAAATAATAACTACATAATCAATTACCGGCGTTATCAGGATAGCATCATAAGTTTTTATCCAGGTTTTCTTATGATTTATCTTTGGAATGGTTGTTAATCGATACACACTTCAATACACAAAATCACCAAACTGAGTTATACATATTTTGAAAACAAAATAATCATACACAAAAAAGTAACAACAAACGCGTTTATATTAACAAAATTTCCAAAATAAGCAAGAAAAAAAGCGCTATCCCAATAAAAACCGTTCCTGGAACGTGCACTTCACTGGATTCCATTTCTAGTGGACTACATATCGTTAGAATGTCATGAAATAAAATATTTTATTTCTCATTTTACCAGAGGTGTGGTCTACTATGAATGGACCTTAATAAAATTTGAAAACAAAATATTATTGATTGTCTAGTTGTCAAATTTTTTCCGTTATGTCAGATAGGGACCAAAACATTTTTCATTAATTCATTATTAGTTAATCTTGACAACGGTAGCTGGAACGCTACCGAAACGTTGAAATAAAAAAATAAAAAAACATTATTGTGGTTTGATTCCCAAGAAAATAAGAAAAAATAACAAGTAATGCCACAAGGAACTTATAGAAGATATTAAATAACATCTTTATGATTGATAGTTTCAGCATTTAAATCAAATATTAATTGATAAAAATAAAATAAAAAAGTAATAACGTATTGTGCACAGTGTCAAGGAAATCCTAGTAACTTCCTAAAGTTTTTCAATATTTTCGCTAAGTTACTTTTATAAACATCTTTTAATAATTTGTTCAGAATACGTTTCAAGTTAGTAATATTTACGATCACTTAAGATGTCAAACACTTTTTCATGTAAAGTTATGTTTTCGAATATATATGTACCTATATATATCAATAAAAACCTAATTACTTTCCACCCGAAAATTCTGTTTAACTGTGCAGGGCTAAAGTGGGCACGCTACCATGTTTAACTACATAAAAGCGTGTCCTTTCGGCCGGGTACGAATACCAAAGATTTAAAAGTCATGCGGACACCGATATCCTCTACGGCCCAGGAAAGACATCACACAACGGACACCGGTAAATCACTGAACAATGTTTACACTCCCACTACACCAGCACTAACACTTTACACTAGCTTATACGCGTTCCGATGACCAAGTTATCTTCTTCAGAGACTGATGGTGAACTATTACTATGGTGTTTCGTCATTCATATATTATTTTTTTTAGTTTACTTTCAGTCTATGGAGGCGATAACTTGGTTATCGAAACGCGCGTAAAATGCTGTGAAGTGTTAGTGTATGTAGTGTAAATAGATTTCAGAGTCAAGTACCGACAACGGTTCTAGAATTCCCAGCTTAACATATAAAAATCTACAAGAAAAATATTTTGTTTATTTCTTAGGTATTTTTTGTCGCATTGTTCAAAGCAATGGCATTTTTTTACTTGTGTCTAACCAGCATCAAAACATCCGGTATTTTTACGCAAAAAATATTCAATTTTTATTTGAAACGACATTTACCTTTTTAGACAGCCAACATACTTTAACATCCGGCAACGATAGAAATTCCTAACCGCTTCCGAGTGGGGTGGTCACACGGCAACATTAAAAATCAGGCCAGAAGTATTTAAATTATATAAGTGGTGAAATACATTTCCGAGCAAATGTGTCTCATATCATACAAGTTTTGTGTTGGGAATGTTTTCCTTTCGTTATCCGAGAACGAATTCTGTTTCTTAATACAACTTTGTATACAATTTCCGTTAAAAATTGTTCTTCTCTTCAGTTGGTGACATAAAAATAACATGAAATTAAAAAACACGTGTATAAGACTGTAGGTTTCCGGTATTTAATAAGGAAGTGAAAAAATTGAAAACATCGCAAAAAAAGAAATGATGATGTAGAAATATTTTCAATTTTTTTAATTAATAATAACAATAATAATTTATTTAATAAAATAGATACATTGATACATAGAAATTAGTTAGCCTAAATTGAATAAACAGTTTAGGTCACCCCATTAATGTGGAGTCTGACGGTTGACGAACTCCTGTGTGGTTTGACGGACCTCGGAATATCCTGCCAAGGATATGCCGATGATATTGTTATAACAGCTAGGGGAAAATTTTAAAACACCCTTTGTGACATCGTACAAAAGGGTCTGAACTATACAAATAGCTGGTGTAGGCAAGTGGGACTCAGCATCAACCCCACCAGAACCATCTTGATAGCCTTCACTAAGAAAAGAAAACTCAACCTCAAAACCATTAAACTTGATGGAAACGACGTTGAATGGAGACAAGAGGTCAAGTATCTAGGTTTGACTCTAGACAGCAAACTCCTGTGGAACAAACACGAGAAAGAGATTACATACAAAGTAAAAATGGCTCTAATGGTGTGCAGGAATCTGGCAGGGAGAAACTGGGGTTGTAACCCAAAAATCCTGAGCTGGATGTACACTGCCATAGTGAGACTAATCATCACTTATGGAGCCATTGCGTGGAGTAGTAGAACTAGCCTCTTGACGACGAGAGAAAACCTCTCCAAAATTCAAAGACTAGCCTGTATATGCATAACAGGAGCAATGAGTACATGCCCAACGGCAGCAATGGAAGTGATTATCAACCTCACACCATTACATATGGCGGTGGAGAGTGTTGCAGAAAGAACAAGATACAGACTAAGTAGAGAGGGAATCATTAAAAAAAAAACCACCTCTTCACTTCTTAGAAATCGGACAACCCGGGATATGCCACAAGATGGTATGATGAAAAAGTATAACTTTTCAAAGAAATTCGTTACGGAATTAAGCAACAAGAAGGAATGGGATCCAAATACCATTACCAGACTTGGAAAGAATGCCATTCAATGGTACACAGACGGCTCCAAAGCAATAGAAGGAACTGGGATAGGAGTGTATGGGCCAGGAACCAAACACTCTGAAAATATGGAAAAAACCGCATGTATCTTTCAAGCGGAAATTCACGCAATAAGAAAGTGTGCCCAGTTCAATATTGACAAAGGATATAAAGGGCAAAGGATTATCATAATGTCTGATAGTCAAGCAGCCATTAAAGCGCTGAGTTCTTGTGTAATCAGTTCAAAAATGGTGTGGGAATGCCTAGGCAAACTTAATGAACTAGGCGAGAACAATATAGTCACCTTACTGTGGATTACAGGACACACCGGAATAGAAGGAAACGAAATAGCAGATGAACTAGCGAAGAGGGGGACTGAAATACCCTTTTGGGGGCCTGAACCCTTTTGCGGAATTAGCTCCAATGTAATATTGGAAGAAATAGGTAAAGCGGGAGAAAAGAGAAGATCTGAAAATTGGAAAGATCTAGTAGGGCTTAGGCAATCAAAGATTCATCTGGGTGACTACAATCCTAACGGGACATTCTCGCCTGAATGGGCACCTTAAAAAGCTCTAAATAATGGAGAAGATTGTAGATTTTGTGGAATGGAAGAAGAAACCTCCATCCACAAACTTGCGAACTGCACAGTAATTCAGAATCCCAGGGCACAGTACCTGGGAGACTACTGGATAGAAGAGGGACAGTTACCTAAGTTGAGGCCTGCAGATATCCTAAAATTCCTCCGGGAAATAGGACTAAAGGAGCTACTAGTGTCTGAGACTCTCCTCAGAAACTAAGTAGAAGTAAGGGGGCACAATAGATCTTTTAGGTCTCAGTGAATGTTACCCCAAAATACATACATACATACTTACATACTATAAGGGAGAGGTGCAATTCGAAGCCCGAGGGCTACAATGCACCAAGGACAAAATAGCATCTCTCCCGAATGGTATATACTATTTTTTCCACGGTCGGGAGTAGAAATCAGTTTATATGACATCAAAATTAAAACAGAAGTAGTCGATTATTCCCAAGGGAGTATAATGCTTCCAAAAGAGTTTACATTATGGAAAACGTTTTTCATTATACTCCCTTGAGAATAATCGACTACTTCTGTTTTAATTTTGATGTTAAAGTTGTTACACTCCGCGTCGTATAAAACTGGTACACCTTTATTTTCCCTATGTAAACCAAATAATATTGTTTTTCATTATTAAATAACGAAGGCTACTAAATAATATTTAATTTTCAATAACAAACAACAATTAATATTTAGTAATCCCGCCATTATGCTCTATGACATTATGGCATTATTACTTTCGAATTTGGAATTGTTTGACAGATGTCAAATATTCAATGTTGCAATGTATGACAAATTCAAGCAGCTAGAATTAAACAAAAATTTGCTATAAGAGTTGTCCCATTTTTTATTGGCCGCAACTGTACCAGTTTTATATGACGCATGGAAAACTCCAGTATATATGATAATATTTTCAATTTTCATCAACTAATAGTGCATTGTGAAAATACAACATTACTAAATACTTTTCACTATTTTAATTATGCACATCAAAAACTAGTTTCAACTGTTAATACATACAACATACACCGCACACAAACATGGTAAAATTCTAATCATTCATTTTGTCGATACATTATTCAGGGTAAAACATGATCGACGTACTTGTTTGCCGCACATATTCAGTATGAATGTTCCCTATGTTGGAATATTGGACAAGTGATGGATGATACTCGGCTGTCTTCGATATCTACTGACTCTATATGAAGCAAAAACATATTCTTTTCTCTCTTTTTAATTTTCAATAACGGTTGTGTATGAGAAATGGTGGTGCTCATATATGTTGATTAATGTATGTCTGCATTGGTTTTTATTAGTCACCGTTGGAAACGTCCACATTCCAACTAAATATATTTCATTAAAATTGCATTTAGGTACTCGAAAAATATACATGGTAGTGATTTCATATCAAAGTAGGATATACTCGTAAGTGGGTCTTTTTTACGAAAAAGATTTTAATTAAACTATTTGTTAGTATTCTCCGTTTTAATATTGCATCATCATCAAACATTTTATAGGCCGGAAGCGCACGACCAAATCACTGCATGTTCTTATTCACATATTTCTAGAAGTACCCATTTTAGTCGGGTAGATTGTATGTATGTATGTATGTATGTATTTTGGGGTAACATTCACTGAAACCTAAAATATCTATTGTGCCCCCTTTCTTCTACTTGGTTTCTGAGGAGAGTCTCAGATACTAGTAGCTCCTTTAGTCCTATTTCCCGGAGGAATTTTAGGATATCTGCAGGCCTCAACTTAGGTAACTGTCCCTCTTCTATCCAGTAGTCTCCCAGGTACTGTGCTCTAGGATTCTGAAATACTGTGCAGTTCGCAAGTATGTGGATGGAGGTTTCTTCTTCCATTCCACAAAATCTACAATCTTCTTCCTCCACTATTTTGAGCTTTTTAAGGTGTCCATTCAGGCGACAATGTCCCGTTAGGATTCCTGTTAAAACTCTTAGTGCAGTTTTGCTTTGACTTATGCATTCATTTGATCTCAACAGGTTGTAGTCACCCAGAAGAATCTTTGATTGCCTAAGCCCTACTAGATCTTTCCAATTGTCAGATCTTCTCTTTTCTTCGGCTTTACCTATTTCTTCCAATATTACATTGGAGCTGATTCCGCAAAAAGGTTCCGGCCCCCAAAAGGGTATTTCACTCCCCCTCTTTGCTAGTTCATCTGCTATTTCGTTTCCTTCTATTCCAGTGTGTCCTGGAATCCACAGTAAGGTGACTATATTGTTCTCGCCTAGTTCATTAAGTTAGTCGGGTAGATTAGATTAGATTAGAAATTGAGTGGCTCGTTGTCCTATCCCACTGCGACCTTTGCAGATCTATTGTGGTCTTCCCTATTTTTAGAACTGGATATCTAGCTTTATTCTTTTTGATAGACCTATTAGCCTGGATACCGCCTCCCTTGTGTAGCTCTCTGCCCTCGGTTTTCCTTCTCCGAATAGGTGAAACCGCACCCTTACTAGGCCTTCGCACTCACAGAGTATGTGCTCCGCGGTTTCGTCTTCTTCCTGACAAAACCTACATAGGCTGTCGTCTGCTAGGCCAATCGTGTGCATATGCTTCCTAAGACTACAATGTCTGGTCAGCATTCCCACCATCATCCTCGTCGTTTCTCGACTTTGACATAGTAGGTCGCGTGACAGTTTGACCAAAGGGCTTTTAAGGAATTGTTTAGCTTGCCTTTGTCCTGGGGTTTTATGCAACCAGCGCAGCGCTTGGTTGTTCATCCATTGGTGGATGCAAACGTACGTGATGATGCCGCAGTATAATATAAGGACATTTTTAATTTAATTTTAGCATATCTTTGAAATTTCTAAATACGAAGGTATTCGATATTTTGGTTCCGTTACTGTTCAGTTTGCATCAAATCTATTTCTTTTCAATTTCTTAACATTCACCTCATACCTCGGTGATAATTAGCTCATGATATTGATCAATCGGAAATGCTCACAACACATTTACTGCAAATCCTACAAATACAAGCAAAGTGACATTTTAATAGCCTTTTTCTAACACAGAACTACACTACAAACATGTGTCTCAACGTGTCTCAATCTCCAAACAATGAACATACTAGAAGAATAAACAGACGTATTATCTGATGCCAACATAAATATTGTCAAAGTTTAATTATTCATTTTGTTGGTATCCACAGATGATGCCGTATTATTCAAAAGTAAAAATCATCCAATGCATTTTTTTATGAATCCTCAATGTATGTCATTTAATGCGTATTATACAGGGACTTCCGAAAAGATTGGTCATAAACTATACCACATATTCTAGGTTCAAAAATATGAAAATTTACATGGGACACTAATATACGAAACTGGAAGACGAAGCGTTTATTTATTTTTATTTATTATGGATTTTCAGAGGGTTTTAAGAATAGACGTTTCATTCCAGTGACGTTCCATATTTTGTTAAATGTCACCCTCAAAAAAAGTTAGGGGATGTAAAGGGTGCTGAACCCATCTGAAAGTCCATAATAAATCAACGCCTCTCGTATAAATTTTTATAATAAGTATATGAAGCAAAGTTGAAAAAAAAAATAATTTCCAAATAAATCACCCTGTAACTTTTTCTGTAAGCGTGGTTGAATCAACTTATTTTTGACACCAGAATATGTGGTATGATTTATGACCAATATTTCCGGGCTACCCTGTTTAATTGAGATAAATGTATTTAAAGTGATTTATTCAATCATTGACAATATACAAAACTTCATTTATACATTGGTGAATTCTTATAAACAGAATGTGAATCTGAAGTTTTCTGTAATTTAGTATTTTTCGTTAACGCCCGAATGCACCATTTTCAAATTTAATCTGGATTCGCCAATCTCGCTTAGCTTCTCCAAACTTCATTTTAATGCACCGGTTGCGGATTTGTTAATCCGGTTTGGCAGCTTGGCAACGCTGTTTCTTCTGTCAAATAACAATTAAATCTGAATATAACCTTAAATTATTCACGGATATTTCTGCAAGATGGTAGATAAAAAATTGACAAGAATTCCCAACTTTTCATCAGCTGAAAAATTTAATGATGATTGTCATAAAGTATGCTACAATATTGGAAGATAAAAAAACGAATAGAAGTGGGCTTGAAGAGAAATCTGAAGCATGGAAGAAAATTGAAACAGAGTTCAACAATACTGCACCTATCCTGGCCTTTCGAGGTCAAGAACAACTTAAAAGGTTGTACGAAAATAGACAGAAGAATCTTCGAAAAAATTTAGCAGACCATAAAAGGAAATTTATTTAACTGGGGGAGGACCTGCTGCACCAGACATAGTGCTTGACGAGGTAGACAGTTTATTATCACTAATTTTTAATGAAAAATCTGTGAAAGTATTTCATTCAGAAGTTGATTCAGATGATATGGACCAGGAAAACAACAATTTCTATAAGAATGTTTGAAAACGGTAGGTTTCGTTAGCCGAATATTGTCCATGGTGTCAAAATATTCGCTTCTGTCATAATGTCGTCGCGGGAATCCAAAATTAATTATATCTAGAATATCTTGATCGTCTTCTAGAAACAGTTCCTCTTCTAAATCCATAGGTACTTATACACAATCCAAACCACAATAACAAACAAAATGTTTGGTTAGAGTCTTTAAAAATAAGTTAATCATGCCACTAAACCATTGAGGTAGGCGGATATTGTAATCCAAAGCTTAAACTACTTTTTTCTTATGGTGCATGACAAATTTTCGAACCAAGCGAGATTAAACTCCTAATCGAGATAAAGTACATACGGTGCATACGGGTGTTAGTTTCAGTCTATTTAATTCCTCCTCACATAGCACGGACTGTTGTTGGTATCAGCGACTTTTGTTGTTTGGATTGCTATCCTTGTTTTGGAATGAGAGAATCGATTTGGATGTTGATTACAAACAAAGTGTTTAGTCAGTATAGAAGGTTATTCATCTAGTCTGTTTAACAATCGAAAGTTTCAACAATACTTGCTAATATTTCGCAACATATTAATTTTTCATTTACTAGAAAATGTCCAAATATTTTCATCCTCCTTATTTTACTGGTATTATCAAATTCTGGATGATCATTATTCCCCTCGATTTGAGGGCAGTGACAACAGGAAATATTCATTTTAAAAACAAGTTTTAAATTAAAGGTGATCAGTGAATCGTAAAATTTGGCAGATTTTTAAATAGCCCTTCTGTTAATTAAACTCACACGAAATAAAGCTCATAGCTGATGATGATAGGGAGTGGAAATTAGTTTGCGTACTTAGGCCAGTTCTTAAGAAGATTTTATAAAATGTTTTTTCAGATTTTCTAATCGACTGTTGCAGAAACAAATAACTTTACTGTGAGAGGTTTATTAACCAATATTAGCCCATGTATGATGAGGAGACATACATTGAGACCTAAAATATTTATTGTGTCCCCTTACTTCTACTTAGTTCCTGAGGAACGTCTCAGAGACTAGTAGCTCCTTTAGTCCTATTTCCCTGAGGAATTTTAGGATATCTACAGGCATTAAATCAGGCAGGAATGGCACAATGGGCCCGCCAGTGGCCTCAGTGCCGAAACCTTGGCTTGAGTTTGTCTTGGTAAAGGTTCGCCTGACTAAGTAGTAGTAGGTAAATGTCCCTCTTCTATCCAATAATCTCCTAGGTGCCGTGCTCTAGAATTCTGAATTGCGGTGCAATTCGCAAGGTTGTAGATGGAGGTTTCTTCTTCCATGCCACATAGTCTACATTCTTCTTCGCACACTATTTTGAGCTTTTTCAGGTGCCCGTTCAGGCGACAATGTCCCTTTGGGATCCCTGTTAAAACTCTTAGTGCAGTTTTACTTTGACTTTTGCATTCACCCATCAGAATCTTTGAATGTCTAAGCCCTACTAGATCTTTCCAATGGTCAGATCTTCTCTTTTCTCCAGCTTTGTCAATTTCTTCCAATATTACATTGGGGCTGATACCGCAAAAGGGTTCCGACCTCCTTCTCTTTGCTAAAATATTAGCCGATAGATCGAACATAAATTAGTTACTTCTATGTACCAATGACGAAAAACAGTCTATTATAGTGGAGCCTTCAAATTGTTAGACAAGGAGCAGCCGAGTCCTTTTTTTATGGCTTAGACTCTCGTCATTCAGCCAGACGCATCAGGAAAAAATAATAATATTTACAAAAATTAAAATAAGTCTCACACACCTACATACTATAAGAAAGAAAAGTCGTGCGAACCTAATGATAACACAGGGATATAACAGGGTCACACGCTTCTTGTCTAGAGGCCCATCAAGACTTTTTATTATGTCACAAACAAAAATAAGGCAACGGAAAGATAGAAATAACAACAAATGGGATAAACAGAGGTAACAAATTTGGTTCACACATTCACAAACGTATCTTTGATTTATGTATGAATTTTATCAGACAGTCATATACTTCCATTTTGTTTAAGGATAAAAGATGACACATATTGAAAGGTGGGAAATAACAATAATAATAAGATCTTTAATAAGGTTTAGTGATTCTAGCGAGTAAATACAGTTGAAGAAAATATGACAGTGTTGACACAAGGCTGTGTCTAAAATTTTTATTTTATACAAATGCGCTGGATAACATGCATGTCTATAACGTAGTCTAATAATAGTTGTGATGTATTTAGGTGGGCAGCCGAGTCTAGCGAATAGGCAAGACACTAGACACTTTCGCCGAGGTGCATATTGCATTTTATTGTCGACCTTTTTACTAATTTCCTAATGAAAAATCGACCATTCTTGATGACAAGTACTTTTCGTTCACCAACTATTTTTGTCCACTATGTCATCACGAAGAAATCTGTTTATTTTATCTCGAATAAATACTCTAGATTTTTTCGCTTTGTACCCAAAATCTTATTTTTACAAAAATGCGGAAATTTGGATATGTTAACATTTTAGCGGACGAAAAACACTTGCCTTGAAAAATAATAGATTTTTCATTTGGAAATTAGTACGTAAAAAGTCATTTTTTGTGAAAATCCACGAAAGATAACTCAATAATACTTAATGTTAGACAGATATTTTCACTCCATCTTTTTGACCGAATTTATTTTCTTTTCTATCATCACGATCCGGTATATGAAATGAACGCGAAGGGCAGCGATCAGTGCCTCGATGGCAATAAACCTAAATTTGTGGATGTACGCCGGAAACAAAAGTGTTTGAACACGGAAGGTAGTGAATAATGTGAAAGCTACCATATACACCAGACCCTTTCCACGGGAGATTACCCGGCCGTTTACTTGAATAGAATGGATACATTTGCGTTTTATATACCATTCACCAAAGAGTGGAAAAAATAATCAAATTCTTCTGTGTATTATAAAATCTGAATTTTATATTTTCATCCCAAGGTTACGGTAGCGTTCCAGCTACCATTATAAACAATAATTATATTTTAAATGGAAAATTTTCCCCAACCGACTCTTTTACTGCTAACTGAGAATTTTTTGTGACGAATTTTGGAAAAAATTACGGATCTGGTCACTTCTTTACTGACCTTATGAGAACGATACACTATGACGATTACTATAGTAACAGTTAAGTCACGTTCAAAGTATCTAATCACTTATGATTACTATTAGGCTTTTTGTGGTCTCGGTTGTACCGTTTATGTGAAGAGACTAGTAGTCTCCACAGTGTGGCCCTTTCTCTGGCCTGGACTCCAGCTCCTGTTCCTTTATCAGTTTTAGATCCGTCAATGTACCTCACCAACGTTCCTTCCTGACTGCATACTTCTAGCCCATCCCAGTTTAGCCGAATATTGTAATGTTTGGTTGTCGTTAATTGTGGCCAACATATTGTCACTTTTAATTTCAGGCGAATTTGTGATCACCTCCGTGATTCTGGAATGACTATGGGTGTTAGTTCCTTCGTGTCAATTCCCATTGTATTCCATCCGTATGGAGCCATTCTTGCTTTCGTCTCAACATGCTGAGCAAAAGGCGGAAGATTTAGTATGACTTCCATATCCGTAGTACAGCTTCTCATCGGACAGTATTGTTTTGCAGCCCAAGAGCAAGAACAGTTGTCTGTCACACATGCAGGAAACGCTTGAGCAGCCGTAATCTATCAGCTATCTGATAGTGTCGGGCTGCTAAAGCTCTTCTTCTGCACTTGTGTCACGATAAACCATTTACTCAGCTATTACTAGACCAGGTACTCAATTCTAGAACTTATACGGATGTAAGTAGCATACGAATTAAAATCGAACGACAGATTCAAATACGAACGTCGATCTTAATTTTTGAATGGAATGCGGAAAAATTTCCATATGTAGGTGTTTTATTCGAAACAGTTTGAGAACTTATCTTTTCTTCTCTTTTGGGTAATATCTCGGCGGATAATTTTCTCAGCATATTTTCTTCTTTTTTGTACGTGTGCCGAAACAAAAGTATGTTAAAGAAGAGCAAATAAACCGAAATTTTTTCCCAATTTTATTTGCGTTTTCTTTTTGCTTGTTTCTTCATTTTATCCTCAATACATATGAATTTAAAGTCTTAGGTCTGTTAAGTGCACTGGTGACTTCATGATTGGGTAAAACCATGCATCACGCTGTGTCCAACATCTGTTTGATATCATCCTGCAGCAAAAAAATCTTATGCTGTAAGGATCTGAAAAAAATAGTTTACTCATTCACTAAAGGTATCATCGAAATTAGCTTTGTTTCAATATCTAAGGCTAACAATCTTGTTGGATGTCTTAGATTTGGTTCTAACAAATCAATTAACTCCGTGACCAAAGGTTTTGATAACCGATAAATTTTAATAAACTGATTGTCACTTAGTTCTACAAAAGCTTCCCTATGCTGAAATACTATACGTCGATTATTGCCATCAATTTCGGCTTCTTCCAATGCTCCAATCGTCCCCAAAAGGACTAATATTTAGTTCAAAACCGTTTTTCCACATAAACATTCCCATAAAATTAAGATTATCAGTACTGATGTTTTACATCAGTCACTAGATATATCTCAATTTATTTAACTACAAGCCTAATAAACAACTAGTTAGTTATTTCAAAGAGATTTTGGGACACCATGTTTATAAAGTGGTAATTGCATTAGGTGAATCTATTAATCATACTTGATACGAAACATAAACCAACCATTACTGAACCTAACTATTCTACACACATAACTTCCAATTGATTACAGTACTTTTGGTCCACATCATTTATTAATGTCCCTCTGACCGGGATCGTTGTTGTATGTATGCCGTGGTTTTTGCGTTCAAGGGACATTTCCTTATAGTTTAATAGTCTGTAAGGGTTAGTTCATTAGTAATACAATATTAGTTACTGTTTACGTTATATTCGGAATGTGAATTATTTTCCATCCATTTAATATGCTGTTGTTGAGAATAAATGAATGATAACCGATATGCAAATGCAAATTTTTTAAAAGTACAACCCCACCAAAACCAACTTAATACCCTTATCTAAGAAAAGACAACTAATGTTGGGATTCTGAGAATTTACCTTAAGCTCTGTAAGATATAGAATC
This sequence comes from Lochmaea capreae, assembly GCA_949126875.1. Lineage (NCBI taxonomy): Eukaryota > Metazoa > Arthropoda > Insecta > Coleoptera > Chrysomelidae > Lochmaea > Lochmaea capreae. The sequence goes on along the minus strand of OX421407.1, from coordinate 16,363,340 downwards.
TGTAACTTTGTAAAATTTGCTATTCTGGAACCAAATCTGTAAGAGTCATAGTTACAGATCTTTACCGTATAGGTTTCAATTTCACTTCTGTTTATAATGTCAAAATTCTAACCTCAAAATCATTAAAAGTATTTAAAAGCTGTGTGTGTACTTGTGAAATGACTCTATACTCATAGAGGATGTCTGGCTAATTTCTATCCAAGCATTACAGCCAACAGCATTCTGAAATGAGCCCGTGGCCAGAAAGTTTAGTTTAGCAAAAACCTAAAAATATTATTTAAATGCATTGTAAAAAGATTGTGAATTAATTATTATTACTTTCACTACAAAGGGAATTCCTGAATTATTCTCCATAACATGAGTTCTTTTAAATTATGAATTAAGAATTGAACGTAGTGTTCAATTTTTGTCCAACCGAAGCATTTGTCTTAAATGCCTGTCTGGCATATCAAACGGATTTAATTGATCCCTTAAATGTCTTCGTTGGATTCTCTTATGATTTCTGGAAAAATGGAAAGTGTATTTTATAATAATATCATAAAAAATATGTACAAACCGATTCTCATCCTCTGCCAACAGAATACCGGCAAAAATATTTAATTGTCCGTTCATATTAATAATGTCAATGATGTTCACTTAAAAACTTAATAATCACTTGAAAATCACAAAAAACTAAAAACTCTACATTTTTTTGACTAATAATACACGAAAAATGATAATAATAATACAACGCTTTGTACCACACCCTGTACTGCTCGTAAATATTTAAGAATCTGTAAGGAATAAGTAAGTAATAGGTAAGGTTAGAATCGCATTTCATGTAACTCTTACAGATTTCGGCTTATAGATCTTACAGATGTTCTCAGAATTCCACCATAAACCTCAAAACTATTAAACTACATGGTAGCGAAGACAAAAAGTCAAGTATCTAGGTTAGACTCTAGAAGTCTAGACAGTAAACGGCTGTAGAACAAACACGAAAAGGAGATTATAAACAAAGCAAAAATGGAGGAATCTAGAAGGGAGAAATTGGGGTTGTAGCCTGAGCTGGATGTGCACTGCTTTAGTGAGATCAATTCTATCACTTATGGAGTATTAGAGCTAGGCTATTGACGACGAGAGTAGACCTGTCCAAATGTCAAAGACTAGAATCTATATGTATTACAGGATCAATGAGACCATGCCCAACGGCGACCAAGTGATTTTCAACCTCACACTACTACATATGATGGTGGAAAGTGTTGCAAAAAAAAACAATATACAAACTAGGTAGAGGGGTAGTCATTAAAAAACTCCACCTACTCGCTTCTTAGAAATCAGGAAACCTGGGACATTCCACAAGATGGTATGATCAAAAAGTATAACTTTTCAAAGAAATTCGTTACGGAATTAAGTAACAAGACGGAATGGGTTCCAAATACCATCACCAGACTTGAAACGAATGCCATTCAATGGTACACAGTCGGCTCAAAAGCAATAGAAGGTACTGGGCTAGGAGTATACGGGCCAGGTACCGAATACTCCGAAAGCTTGGGAAAAACACCAAGTATATTTAAAGTGGAAATTCACGCCATAAGAAACTGTGCCCAGGAAAATATTTATAAAGGAAATAGAAGTCAACGGATTATCATAATGTCGGATAGTCAAGCAGCCATTAAAGCACTGAGCTCTTGTGTAATCAGCTCCGAAATGGTGTCCAAGCGAACTAAATAAATTAGACGAGAACAATTTAGTCACCTCACTGTGGATTCCAGGACACAATGGAATGGAAAGAAATTAAATAGCAGATGAACTAGCAGGACTAGGAGGACTTAAACACCCTTTGAGGACCGGAACCCTATAGCGGTATCAGCACCAATGTAATATTGGAAGAAATAGGTAAAGCCCAAAAAAGAGATCTGACTATTGGAAAGATCTAGTAGGTATTGGGCAATCAAATATACTTATGGCTGACCTGCTGAGGTCAAATGAATGCCTAAGTCGTCAGAGTGAAACTGCACTAAGGGTTTTAACAGGGATCCTAACCGGACATTGTCGCCTGAATGGAGGAAGAAGAATGTAGATTATGTGGCATGAAAGAAGAAACCTCTATCCACATAGTTGCGAACTGCACATCAATTCAGAATCCTAGTGCACAGCACCTAGGAGATTACTGGATAGAAGAGGAACACTTACCTAAGTTAAATCTTGCAGAAATGCTAAAATTCCTCCGGGGAAGAGGTATAGTCTCGGAGACTTTCCTCAGGAACTAAGTAGACGGAGGCACAATAGATCTTTCAGGTCTTAGTGAATGACACCCTCTTATACATACATACATAAAAGTATAGAAAAGAATGATGAATGGTACACATTTACTGAACCTAAGTATTCTACATCCATAACTTCCAATTTATTACAGCACTTTTGGTCCACATCATTAATTTATGTCCCTCAAACCGAGATCGTAGTGGCATGTATGCCGTGGTTTTTTTGTTCAAGGTAGATTTCGATAAAGTTCAATGGTCTGAAAGGGTTAGTTCCTAAGTAATACAATATAAGTTCATGTTTACGTTGAATCAGGAATGTGAATTAACTTAACATCCATTTAATATTCTGTTGTTGGGAATAAAAGAATGACAACCGAAAAGGAAATTTTTGAAAGTATAAAATAGAATGATGAATGGTATGAATTTAAACAAATATTGAATTATCAAATAATAGACGGTTTATATCAAAGGTATGTAACATTCATGCTCTGTATCCGGAGCGTTTATAAAAAATAAATCAATTCAAATTTTACCCACAATGGAATATCGGAAACAATGGAAAGACGTGTAGTATAATTAATGAAAAATTCTTATTTTGAAGGCTAACAGATTGTTTGCTATTTATTTCATGGAAAGAGTAAAGAATATTCTTTCCACATATCAACTGATTGTTCAGATTTCATCACTTAATAAAGAGGATATACATACTTTTATACGAATAAACTTAAAAACTACTGGAACGTTAGAAAGCTACATTATCACTGAGTAACATAAGTAGAAGTCGAAATAATAGTATAAAACTATTAAAATGCATTACAAATCAGAAAATTACTTTCCAAAGGGTAGACCGTTCACTAAGAAGCAACATCTACTTCTCGCACCATATTCCCCGCAGACAATGAATTACACTTCCAAGTTAAAGGGGGTTGGCATATATGCAATATATTATAACTAACCATTCTGGTTTGTAACAATATCACTTGCAGACCTCTTTCTGCGTATTTGCGCCTCATCCGGTCAAGGTAGATATTATCCGTCCAGAAGCTCTATGAGCATATAGTACAGTATATTGCAGGTTTTTCTCCATTCTTATTGTTTTATGTTGGGAAAAGTCAAATATCCGCATCGTTATAATAAAATTTAAAAGCAAGATGCCTGGGTAGAAATTTCCTAAAGTTTAAAAATTATTAATGTAGAAGAATGTAATTCGCTTACCGAATTAACATTTTCTGCACTTCATTATGCTTAAAATGCGTTTTCCACAATTTTCTTTTATTAACAATTAACGAATAATGAATACGTACGCTGCTACTGCTACTTCACTTTTTTTTTCATTTTGAACTACCTAAAACAATTATGGGATCAGCTCAAACGTTCCGTTTGCTGTTCGGCTCGACGAAATCAGAAAGGCCGTTCGCATTTCTGGTTCTTCTTCTTTTTCCTCTATTGGGATTAACTCTGCCGAGTTATCTATCCATTATGACCATTTATCTCTTCAGTTTAAATAAAAAGAAGCTGCACTTTCATGCATCTGCCTCTTAGACACCACTTCTTCCTGTATCTAAAATAAGTTTATACTATTACAATTTTTGAAGAATATACTCAAAAGCGAAGTACTTCCGGTTGCCGCTCAATTCGTTGTTGTTTGTAGTTCTTCTTTTTTTTTATAAGGAGCCGTCCCTTCGCCGGCACCACCTCAGCCTCTTGGGCTTATTGTGGATTCTCCTAATGTTCTGACTACAGCCTATTCAGCCAATCTGTTCCCTGTATCAGCTCATACAGGTTCTTTACTGGTTGGTTGTAGAAGTATTCTGGAGTCATTTGGGGTCTTCCATATAGTTTTTGCCTCCTGTGGTCCAGCGTCTTACAGTTGCATAATATGTGCAGAGCTGTTTCGGTGTCCTTTTTGCATCTTCTGCATGTAAGGTCTTCGTTATACAGCCCTATTTTGTTCAGGTGCTCCTTTGTTGGAAAGTGTCCCGTAAGAAGCCCCGTTATGGTGCGTATTGTGTTCCTGCTCATTGAGAGCAATCCTTTCGCTACTTTTCCTGATGGTTCTTTTATAAATTTCTTCCCATGTGTTTGCCTGGGCATATATATACGCTGTATATACCCGCTCCGTTGCCGAGCTCATTTCTTGATCCGTCTGTGTACCAGATCAGTTCACTCGCTCTGCTGAGTGGTGGTGCGTCCTCTTCCTCAAGCTCCTTTCGATCTTTGATGACAATCTCGAAGTTCTTGCGAAATATATATCTGGCGGTCGTGTGGTCTGTTGGCATTTTAAAAATGTCGTCATCCACGTCCCCTATTTCTGTGTGTCCTCTTCCATGTGCCACGTCATGGTCTGATGCTTTTCCCAGTCGGGTTGGAGCTGCCCTTGCTTCGCACATTTTGACACAATGTAGCGGAGGAAGGTCTAGCATTGTTTCCAGCGCTGCTGTAGAAGTAGTCCTCATTGCCCCTGTAATTCCTTTGCATGTAAGTCTTTGGACCTTGCTTAGTTTTAGCATCGCAGAGGTTTGTCTAATCTTTGGCCACCAGACCAGAGATGCATATGTAGTTCTTCTTTGTTTGTTGATATCTGTACGAAGTTTCAAGTGTAATCTATTTGGTGTCACGTATTCTGGCTGCTCCATTGTATGAACAGCGTGGAGACAGCATCAATGGAAGCTCGTATTGGCATTCCTCCTTTTGGAACTTTTTGTAATGGCAAGTTTTTGGCCGGAATCGGGTCTCCGAACAATGTTCAAGAAGGACACACCGATACAACTGGAACAATATTAGATGAATCCATATTTTACATACACAAGTTTAGATAGCATGATAACGGAGAATATTCATTAAGCGAATGAAAATCATCCCATCTAGGGAGCAGGTAATACACCAAAGTGATTCTGAAGAAATTATCTGGTTCACCGATGGTTTCTAAACCAAGGCTATGTGGCTGGCATAAACGGACCAAGAAGGCCATTGCAACTGGGACAATTACCGACCTGGTACTGTGAGAAACTAAAGAATTCAAACAGAACCACTTTGGAGAGGAAATAATGCAACCATTGCAACCATTACAACTACTCAAAAACCACCTATTAAAACTAGTGGCCAATATATAAGACACGAATGGAATGAAATGGAACTAGATAACAAGAGTAATGGTGCAAAGATTCTGATAAGCACAGCCAAAACTTTGAATGGATGTAAAAAAACAAATAATTTCAACCTTTACACAATTACTAACAAAACACTCTGCCGTATTTTGAATTGAAATGATTGGCTTCATGCATGGTGCTTCATCAAAGGAATATGCGAAAAAAGCAGCTAGTACATTGCTGGAAAAACTCAAAGTATCCGCTTTTTGCCTGACTTCACTGGTGTCAAATTAAAACAAACCAATGTGGCGTTACAACCGAGACTTCCATTAATAATGCGTAAGCCAATAAATAAACAACAGAATATATGAGAAACATAGTATACTACTACGATGGTCTGAAGTATGTTCATGTTTATAAACGTATAACCAGCTATTGGTACAAATGCATGTTATTGAAACGATGTAATAAACTAGGGAACAATCAGAAACTAAGGTTTAATTTAGTAACCCACTGATTCTAATTTTAGTAGTTTTCGCCGACTTTGAAGTTCATATGAATAGTTCATTTTGTGAAATTATATTTCTCACAATAAAATTAGTTTTCAGGTTCTTCATTGATAAACACTAATCACGAATCTAATTTATAAAGCATTTATAACTTCAAAGTGGTGCATATAAAACTAGTATAATTTTTAGAACACTTAAGTTGTGTGTATGTAAATTGGGGTGAGACCTAATAGATTTATTACTTTTATTTGGTTGCTGAGAAAAGTCTCAGTGACTAGTAGCTCCTTTAGTCCTATTTCCCGGATTAATTTTAGGATATTTGGAGGCTTCAGTTTAGGTAAGAGTCCCTCTTCAATCCAGTAGTCTCCTAGGTGTTGTGCACTAGGATTCTGAATTGCGGTGCAATTCGCAAGTATGTGGATGGGGGCTTCTTCTTCAATACCACAGAATATACATTCTTCTTCCTCCACTATGTTCAGTGCCCATTCAGGCGATAGTGTCAAACTGGTTGTTGTCAGCCAAAAATGCCTTTGATTGTCTAAGCCCTACTACTTTAGACCTCCTCTTCTATTCGGCTTTTCCTTTTTCTTCCAATATTACATTGTATAGCTGATACCGCAAAAGGGTTACGGCCCCCCAAAAATGTGTTTGTGTGGCCGCCTCTTAGCTGTTCCATTCCAGTGTTTTTTGGAATCCCAGTAAGGTAACGATGTTGTCCTCGTCTTGTTCATTGAGTTTACCTAGGCATTACCACAACTTTTTGGAACTGTTTATACAAGAACTCAGCGCTTGAATGGCTGCTTGACTATCCGACATAATCCCGTGCCTTCTATATCCTTTGTCGATATTGAACTAAGCGTGAATTTCCACTTTAAATATACTTGGTGTTTTTCCCAAGCTTTCGGAGTATTTGGTCCCTGGCTCGTATACTCCTAGCCCAGTACCTTCTATTGCTTTTGAGAAGCCTGTGTAAAGTGTTTCTAATGTGAATGTAACGACAATAAAATAAAGCAATGTAGTCAGATTTATTTTCTAAAATTGTCAGGATCACTATACAAATGTTTCCCTTACTTCAGTAAACCGTTAGTTCGTGATGTTCTTAGAGAGCTAGTTTGGAAATATTGAAAAAAAAATACCTAATATGAATTTATTAGTAAGCATTAAAATAAACCGCTTGAAATTGCTGGAAAAAGGAAAATTAATTGAAACCACTTTATGTATGCTACTATTTTAAAGAAAATTTTGAATAACTGGCAATCGAATAGTCCAACTCCAGTAATTGGCATAATATAACGAAGTAACTGGTCACTTATCAACGCGACCACTGTTTCATAAAAAAATTTAACGACCTACAGAAGTTGGGGTTACTTAGCATTAATTTCATCAAGAGGCGTGTGCGAATTGTGTTTTAGAGAAATATTATTAATATAATATCTATTTGTTGGTTGAGTGAGTTTAGTTATATTATATTACAAATTTTATGAGTTTTGCATGCAGGTTAATTTTAATCTACTATATTAAATTCAATGAAAAACATTCTTTCACGATATCCGAATTTGTAAAAAAAAATTCACATACACGCCATAGGGCGGCATTTCTCATGAATGGGATTAAAAATATGGGTTATTACATTAACATTAGAATAACATTGAATGGCATACTTTCAGCCATTATAAGTTTAGTAGCTTATTCAAATTGTAATTCGGTTAATATGGGTTGGTGTAATCGAAAGAATCCTAGACTAAAAAATTTCACCAAAAAAGTACTCTAACAAATTGAAAAACTCGTTATTAGAGTTTGAGAACTTCTTATCAGGAAACCAGTTAATAAAAGACTCAAATTGAATTTGCCAAGAAATTTTGGAATGAAATTAGGTTCTTTGAATAGTACAATAAATTGCCTCAGTAAACCACTTTTTTTCATTAAAATTATATTTTTCTCAATTACCTTTTATACGTTTTCATTAAAAATTTGAATTGCTGTTTTGAGTATCCGGCACAAGTATTATATATTTTTAAGCATTTTATCATGTTCCTTTTTATTTACTACTTATATTGAAAATGTTTGACCTTTGTAAGCGTTCACATTTTGATTTCCACTCAACATTATAATTTTTTCGTTTGCTTTGTATTTTTGTCTCAATGATGTACACAAAATTGATATTTGATGTTCACTATTTCTGAATGGTGATGAGAAAATGCTAAGAAATTATCTAGAAACAATACAATATAAAAATAGAAAACTTGAACAAGTATATAAAATCGTTGAAAATTATACCAGATTGTCGCAACATACTTTAGAATTGTTTACTATAAAAACGTTGCTAAATAATTGCTTATTGTAAAAAAATAGAATCCTAAAGCAATAATTACAAAGAACCCCGAAATTTTTAAATGCAAATCCGGCCCCAGTCAAAATTAATGAAATTTGGTATCTTGTACGTATTAAGAAGGCAAATTATTTTCTTATTTACAACTATTGTTATTAAATATTTTATGTTACCACTATGCTTATTTTTCATATTCTTGTTTCTCTGACGGACCCTGAGGTGTGTGACAATATCCTTTAAGCTTTAAGAGAACAAAATTGACCTTATTTGGGGTTTTCGCCCATGAGAACTTTTGTTCGCCACAAGATACCAAAATTTCATTCATCTTGACCGGAACCGGATTTGCACTTAAAAAGTGAGGGGTCCTTTTGTTATATTTGTACAATAATTACGAAAATTGTGGTCTAATCTCAATACACAGCTTAACTATTTTGTCGTATATCCAAAAACAGGAGTTGTCAGCCAATTAACTCGAAAACTTCTCGAACTATTTTGTTGGCGCAAGGATAACTTTTAATCTGAACATCGAGAGCCGCGTAACAATTTCAGTCAATTTAACTGGGATCACTTTAACATAAGCTCCCTTCGGCGATTTTTCATCACCATGGTAGGATAAACTCACTTAATCCTAAATTTATATCAACAATTATAATATATTTAGGAAATCTGTTAAGTCAATCAGTTGCACATTCACTGAACTCAACCGAACCATTTTCGATGTCTGCTAATTTTGATAAAGCAAATAGTTTTGAGAAAAAACTTTAAAATATTAAAGCTTTGTTAAATGTCAGCAAATGAGCTTTTAGTCATATCTAATTTTCTGTGAATGCATATTGCATATAAAGGCTATGGAAAAGGGGCTTATCCAGTGCTGCCAGACGTGACGTAAGAAATTATCGAGCAGCGTTGCCAAAATTATCGGATTTTTCACAGAATTATGTTACACACAGAATAATTTAAAACCTAAAAGCAGGGGTCACTAAGGGCTCTAATAAGGAAATATTATGCACTGATTTTTTTAAATTTATTTCATTAATAATAAAATGTTTTTGGTGAAATATAAGAACCTAAATTATGTAGGTAATAAAATATATAAAAAAAGAAACAAAAACATACATTCTACTGTACTAAACATTAACTCAACCTAACAGTAGCAAATCAAGGATCGTGATTACCCATAAAAATGTATGTCCTATGTTATTTTACTTAAAAAATATTGATTCGCGTTTTATTTAAAAAATTAATGTTAGTTTATGCCTCAGTGAAATTATGCTACAATTATCGATTATGGTACAAGTGAAATTTCAACTTTAGTTTGGGATACAATTATGTTACAATTCGATAATTATGTTACATCTGGCAGCACTGGGCTTATCTCTTATTAAATTTATGTGATATGAGAATCACATTTTCTTTTAGATCCTAATTCCCAATTTTGCACTAATCTTCATCAATAAAATAAGGTAAGCTTTTTTTCATATTATTAAATTTTTAATCCTTGGAAATGACCATTCGGGAAACCGAGAGAAAAATAACTTTGGAGGGCAGTACTTCTAACGAATTCAAGGTAGAAGAAGGTCTGGGACAAGGAGACCCATTATCCACAACCCTCTATAACCTAGTTCAAGAAATCATACTAAGAGAAAGTAGTATAAAGACCAGAGGTTCAATTTATGGGAATAAATATCAAAGTCTGTAATATGCGGACAACATATTACTCGTGGCAAGATCCAGGAAAAAAGTATTTGAACTATTGGAAGAGAGGGCAAGAGAACATGGTCTAGTCATCAACGAGAAAAAAACAAATTACATGGTAATGAATGACAATGAGGAAACCGATATTATTATAAATTGTAATGGAAATAATAGATACAGAATAAAAAAGTGGAACAAATCGAATATTTGTGAGTCACTATCACAAATAAAGGAGACGAAGAATGGGAAATAGAAAAAAGGTTAACAAAAGGCAGTAAAGCAGCAGGAATGGTATCAAAGATGTTAAACTCAAAAGACATATCACGAACAGCTAAAATAAGGATGTACCAAACAATAATAAGACCGTCAGTTACCTACGCTTGTGAAACCTGGAGAATAAACAAAAAAGAGCAGAATAAACTAGAGATATGGGAACGTTAAATGCTCAGAAATATTTATGGTGGAATTAAAGAAGAGGAAATGTACAGAAGAAGAGCAAACAGAAATATCAGAATTGTAGAAGCACACAAGTATAACCCATATAATTGAAGCACAGAGAGCGAGATGGTTGGGGCATCTAGGTAGAATGACAGAAGGTAGTAAAAAAAGAGGAAGACCAAGGAAAAAATGGTTGGAGAGGGTTAGGAGAGACCTGAGAAAAGTGGGAGTTAGGGACTGTCAGAGCGAGGCGAGGAACAGAGAAAAATGGAAAGAGAGAGTGAAAGATCTCGAAGCCGAGGGCCAGATAGGCCTTTAGTGCTGATATATATAAATCTTCAATCACCAACCAATTATTTTGTTAAATGTTTTCACACAGTATGTTTTACTTTTACTGACCAATTCAGTTATATCGTATTATCGTTCATTTTTAAATGAATCTTATTGTATCTATAGAGTAATACAGTTAATCAATATTTTTATTTATGTCCACAATACGTTTCAGATTCATAGAAGCTACATTGAGTTACATTCTGCAACAATTACACACTTGTATGGTAAACATTTAATAGAACAAGTAGGAACAATGTATGACAGCAGTCCCATGTGTCCTCACTGGCGTATCTAATTGTTATACAGATGAAGCAATTCACATGAGCAAATCAATTTTAATTAGGTCAGGTATAGAGCACGTAGAGCACAAGGAAATAAGTTCACCATCCACAAAAAAAAACCACAATTCTATTTGATACAATCCTAAAAGTATCCTTGATAAAAAAGGTATTTTGTCACTGGTAAATCTGACAGTTTTCTGAAGAGTAATAAAATAAGCTTTTCTACCACTTAATTTGCTGCTATTATTTTTTGTTCTATGGTGTATCCATTGATTGTAGATTATATTAGTCGATCGCTTCATATTTGTAATCATACAGGGTGGTCATAAATTGAATCAGTGCATTTTGGGTACAAAATGTTAGATTACAATGGGTATTAAAAAAATGTTCCTCTTTTCGTAAATTTTCGTAAAATAATATATTCGTTTTCATTAAACTTTAATTTGGTTGAAGGAAAACCTTGTTTTAATTATCGGATAAATGCATAATAACAGCACATTTCATGTTAAAGTTTAGTTGAATTCACTGAATAGTAAATGTGCTTCAATTTATTTTGATAAGTACATTTTTATGATAATTTCTGAAAATTAACATTTAATTCTTAGTATATTTTTTTTGTCGTTATTTTTCCTTTTAAGAAGTTAATTGGATATATCAATTTTTATCTACAGTATGTGCAGAGTTGGGCAGGGTACTGATTTATTGTACTGGAACCGGGTACTGTTCATAATTGAAGAACGAATACAGAGTACCGAGTACCTTACTAATTGAATGCCCTTAGAGTGAAGTACTACGTCTACAAGTACCCAAATTTCACGGGTACTTATCTCAAGTACGTTTGAAGTGTGGTATGGGTCTTGAAGTATATCACTCGAATCCAAAGTTTCTTTGGTGCTATAAATAAAAACCAAAGTCAAGGTTGCTGAAATACAAAATGGAAAAATAATTTAGACATTTAAAAATTATTAAGAAACATGCAATTATATAATAACAATAATAATAATCTTAATATACATATATAATATCTTGAGTATATTTGATTATTGATGAAAACACGAGTTTTGCGAATGCCTAAACTGCCAGAAGTACATGCTTAGAATGTACCACAATCTAGACGAATGAAAATAGCTTCAAAAATTTGTTACAGCGTAAATTTAACTTCATGGAACAATAAAGCTATGTTTGGTAAATAACAATTCCTACTGTTCTTTGTATTCTAGATATAAATAGAAATATTTCTTGGAGTAGCTAGTATTCTTTAAACAATGTTTTGAATGTTTTTATTGTGAAGTAGAATGGAAAATGTAATATACATTTCAACTACATGCCCCAGGAGCACGATAGTGCATGAGGGATTCAAGTAATTACTCATCTGATTAGGTTTAACTCACAAGTATTTTTTTTTATATTTCGTAATTTCTGTCTTAACTATAATATACAGAGTGTGTACATAAAGTAACGTAACTTGCTAATATTTCGATTTCCGTTAGGTTTACAAAAAAAAATGTTGTATACAAGTTTTTTCAAAGAATCCAGACCATCTGCATAAGTCGATTAGAAGTATACAGGGTGCACCGCTGCTCCAAAATAACCTAACACATTGGTTTGAATCTAGAATTATAAAAAAATTGTTTATGTCAAAAAAGTAGTAGGTTTTTCTTTCATTAATATTAATTAATAAAGTTTTAGTTTTCTTGCCAGAAATTCCAAGTTTCCTGCTAAAAATTTAAGGTTTCCTGTTAAGAATTTCAAGTTACCAACTGAAATTTTAGGTTTCCTGCTATAAATTTGAAGTTTTGACAAGAAACCTGGAAATTTGGGCAGGGAACCTAAAATTTGTGCGGGGAACCTAAAATTTGGGCGGGAATCCTAAAATTTCTGCGGTAAACTTGAAATTCTTAACGGAAAACCTTAAATTTTTTATGGGAAACCTGATATTTTGGCGGGAAACCTGAAACTTTATTAATTATTGTTTATGACAGAAAAACCTACTACTTCTTCAACATAAACAATTTTTTATAATTTTAGATTCAAACCAATGTAACTTTGGAGTTATTAAAGGTAGAATTGTGTTAAGTTATTTTGGAGCAGCGGTGCACCCAGCATACTTCTAATCGACTTATGCAGATGGTCTGGATTATTTGAAAAAATTCTCATTCAACATTTTTTTTTGGAAACCTAACGGAAATCGAAATATTAGCAAGTTATGTTACTTTATGTACACACTGTATAAGATGTGGATAATACCGCAAGCATTGATAGTAACATTGGTACTGACTGTATAAAAAATAGAATAAGTACCCCGTTTGAGATAAAAAAAAACCTGCGGGATCTTTCCAAGTAAACTGTTAATCCGCTTCAAAGCATTTTTAGTTTGCCTTAAGCATATCAAAATATTATTTTTATATTAGAAAGATACGGCAACGTTTACAGCAAATAAAGGGACGTGCTAGACAGTGAAATAACAATTTCTGCGTGAGACTTTCACCGCAGGGGCCACGTTTCAACAATGTTAGGTGTTATTTCCTTTTCGTTGTTGCATTTAACTAGTCATGGGGGTGCTATTTAGTGCCCTTTCGACAATATTCGCCCTTGGAAATTGCTCTTGTTTCCAACTGGATGCGTCTAAGTGATACTAGTTTGAATTGGGTAGTGGATAATGATACTTTTGGGTAGAAACAAAGGAAGTAGACATTAAGGACATCCGGCTTCAGAAGATATAAGACACAAATTTGGTTTGACATAATGCACATGAAAATATGATTTACCTACTATCAATATGTAATGTCAATCATAACGATACTAATATGAGTTTCGTAATGAGGCTCATTAAGACACTGGAACTTCAGTACGACACTGGAACATAAACATGATCAGAGTTTATGATTAAATAATTGAGTGAGTTTCTCAATTTTTGTCTCTCTCTTTCTAGTAGTGTTGTTCATATTATCCTTGTCGTACTTGTCTAAATCGAATGATCTATTCAAGTTTTTTGCAATCTGTAATTATATTATTAGTGGAAAACTACGCCGCGCTTGCGTGAATTATGATATTTTCAACGGATTTCTAGATATGTCATAAACTTCCGCCTCAAGCCGGAATTCTAGTTTTAAATACATAATTCCGCCTGCGTAACTCTAACCACACTGAAGAATTAAATTATGTATTCTATACTTAGACGCTCGTACTTCCAGTACGAAAATATAATAGAAATTGCCACTTAAAAACTATGAAATACATAATAAAAAGTCGAATTGAAATTTCTATTATGTATTGAGATTTAGGTTACTATATTTCAATGCAATACGAGGGTCTTTTATATTTAGCGTATAGAGCTAGAAAAAGACCAAAGAAAACAGTATATAATTGTTTAACACTATTTCTTTCCAAAGAATATTCCACGGAAAAAATTGCATTTTTCCATCGTTTTGGAACCAATTCTGGAAGCAGTTCTCTGTATCTGTATAGTAGGGGGGGTGAGTTAGGTCCACTGCATTTACGCCACATGTGACCCATTGTACTTCCTCCCTAGGAGTTGTCTTCCTAGGTCATCGTCCATCCTGTCCTTTCCAGGAAGGTGGACAGGTCACTAGGAGACATCTCCTTTATATCGGTAGGTGTAGGCAAAGACTCACCGAACATCTCTTATTGACGATAACTCCGGGTACTCGCATAAGACATGCCTGACAGATTTATCTTCCTGTTCATACATCCTGCATAGAGGTGTGTCCACTAGCCCCATTGTATGGAGGTGTTTCCTTAATTGACAGTGGCCAGACAGAAATCCTATCGTTAAACGTAGGTTTTTCCTGGTCATCGCCAAATATTTTTTCGACTCCAGCTTCTCAGGGTCGCCCAGGGTGATCTTGGCAATACTGCATCCCTTGATTTCATTCCATCTCTTTAGAGATTGAGCATGGGTGTAAAGTTTAGCTAGTTCCGCAATTGTCGAATTCGTCAGGCCGTAGGTGTCGCTGGGTCCAAGAATTCTTATTCCAGCCGATTCCCTGGCTAAAGAATCAGCAATTTACCTTTGCTCCTGTAGTGCCCCTTAACCCACCTCAGGATAATATTGTTATCTTCCGAGGCGTTAGCTACATCTCGATGGCACTCTAATACTAGCCCTGGTGTAACACGTTGTCTGTTCAAGGCTAGTAGAGCTTATCTGCTATCAGTGCAGATTCTTATGTATTTGCCAGAAATTCCTTTTCTGGTTAGTTCCTTTGTGGCAATTGGGATACCAGCCAGTTCTGTTTGAACCACGCTGGTATATTTTTTTCATTCCCCACTTAATCCTTAGGCTTAGTGATCTGGAGTGAATTCCACATCCTGAGCCTTCTCAGGAAGCAGCTATTCCGCTCGCTTCTTGTTACATTCAAAATAGAGTTGACTACAGTTTTTTGATACCAATTGACTCTAATTGCCTTCTGTTTTCATGTATATTTTTTTTTTTAAATGGTGGTGTTTGAAATGCCCAATGATGCTCCAATTTCGCGATATGTGACTTGGATCAGCTTACGTACAGCATCGACGGTTTCCTAGGTGACTGCCGTTGTTGGTCGACCTCTTCTTAGATCATCCACGACCATGTAGAAATTCTCCATAACAACAAGAAATTGTTGACTGATGTGTGGTGCTTGATTGCCGAAAACAGAAACCAACTGGTCAAGGCTTTCTTGTTAAGACAACTAACTGTATTCGAAAATTCCAAAAAAGCATTGCGCGAAATTGTTCTCGGCTCAATTTCACTTTTCGACAGACTCATCAACTTTAAAAATTCAGTTTGGGTACAGCTTTAAGCGAAGCGGTTTAAAACTCTGACGTTAACTGAACTAAACATTTCAGTTAATTTTAACATTTTATATTTGTTGACAGGCGCCAGCTATGTTATTATATGCAATACTTAAAAGACAACCCCCGTAACTCAATACACTATAGAAATTGAATTTTCATCATAATTCCATAATTTTTTATCGGCCATTTCTATCGTGTTTTTATAATGGTAGTAGGTACTGTTATTACTACATATTATGGAAAGATAATAGCAGTTGAAGAATTGAATTCAGGAAAAAACACAGATTCACAAATTAAAATTATGAAGTACATACTACAAATTGAATTTCAATTGTCTTTATTATTGAATTTCCTAACTAAAATGTTGATGGTATTTATTTTATTGAAAAGAATTCGTAGAGAACATTAAAAGATTGATTATTTTCGTTGGAAGTAGTTTTTTCCCAATAAGTAAAACATATTACCCAGCAATAAGAAATTTTATTAAATCCTATACATCGCGGACAGATTTAGATTAGAGCAATTTATTCTGTTTGGCTCCACCGTGATCCTTCCGATCGATTCTCAATGGATTATCGTGGATTATGTTTAGTTCAGAGGCTTATTTGAAATACGAAACAATGCGATAGGCTTAAGTGAACGGCAATACAAAGACCTGGTGCTTTTAGCACGAACGCAGTAAGTGCTTCAGGGCAAAATAGAGGAGTACGAGTATATGGAAAAACATCACAAACAAAAAATTTAAAGTAGGTAGTGTAAGAGATTGGAGTAAAACTACGTGTGCTATATTCATGAACCTTAATATACCCTAAGGCGTTAAGGTGTTTTGTTCATACATTGTAAAGGTTTGTACATAGGTGTTTTAGTCAATTTTATATACAAATTTAGCACAGCTTCTATTTTTTCCTTCCTTCGAGCTCTTGTTATTTTTTCCCAGGATACCAGCTATTAAATCATATTTTGAAATCATTCATAACAATCATTACGACTTTGTATTATTCTCCGACGCTTCCAAAAGTGATACGGGTGTTGGCAGCTCAGTTACCACAGCAAACAGTCTCATCAGCACTTCCTTAATCCCTCCTTTGTGCAGTGTACATACTGGAGAATTGTACAGTATTCTACAAGCTTTTAAGCACATCAACCATTCCAATAAAAAAGTTGCCATTTGTACAGACCCTCTAGCGTCTATCCTATCTATCCACGAATTATTTACTGAACATCCCATTGTCCAAGAAATCCATCACTCTTATCACCATATTTATTCCCCAAACACCACCGTCACCATTATATGGATACCCTCACACATTGGTATACCTGGAAATGAAGTGACTGATTAGCATGCCAAAACAGCGTCAACTACTGCCACAATTACTTCTCATATCCAAATTTGCAAGGATGTTAAGGCAGAAGCAAAAAGAATCGTTAGATATATGTGGCAAACTCACTGGAGCTCCACCAAGACTATCTATCCAGCCTATTCTCAACACACCTCTGTATACTGACCCCACTGGACTCTCTAGACAAGAAGTATCATTACTACGTAGACTTCGAATATGTCACACCAAACTCACGCACAGCTACTTAATGACCTCAAGCAACAGATCTTCCTGTTAAAGCTGCCAGTACCCACTTACTGTTAAACACATCCTGGTTGATTGTCGCCAATTTAGCACAAGAAGACGACAACATAATCTCAAATCCCAGCTGCAAGACATCCTAGGGGACCCAAACCAAATCGAGACACACCTGAAATTCTTAAAAGATATATCACTCTATCATAATCTTTAAACTATGTTTTTAACTATCTGTATTAACTATTGTTTTCTGTAATCGCCCCTGTGCAAGTGGCCATAGTTGCCGAGCACGTTAATTGAATAAAAAAAAATCATCCCACTCCCTTCTAGGCCTGCACCTAGCTCTTCTATTTTTTGATCTTCACCAAATATAATGTCTCTTTGAAGGGAAAATTCCGCTAATCCTAAATATTGGTCGGGGCTGTTGCTAAAGGTGATGCTGTCGGTATAGCAGTTTATATGGGGCAGGTTGTGACAGTCACAGCTTGCCCCAAGTTTAATTATCAATCAACCCCAGGACGACATCTTTGTTTATTTCCTTCTTCTAGCAACATAAGGAGATTGGGGTCAATAAAATAAATAAAAACAGAAATCCACGTAACGTGATGAATACTTTTCCACCGAGACCTGGTGAGGTAGGGTTAAAATAGCATGTGTGTACACGATATTCCATAAAGCAGATGACCACGTGTTCGCACGGTAACCGGAAGTCTTAGGAGTCACTACTAACCCCTGTAACCAAGACCTGTCTTCCCTACAAAACTATCTAGATCAGCAGTTTCCTCGTCGTTGGTTTAAAGAAGGAATTAATTTCCATAGCCACCTAGAACTCCCGAATGTAATCCATTAGATTTCTATTTCTGGGGGCATATGAAATCACTGGTTTACTCACAAGAAATAAATGATCGTCAAGAACTGTGAAAGCAAATAATAAATTCCCCTTGTCCGTAAAGTATGGAACAAATTCATTTATAGCTAAACAGACCATATCAAGAAAAAATTCTGAAACACGTCGATTTTTTATTTTAATTTACCGTATTTTGAAATAATAATCTAATATACAAGGTGAATTACTTTCGAGTAATGACGTCACCGTCATTTTTTTCAAATGGAACACCGCCATTTTGTCTCAATTGTCGGATTACTCTAGCTGAGCTGCTTCCAAAAATGTATCACATGTTGATTCCAATTGGTACAGGGTGGACAAAAATAGAATAGTTTTGTGTGTGCTCGTGAAGTAACGCGTAACATTCTTTATTAGTTAAATTAACAATATTATCAAAAATACTTATTGTCTAGCGGCAATTGGTTTAAATGTAAAACTCTGTAGTTTGTTACATTTTTAGATTAATAACAATGAGCTGTTTCCAAACATGTTTGGTACTTGTGGTCTAGCAGACAGAATATGAAGGAAATTATTTTTTATCAATTTAAAAAGAACATAGTCGTCTAGTTTTTTGTGAAATGTCATTATTTGTTTAGTAATTTATTGATGTTCAGTTACAGTTTCGTACTACAATATTTTTGGTATTCGTGAATGTTTTAATTATTGCTTACATTTAATTTAAAGTAGAAATGGAGTTGAGTGTAAAACAAAAAATTGAAATACTTATGATGATTGGGTATGGAGACAGATCGCGAACTCAGATGGAAGTGTGCAATTTGTTTAATGATAAATATCCAGAAAAACCTATAACGCGTTCAACAGTCAGTAAAATTGAAAAGAAATTTTGAGAAACTGGTACGGTTCAAAATGCACGCAAATCAGGTCGTCCCTCTGCAAATGCTGATACAGCATTAGATGTGCACACTTCTGTGCGTAAAGTTAGTCGCGATATCGGTGTTAGCAGAACAACGGTACAAAAACTATTAAAGCTTGAAAAATAGCATCCTCATAAAATCAAACTTGTGCAGGAATTAAACAAAGATGATCCCGATAGAAGAATCCAATGATGGATAAATGTCACCGAGACCCTCTTTCACGTTAAATGGCGAAGTTAACCGTCAGAATTGTAGATACTGGGCAAAAGAAAACCCCCACTGGATCCGTGAGCATCATACACAATACCCGCAAAAGGTAAATGTATGGGCTGGAATTGTAAGAAATCGAATCGTCGGACCCTACTTTATCGAAGGTAATTTAAACGAGGCAACGTACCTTGAGTTTTTAAGGTGGTATCTCGTACCTACTTCACGTAATTTGTTTACCAGACGTAATCCTGGAGGTTTTGATGAAAGTTTATGATTTCAACTGGATAGTGCACCTGCTCATTATGCTGTACATGTTAGAAGGTACCTAGATGAAATTTTTACGAACAGGTGGATTGGTAGACGTGGACCTATTGAATGGCCAGCGAGGTCACCAGATTTCAATCCTTTGGATTATTTTATGTGGTGCCATCTGAAGAATGTTGTGTATGAAACGAAACCAACAAATTTTCAAGAATTAAAAGAAAGAATTCGGACAACAATAAACAATATTTCTCAAGACACAATAAACAAGGTTTAACAAGAATTTGTACACCGTTTGGGTTACTGTCAAATACAGCAAGGGCTGCAGTTCGAACATTTATAAAGTCATGTATTCCATCATATCCTGTCCGCTACACAATAAGTATTTTTGATAATATTGTTAATTTAACTAATAAAGAATATTACGCGTTACTTCATAAGCACACACAAAACTATTGTATTTTTGTCCATACTATACCAATTGGAATCAACATGTGATACATTTTTGGAATCAGCTCAGCTAGAGTATTCCGAAAACTGAGACAAAATGGGGGTGTTCCATTTGAAAAAAATGACGGTGACGTCATTACTCGAAAGTAATTCACCCTGGGTATTAGAATATTATTTTAAAATACGGTAAATTAAAATCAAAAATCGACGTGTTTCAGGATTATTTCTTAAATTAGCCTGTTTAGCTAAAAATGAATTTGCTCTATACTTTACGGACACAGTGTATTTTCTAATGTGAGAAAGAATTGATAAACCTATTGAGGTAAACGGGAGTCACATTGAACATTTGTAATCAAAGGTTTTCAAGTTTAGTTCATCATATTATTTGTTGTTAAGGTGAAATGTGCGTTTTGATGTTTCAGGTTCAAAAACATTTATTCAGATTATATAAAAAAAAACAAATTGTTTTTAATTGTTCAATGGATCTATTCGTTCCATGAAAGTTCAATAAGCAACGTTATGTTCCTTTTTTGTTAATACTAATTAAAGTTTCATTTGTTCAATAAATGACTCAAAAAACCAACATAATTAATACACAATACTAAACGATTGTGCCGCTCGCTTTGATTAATTATAAGTTTCCTGTTATCCATGTTCTGTTGCAACCAGAAAACAAAAAATCTGCGATAAATTACTGTCAGGAAAATTGACTGAATTTGAAACAAGAGAAAATGTTAACAGAAATGTTATATTGTTTATACCTATAATTGCTTGATCATTGTACAGAACAAAGCATAAAAAGTAAGAGGCCATTTATAATTGGGGTACATTTTATACATAACATCTACAAAAGAAAATGACACATTTTGCTTAACTGTCTTTTTTTCGATTTTCTGTTCCAGCAGTTCTATCTAGATAACTTCAATTATTTCCATCAAAGCATCGTGCGCTATGTTCAATTCTTCATTATATTTGCTTTTACTCTTCAAAACATTGATTTTTGCTTGTTTAATTCATACGCTTTAATGAATATTAGCATCCTTGTTCCTTCTATTTGATTTTCCTTGTTAATACGGAAACAAAAACCATACAAACCTATCCGTTGATATTCACACTTTAAATTTCATGGATGTCATTTTTCTTTTATTTCAACGTATAATACAATATTACAACTGGCTATTTCCGTACAACTCAGTTGACAAGAATAGAAAAACGAAGACTATACATCAAAAATATCGTAAATTGAATATTAGATATTACAAAAGATGAATGTAGTATATGATTAACAAGGCGAGAATATTTGCTAAGCCGACAGGTCCAGGATACTCAATGAAAAGCGGGGCACCCCCAAATAGTCGTGTAGAAAATGAAAAACCGACCAGCCTCGTTCTAGTCGCTAAGAACGGTCTATCTCTATATTTTCGAGGGTGCTAAATACGAATACGACATTTATTTTTTTCTAAAATTGGGGGAACATAGTCAAAATTCACTTTTATACCAAAAATGCGAAAGAAACGATTTTACGATTTTCGAAGATCATCTCGCGGTTTTTTGGCGAATAATTAATATTTTTCCACGAAAATTTAATGACGTATTCTCCAACCAATTCTGGAGATAATAAAACTAGACCAAAACCCCCAAGGCATTTTACATTCGAGCTAATAGTTGAAGACATTTTTTTTCGAATCTCTGTTTTTTTACGTACAATAAAAAAAGTTTAGTGAGGAAGTTTTAATATGCACTGGAAAAAAAGATAGAGCGATTTTAAGTTGAGCACTCTCGCCGCGCGGCTCTCGCAGTGGGCGCGCGGACCTTAGATATTTTCCTTACGCGGATCGTCTTCTTGATAATAGATAATTGTAGTATTCCTTAGTAATTTTAATATGATAAATTTGATTTTATCAGATATAGTAAGCTTTCGACACATGATCTCGAATTATAAATGTTTTTGAAAGCAAACGTTCTACTTTTGTCACTTAGTTTAGACTAAGGGTACGTTTTCCTCCAAATTCGCAGGTCGCTAAAGACTGCGACCAAAGTAGCAACGATCATATTCGTCGACGAATTTTGCAAGGAGATGTTTTCGTCCGATCGGATATTGATAAATATTCGTCAACAAATTTCATTTTATAGCAGTCGCTTTTATATTAATAATTATTTTATTATTATATTTTTCTGCTACACCTATAATAATAAAATGAATATTTCTAAACAAAGAGTGATTTTAATGCCTCTACATTATCAGGCTAAAAATTTGCTTCTTCAATAAGCACTAGAGTCTGAAAGATGGCGGGAAAAGGTATTGCCAATGTTTAAGAATAGGCATTATGAAGGATTTCACTCTATTTTGATTAATGAACTTTTGGTTGGTCTTTCATTGTGCCTAAAAATAAAAATAAAACTAAAAAATAAATACATTTTTGATCAAATCATTAATACAACATAACCTTTAAAACACTATCCTACCTGAAACATCGTCACGAATCAGTCGGTTGTCGGCTCCCAGAGAGGTCTGGCGTCCGGCGACTGAGCGAATAGCGACTTAATTTGGGTAGCAGCAACTCAGTTGCGCGTAGGAACTCCCGTTTAAATACATGAATAGGTGTCTTGGCGAATAAGTGTCGCTACTTTTTCGCGGCTACTAGCGACTGGCGAATGTGGAGGAAAACGTACCTATAGGAATTTTTTCAAGAAACGCGCAGCACTTTCTTAATTATATATTATGCATTAAGAATTTATTGAACGTATGAAAAAACTTATGAGAATAATATACATTATCTGTTTTCGTAAATAAAAGTTCCGTCCTTAGTACACTTAGGAAGAAGTGGAAAGTATTCAATAACAATTTGTAACAAAAAACTTGAAGGTAAATAAGGTTATTGATTATAAGTACAAAAGAAATACAGTTCATATAATAAATTAAGCGGAAGTCTCACATATTAGAAATTTTGTTCAAAGAAGTTCATGAATCTTAAAACTCCGGTACAGGCCAAGCTTTATGCGGATGATATGATTATGTTTATTAAAGGAAAAAACGTCCATACAATGACTCAACTGCTCCAACAGGAATTGGATAAAATCGATTACTGGTCCAGAGTTAGCGGGTTTAGTTTTTCAGCTGAAAAAACTAAATATATAATTTTTTCCAAAAAACCAACCCGTACAACACTTTCCTTAAACCTGCACGGGGAGAACATAAAGCAGTGCCATGAAATAAGATACCTAGGTTTAATATTCGATGAGCTGGAAACTTCACATTAGACAACTAGTTATAGCATGTCACCAGGGATTAAACTTATTAAAATGTCTAGCGAACAACCGCTGGGGTGCAGATGGAAATATTCTACTTTTATTATACAAAGCATTGGTACGCTCAAAAATGGACTACGGTTGTATAGCATATTCTTCCGCAGTGCCCTCTGTATTAAAATCCCTAGATTTTATTCATAACAACTCTCTCCGTATAGTATCTGGTGCTTTTCGGACAACCCCTATAGATAGTTTGCAATGGGAAGTCGGGGAACCTTCACTTACTCAAAGGAGACAAGTAATCAGCATGTCATATGCAGCAAAAAGCCGTTCCATTAAGTCAAACATTCCAGATCTTGTATACTCCCTATCTTCTCACGAAAACACTAAAACCCACCTACCATTCCATTTAAAAATACGAAACATTATAAATAAGTTACAAATTACCTTTTCTCAAGTTTATCAGACCAACTTTGAAGCTTCGCCCCCATGGACAACTCCATTGCCTAATTTAAACCGGCAACTACTTATATATGATAAGCAAGACACAAATCCTCAGGTTATTGTAAACCACTATCATGAGATAACCTAACCATTTATCCCCCGGATTCTACCTTGATCTTCTCAGGCGCCTCCAAAACAAATTCTGGAGTGGGATGCGCAGTTGTTGTACCAGAAAAAGTGGAAACATTTAAATTACCGTCAGTATCGACAGTATTGACAGGTGAAATTTATGCTCTGCATGAAGCTCTTACTTATATAAATAGTAACAAATCAAAGAATGTTATAGTAGTAACTGACACTGACAACTCATTACAGCTGCTATCTAAAATATGTGTTCAACATCCAATAGTCAAGTTAATTAAAAATCAGTTGCACCAATTAATCGACAAAAATATCACGTTCCTATGGGTTCCGTCACATATAGGTATAACAGGAAATGAAACAGCTGATAAACATGCAAAGAAAGTAGCATCTGATTCAAACATAGAATCAATCTTAAAACCAATAGCAAATGATAAGCAAGGGTGGATTAAAAAATGGACATCAGATTGAAAGCAGAAGCCTTTGAAAGCAAAATAAATTAAACCAAATTATGCACCATGGAATAACAGCCCGTCTAGTCGCTTCTCTCAATTGATCATAACAAGAATTAGACTAGGCCACACTAGACTTACCCACGGACATCTGATCTCCAAGGATCCACCACCAGAATGTGACTTATGTGAGGAGCCGATAACCGTCAAGCACATATTAGTGGAGTGTCCTATGTATAGTGAAGAACGAACATTGTTCAACATACCGAATAATTTAAATGAAGTGTTTAGTTCGTGCACAACGGAAAATATTTTAAGTTATTTGAAGTGTTTAAAATTTTTGCATCAATTGTAATCTGTAAATATTAAACATTGGCCGCTAATAGCCTACACGGCTGATGCGGTTTCTCTTTAAAAAAAAGTTAACGAAAAAATGTTTTTGCTAATTTCAATTACTCTTTTTCAGAACCTACTGGGACTAGTGGAAAGTGTTTGCCCTCATTTAGAAAAAAGCTCTCAGTAGGTATATTCGTCCAAATCAACAATTCCAGAAAACAAACATATTTCCATTTCTTCATTTTATTTTTTACTTGATATAACTCGTCCTGAATAAATCACTCTGTTTGGGTCGTTGTATGTGAAATTTGTCCTATGTAGGGACTACTTAACAAACCTTGAACTCGAGTGTTTCCACTAGATAATTTTAATTTCTGTAGTCGTTTTAGTGCTTCTTTCGATAAAATAAATTTGGTGTATCCGCAGTAAAAACATCCAATACTCCTTTTAGTAGTATAAAATGTAATCAAAGGTGAGCACGAGAATCGTGTTTATTTGCAAGTTTCCCTGAAAGTTGTTACGGCTTTGTGGTTTACTAGTTAAAAGTTTCCAGGCTTGAAGGAATTGAACTTTGATAAAAAATTCTCAAAAACTTATCTACCTCAAATTCTGGATGAATCTCTGTAAATGGAGTTCTATTACTTTGTGTAATAGCAACATAACAAGTTTGGAAAACTTTAATTGGGTATATGTATTATGAATAGTTTTACTTGGTCTACGTAGATACAACATTGTGCTTTAGTGTTCCCGTGAGATATTCTATAAATTAAAATAATGAAGTATCCCGTACACCAATAATTAGATTATATTATAGTTTGGAACAAGATAAAGTTTTGTCGCGAGTTTTGTGTACGTTTTTTCGATATTAAGTGCAATAGGATGAAAAAAAAACACTAAAATCAGTGTTTGGACGTGAGCAGGGATGATGCACAAAAGGTTAACAAACTCATATCTCGTCGGTACGTATTTTTATTATTACTGCCGACACAAGACTTGTCCAGGCAACATATTAGAGATAAAATGGAAAGTTACAGTTTTAAGGGTGATCAGCGTTTGGTTCCTAGCCCGTACACTCCTATCCTATCCCATCCCTTCCATTGCTTTTGAGTATTCTCTATACCAGGGGTCTCCAAACTTTTTTACCTTAGGGCCAAATTGTAAACTCTTGAAGGCCAGGCGGGCCAACAAGATTTGGAAGAATACGAAGGTCCTCGTCCGTAATTTTTTTATTTTTATGTAGGTGAAAAAAACTTATGAAGCTTCAATTAGGTTTTTTTGATTGTTATGTTTTGACTGTCTGACATATGTATGACTTGTATGGAGTTATTTTTGTCCAACTATGTCAGTCCATTTTGGCTCAAGCTATAGCACACGCTATACGTTTCTCAGACTGAGCGAGACTGACGACTGACTGCGGTGGGCTGGATTATGACTCACCCCAGGGGGATGTGACTACGCTGCGACAGCGCAGAGGGAATGAGAGTCATCTCGGCAAACATCGCTCATGTCAACGCGGGCCGTATAAAAACACTACGTGGGCTGGATGTGGCCCGCGGGCCGTAGTTTGGAGATCCCTGCTCTATACAATTGAATGGCTTTCTTTCCAAGTCTGGTAATGCTGTTGAGATTCCATTCCTTCTTGTTATTTAGTTCTGTAGTAGTTACTATGAAAATAATAGTTTAGACTTCTTGTTGAAGTGATACTTTATGACCAATTTTTTTGTTACACACTGTATACAAAATGCATAGTAGAGCTTTAGAGCTGCTGGTGGGTGGCTTAAACAAAGTACGATGGCGTCATGGTTACAATCAAGGCAGTCACGGTCGATTGAATATAATCAATGAATTAAACAGTTCTAATTCGGATGTTAGTTGTACACCATCAAGCATATACAGCGTTGCTGAAAAGTTTCGCGCCAAGGGATTAACTTTGAAATGGATAAAGGGAAAGTTATGAAAGTCTAGGACGATGAATGAGACTCTATCTATAAACTAAACAATTATTTAAGTTGCAAATACTTCATTACAATAAGTGCTCAAAATGCTGGCCATTTGTTTGTTGACAATGATACAATCGCTCTTTGAAGCTACGAATAAAATCGTTGATCATTTGAGGAGTAATTCCCGGCATTTCGAGACGTATGCGATCCTTCAAATCGTTTAAGTTAGTAGGTCTGTTTACATAAACGCGGTATTTCAGGTAGCCCCAGAGAAAAAAAACGAGTGGTGTCAAGTCGGGTGATCTTGCCGGCCACTCAATTGCACCTCTTCGACCAATCCATCTCTGAAGGGAAATTGTATTTACATATTGCCTAACGTCTCTTTGATAATGTGGAGGTGCGCCATCTTGTTGAATATACGTTCATATTAGGAAATAATCGATTTATTTCAGGTATAATTTCATTTTGGACTAGGTCAAGATATTTGGCATCGGTCGGCGTACCTTCAATAAAAAAAGGACCGATCAGATGGTTTTTCACCAAACCCGCCCACACATTTACTTTTTGTGGGCGCTGTGTATAAACCTCCTACATCCAGTGCGGATTACAATCTGACCAGTACCGACAATTATGTCTGTTAACAGAATCGTTCAAGCAAAATGTGGTTTCATCATTGAATACCAAAAAATCCAAGAAATTGTTTTGCATCCTTATTTTCTCTGTAACTATTTCACAAAATTGTAATCGCCTATCAAAATCATCCTCGCCCAATTGTTGAAGATTTTGAACTTAATAAGGATGAAAGTTATTTTTATGCAGAATAGTTTGTATAGACTGTCCAGAAATAGCAAACCAACACTCTTTCGATTCAAATTATGAAATTTTACATTTAGAGTCTAATGCCCGGTTGCAAGAACGCTCATCAAATCTCTCATCATGTGATGGTTGATTAAAAAATGATGAACCATCAATGGGAACCCGATTGCACAGAAAAAATAATGGTCGATTAATTGTTCATCATTGCAGGTACCTATCCGTTGCATTTTGATGTGTAAATGATGGTTGATTTGAAGAATTAACGAGTTATTATTTCATAGATTAGCCGTTAATCATTCATCATTTTTAATAAGCGTTCTTGCAACCGGGCATAAATCCTTTAAACTAATGCCCGGTTGCAAGAACGCTTATTAAAAATAATGAATGATTAACGGCTAATCAATGGCTCATCAATGGAATAATAACTCGTTAATAGGGAACTTGCCAAAAAAATAAAATAATTTAAAAACAATTAAAATCGTAAGATATTATCATAAGGAACTTCGTAGAAAAAGAAAAATTCCAATAACGATTAAATTACCTGAGAAATAAAGGGTTAAAATTTGAATAATTTGAGCTGCTCTTAAAACGCGCTGCCATTGGTTGTGACGTCAGACCGCACTTTTCGAGTCGGGCGATTGTGAACAGACAATTCAAACAACACTTAAAAACTGAGGAACTGACGCTAACGATTCGAATTCGATAAAAAATCAAT
The DNA here is from genome assembly GCA_949126875.1 of Lochmaea capreae. NCBI lineage: Eukaryota > Metazoa > Arthropoda > Insecta > Coleoptera > Chrysomelidae > Lochmaea > Lochmaea capreae. The sequence continues at coordinate 16,335,274 of OX421407.1, read as the reverse complement.
AATGCTTCAAATGGCTGTTTCTGCGGTTACCGATGCGCGAGGTGCGGTGTGACGTCACAGCCGCTGCCGCGCATTTTTCTTCGTTTGAATACACCCGGTGGCGATTCCAACTTTAATTATTTACTGTGAAATAAGTGTTGCGATTTAAGGACTGATATTTGGTATAATGTGTTTTCATATATAAACACACATTTTAGTAGAATAAAAAAAAATGGGCAAGTTCCCTATTGTTCATTAATCAACCATCATTCACACATCTAAATGTAACGGATACCTGCAATGATGAACAATTAATCGACCGTTATCCACAATTTGCGTTGCACGAACAATAATTATCTGTTCATGAACCATTAACAAGCCGTTAATCATTCATCATTGTGATGGAAGGTTGTTTGTCAATTAATGAATAATCAATTTAACAGTTGTCGTAAAAGTTTTTATTTATTTATTGTAATTCGTTAATTCAATTTTTCATTGCACATTTCGATTCAGGGGGTAAGTTTACCGAACTAGAATAATCTATTCTAGTATTTAAATAATGGAATCCGATTTATCGGACCTTTCCTATTTGGAAAATGAACCTCCACGTGGACATCCCAGGTAAATCGCAATGATATCCTCTGAGTATATGAAAATGGTGCTGTGGATTGCATCCACCTTAAAAATACAATCACCAACAAAATGATCTGGTGGAAGATGTCGAACAGTTTGAAGATGCGATGTATGAAGAAGAGTTGGATCATGCGAATAATCCGAATAATAACGCCAATTACGATGTTGAATTTTCAATAGATAATAATTTTTAATTTTTTTTGGATCTCCTCATTTTCATTGATTAAATAAGACAAATAATAATTATTGATTCAACTTATTTATTTTCAGTTGGTTAATTATTTCTTGAGATTTTACGACCCTCTCCTCCGCAATACTATTTAAATATTTTTAGCGAAAATATAAATTTTTGTATTGTTCTGCGGAGGGGAATTTTTCTAAACGATGAAATAAAACAATTTGATTTGTTTAAATCTTCATTATATTTGAACTAAGTTCAATACACATTCGTGACGCGTTTCGCTAAAACAGTAGCTTTCTTCTTTTTAACAATTTTTATTGTGGCTTTATTTGGCTGTGATGACAGCACTGCCCTCTTGCTGTTGTTAGAAGCGACAGCTTTGCCGCCTCCTGTCTTCAATTTATCTCGCTACATTCAAAATATATTTTCAGATTAATTGAAGAGTATTTTAGTAAGTACACCCTATACTCAGCCGCAGCAGTTTGAGCGTCCTTCAGTTTTAACTGATGTTTTCTATACGTATTTTGCTGGAAATAATATTGGTATTTAACTAACAATTTTTATGAATGAAACTTACATTTTCTTCGGCGATCTCTTCTTATGTTCCTTTTCAAAGTTTCGTATAGAATTTTTAAATGTTTTGCAGATCTCTCGCCTGATTCTGCAGATAAATTGAAATTTTGGCAGATCTGTGCCTATAGAATGAAAAAAAGTTTTTGAATACGAATGTATTATTTTATAATCCTTGAGAATAAGGTATATTATAGTAGTATTAATTATACCATAATAAAAATGTACTCACTTCACAACCAAGGATAGCACTAATTACTTCTCGATTTCGGTGAAGTTTTTGCGCATTAGTATTTTCTCCATTGGCTAAAAATACACTCATTAATAAGAGTATTAATAAATTATTCTTGAAACGGTTAGTATTTAATACAACGTAAATTACAAACTTACCGTACACTTAACTGAAGAATCCAAAACAAACCACAAAATCAAAATAGTTTAATATAAAAATATGACTTATAACAATATTATGACAGCAAACGTCACCGTTTCACAATGTTGCTACATCTTCCGACAATTAACGATCAATCACATGATGAATGATTAATAAGAGCTTAATTTTTTTCGTGCAACCGGATTTCCATTGATGGTTCATCATTTTTTAATCAACCATCACATGATGAGAGATTTGATTAGCGTTCTTGCAACCGGGCATTAATCTTTTAGAAGCCATTAAGATAAATCAAAAACAAATATTCAGGTAATCTTCTTAATAACCAAATAGATATCAACCTTATTGAAAGTATTTACCCAAAAGATAGTTCAGGAGAAATTGTTGTGGATGAATTTCCAGGTAAACCTTTCCAAATTAAGAACCTTGTTTTTGGCACTTTTCCTGTTAAACATTTTCTGATTAATTTTATTTAATTCCGCTATCAAATGTGACACTTTAAGTCACTCCTTGACATTAGGAAACGTCACATTTTTCATAACCTCCCAGTTATGAAAAGTAGTTATGTAAAAACTTTACGTAACTGTTTATGTTTCAAAGAATAATTTATTAATTACTATAAAAACTGACAATTTTTTCATTATTTTAATTCAATAGTATTTTAAGATTTATAAACATTGAAAACATTAAATACACAGTTATTCAAAGTAAGTCCATTTTCTTGGTGAATATTCTCTTGAACTTCTTGTCTAATGTTAATTTCATTTGAAGCTGTGATATCTACATGTATGCCAGGGGCTTGGCCCAGAATGTTTTCTGAAATTCTTCTCTTATTTTCTAATGAACTCTCAACATAGACCTCGGCTACACTGTTGGATTTCCATCCTCCGTGGTGCTTTATTTCCAGAATAGGTAAGCAAGTGGTACCTTTTCGTTGATATTATTTTTTATATTTTTCAAATCGCACCATTTTTCAAATTTTTGGTAAGCCAGGGCGTATCTACATCTTGATTTCTTGATTTTTCAGGTATTAAACTACCCACTGCAGCATTTGCAGACTCTCTTACTTCAAGTATGGAATGTCTGATTCGCTATCTGAAGACATTTCAAGAAATTACTTCTTACTTGTTCCTTAAATGTCAATATCCTTAATTTTCCGTATCAATGCACTATATAAATTAAAAAGTTTTCATTACACCGTCACCCGTTGATAAAGCTACTGTATTAGCGAAACGCGACACAATTTTAAGTTGAACATATGTTCAAATACAATGAAGATTCAAACAAATTAAATTTTTTTATTTCATAGTGTTAGTATGTATCTTCATCAAGTAAAAGCCTCATCTATTCAATTTTTAAAAAGTATGTCTTCAACTAAACTATTCCTGTGTTATGGTATTGTATTATTGGCATACGCCGTCAATAAAAAAATCGCTCGTATATCAGCGCGCCACTGAGAAGACACCAAAAATAGGGTCCGTCCAGTGATATTAGAGTCACTTGTCACGAACACGACGCTCTCTATTAGTCCGGTATGGCGGTGATGAGTTGTGGCGCCCCCTATATTCTCTTGATTGCTTTGCAGGACGTGAGCAGGGATGATGCACAAAAGGTTAACAAACTTATATCTCGTCGTTACGTGTTTTTATTATATTTTTACTGCCGTCACAAGACTTGCTAGGCGGAGAAAGTTTTGATTTTTCATTCTTTTCAAGGTCCAGGAAACATATTTGAGATAAAATGGAAAGTTACATTTTTAAGGGTGATTTTGATCGATACATTTTCACTGGAGGTATTCTTCCTTAATAGCGTGATAAAACTTGGCTACAACTTTGAGAATTATGTGGGAAGGTATGGAGTTTTCTATTATTACGAGGAATAAGGAAAATATCACAAGTTAAACGGAAAGATAAACTACAAAGATAGAAGTTTCCGTATAAGCGATTTTCAACGTGAATGAAATTCATAATTATAACAACAGTAGCACGGGCTCTCAACAGAAAATATAAAATAGCCTATGTTACTCCGAGAAGATGTGATAGTAAGTGACATCTCGTTTTTTTTTATTTAAATGAACGTGTCTCGACTGCTGAGGTCATTGACACAGTTACATATTCCATGCATTTTAGGTAAAACAGTTATGACATTCGATACATTTTAGGTAGAACATGTTAGATATGATTTATTAAATTTATGTCTTTTAGATAGTATAGCACTATATTCACTTCACCAAATTTCAAGATATCACTGAGTGATTCTTTTATATTGTGTTTCTGCTGGTGGGTTTGGTAGCGGGGACATTCCACTAGGATGTGATTAACAGTTAGATAAACAGAACATAACTGGCACAGGGGGTGATCTTCTTTTGTCATCAAGTATCCATTGGTATAGCGAGTATGTCCATTTTGTCATCAAGTATCCATGGGTATAGCGTGTATGTCCAATGCGCAATCTTCTTTTAATTACTTTTTCTTTCCTGGAGAGTGTGGAGTGATGGTGATACTTCAGACTAGGTTGTATTTCATGCAGGGCGTAGTGTGTTGTGTTCCAGTATGATTGCCAGGAGTTAGTTGTTGTCAGCTTAGCGGCGTTGTCAGCTGTTTCATTCCCAGTTATTCCAATATGTGATGGGGTCCAAATTATCGTGACCGTGGTGTTTTGAGAGAAAAGGGTCTCGTATCTTTCGTGGATTTCTTGTATTAGAGGGTGTTTCGAGTTGGTTTTCCTAATCTTTTGGATCGAGGAAAGGGAGTCTGTACCGATAGCGACCTTTTTATTTCTTGAGTTTATTATTTTGAATGCCTGGAGAATTGCAAACATTTCAGCAGTAAATATACTACAAGTATCTTCAAGAGCGGTTGTGTAAAGGGTTTCGTTTGATGAGGTGACCACGCATCCTACTCCTTTGCTGTTTTTGGAAGCGTCTGTATATATGGTTTGGTCGAACTTCTGCTGGTTGATTCGTTTGGTGAATGTTTTTCCTAAGATTATGTTTGGAGTTTCTTGATTTTTGAGTATTAGTAGTGTTGGTTTTTTCCATGGAGGTGAGGAGGATATACGTAAAGGTAGTGTGAGGTTGTGGTCGATGTTGTGTAGGATAGGTTTTAGCTTGTCGATGATGGATCGTGTTGATTTTGGGGGGTGATTTGATTCTTCGTTATACATGTTTGGGATTAATTTATAGACTGGGTTGTGGGGATTGGCGGATGTTGAACTGAAATATGTTTGTAAAAGGTATTGACGTCTCAGGTGAAGGGGAGGTGCGTTAGCTTCCGCATATAAGCTGTCATCTCGTTTGAAAGGTATTAAAAATACCTATTCAATCATTATATTTTTTTGATTTTACGGTGTTTTTGATGAAAAGTCCGCCTATGGTTAATTTTTGATTGACGTTTTTACATGCGATAATATCTTGAATTTTTAGTTTAATTATTGTTTAACGAGACGTTTTTAACTATCTACATAAACAAAATGGTATGTGCTCTAGCTGACAAAGTGAGATTTATTGGTTAAAATGGAAATAATTTTTATGCGGCGGGACGCATTTTTAATGAGAAATACCCCGATCGTCCTATATCGAGGACTTATTTGAGGAAGACTTTTCATAAGTTTCAAAAAACTGGTAATGTTCATGATGCCAAACGATGGGGTCGACCAAATATTGGTATTGATATAGTTGCAGAAGTTGTAGTAAACCCTCTACCTGTGAAGTAAATCATAGTTCAATACACAGGATGTTGACCAAAAACAAATTTCACCCATACAAATTAAAAATGGTGCATCAACTTTCAAATGACGACCCCGACCGAAGGCTGCAATTCTGCGAAAATCTGTCCACTAAAATTCTCCAACAGCCAGACTATGTAATGACAATTTGTTCAAGTGACGAAAGTACTTTCTTCCTTAATGGAAATGTTAATACTCAAAATGTGCGGTATTGGAGTGACATAAATCCTCACATATTTCGTGAAAAACATACACAGTTCACATCAAAAGTAAATGTCTGGGCAAGTATTTTGGGAACATAATCGGACCTCTTTTTTTGAACTCTAATTTAACCGGTGAAGTATATCTCTAGATGCTGGAAAACGCAATTGAACCGTTAATTCTTCAAATTCTGGAAGATAATCCAGAAGAATTAGGTAACTTGGAAATAACGTTTACACCATTATTTTGCAGTAAGAAGTTATTTAGATGAGGAATATCCTGGTAGATGGATTGGACGACGTGGTCCAATAGAATGGCCAGCTCGGTCACCGGACCTAGCACCTTTAGATTTTTTTGTGCGGTGACGTTAAATCTAAAGTCTACGCTACAGCTCCTGACAGTGTGAACGTTTTAAAACAACAATTGTTGAAGAATGTGGGGCAATTTCCCCTAACACATTTTATCGAGTCCGACAAGAGTTTAATAATAGGATGTTTTACAGAGCACATTGTGAACAATTATTATAATAACTTGTTCTTAAATATTTATTAATTAAAAGCGAAACTCAAGTTTTAGTGTTTATTTATTTTAAACATCGTAAATAAAAAAAAATAGTATGACTGAATAGGTATTCTAAATACCTTTCAAGTGAGGTGTCACTTGGTCCCATTTGAGTTTATTGGTTTCAGTTGCCTGGTGACGTCAAGAAGCTTACAATAGTTCATTTTCACCTTCCAAATTTCATGAGTCTAAGTATCACCGTTCAAAAGAAAAGAGGGGTGGAGGGGACTTTTGAGAAGCACTATATTATAAAGTTGAGATTAGGATTAAAATTTTAACATGTATGAAGTTTTCCGTTGTTGTTTAAAGGCTTATACATACAGAATAGTAAAATGGAGTTAGCAGATTGTCTAATTCTTAACTATGCGTTAACATTTGCTCACAGAATTGCTCATATTAAGGGTCAATTCTTTAAGAAGTGGTTAAAAATTAACGGCAAGCCGTTATATTTGACGAAGTTTACGCTATTAGAAATGTTTTAATCTATACATAGTCAATATTAGGATTTCAATTTTAACAGATTTGGTGTCCAATTAAGAGTTCTCCGTTCATATTTTAAAGATTATTATGCGTACAGAATAGTAAAATGGAGTTAGAAGATTGTCTAATTTTTAACCATACGTTAAAATTTAACATTTTCTTACAGAATTGCACCTATAGTCGGCTTAATATTAACCCAAAAATATGTGGTTTATCTTTCAACGTTCATTTTCGTTATAACGTATATAATTTATATTTACTAAATGTTTTCCTTAAGCATTCCCAATTTAATAAAACCTAGTTTCCCTATTTTATAAGCACTAGCTAAGGACTTTAATATTCATAATCAATTATCAAGAGAAGTTCATTTCAAATTTTAACCTGACTAAAAATGTCATACACTACGTGTAAAATTACCAAACTTCGCAAATATCATCTCCGTTCAATTCAAACAGATAACATCGACTTCCCGACATAAGATTTTGTCACGAAAACCCTCGTGTATAAAATCCAAAATCACACTCTCTAGGAATAGCAATTGTCAGGGTGTGTATTGTGCAGAGTGAAGTCCCTTAAGGATGTTCTGTCTAAATATGTGATGGTTGGAGGAAGAAGGGTGGGTTAGTTGTAACTTTGGAGGATTTCATGAATATTACCCGCTAGCGAATCCTTCCACTAGAAACTGTAGTTAATGGACCCGTCAAGATTAATTATTTTATTAAGGTTAGGAAGTTTGCCAAATGGACATGGAGGGATGGTCAATTTACAATTCAACATTGACGAAATAATAAATGTTGATTGGAATAGATGAGGAGATAAGATAAACATTGATTAAATAGGATGGATTACTAGACTGAAACTATGAAAAGTTTTCAATGTCAAACGTTAAATAAAAGCAGATAAGTAGCAAATCCAGTATAAACCTGTATTATTCAGAAGAAAAAATGATATTAATATTGTAGCAAAAAAAAACAAATATACGCTATTACGTTTTATCACAAATAAATTTGAATAATATAATGATTTCTTCATCGCATAATTGATATTTATTTTTGGTTTTTTATGTTAACATAGCTAGAAAGACTTGGATATAATTAATTTTAGAATAATAAAATATTAATAGTTTAGAATTTGCATTTCTAAGTTTTTGGTCAATTTTTTGGGGTACCTACATTCTAATTGGTCAGCTCCATACCTCAAATGAAAGAAGAAACGTCCATTCACATATTCGCAGATTGCATAGCAGTCTAGAATGCTAGGGCACAACACCCAGGCTACTTCTAGATAAAAGAGGGATACTTAAGTTAAAGCCTACAGATATCCCAAAATTCCTCCGGGTCATGGTCTAAAGAAGCTATTAGTCTCTGCTTATTTCATTTTAAGACCTTTAAAATTATTGCCTGCGATAAGTAATGTTATGGTAATTGACACACAGTAGCTGTTGAAAAAATGTTTATATTTCGATAGTCTAAAGCGAAAAGTTGTGAAATATCGGACGAAGGTACGTATAAACACACATGTGTATTACCAAAAAATATTAGATTAAACTGAAAATTGTTTGACAGTTCCAAGAACCAATCAAATTTCCTCATTTTTTATCATAATATGATCAATTTCACCCAATCATGTCAACATTACACAGATAACAGACCATGGGCTATTTTCACGTTGCTAAGAACACATATTGATTTATTTCGATTTTGAAGTTTCCAATATTTAATATTTCGAAATGCCACGATTTTTTTCTATAATTAGCAAACAATTTTCTATCCGAATAATCCTCGGACATTGATAAATGCTCAAAAATTGTATGACAACTTTCTCAAGGGTGAAAATTTAGGGTTTTTTGTATGCTGTATCATAAAAAAATTGTGTCAAAAAAAAAAAATTGGGGTGGACCAGCCTTAACATTTAGGGGGATGAAAAATAAATGTCCGATTCTCAGACCTACCCGATATGCACACAAAATTTAACGAAAATCGGTCGAGCCGTTTCGGTGGAGTTCAACTTCTAACACCGTGACACGAGAGTTTTATATATTAGAAAGAAAGAAGATATCGCTGAAACATACAGAAATCTTGAAATAAGATATGGCGAGCATCTTAGTTGCTTTAGAAATAAAATATCCCGACAGTTGTCAAAATTTTAATTCCTCAGAATTATTAGAAATTGAACAATATCAATGTTTGATATACTATAATGAGTTATAAATATAAATACTTCTCATTCTTCATTATTAGATTGTATTTTAGACAGAATATACATGTAGACCTACTATGTACAAGGTTATTCATTATAAATTACCCACCCCTTATTATCTTTATTATTACCTAAAAAAAAAAAATTCCTAATAAAAGTTGAGTGGTTATAACTGTTTTTTGTTAAAATGCTATCAAAAGTACAGTAGTGCGCAGATTTCAAGGGATACAAAGAAATATTTTCTTCAAATCGGATACCCTGTATATTTTTACATTTTTATAATCCTCTCGACGAGCTGATCTCAACAATGTATCCAACTTCATGTCTAATCTGTATAATAAAGGATCTACAGCCACCTGAAAAATTTTTTGAAATTGGAAACCTCATCTTTATTATCTACATTAGACATCAAGTGTGATACATCGTTAAAATCACCTCGCCGAGAGGATAATTAAAATGCAATAATATACAGGGTATCCCGTTTAATTTGTTTGTATCCCCGAAAATCTGCACACTACTGTAGATTTTAACAAAAAACAGTTATAACCACATTAAAACTTTTTTTTCAATATGCAATAACGTAACTTGTAACAAATAACCCTTTACAAACCGGAAAAAGTAAAATATAATACCGATACCGGCCTGTTTCTTCACATCGATAGAGATAGATAAAAACTAAGTAGTGAAGTTATGCTGGCATTTGCGGAACCCTGTAAACCTTGGCGCCCCGGGCGGTCACCCATCTAAATCCGCCACTGTACAAATACTAGTATTTTATTATACATAGTATTTTAGTTTGTGTGAATTTCCAGACATCACAGCCTAATGTTACCGTATTTTTCTACGCCCATGTCCGTAAACGTCAAAAATCGCACTGTAGACATTCCTTGTAAGTGATATTTAACAATAACATGCACGTAATAAAAATCTCATAACATACACGTGCATTTAGTTAAGAAAACTTAAATTTCTTTGTTGAATCAAATTGCAATCAAATTTTTATTTACGTATCTACTACTTCTTTTGGTTTATTTACATACTTTTAATCAATTGAAAAACATAAAAGCTCTTAGGATTAGGGATCTATATTTTTAAGATTAAAAGAGTGATGCCCCTAAATGTAGGCAACACATTATACAATTTCAAAAAAAAATTGCTTTTTCCTGATGTGGAAATAAACGTCATCTCATTTATGCTGTCAATTTTTGTAACAAATTGTAGTATCCGAACATTTTTCTCAACTTTACCTACAAATATGTCTGTTAGTATTGAAAAAGATGAAATTATGAGCACTCAGAAGAAAATAGATGGGCGTAGAAAAAGTATAGACAAGAGTTTTAATCCCACTCGCCGCTGCTCGGCTTCGTACGTAATGGGTTACTTACAACTCTTCTTACGTAATTAACTATTAATTTTGTGTTGCAAATTTTGGTGAATTGTTGAATTAAATCAAACCTTCGGTCAAAATAATATTGATTACAATTATTTAATTGTGTACCTTGAGTTAGTGAATTCGTGAAAGACTACACTTTTTTCTACAGCTATCCCGTACCAACGAAATATTTTATTCCTCACAAATCAGCTGTTGGCTCTGACTTACCTGAAACAATAAAAGAGATAGTTAAAAATTGCATCATGGTTTCATAAATCCACACAATGATTTAATTTTATTAGTACAAATAATTTTCCTGTGGTGGATTTGCCGAAATTTATGTTATAATAAAAGCATTTCATGTTGGGAGTGTTATTTCAGCCACACAATATTAAAAACATTCCAATTTACTGTAACGACCGACTAGATCAGCTGTTGTACTATATTTTTTATATAAATCCCTAATAAAAAATGTCCAAGTCAATGTGGAACCAGTGCCCAGAAATTGATACCCTCTTTTTTTATATCGTAATAATAAAATGTTCTCTCTAGAATCCACAGGAGAGTACCTACGTGGACGTAAATGTCAAAGCACCCATATAAAAACCACAGACGTTATTAGACACAACCAAACTTATATGGAATCACTAAGTATTTGTGACTAAAATATTTTGTAGGGAAAAAACTTGGTATGCTAGTCGAAGATAAGGTTTTTTTGCTGTAAATAAACATGATAACAAAAAATAAACGACTGCACATAAATTATAATCTTTTAAATTTTGTTTTCAGTAGTTAAATCACGTTACTCCTGTAATTTTATTTCGGTCCAAAGAAGATAATAATGCCTTATGTTGGACTAACAGATGTGCAGAGGGGAAAAATTGTTGCTCTCATTGAACAAGGAATGCCCCAAAGAGACGTACCAGAGGTATATTGATTCCGTTAGTTCTTGATGTTCTTAGAAAGCTAGTTGGGAAATATTGAAAAAAAAATACCTAATATGAATTTATTAATAAGCATTAAAATAAGCCGCTTGATATTGCTGGAAAAAGAAAAATTAATTAAAACCACTTTATGTATGCTACTATTTTAAAGAAAATTTTGAGTAGCTGGCAACGTAGCAAAAGGTGGCTTGGGAATCGAATATCTAACTCCAGTAATTGGCATAATATAACGAAGTAACTGGTCAGTTATTAACGCGGTCCACTATTTCATAAAAAATTTCAAAGTCCTAAAGAAGTTTCTTAGCGTAAATTCATCCAGGGGCGTGTGCGAATTGTGTTGTAGAGAAATATTATCTCAAATTTCTCTCAAGTATTACCTTCAATTGTTATGGTAAGTCCAAAATTATATTTTATAATTATTAAGCTTTTCCTAAAGTAGTGGCTGAGATAATTTTTTATGCATTTCTTATTTTTTTCACAGAGATAGACGAATTTACACATACCACGTGGCCATCTATGTTTCTTGCATACTTGTACATTACTTTTAAACTATTTTATTATAAATCACTGTTACATTTTAATGCAAGCTTTTTATGTTGCAGAATAATTATTTTCAATGATGGATAACATTTTCATTTTAACCTATAATTATTCCTCTCTTATAAAAACCTGCAAGTGCCGGCTTCACATATCATTAAACATTTTATTTTTTTAGAAATGGTTTATTCATAAGCATAACTTTTTACTATAAATAGTTCTTTCAGATTATTAGTACTTTTTTGAGTTAACCGATAATTTTTTACTGTTTTAATATGGGACATATATGTTGGAAAGCTTTCAGTAAATTTAACATTCCATTATTTCAAACAACTGCCTTCCTTTTTTACCTAAAAAGCTAAACCAACATTATGTGCCCCATTACATTCAAGTTCCTACATATCCCTAATCCACCTGAACTTTTAGGTAAGTACACAGCTAAGTTAGGATACCGTTACACAGCTAAGTTAGGATACCGTTACACAGCTAAGTTAGGATACCGTTACACCACTAGGATATACCTAGGCTATTAGCTAGCATAAATTACAACTAGACATCTCTATCAATTTCAACTAGACATCACCATCAATTTCAACTAGACATCACCATCAATTTCGACAAGATATCTTTAGCATCAATTTCTACCAGACCTCTCCATCAGTTTCAATTAAGCCAAGTACCTACTAAAAAGTGCAGGTCTCATTCTTTTCCGTTTTTACTCATCCTTCAAGGCAAAATAAAGTTGATATTTTAAATTTCTTTTTTAATTTATCTACCCGACTGTAAGAGCTATAGGGGATCGTGTCTGGGTTTATGTAACTTTCTAACTTATTTATTATCAATTTTCAATTAAATTCTACAAGGTGTTTCTAACTGTTTCACCATAGTTTCCTTTTTGTTTAAATTCATTTTTGTTATTTCGTCGACGTCTAAAAGGTAGTGGCGCCCTAGGTTCTTATAGTCTGTCAACCTTCTGGCATAACTAGTGTAACACTAACATAGTCGATCCACCCTTGAGAGCTCTAGCCGGGATCGGTCTCGAGAGGAGACAATAGCGTTACACAAAATACAAAATATTAGGTGATCCCATATAAGTTTGGTTGAGTGTACAGGTAAACTGGTATCTCGTGACAAGGCGGAGCTTCCAGTACGCAGAGAGAGAACGTATTCGGCCAATATCGATCTGCCCACTGCATAACATCCACCGCACGATTGGATTTGCTGGATCCCCACTTTCAAATTTGTTACGGTGCATCGTCACCTCATTTCACGAGATACCGGTTGGAGTGTACTTGAGTAAATGAGCGAATTTTTGAAATAACACCAAATCTAGGTACGTCAATGAGATTGAGAAACTACTTTTGGGTAAGTAATTGAAATGTTAAAGCAAAGGCAGAACTTCATTCACCACAATGACGTCTTACTGTATATTGAAAAGGTTGATAAGCGAATATTCCTGTTGAATAAGACACTTCAGAGTGGTTTGTTCTCGCTTTACTGCAACTTTCAATAACAAACGTTGTCGGCATCGATTTACATTACTATATGTTGCCTTGCACGCATCATACCTAATTGTACCTTCAAAAAGAAAAGGAAACACATCAGAAGGAAAATATACTTTAATGTTTATCCAGCTTATTTAGGTTTCAAACTGGATTTGTATGCCATGTTTTTTTTTATGATAAAGTAGTACCCACAGAATGCATCCAAGTACACGACATCCATAAGGTAATTGTTCTTGTTTCGCGAAATGTCTATGATTTTCACTGAAGCGTCGATTAACCAGTTTGGGTCTTGGGAAATAGGTTTATTCTACTTGTTTTTCACATTAAACTTAATGGTGTCATAGGCTACCAGTTTACTATACATCCACTATTTATTCAAATATGTATATGGGACACTCATGTGACTCATGATAAACTATCGATATTAGATCCACTTTGATTGTAGCTGCTTGTGCCATATCTCTACCATTACTTTTTATAATAGCATTTGGAAAATGTTTTTGCTGGCTAATTCAGTTAATTGAAATTTCGAACTGGTCGTCTAGAGCTTTCACGTCGAATAGAGAACGTTCGATATCACGGAGCATGTGATGGTCAAAACCTATCATGGACGTATCATAAGTCGTTTTATAAAGGAGAATCATTTCAATGAAATGATGAGTATCCCACGTAACTGTACTGATTTAAAACAAAAAGAAAAATTAGCATTTTTTTTATCACGAACCTGTTGTTATGCTGTTTTCGGTTTATAATTACGATAATTCGGTGATAATTACGTTATAATATTATTTGGATTGATACTCCAAGAACAAAGTACCAAATTAGTACGTGGGTTAGTAACCTAGTAAACAGGAGTCACGAAGAACTATCGCCGGCTCGCTACGTTTAACAGCAGCAAAACTAAACCACAAGCTAACTCAAATATAGATCTGAGGGATGGGTTGAAAATATGCACAAATTCCCTTTCTAGGATATCGGTATATTTAACAATCTTAATTGCTGGATCTAATGGGTATGACGAACCAAATAAGTTATATTAATAAATACAATAAAACGCACGTGCAGGTCTTTTAAAATTAAATAAGTAAATACTACTTAAAAGGATGCTATTCTAAAAACTTCAAAAATAACCTAATGAAGGATATAAATACGTAATTATCTTTACAGAAGGTAAGACCAGTATCTAACTACTGCATGAACTAATGATTAGTCATACTAATCAATAAAAAGGTAAGTATGATATTAATTTAAATCAGAAAAGAAGTATATAAAACGTATAAGTCACAGTAGGTGAATAAAGGTTACTGTGCTAATCTTATCTGTTTAATTCCATGAGACTATCAAAAGGGTGGTGGTTTTCCGACTTCCAATGGACAGGTTCCGTTATTTAGAAAAAAGTAGGATGATCATCAACAGAAAACACCAGTTATTCGCTATTGAGGTTCCACTTATAATTACAAATAATATCCCCAAAGATACAACATCCACCATAACACAGCAGTCTGTTCCAGTGAATATGGAGGTCGTTGAAAGGGGAGATAGCTTCCAAGTACTAACCCAACGTATACTCTCTCAAGACGATTCGATATTAGTAAGCAGTGAAACAAATGAAGAAAAAAAAAAGAAAAGGCCTAATTGTCAATTATTCCACAATTAGGTTGAATTTTTATAAAATTCAACCTCTTGGTATTAAATCCGCGAAATGCGTAGTTCAACAAGCTTTCTTGGCTTAGCAAAAGAAACTTAATCGCAAGGTCATTTTTGTATGCCCAAACCTACCAAGTTTTGCCGGGTAAATACTGAGGAGGCCAAGGACGTCTGTCACTTTTTCACACATTTGCTGGCAGACGATGAAAGTATTCCAAGGTTATATTTATTATTATGGTTTTTTTTCCTGTTATAATACGTGATACTAATATCATTTTATTTTTCAGAAAATGGATCTTGAAAAAGAAGAGGTACTTTTCCTAATTACTAACTTTTAGGCTGACTTTATTACCAGTGAATAAAATTTAATAACATAACATTTAATAACAAACCTGACGACTTTCATTCTGTGCAATACAACCAATATCCTTTTTACTTACTTTCTTAAATAACAACGTAAGCCAATTTCAAACCGTAAAACTTGAAACTTGGAATTTTTGGCGAGAAACCTAAAACTTTATTAATTAATCGACACCGAAAAGTTGGTTTGTTCAATATCCACTTTTTCCAAAAAATGAGTTATTGACGAAAATATATTCCTAGTATAGAGTTGTTCAATATCCCCATAAATAAATATGGATATATCCACGATTGCAGTCATATTTCAGTTTAACTTTATCCAATATCCCATAATTTCAGATTTTATGAGGGTAGGTTTGTTCATTATCCGGATATTGAACAATGCAGCATGAAAATATTGTTTGGTGTCCAACATTCATCAAAAGCGTTAAAACCAATTTGTTCAATATCCACTTTGGCCAATAGTGGAACAGTCTCCCCTGTCACGTGCTCTTGTTATGATGAACTGACGGCATTTGGCATGAATGTAATGGTGGACGATCCGGTAATGACTTACCCAGTGCACTGGTGAAAATACTTGAAGAAATTACTGATGATAGCCCATTTTTAACAAAGATCATTTTGTGGTCGGATAGTTGTGTTCCCCAGAATAAGAATTCATACATAACTATGGCTTTGAAATACTATTTAGATTATCGAAAGTGCAATTCCATCAGGATAATTGAACACAAATACGGTGAACCAGGTCACGGAAACGTGCAAGAGATAGATGTGGCGTACAGCATAATAGAAAAATGACTTAGGAATGTAGAGATTGCAAGTCCTATTGCACTTATAAGATTGCTGTTGAAACTACCCCAAAAAGAATATAAATTCAAAATTATTCAAATGAAACCTAATGATTTTTATGATTATGGTCACACTGCATCGAACTTTGTCTTCACCCAAGTCCCTTTCACACGAATCAAACACATTATCTACAAAAAAAATGAAATTATGAACATCATGTACAGAACATCTTTTGAAGAAGACTTCTTGACTGTAACAATTGATCGACGCACCGTTGGAAAAATAGAAGAAAAAAATGAAAGTACCCTTCATAATGCCAAAATTAACTCCAATCAACAGATATAAAGCACTTCCAGAACTCAACCTCAATGAAATGCTCGGATTCTTGCCTGATCAGACGGATAGGACATTTTATAGATCTATATTGAAGAATGTATCTCCTAAGAAGAAGAAATACAAATAACTGAATTCAAATAATAATTTGTATTTATTTCGTTTTTTTTATTATCTTAGAAAATGTTCATTAGAAAATATTATCTTTCCTGTTCAAAATTAAAATTTGCTCAATTGTGATAAGAGTGTTTTCCTTTTCATTATAGTTGTGATGAAAATATTAATTATTTCAAAATTGTTCTGTTCAATATCCTCATCTTTGTCCAATATCCAATACTAATAAAAATGAATAAAAAAATTGTTCAATATCCTTTTTGTTTTAGGTCATATAAACTTGAATATCCATGCTCATCTCCATTTTTCGAATTCACTACCTCATTTCAATCATAGGTCGAGTATTATAGTTGACAGAGAGTGGGTTTAAGGACTTCACAACGAGCATATAAACCTTTGCAAGCTTCTCCTGGAAAATCACAGTTATGGTCTATTGAACAAACCAACTTTTAGGTGACGTAATATTAATGAAAGAAAAACCTACTGCTTTTATGACATAAGCCATTTTTTTATAATTGTAGATTCAAACCAATGTATTTTTGGGATTATTAAAGGTCTTGACGGTTATATTTGTAATTTAATAGATTATGAAAAACTGGAAATATATACATGGTGTACCTACTATTAAAAAAAATAGACTTATGCAGATGATCTGGATTATTTAAAAAACTTTTATTCAACTTTTTTTTGTAAACCTAACGTCAATCGAAATACTAGCAAGTTACGTTACTTTATGTACACACTGTACAACTTTCGCCAGACAAAAAATGACAGAGTATAACTTTAAGTTACAACACCTCCATCAATATTATTCAGTTAATAGGGTACAAGCATAAATTTTGCTATTGGTGGGAATTGACGCTTTATCAGGTCTCCTAACACCTTGCATGCCTATTTTTTCAAAAAAATATAAACTTTATTTTTAAAACGACTTTAAAAATCATAAAATTTGAAAGTTCGCCAAAACGCGCTTTACGTCATAAAGATGGCTGCCCCATGGAGTGACGTCATTTGTTTACGTTCTTAATCGTGTATCAGTTCTTGTGACCTAATTTGTTTCTAAAAGCTTTAAAAATGGATAAAGCCGAAAAAAACATAGTTAAATCGTACTTACGATAATGCTTTAACTCCTCTTATTTCCTCTGCATTAAAGCAGCTGTTTGACTTCATAAATTCAAGCAGCATAAATGAGTCTACTTTGTTACTAAGTTATCAGTTTGTGCTTTTACAAAACCTTCGCTAGCCATATATTCACTCACAAAATATGAAAAAATCGTCACTGAACACTGAACTAGTAAATAAAATATTTTCTTCTGAAAGTTTTAAAATATCCTCGGAAATGTCGAATATTTATGTCCACTTTCCACTTTACGTTGACCTTTAGAAATAAAAGAAAGCACACACAAACACGTAATGGTCTGAAACAAACATATAAATGATATTTTTACGTCGATGAAGCAATAAATAGTTCATTAAAATTCAATATAAACACAAAACTACACAGAACCTAATGTAATACCGGCCATATTGACAAAAGTAATCACATGGTATGACATCCCACGTATCATCGGTAGCGTTCGGAAATCCTCGGGTGGTGGTCGGAAACTGCAATAAAATTTGAATTTTATTTTAAAATTTGGAAGTAATTTCCAATGCAAACTGGTTTATTTCCTATTATTAGTTATTTTTGATATCAACTTTACTATTATAAATTAATATTTAAGCAGAATATTATGGAATATGCGTGTACCCTATTATTAAAACAATAATCTCGTGGCTAGTGCTGCAACTTTACAGGATCGAAATCAACCACGAACAATCAGAAAAAAGGATATTACTTATAAAAGACAATAAAAATTTGAGATAACATTGATTACTCTATTGTAATAGATTCAACTGTCAGTTGGAATTCGGTCATTAATCATGGCATCAACCGCCTATGGAACTTGCTAAAGTTGCCGGAGCACGTGCAGTCTACAATCCGGCACATCGGATACAAAAGCCCAGCTTCGATCCACCAAAATGGGACTATCAGAGGGGTGCATAAAAATGCGAACGTGGACAGAATTACTTAGTATGAAAATGCGTATACAGTACACGGTTGCCGATTGTTGGAGCCGAGCGATACAAAGATTAAAGGTGACTTGTTGAACATTTGTCACATTCAGGAGCTAAAAGCTTTGATATTTTTAAAATTGAAGATATATCATACTGGCGAACACAGAATATAAATTAGATTTTTAATATTTATTGGAAAATAAGTGTAAAATATAATAGATTCCAAATTAATTGAAAAATATTGAGTATTAGAAACTGTTAACAAATCTTCTCAAAGGATTAAAATAGTTAGAAAGTTTTGGAAAATTTACTAGTTCGCAGTTGTGTAGGTACTCCAGAGCTCAGTTTTAGACCCAATTCTTTTTTTTTTGTATTCATTAATGGTACACTTACGAAATCTATTTAGAAAAATGATATATTTTAAGTTTTCTAGCTCTATTCATTTTGGAATCCGTGTGTTTGGTTCGAAAACACTTTCACCTTTATTGAGGGAGTAGAACTTCCCAAAAGAACACATTTTTTGTCTTTATTTCGCTTAGTTATTCGGCTATCTTCAGAATTAAAAGCGGGAAATAAGTTCCGAAGATTCGCGAAATCATTTCTGCTTGAAAGAGTGGCAGAATTCAACAAATAACGTTGGCATAATTCAATATTTAGTATGATACTATAATATTGTATTAAGCATATAAAAGTATATTGAATCTGTATATTATATTTTGTTTGTATGTATGTAGGATGAGGTGACATTCACTAAGACCTAAAAGATCTATTGTGCCCCCTCACTTCTACTTAGTTCCTGAGGAACGTCTCAAAGACAAGTAGCTCCTTTAATCCTATTTACCTGAGGAATTTTATATATCTGCTGGCTTCAACTTAAGTAAATGTCCCTCTTCTATCCAATTATCTCCTAGGTGTTGTGCTCTAGGATTCTGAATTGCTATGCAATTCGCAAGTATGTGGATGAAGGTTTCTCCTTCCATGTGACAGAATCTACATTTTTCTTCCTCCACTATTTTATGCTTTTTCAGGTGCCCGTTAAGGCAGCAATGTCCCGTTAGGATCCCTGTTAAAACTTTTAGTGCAGTTTTACTTTTACTTATGGATTCATTTGATCTCAACGGGTTGTAGTCACCCATCAGAATGTTTGATTGTCTATGCCTTACTAGATCTTTCCAATGGTCAGATCTTCTCTTTTCTTTGGCTCTGCTCATTTCTTCCAGTATTACATTGGGGTTGATACCGCAAAAGGGTTCCTGCCCCCAAAAGGGTCTTTTAGTTCTCCTCTTGGATAGTTCATCTGCTATTTCATTTCCATCTATTCCAGAGTGTCCTGGAATCCTTATTAAGGTTATTATATTGTTCTCGCCTTGTTCATTGAGTATGCCCAGGCATTCCCACACCATTTTGGAACTGATTATACAAGAGCTCAGTGCTTTAATGGCGCTTGACTATCCCACATTATCAAAATTTTTTGCCTTCTATATCCTTTGTCAATATTGACCTGGGCACACTTTTTTATGGCGTTAATTTTGTATTATTTATGTTTTAGTATAGTTAGTATTTTTATTTTTTATATTACGTTGAAAATTTTATATTTCATCCAATTTAAAATGTTTCTATTTTCTAGGATAAGTTGACCGTTTTAGCGTTCGATAGATAGACTTAACGTACCTACACTGAAAATCATAAATTCTCCAATCTATCAAGTGTTCTTTAAAAAACATATGCTACCAAACCATAGTAACTTTCGAGAAAATTCATTTGTAGATTATTAATTGGGAATTGCATATTATTCATACGAAAGGTATCTTGATTAGTTTTGTGAAACTGTTACAATAGCTTCCAGCGTTATATTTGGCAACACTGGTTTTGCTTACCAATAATGTAAACATAACGAGCCTCGGGCGGCCATCAACACTTCAGCACCAAGGGCTTATAAAAACAAGTGGTTATTCAATATTAACAACGCAGGACGAATAATGTCTAAGCCATTATTGTCTATACGGATATTAGCTAATGGTTTCGACGGATTTATAATGATAAATGTGAATGTTATGATGGGTTAACATATCAATTACAAATATTTTGATCCAATTATGTACAAATTCGGAAAATAGATATGTTCCCGAAAACAAGTCGCGTTGGAATTAAATTAAAAAAAAACTGTAAAAAGGTGATTTATTTTTGGAATATTTTTGGATACTTTAGATAAAAACTACCGATCTATTCATCCAACCAGAAAATGGATGGATACGACAGTTGTACAATTTCTCGACATAAAAACATATTAGTTGTATACCGTTTCTAGTAGACTATAATGTTATTAGAATGTCATACAATAAAATATACATTTTACCAAAGATATGATCTACTGTGAATGGACCTTGGAAAATTTACAACATATTTTTTGCAGTATTAAACTAAATACTATTGTTTGTCCAGTAGTCAGATTTTTTCGTAGTGTCAGATAGGAACCAGAAATTTTAAAAACTTAATAATTCTTGATAACGCAGCCGGAATGCTACCGAAACGTTGAAATGAAAATGAATTAAAAATTTGATTGAATTTTCCAATAAATTAACGAAAAATAATAATGAATACACCACAAGGAACAAACAGCAGATAAATAATGAGACATTCCAGAGATTTAGTTTATCCTAAAAATCAATAGGTACATGATCTACTCATATTTTCTCTTTATTTTGAAATTTCCAGCGTATTAAAATAATAATAACTAATTGGAAGATACACCATGGTAGGAGTGATAGAGTCCGTCTTCGCGTGTAGCGTTGGTAGTTCCTTGGGAAACCCCGTAGTAACTCTTCACTTTTTACATCATAACTAGTCAAAGAAATTCGTTACAAGAAGGAATGGAATACAAATACCCTTACCAGACTTGGGAAGAATGCCTTTCAATGGTACACATACGGCTCATAAGCAATAGAAGGAACTGAGATAGGAGTGTACGGGCCAGGAACCAAACACTCTGAGAGCTTGGGACAACCCCCAGGTATCTTTCAAGCGGAAATTAACGCCATGAGAAAGTGTGCCCGGTTCAATATTGACAAAGTCCATAGAAGGCAAAAGATTATCATAATGTCGGATAGTCAAGTAGCCATTAAAGAACCGAGCTTTTGTGTAATCAGTTCCAAAATGGTGTGGGAATGCCTAGGCATACCCAATGAACTAGGCGAGAACAATATATTAACCCTAAAGGAAATGAAATAACAGATGGACTAGCAAAGAGGAGGACTGAAACACCCTTTTGGGGTGACCATTGGGCTTAGACAATTAAAGAATCTGATGGGTGACTACGAATAAATGCATGTCAAAGTAAAACTGCACAGAGTTTTACCAGGGAGCCTAACGGGACATTGCCGCCTGAACGGACACCTGAGAAAGCTCAAAAAAGTGGAGGAAGAAGAATGTAGATTCTGTGGCATGGAAGAAGAAACCTTCATCCACATACTTGCGAATTTCAAAGCAATTCAGAATCCTAGGACACAACACCTAGGAGATTGCTGGATAGAAGGGAGACATTTACTTTAGTTGAAGCCTGCAGATATCCTAAAATGTATCAGGGAAATAGGACTAAAGGAGCTACTAGTCTCCGAGACTTTCCTCAGGAACTAAGAGGAAGTAAGGGAGCACAATAGATCTTTTGGGTCTCAGTGAATATCACCGCAATATACATACATACATAATAAACTACAGTCCCCAGAGTTTTATCTTTAAAAGATTATTTACATTAATACTGAACAAAAGAGAACCAAGCACCGTTCCTTGGGGATCTGATCTGTAGTTTGTAGTATTATCTCTGTAGACGCATACATTTTTTCCCAATATGTGTCTACCGGATCTCTTCTGCAGCTATGTAGATGCCATTCAGTTTTTGTATCATCTTTGTAGAGGTTGATATTACCCGCCACGTTCTATAATTATTGTGTTTTACTTATTTTGTAGGGTTTATGAAAATAAATCGTGGAGTTATGGAGTCCGTCATCACCTGTAGCGTTGGGAGCTCCTTGGGAAACTCCGTAATAATTTTTCCATTTTTACATCATTAACCTCTACACTTTTATTTGTTTGTTGGAGGTAACAAGTTAATAAATCTAAGTACCAATTTTTTCTAGTGACTATAATAATTTTTCATGATTAACCGAGTCAAAAGTTTTAGTCAAGTCTAAGAATACACATAAAGTAAATTTACTTGCATCTAATGCTTAATGTATTTTTGAAATTTGTATGGAAAAAGCGTCTTGCGTCCTTAGAAAAAATATTCGACGGAACCTGAAATTGCCACATATCTTATCTATCCGTTCGTAAAAATATTTGAATTGATTGAAGAATAGTAGTTAAAAAAAGCCGGATTTGAAGCCAAAATATACAAAAACCGACGATTCAAAGTTCGATTAACATTTCGCCCTCTTTATAATCGAATTTCCATTTCTGCTACCAACACGATGCTTATAACTCGTAAATGACATTTTAATGAGCGCGGTCTCAATGATGAAGCACCACTCAAAATGAAGAGTCGTTTTAAAACTTGGAATTCACAAGTACAAATTACTGGGTGGGGTCGATTGTTGTTATAGGTTGCAGTAGACAAGACAAGGGAATGGCTTCTCCCTAAGAATTACGAAATCTAGTGTTATGTTAATTGGAAACGTTTATTTGAGTTAAAATAACTTCCCCGTGGAATACGTCAAGAATGATCAAACAAAGGATTTTCGATTTTCTGGTAGCTTCACACGAGGGACTGAAGGTTTTCATGTAAATGAATAAACATGAATGAACATTTTTCTTTAAACGTCATATAAGTGATAACTTATGATGTGACATTTCTCAAGGTCGGTAATTAAGTGTCATTTATATGACTAGGAATATAAATACGACACGATCAGTGATGTATTAACTGTCATTTATGACAAATATCATGTGAATAATAGTTATTTAACCAACAAGTGTATTAATAAGGGTGATTAACAATGTTCGAGATTGTTAATTGCCCTTTTAATACTCGAGTTAGTTACAAAGCTTTTCTGTCGATTGTACAAGTTGTATTCGTTTTTCTCAATATTTATAAACTAAAAATATTTATTTGTTACATAGGTAAGTACTGTCAAAATTAAAGAATTACTTTGAACTGTCACAGAGAAGGTCGCCGGTTCAAATGTCACTGTTTCCGTTTTATTTTTTGGATGTCTTAACACTAATAATTATTATAATTTTGTAGAATGATAAAATAAAAACCATAGGTAAATCAAAAACTAGAAATATTCCATGCTATGAATCATTTTTTTAAAATGTTATTGTATGTTTGGTTGCCTACACTACAGGTAACTGTCAATATAAATAAATGTATAAGATGTGCGTTGGGTTGCCTATAGAAAAATCGTTGATTCATGAAAATCATGCATTAATATGGGTCATAAATCAACGATTTTGTGTACATTAATATAGCTCATAAACGCACGGTCGACGGAAAACATATAAAATGACGTAGCATATTTTTGTTTGAAGATTTTTTATACTTTTGTATCTTGAAAATGAATGAAAAACAAACACTACTGGTAACTATTAAACTAAATTTAAATCGCATATGAATGAATAATTATTGCCGTCATATGTCAAAAAAAATTAGGTTACGCGGTGTTATATCCAGATTAGAGCGTTCAGCAGAACTAAGAAATGATGGATTACTCTGAAAATCGCTACCTGATCAACTTTGTTGGGATAAACGCGACCATTATTTGAAATATTTGTTTTGACAGATGCCAAGCAAGTACGTATCTATGATAACGATACCAAAAAGGGAATATACAGTGAAATAAGTTGAAAATTGAATCTTGGTATCTTTATTAAAAAATTCGTTTCCTTTTATTGTTTTATATCGAATAAAACAATGGAGAAAAAAAAGTACATAATATTCGGAGACTAAGATACTTTATGTGCTTCGCATGGATTGTCATGAATTTTTAACCACTTCTTATAGAATTGACCCTATAGATGGCTATTATTTACGGAGGTTCGTTTATGTCGCAAGCCACATACTTAACTGTATTAGAGATAAATTTCACTGATATGAATGTTGTTGAATGAACGATCATTTTAGCTAAGTTTTATTTCCATATTTTGTGAGAAATAATTTATTTTTTGATGGTTTATGAAACATAAAAAGTAATTTTTTGAGCTAATTAAACTGAATAATTATAAATCTTTAGGCAAAGTAATTTTTATTTCTTTTGATTGGTGGAACTATTTCAAACATCTGTTTCCCACTACTGAAATAATTTGGAAGCAATTACACAGGACCGTATAAGGAAATATTTCACTAAATAAAAAACATTCACATTCGAGACAAAATTAAAATAAATTAAAATAAAGTAACTTTTTTTTAATAAGTATTGAATTATTTGGTGTAAGAAAAATATAATAATAACATTCATAAAAAATAAAACCTATGAACCCAAACTCTGAGAAGCTGAGTTTTCCTAAAAAAAGGTGAGTACATTGTGCAGAATCATTTAGTTAACAAAATTTGAAATTATACCGCGTTAAACAAAATAAAATTTTGATAATCTCTTCGATAAATTTTAATCTAATTAAAGCTAAAAGATTTAAGCCGAAAATACGTACTCCGAGATGTATTCAGAAGAATTAATGAAATGTTCCAAGCTTAAAGTTTCTGCATTAGACAGATTATTAAGAAAATGATCAAAAAGGATTTATAAGGAAGTTATTTTAATGTCTTACTAGTGGATCTAAGAATTACATTTTCTTGTGATGGAAGAGAAAATACCAATATTGATATTACATAGAGAAACTCTCTTCAGCTCCAAATTATATTACATGCAAAAAAGAAGTATTTTACAGAAACTTTGGATGTATGAAATATGTTCGAACGAACCTTTTAGCTGATACTTCAAAGCATTTTGAAATATTATTAAGATGATGGCAAAGTTCTTAGAAGTCGAAGGACGATATATTCTGTTCAAATAAAATCAGCAAATGATTGATAACAGAGTCTACGATGAATAACTTGAGAGCGCAAAGAGATTTCTCCCGAATTACACAATTATACACAAGGTTTTTTCTACGATCAAACGATAATAAAAACAGATGTTTTTTACAATTTTTTTATTAACTTGCTTTTTGTTGTGTGTCTGTCCGGGTCAAACTATGTACTGATTTAAAACTTATTTTTCCATAGGTAAGAGACTTGAAATTCTCAACATAATTCAGAATTGGATAGCAATAAAACAAATTATGGGAAGAATTGAAGAAAAATACAATTGATTATTTTTCCGACCCAAATATCGACCAATAGAATTGCACCATTCGACGTCACGTGGTACAACCTACATGGTATTATACTGATAATTTTTTGAAAATTTTCTCTGGTAGTTGCTATATATAAAAATAAAACATGATCCAGTCAAATTAACCACACGTCAAACTGACAGGTTGAATTCAATTGTGAAAATTGGAGATTTTGCATGAAAATGAGTCGATTTGGAGTTTGTTCTCTGTCCACCATCGATAAAAAAGTCAAAGGAAATGTTCCCATTAATACGGAGAAGGCAAAAAAACAATTCTATTGGCCGACATTTGGGACGGAAAAATAATCCTCCGAATACCACACGAGCAAAATCACTCGCGCTTCGCGCTCGTTATTTTTTAACCTGAAAAACTTGACTCCTTCATTAGTTTGCAACGAACCTATCGGGAAATACCCGATAATTTTGAAGCTCTTGTGGTATTATATATGAAAATTATTAATAAAACGTCATTTTTTAGTTTTAGCATACATTGTACAACAGCTTGGTTGATATGAAAATATGACGTTCTAAACAGGGTTTCCAGAAACCCTCCTGCCAAACGGAAACTACAGTGACTAGATGTGATTTTAAGTCGATTTAGCTCAAATTGCCTCAATCCGAAAATGCTTCCTAAGGGAGCTACAGCCCTTTGGAGAAGACGTCCTCATATGAGTTTTCTTCAAATTATTCAAAAATACTGTTACTTAAAATATTCAAACTTGGTATAATCAATAAACAGTTACAAACCAGTCGTTCGCTGTAAATAAATTTTTTTCAGATCCATCACAAACGTGTCAGTTGGCGGGACCAACAGGTATTTTTATTGAGACATTTTTATTTTCAAGTTTTTTATGGACACCCTGTATATTTTATATCGAATATAGTTTCAAATATTTAATAATAAATACAAATTTTCAAATAATCAACTACGCCGGCTTAAATGAGTGACTTTATGTTGAAAACGTTTAATTATGTGGAAAATATCAAAATATCTAATTCATGGAAATACAAATTTTATATCCATTACAATATAGGTACTTCTTCGGTCTTCAAACTGATTTTACTTGTATTATTTCCAAATGTTAGTTATTTTATTTATTCAAAATTGACCTGGTTTGTATAATGTCAATTTTTCAGCTTCTTACAATCACCAAATATGTCATTTTTTGTAGTACAGTTTCTATTTCCATTTTTATATTATATGAATGTTTACTGCTTTATATTTTTCAGTCCAATAATTTGAAATCTCAATGGGTTATTTTATTTTTACTATATTTTTCTTTCCTGTCATAATCTATCTCCAAATCAATCCTAATAAAAGTTACCAGCATCTCGAACATTCAATGTTTTCTTTCTCCCCTGGTCGTTTTGCTTTTCAAAGATGGTTTCCAAATTTTTTCATAAAAAAATGATATCGGTGTCATGTGACAGTGGCCAATACCTACTTTCTTATTTTAAATGCAGCCCCCTGTATATTATTTATTTTTTGGTTTCTTCAGAATATTCTAGACATTAGTATATTACATACCTAGCGGGGAAGTAGATCATTACAGCCCAGGCTTTGTTAGAGACCCGAGGCGCGTAGTGCCGAGGATCGCTAAAAGCCGTGGATGGAAACATTAATTTTAAGAAAATTTATTATCACAATTTAATATTTTTTTCGACAAAGAGCTTCATGAATTTGTTGCTAGGCAATATTACTAATTTATTGGTTTTGACAATTATGTCATAATAGTAATTTACGTTACAAGACCGGAAAGTAGTGTTTTTCAGGTCGAGACAAGCAGATACCAGGGCGAGCCCTAGTCGAGTCCTGGAAGCTTGGAGAGACCTGAAAAACACTGATTTCCGGGTGCGTGAAGTACAATATTTTTTTTAAGACAGACACTTCGATATACATTTAATTCTTCATCGGATAATTCAAAATCTGAATTCATTTTATTGTTAAATTTGCGCACTAGCAAAATAAGTTTGACATAAACGACAAATTAAAAATCAACGAACTGTCATCACTCGACAATATATCGAAACGTTGCTGTCATAGTAACGAAATCAAGGTAGATTGTATTATAAAAGAACGATTAGAAAAATGGAAAATCAGGTAGCGGAAAAAGCTTTTGCCGGTCCCTCTCGTCCATTTGCCGGTCTTGATCTGCAAAACGTTATTTTCTGGACGAAAAATTGTCCAGAATGTGTATATTTTCTGGTCGGTCTTAAAAAAAGTACTTTTCCGACTATAGCGTGGAAGTGAAAGTAAGTAATGAGTCACTTCCCCACTGTTTCAAAGGTAAGGAATGTCTATATTACTGACCGATTGTGAATGAAATTCATTTACAGTGTCCTATATATCTATCTTCGACTGTTTAGGAAATATTAAATTTTTCCAGATTTATTACAAAAATTAACATTGTAAAAGAGAAAATTAATTTATTTCACAAATTCGCTACATTAGACTAAATACTTATTTCCCATTTAGCTCTTGATAATGAGAAAGTAAGCAAAAACCATTTCTGCGTTCCTTTTTACTGATATGAAATAAAAAAAATACAAAAACAGTTTTGTTTATTTTCGTATAAAACTCATTATCTCAGCAACTTCTCTGCATGCATGACAGTAGAGATCAGTGTCAGTGTTATTGTCGTTTGAATTTCGTTAACTGTATGCAATGATATCAGAAGAATGGTTAATTTAACACAAATGCACAAAATAACCATTCTACAAATGATTGGTTATGGATATTATTTCCCTCAATATAAAATACGCGCCTTCGAATGGTTTAAATATGAGGATTGATATCTGAAAACGCCATGTTTTCGATTTTGTATTTCGGCACCTGATTGGATACATGCAATTTTCCTATCTGTGTCTTTTGCGTTGTCATTAGTTGTTTCATTCGATATTAAAAATCTAGTGACTGACAGAAAATGTCAAATTATTAAAGAAACGTCAGAATCGTTTTCGTGAAATAATCTTGACAAATACAACTCGTGTAATTGATGATTATCGAAAATTTCTTCTCTTTTTCGAAACAAATTGTTGTATTAGGAAACCAAACGGTTTCCAAAAACAATTTTTTCTCAAAATCGAAGAAATTTGTATTTCGATAATAACACTTGTTGTATTATTATCGATAACACACGGGACGCCTGTATCCCAAGGAACAATTAGCAGAATACTAAAACAGTTTCGCGAGCTTGGTCATGTAGGACAGATAACAAAAGTAGCGGCCAACGCAGTAAGTGATGATACGAGATTAAGTTTCAAGAAAATCCACATACTTCTGGTCGAATTAGCAGCCCCACCGTTGAACGTTAGCCACACATAAATTTTTCGAATATTAAAGGAAAGTAAAATGCATCTCCATAAAATGATGCCAAGTCAGGAGCTCATGGAAGACGATTTCGATAGGAGAACTTAATTTTGTGAACAAATGATGGCAATGTTAGATAACAATGTGATCCAATTAAAAGATGTTTAATGTTAATTTTTGTAATAAATCTGAAAACACTTAATATTTCCGAAACAGTTGAAAGTAGGTATGAGACATTGTACATAAATTATGTCTAGAATATTCTGAAGAATCCGAAAAATAAATAATATACAGGGAGTTGCATTTAAAATAAGAAAGTAAGGCCACTATCACATGACACACAATATATAATTTAACAATACAAATTAAAGTGTTCAAGCGTTTTCCCAACACGCCCTCATTTATTCGTTATCGAATTTATTGCATTTGCCGAGTTTACATAAATAAAAATTTGAAGAAAAAACATTTTATAAAAAGCGTATCTACTCACCACATTAAGTTGAATTATTAAAAAATGATCAATTACAATTTTACTTCTTTCTGTTTTTTCAATATCACCTCACTTACCAAATTCAAGCTTACTAATTAACTACGTTTTAACTTATTTAATAGTAGTAGTATTATAACAAAAATCCAATTTTCAACGCATTCCAATTTTGTTCCAAACTCTATTGTTGGGAAGAGACTTTTTGTTTGTTTTCCTTTCCACGTTAAATGCTTATTGTTATTAAACCCAGCGTTGTACATACTAAATTAACAATTTAGTGGGTCCATTTTACAAAATTAAACAGCAGTAATAGTGCGCAACGGAATTATAGAATTTGTCCGAGTACGACATTCTATTGTATTCTGTTTTCCTCTAAACGTGTTGTGTTATGTGGTTTAGAACGAACATTGAAGTTTCCAGTGTGACAGAAATATTTTGGATGAGAAATTATATCTGGTCCGAAAATTGTTTTGTGTGTTCAGAATTCATTAATTTTATATTTTTTCTGTTTGGAATTTAGTTTAATATTATTTTCCGACAGCAAAGGACTTGTATAAAATATATTTCATTTAAAATTAGTTGTTTTATTCAATCATTGGTATTGTGTTCGAATCAACCAGCCATCAAAAGTCTGACTTTATTTTATAAATACATCGTTAAAATATGTACACCTTAATTTAACTTAACCTTGCCTATGTCATCGGTCATTCCTTTTTATCTCCATTAACCACATGCTTTCTTCTCAGTTAGTATCACCAGTTAGTAGCCAATTGAGAAAAGAAAAAATATGTAAAATTCCTGATGATTCCAATAAGCTACATCCACTTTTCAACACTACACAAAAATAGAATATCGACAATCGAGGTGTATGCCATGGCCGCGAAACTTTTTAACGACCTCAAGATTATCTTACCTCGGCCGCAAACGGCCTCGGCGATAACTGTTCTTTCGGTACGTTCAAAAGGTATTTCGCGGCCTAAGCATACAAATAACTATTTCGTGCAATCGGACGCGAAGTCAGTATTTCGCGTTCTCAACACAGTCCGCGAAATTCAATTTCGCGGCCGTTACCCATAGCAACGGCTGCGAAACCAAACGTCACTTCCAAATTTGACATTTCTAAAATACTACAAAGACAAGGATTATTTTTTATTGAATACCAACAAATACATAAGTACTTATATTATTTAGGATGAATATTAACATTAATTGTACAGTTTGTATTATTACTTATATTTACTCCAGAAGTTGAAGCAAGAACTGTCAAAATATTTTGTATATATTGAAACATTTATCATTTCCATAGCACCCATTGTTAAATAAATTAAACTGCTGTTGATTTTAGAGCAATGATATATTTATTTACAATTATCTAGTTTAATAATTTCAACAATTGCACGAAAAATAGTGTGTATGCCATGGCCGCGAAACTTTTTAACGACCTCAAGATTATCTTACCTCGGCCGCAAACGGCCTCGGCGATAACTGTTCTTTCGGTACGTTAAAAAGGTATTTCGCGGCCTAAGCATACAAATAACTATATACGGACGCTTCAAAATCCATAGAAGGGACTGGTGGTGCATACTATGTACCCTCTGATAACATTGAATTCACCTTCAAACTTACAAACAACCCATCAATATTCACTGCAGAATCTGTAGCTATCCTCGAAGCTCTCCAGTATGTCAACCATAATAATCTAAAACATGTAATTATTGCTACTGATAGTCTTTCAGCATTAATGCCCTTGGAAAATCCCATGCTCCCCAAAACTCTCTCAAATTGGCGATCTTTCAAATTTTATGATTTTTAAAGTCGTTTTAAAAATAAAGTTTATATTTTTTTGAAAAAATAGGCATGCAAGGTGTTGGAGACCTGATAAAGCGTCAATTCCCACCAATAGCAAAATTTATGCTTGTACCCTATTATACTTCAGAAACTATAAAATTTACGAAGCACAATATAATATTTTGTTATGACAATGCTATTTGAGTAAAAATTGTTTTTGCTACCCAGAAAAAACATAACATTTTGTATAATATTCCATCACTTTAGAACAACAAATTAAATATTCATAGTAAATCATTTTTAAGTTTTGACAGAAATATACATTTTTTTAAAAAAACCTATACAGATTCTTAGCCTGAATTTAGATGAACTTTATGCCGAAAAAAAATGAGAATTTGAGTATAATTGTACATTAATTGTTACGAGAACAAAACTCATTTGCTCCAAATCACATATTTATTTACCGGCAAGATATCACATTAGCCTACAAAATTATGTGCCAATATTAAAACAAAGAAATCTCACCCCACCCTGCCCTATTAATCAGTATCGGTTAACACCGGTATAAGTTTGGCGTCAGTCTGTGAAATTAGTTATAACCTTAGAGTAATACTACAAATAGAGTCTGCAAGTCATTCATAAAAACTATCCGAACAGGCGGCTAACATTCTATCGCCATACATATGTTTTCATCAATGACTTTCAAGGAGTGGGGGTTGGTTGGTTGGTTGGTTTGTAGACAGACGAAAACAGGCCGGGTTAGTGGGCCCCAACACTGCAGCCATTGGCTTATTGTATTGCCCTGTTTGTCTGCTAGTCTGTGAGAAGATTTGTGACCTTAATGAGATCTAGAAGTCTCTTCACAGTATCTCTTTTGGTGAGGTTGTATATAGGGTCATCCGGCCCTATCTGTCTATACCTCCACCAACGTAGAGCCTCACATTCGAAAATTATGTGGGTGGCTGTTTCGTCCTCCTCGCCACATAATCTACATGTAGGTTCTTCTTGGAAGATCCCCATTGTGTGAAGGTGCTTTCTCAGGCCGCAGTGTCCGGTTATAAGGCCGGTTACCAGCCTGATATCTCTCCTATTTAACTTCAGGATTTCTTCAGTAAGTTTTGGTATGGGTTGTTTGACCATCATTTTACTGTGTTTGAGCTTCGGAATTGTTTGCCAGTATTTGAGGTGTTGTTTGCCCACTAAACATGATACATAACAAAAACATTTTCCAGAGATAACTTTTGCAATATTTGCAAACTTACATTGCATTAATGTTGTCATGAAGTTTCCAACACAATGTTTTCCAGTTACATTTAAATTACATCGAAACAGCATAACCAATAATATTCATTAAATAATATATAAAATGTTGATTTTATGTTGCCCAGATATGTCTCATACATAGTGGTTATGTTATATATCCGATGTTTGTATTTAACCAACTCAAAACGTTACCCACATGTGTACAAGAAACTTGGAATTAATATTATCTTAAAACGTTCCTTAAATGTATTTCCGTTTATCTTTTTTCCTTGAGTAGATAGAAGAGTGAACAGGAAATATACGATTAGCATGTGATAAAGTGAGATAGAAAATCAGGTGGTAGTTTGCGGAACGAGCATTTCTTATTGATTACATATTATTTTGTTTGTTGAGGTTAGTCAAAGATTATATTGAGGTTATAGTTGTATCGTCGTTCTGTTTAACCGCGTGTTCCTCTTCCATCTTTTTACAATATATAATACCAATACGTTTGAATTGATTTATTTAGCGTAATATTGAGTTATTTAGCTGAACAAAAAATAAATAACTAAGTACTATCCTCACTTCAATATGAGTAAAAGTGTAGTGGCGGTTAACGTGTGTGAACAATATCTGAAGAGGACAGCGACAGGGTGAGTTTCTATAAATTCTTCATATTTTAGAACTTTAAATTTGTTTCAAAATGAAGTCAATCTGGAAGCATATTATGCGAACTCCGAACATGATGAGATATACCATAATCGAAACACTGTCTAATAACAAAGCATCATTTTCTATCGCATATATAATTTACTTAGAGGTATAAGTATAGGATATAATTTATAAATCTCAGATAGCTCCACTATCTTCATTTTTTGAAAAGCTATAATTCTCCATTCCTCCTAGCTGTGCTTCTTTGTATGAAATATGGTGTACTGTTTGTAGAAGTTATAGTCTTGATCAAACATTATGTTCAATGGGATGGGAACTTTTAATTTTAGTCAACAACTATTATTGTTCAGTTGAATCTACCAGGAGTGTGTGAAGATATGTATACTGAAATTATGCTTCACTTTTTTTATCAAAAAAAATTTATCCTACTCAAAATGACAGTCATTTCAGTTTGTTTGTGTTTTGGGATTTTCTTTTATATTTTTATTATTCTATAGGAACAAACTAGTACTGGTCCAGGGATCTGATTATCAAAATTTGATTAGGTGGTGCCTCCAGCAGATTATAGAGGATGAGCTTGCCCAGTATTGCTCGTGGACTGGACAAAAACAAAATTTTGAAATGTCGGATTTAGAATTTTCATCGACATACTCAAACTAAAGTGCTCACCACTAATTTATTCTCCAACCTCTCTCTCTCATATATGTTTATGTACAT
Source organism: Lochmaea capreae (assembly GCA_949126875.1). Lineage (NCBI taxonomy): Eukaryota > Metazoa > Arthropoda > Insecta > Coleoptera > Chrysomelidae > Lochmaea > Lochmaea capreae. The sequence continues at coordinate 16,301,156 of OX421407.1, read as the reverse complement.
ATAATATTTTTTTCAGAATCTTCGAAAGAAGTGTATGTCTCGACTACTGATAAACAGTTCGAACTGATTGCAATGGAGTGGATGAGACTGAAAAGGAAAGATTTGTAATAGAGATAAAAGTTATTTTTTGTTCAACACTACATGTTTTATATATCTTTATGTTTACTTTTTTTAAATACTATTTTTTGTTTTCTTCATTTCAATATATTCTATATTTATTTATGGAAATTTTAAAGTTACATTATATATTTTATGCAGATAAAGTTTTTTATTCAATATCCCAGTAGCATTTAAATTTTTGACATCATCATTCAACTAGTTCGATAATTTTTTTTCTGTGGCAGAGGGTAAGTATCTCATGGTATACCTTCTCTTTCTACATTTCCAAAAAATGGGTTTGAAATTCCAGAATTGTGTAAATATAAAAAAAATGAAGGTATACCATGCTGCTCCACCCTGTACACCGCGAAATAAAATTGAAATATAAAAGGGTACCAATATGTAACATTATAGGAATGTTATTGAATAAATGTTTTGGAGCCACATTAAATATATGTAATGAAATTACATTGAAGTTTCGTTAAATATGTTACATTTATGTAATGTTTATCATTAAACATTACATTGTAATATTTATAAGAGGCACAAAGTGCTATATATGCAATGTATCTGTAATATCAAGCATATCTCTGTATAACATCACAAAGTAACAATGTGACATAACATTTATATTTTAGCTATGTTTTTATGTTTAGTGGGTGTGCACCCACTGGTTTAACGTGGTTCTTACCGAAGCCTTTGTTATACCGGTTGCCGGTTCAGGACCGGTGTAGCCGGTTGCCGATCCTTCTCGTGCTAGGGCATCTGCTTTTTCGTTCCCTTCAATACCCTTGTGACCTGGCACCCATTTCAGGGTTACCTTATTTGTGGCACTGAGTTTTTTAAGGTTTTCTAAGCACTCCCAGACAAGTTTGGATTTTATGGTACTACTATTAAGTGATTTAATTGACGCTTGACTGTCTGAGCAGATAAGAATGTTTTTACCGCTGTATCCCTTCCTTATGTTTTCTCTCAGACATGAGTCAATTGCGTAAATTTCTGCTTGGAATATAGTGGTATTTACTCCCAGTGAGTGACTAATGTCACATCTGGGGGATTGACCGTATATTCCAGCGCCAGTACCAGTGTCCGTTTTGGAACCGTCAGTGAACCAAACTATTTCTTGTTTGGGTGTTTCCTTGAATTCTCCTTTCCAATCTATTTCGATATTAAAGGGTTTTTCTAGTGATGTGGTCGGCGTCATATAATCAGTACCCATATTTAGTATGGGATTTGAGATTATATTGATAATTGACGCATGCCCATTAGGGTGAGGGTTCCAGTTATTGTTTAACCGGAGACGATATGCCCCAATTCTAGCCTCTGCTTTGACGATTAGGTCAATTGGTGGGAGGTTTAGAATTGTTTCCATGGTTGCTGTCGGAGTACTTCTTTGTGCTCCAGTGATGCACTGGCACGCCAGTCTTTGGATTTTGGTTAGCTCTATGGTTGCCTGTTTCTGGTTAACCTTAGGCCACCAGACGAGTGCGCCGTATGTAATCATGGGTCTTACAACCGTTGTGTACAGCCAGTGTACCACTGCCGGTTTCAGTCCCCATGTGCTTCCAATCGCTCTTTTTAGAAGGAGTGGGGGGAAACTGCCACTGGCATATAGAACTATTCACTTACAGGTGAAAAGGGAGGTTAGGAAAATTCCGACTGTTTTTTTTGCAAATTTGGCACTGACGAACCATGATTTTCACAAAAAAAATATTGTTTTCAATTTTATCAGTACGCACACACACATAATATCATGTTGAAAAGACGAAAACAAGAGCTTCATTAAACTAGAAACGTTGAAACTTCGTAGTAAAATCAGGTAAAATTGATAGTAAAATGTTTTTGCCATATTTCACACAGACAAAATTATTAACACGCATTTGTTTCGTTTAAACCTCAAAAGTTTCAAACAAAAACATATTTTTATCACATAAACTACTTAGGATGATTATTTTAAAGTCGTTTTTATGTAATTTCTCAAAAGTACATTTTTATTTTGTACGTTTCTATCGTGTCCTATAATTCAGTTGTCGCAATTCAAAGGAAAAGTAAGACATCTGGCAAAGGGTCGGCAAGTTACCTTAGAATGTGATGTAATGTTGGGTTCACTTTTAACTGTAAACAAATGTATCTTTTCAACGTATTAATCTGAGGTTATAACTAACTCAATTTACATCATAAATATTTGGGATTAAACATTTATCTGCAAACATACGTCATCAAGCTTTTATTGGAAATTTATTTATTCTGAATGTTGTGGTTATGATAATATTTAGTGGATTCAACTGTTGGATTGTAATATATTATTTTGCTTTAACCAAAGTAAATTTATTATATGGTCCTGTCAGTGTTTAATTGCACAAATGCACGAGTACGTAGTTTTCTCGTAATAATTACTACATTCAGGTAAATTATGTGCGGTAAACCATGTGTTTGTTATCGTTTCCAAAACATCTGATAAATAATTACTACAAAAGCAGTAGACGCTACAAAATAAGGAATGTTGCATTACAACAAGGACATTTTATCAAGGAAAGAGCTGCCGATTTATATCATCTTGTTACTACTTTTATCCTTCTGTTTTCCAAATAAAAATTTAACAAATTTAGCTAGGAATTTTATGTTATAAACACTGAAATAACATAATACAAAATAACCAAAATTATTCGGTATCGTTCCAGTATAACCATATATTTTCAATAGAACAAATAAGTCATGTCATCTGTTACATCATAATGCGTTGTTGAAGCGCTCGTTTAGTTATAGTATTACAATTATTTATAATAACTTGTCCGTTACAGTTAATTGTTCGCACAGGTTATTCATTTACCCCTCATCGTTACCTTTATTGATTATTTCAATAGTTTAATCTTTCCATTGTATACAGTGTGTCTACTTAAGTTGGACTCATATGGGAAACTTTGTTACTATTGGTTTTAGGAAAAAAGTTACTTCTCATAAAAAGTTTTGCACTATCTAGCACCTGAAATGCAATTATTAGATATTAATTTTTTCAAGCCATGTACAAGGTTTGTCAAAAAATATTAATCTTACTCAAGAGTAAAGTACCTTTATTTTCTACAATACAGAAAAATGTTGGGAGGTAAAGTTATTTAAAATTAGAAGTTATATTAAAATATGCAATTACAGCTATTAAGCATGAAAATTAAGTTTTGGTGATTATTTACGTTTTACATTATAAATTATTTGTAGTTATAAATTTCAATACTGACTTTACCTCTCTCATCTAATAGAAATATGACAACCTGTCTATTTGTTAATGTTTTTAAACAATCTGGCATTTACATAATGTATGCATAATAATTATTTATTTGAGAAGTAGGAAAATCCATACAAACAATATCAAACAAAAATCTATTTATACATTAACAAACATAATAAAATTTTAATAATCTACTAGAGCCTCGACATATCCACTTTCTCTTTGTAAACATTTAATTGTTCTTTTCTCAAACTCATTTATTATTTTCCTTATAATATTTGGAGTAGTTTTTTGACATTCTTCAGAAATAATCCTTTCCTGATCAAATGGTCCTGCTGATAAACTTGCTGTTTTCAGTATCCCATAAAAAAGTCTAGAGGAGTTAAATCAGGACACCTGGGAGGCCAAAAAATATCTGAAAACCTATTAATCACCTTTCCATCAAACATATTTTCAAGCAGTATTCTAACGTTTATGGTACTATGGACGGAAGCCCCGTCTTGTTGGTACCAAATTTTCATGCGTTCTTGTAACGGAAGTTCGTCCAAAAAATTAAGGATTGTCGGTAAAAAAAGGGTCCAATTAATTTATTTTTGTAAACACCACACCATACGTTGGTTTTAAACGAAAATTGGCTACGACTTTTTATTACAAAATTTGAATCACTGTCGTACCACCAGCGACAATTTTGGATGAAAATGTTGCTTCACCGGAAAAAATTATTTTTTTTTGCAAAAAACGGGTCTTCTTCCAACTTTCCTTGGATCAAAGCACATAATTCCAATCGAGTATCATAATCCCTTAGGTAACTGTCCCTCTTCTATCCAGTAGTCTCCCAGGTGCTGTGCCCTAGGATTCTGAATTGCTGATGTGCAGTTCGCAAGTATGTGGATGGAGGATTCTTCTTCCATTCCACAAAACCTACAATCTTCTTCCTCCACTATTTTGAGCTTTTTAAGGTGCCCATTCAGGCGACAATGTCCCGTTACCTAAGTTGAAGCCTGCAGATATCCTAAAATTCCTCGGGGAAATAGGACTAAAGGAGCTACTAGTCTCTGAGACTTTCCTCAGGAACTAAGTAGAAGTAAGGAAGCACAATAGATCTTTTAGGTCTCAGTGAATGTTACCCCAAAAGACATACATACATACATAAATCATAATCCCTTGGTATGATATTTATAACGTTTTAAAATATTTGCCACTGTGTCTTTTTTTACATAAGTATTTGTGATTAGAGAAGCCCTTTTGCGAAATGATAAGTTTGGCTCCTCTACAACAGAAAGCATTACTTCCATTTCAGTGTCGGGTGATCATGAACTGCGGACAACCGATGGGTTGAGAGCAGGTAGCGCACGAATTGCGGACATGCCATATCTAATCCGCTTAACCGCCGCAACCCTTCTTCTCAGAAATGTAATTAAATTGCATCGTTTAGAAAAACATCTCTAGGGACGTATTCAGGTATTTCGTGTCACAAATCATTTCACTTTCTTGTTAGGTGGTGTTAAGTGGTGGTGGTGTGCTGAGTATCTAGTTCTAGTGGTACGGTGAGTTTTTTTACAAAATTTTTATACCTTTTATATATTTTTTTGATTTTCCCAATTAGATTTTTTTCTCCTGATAAATCGGTAAAATGGAAGTATTGTTGAGTGATAGAAATATGAATAGTAATATTCAACTAACCTAACCTAACCTAACCCCCTAACGCTTTACCTGTACATTTTACCTGACCGACCCTTGTCCGCAATTCGTGCAGTGATTAACGGACCCCTACGGCACTTGTCCGCAGTTCATGCATCTGTCCGCAATTCGTGCTCTCCATCAGTGTCTACATTGGCCACCCGTTTAATGCGTTTATTATTAAACTTATTTTCATCACTTCCACTGGTCTTGAATTTCTTCATTATTTTGGTAACTGTTGATACCCAATGTTTCTATGCGCATGTCTGTTGTTGAAAATATTTGCTGCCTCTCTATGTGTTCTGTAATCTTCTCCAACAATTAAAACCAATTCTATTTTTTCTTCACAAGTCAGTAAAGCTGCCATGTTCACTGTAATTTTATAAAAAATAACTTACTCTGACATTCACTGTCAAATACTTCATGTCAGTGCATCCTAGATCACCAAGCCAGAATAATTAATACGGAATGAATAGTAAAAGATCACCAAATCTTAATGTTCATGCTAAATAGCTGTAATTGCATATAATTATGAATATAACTTTTAGTTTTAAATAACTTTACTTCCCAACATTTTTCTGTATTGTAAAAAATAAAGGTACTTTACTCTTGAGTAAGATTCATATTTTTTGACAAACCTCGTAAACTACTTGAAAAAATTGATATCTAATGATTGCATTTCAGGTTTTAGATAATGCAGAAGTTTTTATGAAAAATAACTTTTTTTCCTAAAACCAATAATAACAAAGTTTCCCATATGAGTCAAACTTAAGTAGACACACTGTATAAGATCGACCCATTATTAAGGGGTTAGGTGGTAGAACAAGCGCCCGGTTTCACAAGTGGAGTTGAATTTTGTGTGTTTTGGGATGTGGTTTAAGTCAGATGGTTGTCAGACATACTTTGTAGAACAATGTCGATGTAATATATTTTATTTGATAAAAAAAATTCTCAAATAGAACACGGAGCAGTCAGTAAACTGTCTCTGAATTGAATTAAATAATAATTAAAATGTCAGACGACGAAAAAAGCAAACGACAGAGGGGTTACGTGATTTATGAGCAACAGATTCAGATGAACAGAGAGATCAATTAAACAGTCACCTCGCTTGGTTGAAACATCCGGGAATCGAAAAAGAGATACCTTGTCTCTTGCTCCCCGCATTTCACACTACAAATCGATGGCATTTTAGATAATTTCCAGAACTTTTTACTAATTAAAGTCTAACTATCATCATTTAGACCAGGGTAGACGCCTTTAAAAAAAATGAAAAGTGAAAAAAAATAATAGTAGAATGAAACGTATTGGGAAAGGGGAAGAGTATTATAAAAATAAGAGGAAAAATAATTTACGGGCGATCTAAGGTAAAGGGGTGAGTTTTTAAGGGTGAAAAACGGTTTATCTCGATTTTCGGTAAAACTACAAGTCCTATGTAGAAAAATGACAAAGTTGTAGGTAATAAAAAGATCTGCAACTTTTGTATCCACACTTTTTTCACATAACCTCAAAATGTTTGGGGAAAATTCAAAAAACCAAGTTTTTGGTTTTTTATTTTTATCTGTTAAAAAAAAAATTTTCTTTCAGGAAATTTGGTGAAAACACACCTTTTTATGCGGCAAATTCACTGTAATTTATTTGATTTGAAATATTTATTTTTCACCTTATTTTGACTTAATATCGAAAAAGCACCCTAATTTTCAATCGAAAATTCACCCGTCAAAATATCACTTTTTTCAAAAAGTTTGTGTGTTTTCTGTTTGTTGAAAGCTCTACTTTCCGATGGTGTAAGAAAATATATTACTATAGTAAATCTACTCAGTAAATGCAAAAAATATTGTAATGAATAAAGTATCTAAATTCAATAGTCCGATTTACATTTTATTTTTAAACATGAGATTTTCTACGACATAAATGTAATTAGAATTTAATAAATCATATTTTTAATTGGAAAAAATTACAGCAGTCACATTTTTTTAGATAAAATTGTATAAAAATGGCATTAAAAATTTTTTTCAAATTCGAGTTTCTCCCGATTTCTTGAATTTGCTGAGATTTACTATGGTAATATATTTTTTTACACCATCGGAAAGTGGAGATTTCAACGAACAGAAAACACACCAACTTTTTGAAAAAAGCTGATATTTTGAAGGGTGAATTTTCGATTGAAAATTCGGGTGGTTTTTCGATATTAAGTCAAAATAAGTTGAAAAAATAAATATTCTAAATTAAATAAATTACAGTGTATCTGGGACATAAAAAGGTAAGTTTTCAACAAATTTCGTGGAAAAAAATATTTTTTTGCAAAAAATAAAAAACCAAAAACTTGGTGTTTAAAATTTTCCACATAAATTTTGAGGTTATGTGAAAAAAGTGTAAATACAAAAGTTGTAGATCTTTTTATTACCTACAACTATGATTTTTTCCAAAGGACTTGTAGTTTTGCCGGAAATCGAGATAAACCGTTTCTTACCATTAAAAACTCACCCCCTTCCCCTTCCCGACCTCAGATCGCCCGTAAATTATTTTTCCTTGAATTTTTATAATATCCTCCTCCAATGGGTTACATCCTACTATTATTTTTTTTTAAATTATCGACCCTGGTCATCAGTAAACAATGAAAACTAAATAGAATATGACATGTTGGCCCAGAATAACATGGCCGATCTGACAGTGACGTAATTCTGGAATGGTCTATTAAACAACAAAGAGTATAAAAAAGTGGGGTTAATAATCCACAACGTCCAATAAATTCACAAAACTGTCAAATTATTCCCTGTTTCCTGGGGCCCAATTCTTGAAAACCGGGGTCTAGAACAACTGAGAGAAAGAAGACGTATTTCTATCAGGAATGGATAAATGGTATTCTTGAATGTCGTTCTATCGAACGTCAATAGAAGGATAGCTCCCTCATGCTTCCACTGGGAGAATTGAAGGGATCAGCCAACATTTTGGTTCAATTTCTTAAAAAATTACGAAAAACAATGAATATAATACAGAAGATAATTAGATAGATGACAACTTCCGATACAGTCCGATATTTTTCGGAACTGTTAATATACTTATTATAATAATTATAAACACATTTGATTAAAAGGCTTACCCATATAATTTGGTAATCAAATTTCAGTTCTAAACATAGTCGTTCGTACCTGAAACAAAAACAACTTTTCAATTACATGTATTCCTATTTTACGTTAGATATCCAATTGAATGATTTTCTCATCAACTGTTTAGATAATAAGCAGGATTTATGAATAGAGATGATATAATTTTTATTGTTATAGAGATTCTACGATTTTATTAACGAACCGATATTTTTTTATGGAAATAAAATATGTATTTCCGTTATTTTTCTTGGGAAATGAAACCACAATATTTTTTATATTTTTATTTCAACGTTTCGGTAGCGTTCCAAATGTTTTCGTAGTGTCAGATAGGGACCAAAATTTTGAAAAACTCAATTATTCTTGATAACGGTAGCTGGAACGCTACCGATACGTTGAAACAAAAAAATATTGTGGTTTCATTTCCTGAGAAAATTAACTGAAAAGAATTATGAATACACCACAAGAAACATACAGAAGATATAAAATACGGGGTTTGGATAAAGTATGGAACCGAGTAAATATCTTTAAAACGAAAAGAACGATATTTATAAAAATTTGCAGGTAAGTGCAATGGAACAAAATGCATCTGATGTACATTTTTTTGTTAATAATTTACTTCTGGTTTAACCGGATATGCCATCAACTTCTTTAATTTAAATGGGACACTGTATATTTTTACAGCTTTTGGAAGAGCTTGTTATTTTGAATTCATACATACTCAGTTTAGTGTAAAAAAATTGTAAAAACGAGGAATATAGCACTTTAATCAACCTCCTTTGAGTTTTTTGCATGAGAGCAAAAAACTATTTAGATAAACTAATTGATGTTGTTTCTATGCATAGTAATAAATAAACGAGTACTGTTTAGTACGTCTTTTGTTCTCCAAGTGTCAAATTCTAATTGACGGAAATAAATTTAACAATTTAGAATGGTTCAATTACGTGAAAAAGAGCGTATTGAAATTTTAATGATGATCGGTTATGGTGATCGTGTTAGAACTCATGAAGAAGTGTGTCACATTTTTAATAATTTGCATCCGGAGAGAAATCCTATATCACGCTCAACAGTAACTAAAACATTACAACGTTTTAATACAACTGGGATAGTAAAAAATTTGCTAAAACCTGGAAGACCGCGGACTGCAACGAACGAAACTGTTCAACAAAATATTGCAATCGATTTAGAAGAATCACCTCAAATTTCCACCATAAATTTGGCACTAAACTATGGTATCAGTCGACGTTCTATAGGAAAGATATTAAAAAGTAAAAAGTATCATCCGTATAAGGCACAGTTGGTTCAAGAATTGTCAGACGATGATTTTGACCGACGGCTGGAATTTTGCGAACAGCTAATGGACATCTGTAATGTCAACGACAATTTTGCTTCTAACATAGTTTTTTCCGATGAGGCAACTTTTTGTTTAAATGGAACAGTTAATCGCCTTAACTCAAGGTATTGGTCAAGTGAGAATCCTCATTGGATTCATGAAGCACATACCCAGCATCCACAGAAGTTAAATGTTTGGATGGGAATTGTCGAAAATAGGCTTATAGGCCCATTTTTTATCGATGGAAACTTGAATGGCGTCATGTATTTGGATCTATTAAATAACGAAATTATTCCTGCACTTCAACAGAATGGGCAATTACCACAAAATGTTTGGTTTCAACAAGGTGGAGCACCTCCCCACTATTTTAGACAGGTTAGGGATTTTCTGGATGCGAATTTTCTAAATCGATGGATTGGACGTAGAGGATTCATAGAGTGGCCTGCTCGTTTTTCGGATGTTAGCCCGTTAAATTTTTTTCTTTGGGGTTATCTAAAACCACGTATTTACGTTAGATGACCAACAAACTTACAGGAATTGAGACGAAGAATTATTGGTGAGTGTGAACTAATACGTGGAGAAGTCTTGGAAAGAGTGACTCAAGAATTTGTTGATAGGATGGCATATTGTCAGCATGTAAACGGCGAGCATTTTGAACGATTGAAGTAATTTTGTTTCTCATTATTCTAAAATAATGAGATGTACACCTATTGTACAACTAACAAACTTGTTTTTACAACATTTTTTACACTAAACTCAGTATGTATGAATTCAAAATAACAAGCTCTTTCAAAATCTGTAAAAATATATAGGTTGTCCTATTTAAATTAAAGAAGTTCATAGCACTTCCGGTTAAACCGGAAGTATATTATTAACAAAAAAATGTACATCAGATGCATTTTGTTCCATTGCACTTACCTGCAAATTTTCATAAATATCGTTTTTTTCGTTTGAAAGATATTTACTTGGTTGCATACTTTATCCCAACCCCGTATGTAACTGACAACAAAATGTGAAAAAATGTTGACTATACTATTACAAAAATGAATATAATGAGCAGATTAAATATGTGATAATACAATATACGTTGTTCACGACCACTCAATATTTTACCTCCTAGCAAAAGGTATATGGTACCCATATATCTACTAGAGTGAATTATGAACTCATAATTCACGCTTTTGCATTTAAATAACATGCCATGACAACTCAACACTCACAACATTTCGGCACATAGGTGACTAGAGATGGGAATACAATATGAAATAAACTATTAAATCTGCGTATAACAATAATACCAAATTTTTACTTTCCGTTCTATACTCGCATTATTTACTTGACTTTTATTTAATAAAGAAATCAAGGCTCGTGGACAAAGTATAGTATTCTACTCGCAAATTATGGCCATTATTCACTCGGGTGACCCGTCACCCTGCGTGAATATTGGCTATCATAAATTGCTCGTTTAATAATATACTATTATACAATAGAAACAGTGGAAAGAACTTGGCGAAAAATGGAAAGTAACAGTACCTAAATCAAATCAAAAGGTGTTTTACAAAACATTGAAGTCATTAAGTAATTAAAAAAACACAAGAAATTATTTGGATAAAAAATGAGATATACTGCGAAATGAAAGCGAATTAATTGAAAGATGGAAAGAGCATTTTGAATACTAGGAGTAGACAAAAAGAGGTCAAGAAAAAACAAACAAAGAGGCAATAATAGAAAATGAAGACCTCCATTTATTCATACGATTGGGTTGTGCTCAACAGCCCAGGCACTTGAAAAATGAGGACCTTGTAACTTTGAAAGAATTACAGGAAAAAATAGGTGAATTCTTCAAAAAAAAATATCTGTATCAGAACCGAGTTTTATTATAACTTTATCCTTTTTAAATATCTTACATATGCTTTGTAACTTCCAGCCCATGAAATTTCCTTCATACAATAGATATGTCGTATGTAGTTCCTCCAAATGTGATATTTATGTAATATATGTCAAGACTGTTTCGAATATACCATGTTCTAAACTCATTTAATTAAATACTGGTTGACAAAAGCCCGTTGCTGTTTACTTTTTTTTATGTTCCATGGTTATTGATGAGAGAATTCGAGAGCGTAACAATTTTTCTTCCGTGTCCCTATTTCCGAGAGGCTATTAAGATAAAGAAGAATTAACAGCTCAAGGGAATAGCCCAAATCCTCAAGGATAAAAATTCCTTCAGTATATACCACCGAAGAAAGAATAGTTATTTATTATACAAGTGTTAAAAGTGGCATTTTATTTTGCGAATGCGGGATATTAATGAATTCAATGCATCAAGTTTAGCAAATGCACGAATAAAATGAATTTCAACGCATGTACAGGGTGCCAAAAAGTGTGCAATTATGGTGTTCATAAAAAGTTAAAATTTTACCAATTTCTAATAAGTCATTTAATTACAATGAATAAAACACAATTTCCAACTTTAGCTCGTTAACGAAGACCGTAAGAAGAAACTTTACATAAAGGAAACTCCAACATACTTCGTTTTAAATTGATGATTCAAGACCAACACCCGCAGCAGGTAGTGGTTAATTATTTATTTGTGCTTCTGAAGATATATTTCAGAATTTTCATATTTCAAGTTTAAAGTATTTTTCACGATAATGGTTGACATCATTCATAAATATTTTAATCTGATTGTGTGAATATAAAAAGAGTTTTCATTGCTTGTGTTCCTTTGTCTGACCTGTACACTGCAACTACCTACTTTATTTCCAATACATTTTTTTTTCTCCAACCATCAAAACCTACCCTTTACTAATGTTGAAATCATTAAGTGTTGTTATGTTTTAACTAAAATAATGAAATATCTCAAAAGTGGTTGGATTTAGGTATAGGGAATACCCATACCACACGAATTGGCTTAAAAAAATACATCGGCAAATGTAATAAAATACAGGGTGTTCTATTTAAAGTAAGCAACTTATAAATGATTTAAATTGTGCATGTTGGCGGCTAAGTTTAAAACATCCTGTATGAAATATCAATGAGTTGGACATATGGAGTTAACGGGCAAGCCCTTGTTGTTTATTGGTTACAATTTCACGTTACTAGCTTCGATATTAATGGAGATATCGTTATTTAATGTGGACTAGGATTTTTTCAAAATTCTGAAAAAAAACGAAATATCTCGAAAATACTTCATTTTTGGTATAGGACATTGTTCACAAATTTTATCTAAAATTTCATGTAGAATTCGAAAATAAAATAAAAAATATTAGGTTCTATTTAAAATAACAAAGTTGACGTCTATTTCCGGTATAACCGGAAGTGCCACATTCAGGACAACATTATATTTGAACTCAGCGTCATCCAAAACCTACAGCTACGTAATTTCAGATTTTTAACATAACTGTATCCGCCATTACTTTTAATCAAAACTTGTCGCGCCACACCCTGTATAGGTAAAAGATTTTCATTAATGTTAGAACAACTTAAAATATTCTCCGTAACTGTTGATGAAACATTCGAGGAAATATCTGAACAGGTACTTGTACCTTCTTTGTCAGGTTGTTATATTTTTCTGGCAGTATTCTCTTTGTTGATACGTGATTCTTCAATATATCCTTCTGCTACCGTACTCGATTTCCAACCTCCATGTCTTTTAAGACAAGTGAGGTCACCGCCACATCAATAAGAAGTGTACCTGGCAGATGTTTTTCTTAGCGAATGTCCAGTATACTCCTTCCAATTTTCTAACTTTAAAAATTTTGCAATTTCTTGCGGCACGGCACTAATTTTGTGAATACTAACAACCATTCTTTGACACTTCCCATTAACATACTTCAAAAGTAAACGACGTTCCTGTATATTTGATGGCCGTAGTGCAACATATTTTCGAAATAAACGCAAATAATTATCGCCTATAATGGTAAACAAACGAGGTTTTTTGTTTTTTGTCTGTAAAATTTTCACGACCAGGACCGAGTCCATATCTTCAATGTCATCAATTTTCAAATGAACTAGTTCGTCACAACGCATAGCAGCTCCAATTCCTAATACTAAAACAACCTTTATCATAAAATATACATTATCAGGTGCCATATCCAGGAACCGATACACTTCCTCCTTTGTAAAAACCCTAGACTTCTTAGGTATATATCCATCACTTCGCCTTTTTAACAATGCTCGTAATTTTGAATATTTACTAATATCCACACCATTTTTGATATCCAGTGTGGATCGCAACATTGAATACTGTGACCAAAGAGTGGATGGCTTGACGGTCTTCGTTAAATTTAAGAAATACACCTTAGGAACACTCTCCGCATAGTTTTGCACATTTTTTTCTTCACACCAATCCATGAATCGCTGATAAGCAAGTTCATAAACTTGGCGAGATTTGGGTGGCAAAATATTTACATATACTGCTTCGGCACTTTCCAATATATTCGCAGGTATATTTTCATCGTGTTCGGGATTCATTTTGAAAGCAGCGTAAAAACTACTACAAAAATTATATGATTAGTACGTCTACTGACGTCTACTTGACAATCAATATTTACCAACAATACCAGATATCCATGACTACCGACTTGCTATCGCTGTTATTAATAGGTGTTTAAATTTATTACCAAATTATTAACGATTTTTGAATAAAACTAAATTTATTTTAAATTTGACTTGGTTGGAGAAAAAATAGTATATATATCATACAGACTAAAAGTGCACTTTTAATACTTATAATATAATATACTATTATAATAAAATAATGGTATTAGAATATTCATAGATATAATAGGAAGTGGGAAATTCGGGATAATTATTTTTAAAATGGTCTCAGAACTTTAGTTTGTAATAAACATTTCACGCCGAAAGTAATCTTGTGTTTAAAACTAAGTATGTTGCGTCCTAGGGCAAAACAGTGCATTTATCGCCGGATACGAAAAAAATTGTGAAGAATATTTATGAATCATTGAAACATCGAGGTCACAGTAAAAGACAAATGAAAAAGGATATAACCCGAAGAACGATATAATGTCAGATACCAAGAACAAATAATATCAACCCGCGATTTTATAAAAAAAGCTGTTAATTAAATACAAAACGGGTTTTTTTTTTCTATTTACTGCCAGCTTTTTGTTTCATTGACACTCAGAATTCGTGTTCTACTTCTTGTTCTGTTAAACTCTTATTGCAGTTTTACCCATTTTGACTTATGCATTCAATTGATCTCAACGGGTTGTAGTCACCCATCAGAATCTTTGATTGTCTAAGCCCTACTAGATCTTTCCAATGGGAAGATTTCTTGTTTTCGGCTTTGTCTATTTTTTCCAATATAACATCCGGGCTGATACCGCAAAAGGGTTCCGGATCCTAAAAGGGTCTTTCAGACTCCCTCTTTGCTAGTCCATCTGGTATTTCATTTCCTTCTATTCCAGTGTGTCCAGGCATCAACAGTAAGGTTACTATATTGTTCTCACCTAGTTCATTCAGTATGCCTAGGTATTCCCACACCATTTCGGAACTGATTACACAAGAGCTCAGTACTTTAATAGCTGCTTGACTATCCGATATTATGATTATATTTTGGCCTCTATATCCTTTGTCAATATTGAACTGGGTACACTTTCTTGTGGCGTGAATTTCCGCTTGAATGATAATGGCCCGTACACTCCCATCCCAGTTCCTTGTATTGCTTTTAAGCCTTTTTTTTACGATATCATTGGTAATGAATCCTGTTTCTACTCTTATGAGCCCAAAAATAAACGTGTCGGCTGTTTGCATATTCCAAGATTAACCAGAACCGATGAAAGTTATCCGTTCTGGAAGTGTTTCCAAATAGGTGTTGGCGACATTGGTCTCAGAAGCGGGTCATCTAGCAACAATTCCTCTACAAGATCAAAGAACTGTTACTGCTGATTGGTACATATCGATTTGTCTGCCAGAAGTGATAGCTGGGTTTCGAAAGACCAACCCCCAATGACGAGTGATCCTCTACCAAGACAATGCAAGTTTCCACACAGCTCGAAAAACAATTGATTATTTAGACAGTCCCGACCCAAGTATTAGCGACTGTTTTACTTTATCAAAAGTTAAGATTAAAGGGTTCAGTACCCAGAATGTACAAACAAGCGAGTGCATTTCTCTTTGTGGATAGTACTTTAAAAAACAGTATTGTTATCTCCTGTTTTTGTCTATCTTTTTTTGCAAAATATAATTGACAGGTCTCGTACAAATTTCTATCATATGCCAACCGATTCGATTTGTATGCTGTTTCAACTATTTAACCGATTCTCAGCAAAAAGAGACCTTCCCTTTCTACTTATTATCACATTCCAAAAAGTTATTTTCTAACCGCACGAGGTCAACACAAATTTCAGGGTGTCATTAAGTCCGTCAGTGAGATTAGCTACCAAAGGGTTGATAGTTCCAGCGTAGCCCTTATGCTCCGAACTCGAAATCAGACCGTATCAGACTGCGATTAAATAGCGCTTAAATCTTTCGTTTCCGTATATTCGCATCGAGCAGAAATGGGGATTATAGAATTACCTTTCGGATTATAAATAGAGCGTTTGTACATGTATAATTTTTTTGTTGGTGATTGTTCGGGATTTGGCCGTAAATACTTTATACAGAATAGAACTTTATCAAAGGATTTATGAAAAAATTAAGTCTGCTTTTTTATGCGAGTAAATCACTCCTGTACCGGTTAAACAGCTTTCATAACACAGCTTTACTATTACTACACCAATTGAGAGCCTATACAGCGAAGTCAATGAACCATCCCCTGAAGAGCCTTTCTATATACGAATTGAGAGTTACCTAACAAAGCTCAAAATACACTCTTCCAGAATTCCTCTTCAACAAATCTACTTCCACTCATTCATGGCCAATCGAACCTGCAGCCTGTATCACTAGCAGCATGATGATCAAGACTAGTTTCAAGAGCATACAGGCAAAGTTTCCCAATAATTTTCAGATCTACACTGACGCCTCAAAGCTTTCAGATAAAGTTGGAGCAGCGATAGTGACTACAACTCCAGTCCCTATCTTTAAGCTCCCACCAATTTACTCTATTCACTTTGCAGAAATTTAAGCATTATATCACTCATAGCATCTCATACTCTCAGATTCCCTCAGCGCTTTGAAAATCAAACAAAATATTCACACAGCCCATCCTCCCGTAACTGAAATTCAACAGGAACTTACTTTCCATCGACCAACAAAATAACAGTAACGTTGTTTTTATCTGGATACCATTCCACATAGGAATCCATGGTAAAGAAGAAGCAGATCAATATGCCAAAAAATCTGCAGAAAATGGCAATACGGAAACAACCAGGTTATCAGTGAGTGCGGATGTAAAAAGTACAGTTAAAGCTGAAAGTTGAACGTGAAAAAGCTCACAAAACCGTCTCGACTTCTCATTCAATGTCCGCAATTAGTGACGAAGCACAGCTTCTTTCTTATGATTTAGCGGACGTTTTGGGGCTCTCATGTAATGTGCAAAATTAAATCAACTGATCAACTGTTAATCTTATTCATACGTAAAATATTATATTTTTTTCTTTTTTGTACCCTAATGGCTGTCGTGATCAATGCTTATTACTAAATACAAAAATTGAATATAAAATGCAATTCCACGAAAATTCAAATTTCGATTTTAAAAGAGATGCCGTTAAGAAAAAGTAAAGATGTGTAGAAAAATACAAACTAGAGTGCTCCTAACTAAAAATTGAATATCTTCAAGTAACAGTTGATTGTATTGATTCTATTATTTCAGGAATAGATGAAAATTCCACATTTTTTTTCATAGAATGAAAACTGTCAAAACACAAAATTGTATGTATAATGGGGTGATGGTCATAGAGATCTGAAAGATCTATTGGCCCTTTCTTCTACTTAGTTCCAGAGGAAAATGGTAGCTCCTTTAGACCATTTCCCGGGAGTATTTTAGGATGTCTGCAAGTTTTAGTTTATCTATTTGTCACTCGTCTATCCAATAATCTCCTAGGTGTTGTGCACTATGGATTCTGAATTGACATGCAATTCGCCAGTATATGTAGAGGTATTTTGAGGTTTTTAAGGTGTCTATTTAGTTGGGACAACTGTCAAAACTCTTAATGCAGTCTTACTCTGGCTTAGACTCTCCTTTCTAACCTGGTTGTAGTCTTCCAGGTGTATCTTTGATTGTTGAGCCCTTTTTCCAATTTTCAGATCTTCTCCTCTTTTCCGCGTCGCCTATTTCTTTCAATATTTCCGCAAAAGGGTCCCAGTCCCTAAAAGGATATTTCAGCTCCTCTCTGCTAGTTAATCTGCTATTTTATTTCCTTCTGTTCTAGTGTGTCCTGGAATCCACAGTGAAGTGAGGATGTTGTTCTTGCCTAGATCATTGAGTTCTCCTATGCTATACAAGTATGCATTTTGTTTACAACAAATGGTTGTAAATAAATTTGAATTTGAAAAACTATTTCCAAAATTTGGAAAACAAAAGAAAATTGAATGATTATTTAAAAACTGTATTGTTTGTTTCGGTAAATTATTATAAATAATTCTCTACAAAATTCACATCCAATAATGTGAACTACAAAACAGTCACACTTTGAGAAACTGTTTCTATCCCTTTGAAACAAATAAACTATTTATATCTTCTTTCGTGCTATTAACCTGTTTGTTCCGTTCCAGTAACTGAAGCTTTTACAAAGCCCGATGTGCGTTAAATGAGGTGGTAAACCACTCTATTCTTTGTCATAATTTTGTCGCCGATAGCGATATCATAATGTATTATTTAAAAAAAATCATCAAAAGCGTGAAAGGATATCCAGAAAAAAATTATTGACCTGAAAATGCAGACAAAAAAGGAACTGACAATTTGTGATTTTTAGATTTCATTGTATGCATTCACTCCTGAAAATGTATAAAGATATTCACAACTTCAATTAAATATATGTGTATAAAAACAAAACAGGGTTGGGATAAAGTATGGAACCAAGTAAATATCTTTTAAACGAAAAAACCGATATTTATGAAAATTTGCAGGTAAGTGCAATGGAACAAAATGCATCTGATGTACATTTTTTTGTTAATAATATACTTCCGGTTTACCGGAAATGCCATCAACTTCTTTCATTTAAATGGGACACCCTATATATTTTTACAGATTTTGAAAGAGCTTGTTATCTTGAATTCATACATACTGAGTTTAGTGTAAAACATTTTGTAGAAACGAGGAATAACTCACTGTTAGTTGTACAATAGGTGTACATTTCATTATTTTAGAATAATGAGGAACAAAATTACTTTAAATGTTCAAAATTCTCGCCGTTTATTTGCTGACAATATGCCATCCTATTAACAAATTCTTGAGTCACTCTTTCCAAGACTTCTCCAAGTATTAGTTCACATTTATCAATAATTCTTTGTCTCAATTCCTGTAAGTTTGTTGGTCGTCTTACGTGAACACGTGATTTTAAAATTTGTAAAAACAAAATAACAAGCTCTTTCAATTTCCGTAAAAATATATAGGGTGTCTCATTTAAATTAAAGATGTTGATGGCATTTCCGGTTAAACCGGAAGTATATTATTAACAAAATAATGCAGATCAGATGCATTTTGTTCCATTGCATTAACCTGCAAATTTTCATGAACATCGTTCTTTTCGTTTAAAAGGCATTTACTTGGTTCCATACTTTATCCCAACCCCGTATACAAGTACTATTGAGGATAGTAGCAAAAAAGAAGGGAAAGTGTACTCTTTTTATATCTCCAAGCTTTCGTAAATCTTTATTCACATCTTCGGGGAACTACAAAATGAGAAAAAACATAATTTATAAAACAACTCGCTAGAACAGTTTCATAATGCTAATCGAGAATGTACTCGTATCCTTGATCTTAACATTAGGAAAAGTGCAATTAAAATTTAAAAAAGAAACGTACACAAATTTCGAGTTTAAATTCACGAGCTTGTGAGGATTCTCACAGTTTTAATATTTTAACTTTTCAACGATTTTATTTCATTTTAATATGTTGTGACTGTTAGCTAGTGATTGCAATGCAAGTTGGACTTTTAATTGTAACACTTTTACTAATGTTAAGAACAAGTATACATTCTCGATTACTGTTCTAGTGTTTCTTCTCACTTTATGGTTCCCTGAAGATGTGAGTAAATAAAGCTTGGAAATCTTCCTTCTTTTTAGCTGTCAACCTCAATAGTACAGTATAGCCCGAAACTGAAACATAGGTGTCTCTATGTGCGCGCTGTCATATACCCAAGTTAACTAGTATAGACCTGTCAAGTAAACCTCAAACAATTAATTAGTAGGGCCTAATTGTTAAAAATGGTGGTAAGTAAATTTCACTGCTTGTCAAGTGGGACAGGGTATTGTTGTTTTTGACATTTGTTGATTTGTCATTTTTTTTTAATTTAATACAAACATACCCGCATCAACTATCATTTTTGTTTAACCGGTTCTGTCACAAAGCTTAATAATTACTAGTGTAAAACGTCTGTATGTTGAGTTTAATAAGTGTATAGCGAAATGTCGCGATTTGGTAAGGAAAATCAACAAGTAATCAGACAAGAAATTTTACATTATCCACATCACTTAATGGTTGTGTGTACCTTTTCAACTGTGAAATTTCAATTTAAAAATCGTGGCGCCTCGAAAAAATTTATTGGTTAAAAAGTAGTGGTACGAAATTTTCACTGGAAAAAAATCCAGAAAGTATTCTTGATAGACCGAAGTGATATTGTGATATAGACAAGAAATTACTCAAGAACCATGCAAAATATGAGAAGCCGAAAAAAATATATTTCATCTGGATAAGACATGGATCAACGAGGAATCTGTTAAAAGTGGAAAGCAGGCCTTTCACTGGCTTGAAGGCACCATCAGGCAAAGGGCGCAAACTTGTAGTAGACAATATCGACAGTTTAAACGGTTTATTCACGACGGTTTCTCAACTTTTTAATCTACTCGTACTGGCTGCTACCACGAAGACATAAATGCAGATGTCTTTGAGGAGTGGTTCGAACAAATGATAGACCTTCTTTCAAAGAACAGTGTTATAGTGATGGATAATACGAGTTGTCACTCGAGGCTTGTTGAAAAATTGAGAGCATCCTCTTGGGTAAAAAAGAATCTGCTATATTTAAAAAAAAAGTAGTTTTTTCTGTGATGGGAAAAAAGTTTAACATTTCATCATTGTTGTCAGGTAACAAAATATCACTTTTTATGAAATTACCTTTCCCCCGGAAAAAAAGTGAGAATTTTTTTCCCGCATATATAGATATACATTTTTCTACAGCATTTTGTCATCATGACAAACATAAACATTCAAATCCACGCCATTTTCAATCCATTTAGAGCAGCCTACTTGAGACATTTGCCCACGACCACTTAATAATATGTCAATATTTTACCTCCTAACAAAAGGTATATGGTAACCTTATATCTACTAGAGTGGATTATGGTTCATAATTCACGCTTCTGCATTTAAATAACATGCCATGACAACTCAACACTCGCAACATTTCGGTACATAGGTGACTAGAGATGGGGATACAATATGAAATAAACTATTAAATCTGCGTATTTTGTTTAGGAAATTTGTTTTTGAAATATATCGTATCGATAAAATATCGAAACTTTTAGTCTTCATACTTTTCGTTGTAACATGTCTATCGACCTGTTTCGATTTTATTAAATAATTTCCCGATTTTACCGCTTGCCGTCATAGTAACCACTTCCAATATAGTTCTGTGATCTAAACCCCCACTATCGCTGACCGTTACGACAATTCACATATGATGTCAACGCTCGATTCCATGGGGTGGCTTCATCCTATTTCCGTTATCGACCCTCGAGTTGAGGGGATGTATCGTCTACCGTCTCTTAAATTTATTTAAGTTTTTCACCTCAAATTGCTGTGGTAAGTCCAAAATTATAATTTATATTTATCAAGCTTTTTCTAAAGTAGTGGCTGATATAATTTTTTTGTGCATTTCTTATTTTTTTACAGAGATAGACGAATATACACATACCACATGGTCAACTACATTTCTTTTATACTTGTACCGTTGATTGATAACCTCAATCAACGCTTGTACATTACTTTTAAACTAAATGATATGTTACCTTTTTTAATGCAAACATTTGCTAGATTCTGTGTTGTAGAATACCTAATTATTTTCAAAGATAGATAACATTTGCATTTTAACCTTTTCAAATATTCTCTTATCATAAAAACCTGCCAGTGCCGGCTTCACATTTCATTAAACATTTTATTCTTTTAGAAATGGTTTATTCATAAAGGTCATTAGTACTTTTTTAATTTGGCTGATAATTTTTACTGTTTTAAATGGGACATATACGTTGGAAAGCTTTCAGTAAATTTAAATGTCATTATTTCAAACAACTGCCTTCCTTTTTTACCTGAAAAGCTAAACCAACATTATGTGCCCCATTACATTTAAGTTCCTACATATCCCTAATCCACCTGAACTTCTAGGTAAGCACAGCAGCCAGGTTACCCCTGCCAGGATACCCCTGCTAGGTTACCGCCGTAAAGATACCGTTACTGCCAGGATACCCCTGCCAGGTTACCGCTACAAAAATACCGTTACCGCCAGAATACCGTTTACATGCCAGGTTAGCCTGTCAAGCTACATTCAAGGATACCGCATACTACTAGATTCCGTTACATCCAAGACATCTATACTTCCACTCCGACAGCTATACTTCAACTCCAAGACATCTCTACTTCCACACCGACAACTATACTTCAACTCCAAGACATCTCTACTTCCACACCGACAACTTCACTTCAACTTCAGGACCTCTCCACTTCAACTTCAGGACACAAGCTAAGTACCTTACAGAAGTACAGGTTTTTCACTTTTCCTTTATGTTACCTCCTGAGGCAGAATAAATTTAATATTTTAAACTTCTTTTTTTAATTTCTTCTATACCCGGCTGTAAGAGCTGTGTCCGGGTTCATGTAAGTTTGTAACTTTTTTTATTTTTAACTTAAATTAAATTCTACAAGGTGTTTCTACCTTTTTCACCTTAGTTTCTTTTCTTAAAATTAAATTATCTTTTTCGTCGACGTCTAAAAAGGTAGTGGCGCCCTAAGCTTTTATAGTCTGTCAACCCCCTGACATACGTACCTAGTGTGGCATTAACATGGAGTCGATCCACCCTTGAGAGAGTCTCTAGCCGGGATCTGTCTCTTAAGGAGAGAACAAGTGTTACATCGTAACGGTATTTTTTGATATTGATATTTTTAAAACAATATATTTTTAACGGTACGATGTATCGATACTTCACACAGTATTGACTATCTCTATATGTTACATTTGACGTACTCAGGAAATTTATTAATTTTTACGTTAGAATTGTCAATAATACCAGATTATTACTTTCTGTTCTACACTTGCCTTATTTGATAAAGAAATCAAGGGTCATGGACAAAGTATAGTATTCTACTCGCAATTTATGGCCATTATTTACTTGGGTGACTTGCGCCCCTCGGCTACGGCTAGGGACGTAAACGTCACCCTGTGTGAATAATGGCTATCATAAATTGCTCGTTTAATAATATACCATTTTTCAATATTTAATTGCCATTTTTCCCGTCACAGAAAAAAATAGTGTATTATAAACTGGAAAAAAATCAGATTTTAGCTCCCGGTTTTTTGTGACAAAATAACCTCGAGCTGAAATCTAATACTTTTTTCCCTTGTATAATAAATAACTATTTCTGCCCCTTCTGTGAACAAAGAACACAGTCGATGAAATTGCAAGAACTCGTGGGATCCATTTCTTACATTCATACAGTATATTTGAAATTAAGATATTTAATGATGCTCGTTTCATTATACGGTTTGGAATTCAGGAAAAGAACAAAAAATGTGACATCTCATTTTACCATATATTCTGTGTCATAACAGATAATTCATCATTCTTACAATTTCGCGTGTGTAATCATTTTATTAATCGTTATAAAATGGAGATTTTTTTGTTTTAATGGAAAAACTTGTTTTATATTTGTGGTGAGAAAGCGTCTTGCCGACAGAAGCATTAGAGAGGACACAAAAACAGACAGTAAGAAGACTATTTATAATAGACATAAGATTTAACATGTACAGGCAGTACTGCTTGGAGTTTTAAATGGTTAGAATCATTACTAAAGATGTATATGCAAATATTTAATTTTCGCGCTACATTCCATAGGAAAAAATTTTAAAATGTTTATGGGTACGAATTAAAAAGACTAGAACAAAGCAAAATATTATGCCTTCTTATAATTTATGTTATAAATTACATTGAAAGAATAATAACATCAAAATGTGGCAATAGCTATTTGTGCATTAAAAGCGCAAAATGTGGCGGCAAATATCAAACACGGAGGCGTGTGATTTTATATTTCTAGTAAACCACAATGTTTATAAAGCAAAGATCTGTGGACTTTTAATCCATTCTCAACCTCCACCCTTGACTAATTATAGTTCATTGTCCCAGTACCAAAAACTTGAGAAGTGATAAAGAATCTAAAAATAATAAGGATAGTTTGAAAAATGGGTTCCAAAGCAAAATCCATGCTTCTATAGTGGGAATCCGCTGTATTGAATGATCTTTAAATAAAGACATCAGCTAAATATTGTTTTTGAATGAAATTATCCCCTAGAATGCATATATCCAACATATAAACGCATAAATCCAATTAAAATATGAAAATCCATTCATTGGAGTCTAAAATATTCAAATTATTCCCCCTTCTCCTTCGTGACATCTTGATGACGATTTGATTGCAGTATTCTTTATCTTTCATAGAAATTTCCACTTCGAAATTTGCATACACATCCAACCCGTGTCAAGTTAATAACAACGTCAGGCAATTCCCAGTCTTGTATATTTCGCATGCACAACAGAATTCAGTAACAAGATGGCACTGGTGGCACATTATGATTAAGTCTGTCACCATCTCTTGAAAGATAGAGTTGACGGATAAATAAGCAAATAAACTTGACATGTCTTTGTTTCGGTATTAATAAATTCTTTGAAAAATAGCTGTTCGCTCAGTTTATAGTACTAAAATCGTTAAACTGAGCTGGTTTAAATAGTTAAACGCACTTAATGTTGCCTTGATATATAGTTGTGAGTAAAATTAGTTTCACAATAAAATAACAGGATGCGGCAAGGTTTCTTTGAGGATTAAAAAGCCGAAAAGATAAAAAAGCCATATATCATTTCTAGTCTTGTCCCACCGACAAACGAACAATTTATTCTCATTGGTGCAATGTAGCTTCCAATTGGTCTATGAAAAATGTACTCGAACTGTTAGTCCACATGGAGTGTTAACGTCCCAGGGTGGGTTCAGTTCATTTCTGTTATTTACGAGATATTATGTTCTTAGATGTTGCTGTGATTGAGATTTTGTTCTATTGACTAAAACTATTTTGTTGGTAATAATCAAAATTATGGGTTTTTTGCGACCATTCGAAGAGGAAGATACTGTTATAGGCTCCGAACAATGAATATGTCATGGACCAGATAATAAATTGGGGCATTTTTCTTAATGCCCGGGCATTATGAATAATGACAAGCTACTTAGGGCGAGGTAATTAATTATAATTTGAAGTTTCTTATTTATCGCATTGCCTAGACATTGTGAATATTGTCGTGTAGTTTTCGGGCAATATAATAATACTCGGTGTATTTTACAGGTTTTTTTTAATTTTCTTATTGTTTTCTTCAAAAATTGACTAAACATACGAAGGTGGTTTGGTAGGGGTAGGTTTGATTGGGTTATTATTGAAAATTATAATTTATTCTCCAAAAATTGACAAAAATACGAAAGTGGTTTGATAGGGGTAGGTTTGGTTGGTTTATTTTTAAAAATTATAATAATTTATTCTTCAAAAATGGACTAAAAACACGAAAATTATAATTTATTCTCCAAAAATTGACTAAAAATACGAAGAAGGTTTGGTAGTGGTAGGTTTAGTTATTATTGAAAATTATTATTCAATCATTCTCCTTCTCCTTCTCGAAAAAATATAAAATAATTTCTATTCCATGCGCCAATAATCATTTTAAATCACGTGACACAAACATAACGAATAAAAATGAACTCATCACGTTTCAATTACTCTGCCCCATAGGTGACACACATTTTACATAATGCCCGGAGTATTTAACTTCTTCTTCTTCTGGGTCCTATGAGAGAGCACAAAAAATACACTTTGCCATTCGGCTGCAGTGTAATTGGAGACTTTGTCAGACGTGTTGTAACGAGTTATTGTGTTTTGCACAGATTTATTGTATTTTATTCGTTAATATACAGTGCTTCTTAAAAGTCCTCTCCCCCCTACGGTTTAGACTAACGAAATTTGGAGGGTGAAAATGAAGTATTGTAAGCTTCTTTACTAGTGGTAACAGGTGACGTAATAGGCATCGGTTACGTCTCCAGGCAACTGAAACCAATAATATTAAAGTCTATTGAATAATTTAAAGTTCTATTTTTTATTCCAGTAAATCAAAATATTTTTGTTTAATATCAGTTTTTTCTCATATAAGCGAATGGGATTTGAAAAAGTTTATTTACTTTTACTTCACCTCTGATAAAATACTCTTTGCTATTTGAGACTGCGGTTTTCCGTCACCAAAAGTTTGTCGGCCAACGACCGGTGGATTAACTGTAATCCTCCGGATGGGAAGCAACCCCTAATATCTACTTTCAGGAATAAAGTTTCGTTAAAACTGACACGGGGGTTAAATTTCCCATTTTCCACTTTCCCTCTTTACAAACACCTGTACGCACTACGCAAGGGAGAGGTAGAAACAGCTGATCTACGACCTCGGACCGGTTTATTTACGGCCTTCTTGGATCCTTAACGCCTTCTGATGATATCATAGCTGCAGGGCGGACGAATTTTCGTATAAACATCCTAATTGGATGACATTATTGCCCTTCAACTTGATTTAGTGAAATATTTCTAGCGGGGAATAGAAATATTGGAGGCTAGAGTGATTTCTCGGATAGCCAATTTTTCGCTGGATTACACGGACGAAATTGCAATTAAGAGCCACCCTTGCTCTACATGAAATTGAACAAAATAGACTCTTCGGAGCAACTATTGATGGAAAATGTGTATTTATTTTTCACTCCAGAACACAATAAAAGGTTGCTTTTTTCTTAATGAACATGAAATTTTTGATAATTAAAAAAAAACAACTAAAATAAATATATAAAATTTTGCATCAAATGGAAATCCAAAACTTGGAGCTGCTATTACCTGTTCATTGCATCATTCACCAGCAGACTTTGTGTTGTAAAATACTTGAAATGAACCATGCCACGCTTGTCCAGACATTGTAAACTTTACCGGAAGTAAATTTTTCGATCTCCTTTATAACAACCACGTACGCTGGTTTGCAAACATTTTCAAGAATGAAGCGCATCAAGAGCAAAGAAAGGTCTCGCTTAGGCCGCTTAGGCCGTCACTAAAAATTTGTTTACCTGACATCAAGAAGCTGGCCCTACAAAAACAAACTCGTTGCGCATTAATTTTACTGTACTCTAATTATGTATTTTTAGAAAAACATTTTTCAAACCTGAAGGTTTGAAAAAAAAAATTGTTCTAAAATGGTTAAACTGAAATTTTATAAATTTAAGCGCAAGTATAATCAAAATTACAAAACCAAGGTAACATATAGAGAAATAGAAAGGAAATGTTTCTGAAAAAATTCAAAATTCAAAATGTCTCTCTTTATATACAGGGTGTCCCAAGATTTTCTTTACAAGCTGTAACTCGGGAATTAACGAATAGGTTTATTTGAAAATTGGGTAATCTTTTTGGTACCTACAGTAATTTCATCCGAGGTATACAGGGTATCTGTGACGTCATTATAGAAGCAGGGACGTCATCGCGATGAAAAAGATACAATAGGAGGGGGGATCAAACTTAGCTCAAATGAAAGATCTTTTTATTTCAAATTCAACAGTGTATCACAGTGAGGGTACTTAAGTGGATAATCTTCAGTTTCATGTTTATTTGCAACAATAATCAGAACATTTTGACATATTTCTTCTTTCATTCAAAGGAATATTCTCTAGTAACGCAGGTAGGTCATTTTCTAGAAAATTTAAATGTCTCTGACCATTTCAAAAAAAATATGGGTCTACTAACCGACCATTGAATAATCCACACCAAACATTAACTCCCCATCTGGTTTGAAAGCGAGTTTCCCTTACCCACCGCGGATTTTCCACTGACCAATAATGAGAGTTATGGAGATTTACGATGCCATTATTATGGAAACGCGCTTCATCACTCCACAAAATTTTACTTAACACATTGGGAGTGTGTTGCATCATAACTTGCATGATGGCGATAAAGGTTAATCCCCGATCCAGATTAAGGAGTAGCTACCCATGAATCAAATGCAATTTAAATGAATGGTAACAGTGGGTTTTTTAAATTTTATGAACAGAACTTGAAGAAACACTAATTTCTGCTGCAATGGTTCGGATGGACACATGAGAACTAACCGCTACAGATGCTAAAACATTCACCATATTCTGTTCGGTCTGTATTGGTTTGTTATGATTACTATGCTTTGAGTTTGGAAATAAACCTTGCCTCATCTTCTCTTTAACCATAGCAAAAGTCACACGAGAAGGGGTTATTCTTCCGGGAAAACGCTCCTGGTATAAGGCCTGAGTGTGAATAGGAATGTCATTTCAACTATGTTTTAACACTATGTATTGTTTTGATGAGTATTTAGAAAGTGACTACAATCAATGTGACATTAGATTTTACTAATATCAATCAAGAAGCGATTAAGGTATAATTCCAACGCCAACTGTTTTCTTTAGCTTTTATAAAAACTACTTAAAAAGTAAAAAATATGCCTATCTGAAGTGAAAACGGACATAATAATTTCGGCATTTAAAAGATCACTGGTTATTGTTGCAAATAAACAATAAATTGAAAATTTGGTATAATTATTCACTCGAGTACCCTCACTGTGATACACCGTTGAATTTGAAATAAAAAGCCCTTTCATTTGAGCTAAGTTTGATCCCCCCTTCCATTGAATTTTTATCGTTGCGATGATAAAAATGGTCCTATTCGTTAGTTCCTCAGTTACAGCCTGTAAAAAAAATCTTGGGACACTCTGTATACTTTTTTCATTCACTATACAAGGAATTTTGAGTTCGGGATTGATTCGCTAGTTTATTGAACCTCACCATGACGCCTAATCACTGACGCGCTATAGCTTCGTTGCTCACGCTGGAACAATTAACACATGCAGTGGTTCAACGAAAATGGAAAAATAATTAATTTACAGATTGGATTCAATTACGTAACCAATCAATCACGAACTTTAGATTAGTAATAGTACAACTAACGAACTTTGATTTCCGTTTCCTGGATTATAACGATCGCATTGAGTTTTTGTTTCCATAATGTGTGGTTTTTGGTGGCCTATCCTTTTATAATTCGAAACACAAGTTGAAATTGATTTTTCAACAATAAATCTTGAAGAAACCAAATATTTTTTTTTGTTCAAGCGTTAAAAAATATGTAAATGCATTTTGAAAATGTTGCTCATATGGTCTGTTGCAACAAATCGCATCTCACAATAGTTAATGTTCATAAAATGAACAGCCACTGAGAAAAATATACAGGGTGTCCCGGGACTAATGGTAAAAACGTCAGGAGCGTGTAATCTGGACCAAAATAATGTTAGTACTTCATATAAACTTTTTCTATGCAGGCCCTCGTTTTCGAGTTATAGGCATCCAAAGTTTTAATTTTGAATTTGGTTTTTATTTTTTGTACTAGTTATTTGATCTTTATAAAATTTACGGCAAAGTTATAATGTACGTGTGAATTAATGACTCCATCTCTGGTGGGACTGGATTCGTCCCTAAAGAGAACGTTACTAATAAATGTATAGTCTGCTTGTTGTTGTCGCAGAAACCACTGGCTATATTCAAGTCGTACAGAATAGTCAGCCACTGTCATACTGTGTACTTTTTTCATGTGAAAAGGATATAACAGCTGTTCTTTTAGGACGCGATGAACAACTGATTTCGAGATGTTATGTTCTCTTGATAATTTTCGTAAACTCGTTCAACTGCCACAGTACGTACGCTTCGTACTGGACCTTCTCCACCTTTTTTTTGGCAAAAAACTTCCTAAAATTTAAGATTTTGTTTTGTATACATGAAAAATTACATTTACTTATTCATACCTGTTTCTCGTAACCTGAGATCAATACGCTCAAACATTCGTCTGTCTGGCAATGCTCTGTTTGGAAAATGTTCTGCATAAAGCCTTCTGGCCTCTAAGCAGTTTCGAGAAGCCAGCCCATACATTAAATGCATATCTGCCTACTCAATAAAAGTGAAGTCTGCCATTGTAATTGTTAAATTAAGGACATATGAATTATTGACAAGTACTGACTACGAACTATTCTACACAACGTTTGACAACTAATCCTATGGTTACTTGATAAACGGTAAAAATACTTTTAAAACGTTTTTACCAATTTTCGAATTAATAAGTCGTTAATGTTTTTTACCTTCTGCGATCCTTAAATTATTTTTTTGTAGTACTGTAGGTAAATCTTGGACATCGTATTAATAAGTTAGTTTTACCTCGTTGTGTACTTATAAAAATGGTAAATGCGTAAATTGGTACGTAGTGCATTAATAAAACTGTAAATATTAGCCAAACGGCTTATTTTATCGAATTCCAACAAGAGTACCTTTTCGTTAGCTTAATGTGTGGGAAAGTCAATTTCGATAATATCATACAGGGTGTGCCATCCCTGCAAAATTTTTGGATCACTAACCATCGCGAGTAGTCCGTCCCTGGCTTCAAGGCACTACTGTAAACCTGTTTACCTTTCCAAAATAAACATAGGTACACGTACATTATAGCTTTGCCGTAAATTTTATAAATATTAAATAACTAGTACAAAAAATAAAAATAAAAACCAAATTTAAAATTAAGACTTTGGAAGCCTATAACTCGAAAACGAGGGCCTGCATAGAAAAAGTTTATATAAAGTACTAACATTTTTTTGGCACAGATTATACGCTCCTGACTTTTTTCCCATTAGTCCCGGGTCACCCTGTATAAAGTCACCCAATTTTTAGAAATATTTCCACTATACTTTTTTATACCTTGCTTTAGTCATTTTCATTATATAAAATTTCATATTAGTTCTAGTTTCTATGATTTTCTAGGGTATAAGATATCCACAATTTTTTTGCATCGGAAGATCCATCGGAATTTATTCGAGAAAATGATTGGGAATTGATATATTTTCGATTAGAAAAATTCAATGTAGGGAAGATTTTTCTACTTTTCTTCCCCAGACTAATAGTAGTTATGAATAAATGCTGCTTATTTGGACAATTCAACTAAAAAATGTCATCACTCCTTGAACTAAACTAATTCGACTTAGCTGTGGGATAGATCGTATCACGAGGTTTTTGAGCTCGGTAGATAAATAGAAAATTATTTTTCAAAGTACATTATTTTCATCTCGGATCCAGGCTCGATTCCCTAGTTGGAGTTTTTAGAGCTTCTCAGGGTCATAAAGTAGCAGTTTTCCTGGAAATTTGAAGTTCGGAGAAAAAAAGTTCAAGCTATGTGAAAATAGCGATATTTCGAAAATAAGTTGACTTTAGATGGCCATATCTTAACGAAATAGAAGTAATCAACAAAAAATTGGGTAGATTTCATTGGAATACACCTAAATAAAAAATATCATCAGCTGATCAACCGTCTACTCCGGAAACTGTAGATATGACAGCATTTCAAAAATAGACAAGATTTCTCTAAGACACTGGTTTAGTTAGCAGCTTGCCGTGCAACCGAACTTTAGTTTGAACCAATGACCAATTTTTTTCTTGAAAGTGGAGGGATCACATAGAAGAATGTCACCTTAAACGAGTCTTTAAGTTATATAGAACCTGCGATATAATTTTTATAAAACATAAAAAATCGACTTTTTTCGAATTTCAAAAAATTCTCTAGCGGCGGGAGTTGATCGTATCGGGCCAAAATTTTCAGAATCATCTAATTTTTTTAATGTTCTTTCGGGGAAAAAATCTGCATCAGAATCGCTGATCCAAGTGGGCACACTTTCGTCGAAAACTAATGGATCTGCCCATATTTATTTACTTACTACTATTTTTTTGTTTCCAAAATTGATTATTGAGCACAAATTTATTATTCACGCTGACTCTCTCTTACCCACCTAGTGTTTTGTATTTCATAATAAAGACGATAATCATTTATCCGACAGATATTTCCTTCCGTTTCTTCTAAAAGGGAGAGGTTTAGAGTTCATTAAAATTGAGTAATCTAATATGTTTCGTCGGCATTGAAAACCGTAAAATTTACATGGATATGTTATCGAGCTTCTCTCCCTCAGTTAACCATCAAATAAAAAACCATCCACCTAAATATTTATATTGCTTCGACAGACCCTTCAACGATGAAGATAGCAAGCGCGTTGTAAAGTGTTTCAAAATTTAAAACATTGGCGGAGAGAAGACAATTTTTCATCTCATGTGGCC
Organism: Lochmaea capreae; assembly: GCA_949126875.1. NCBI lineage: Eukaryota > Metazoa > Arthropoda > Insecta > Coleoptera > Chrysomelidae > Lochmaea > Lochmaea capreae. The sequence goes on along the minus strand of OX421407.1, from coordinate 16,269,117 downwards.
TCAGTGTGAACTGCAAATAGCGATTAAGGTATTTTATAAGTCTCACACTAATTTTATAGTAGAAATATTAGCCCAGGAGCCAGTGACAGATTTTCATGACCAAGTCCCTCCCAATCGAAAATTCGTGAAATGCATCAGGGATTTATACTAGAATAATCGCGACCGTCAGCTGCGACTTCGTGGGTGGGGAGGGCAGTGGCAACCTCCCACGCATGGAAAAAAAAAAGATTTTTCAGTAATTTCCTCTAATTTGAAAATTTGTCAGATTATAGTTTACCTAGTATTTTGAAAGAAAAACAAAGTCAGCTAACCATAACACGGTGGATTATATGTCAGCTGGCTACTTGAACATGAAAAAAAATTATATTTTCAATGATTTTCTCTCAACTAAAAATTTACCTGGTGATCGTTTATTTGCTACTATGAATGAAAATTAATGTCAGCTTGCTGTATCTCAGTGGAAAGTTTGTCAGCTGGTACCTTGAAAGGTGTAACGCTACAGCATCTATCACCTACTGAATCTTATGACGACTTTTCCCTTGACTTACAGTTAGCTGATTTTTTTCATTATTTACTAGAGTATTTTAACAATCCTCTTATAAATTCTCTTCCGGGAGGAAATAACGTTTCTTAAGTTATATAAACAGTTTTGGTCGACCCTGTAGAAATAAATATCCAAATAATTACATCGTTGTACCTACAGACGATTAGAAGATCTTACCAATGAGGTATCTTGAGACACATGGTTGCGTTTAAAAATAAAAAAATTGCCGATTACGTCACCACGTTAATCTGGTAACGCAATGTTCGTTACATCTATATCATGTGATGACGATTCAAACATTAAAATTGACCTGTTTTTGGATTTTTTCAAAAGTCGTTTATTTTGGAAATAATGAATATATTCCATACATTAGCGACATACTGTATAAATAAATAATACACAGGTTTTATATGTCATAAAATATTACCACCCTAGTCGTCAAGGGCAATCGATACATTTTTGTTGTTGAGATGTTAGGTTTAAACAAAGTATTATGTCCTGGATTATGTATTGGTATTACCCATATAGTCTTTTCAACAATTGAAACACTCTATATAGAATTTCAATGCAAACCAAATATCGCAGATAATGGTCTAATCAGCATATTGATTTTGACCGAAGATTATAACTAATATATCTGATGGACATTGTGGTTAGATTCACGACAATCCGATTACTCCGTTCAAATACGTTAGAATACTTAACGAAAGTTGTTTGTCGATGTACTGAATCACCTAATTTCAAATGAATGAATTGGTACCCACGATAGCAGATCACCGAATCTTTACTAACTCTTTTTTTTTGTAATCGGTCATTTAACTTCGGTCTATTTCTGCGACAGAAGCTAATCACCGACGCCGGGAGCACTCTACCCATAACCGGAAATTTTGCCGAACCCACTGGTGTTCCAACCAGTGGTAGGGTTCTTTATCGAGACAAACATCCATGGACTCGGAACCTCGGTTTTACGTCTCCATTATACCTCGTGCTCATTGGTATAATGCCTGCGTAATAGGCTGTACGGGCTATTTACACGACGGTCTTCCCCAGTGGGCCGGTCACCCATTCAAGTACTAACCGCGCTCGACACTGCTTCACTGTAATTATCGCATCAGATGCTTTCCACTACAGTGCTGGGCTGACGCCCCAAACATAGATTTAAAGCTTATCATCATTAGGGTGTGTATATATTGGAGCTTCTATTAACGAAAATAACAGCGATACTAAGCTCCATTGCTAAGTGTATTCTAGCACGTTGCTCCGACTTCGCTTTGCTAGTATCGCTGCTTTTATCGTTTGTCGAAGCTCCAACATAAACGCAGCCTCAAGGCGGGTCCATGCTGAATGCTATGAATTTTGTTTAAACATTATGCGTCCACTCCTCAAGTCAGTCTAGATGAATGCAGAAAACCAACTACTTGCAGCAGCGGTGTGTGTAATTTTAGGTACTTAACAAGAGTAAGAAAAGAGCACGAGGTGATGTTAAGAATAGTACATTGTGTCACAAGGGCAGAAAATGAGCTTTAGCAGCCCAAACTATTGGATGCACGAGCGAGCGTAGCGAAGCGAGGGCATCTGATAGTTAAGAGCTGCTGAAGCGTTTCCTGCAATGTGACACACAACTATTTTTCGCCTACCGAATGAACCAAGAATTAGGAAAATATAACAAAAAACCTTGACATACACTGTCGTTTATTAGTAATCAAGTGACAGATGGTAAAAAACTTTCCGCCCTATTTTTGGTGTTCATATGATTGGTTTTCCGGTAAGGTAGGCGAAGAATATAGTGGTATTCAATTATTGGAAGATGCGAAGACGATTTCGGTTCAATCGAACAATTCATCTGCAGCTGTGTTTAGTTTTTTTGACTCATTTTTTTTTGACATGGTGTTTTTCCAAAATGGGAGCTTCTCCAATTCGCTTCCAACCGTCAAGTTTTTTGTTCAAAGGGATATGTTTGTCCCAAAGCTCGTCAATTTGTCTGTATAACTCAATAAGTTTGCAAGTTTGTTCCAAGTTCCATTCCAGAAGTCAGCAGTAGCGTCTTAAAATTTGTTGTCTGTAAATATACAAGAGTTGTCTTCCATATTTTGCATACGAGGATATATTGAAAAATTCTTAGCCTACTATAGAACCAAACAAAATTTCAATGTCAAAATATTTTATTACCACATATTCTCCTCTTAATTGGATACATTTATTACAGCGAACCTGCAACGTCTCTAGACCTTTCAAAAAAAATGTTTTTTCTTGCTCTGCATACCAGACCTCCACAGCTTTTATTACCTCCTCGTTGGAAGAAAATTTACGACCTTTTCAACTTTTTTTCAGTTGAGGAAAGAGATGATAGTCGGACGGAATCTGGTGAATAAGGGGGGTGTTCTAGTAATTCAAACCCTAAATAACGAATTTTTTGCATGGCAACATGAGATTTGAGTGCAGGGGCGTTGTCCTGCAAAAATAAAACACCTTTGGATAGCTTTCCGCGTCTTATCTCTTTAATTTTTTCCCGTAGAGTGGTCAGTAATGTCGAATAGTAGATTTTTGGATACGAAACTTAGGTCTTGGAAAACCAGAGTGTCACCATTACATCGATTGTTGCTTCGTTTCTGTGTCGTAGAAATGTACCCAAGCCTCATCCATAGTAACGATTCGGTTTAAGAAGTCTACATCGTTTTCAAATCGAGCACAGATCCGAAGCCATGCTTCTATCCTTGCACGCTTTTGGTCAACATTCAAACATTTGGGGATCCATTTTGCAGCAATTTTTCTCATGTCCAAATTGACGTGAACTATATGATGAACGCGTTCGTATAAAATATTCAGTGCTTCAGATATCCGTTTTAGCCCAATTCGACGTTCTGATAAAATCATATAATGAACTGCATCGATATTTTCGGAGACTGACACAGAAACTGGCCTTCCCGATCGGTCATCTTCAATGGAAAATTTACCTCTTTTGAAGGTTGCAGTCCAATTTTTCACGGTCACATACGAAGGACATTGATCACCAAAGGTATTAAGCATATCTTCGTAAATCTGCTTACCTCTTAACCCTTTTAAATAAGGTACTTGACGATGGCTCGATACTCCAATTTTTCGATTTTCACAATTTCGGTGAACATCTTTTTTCTTTTATTTTATTGCGTAACTCTGGTTTACTTTTTTGACGTCAAACTTCACACTGACACTTCTAATAAGTTATTGTTCGTTGCTATGGTAACGCAATATTTTGTTTATGCATGGAACTGGTCTAGGCTAACTAGATATCAATACATCCTCGTATATAGAGCTGGAAAAAACAGTGGACAACTTCTATTGTAATATCCACAAAGAGAAATGCATTTCTGCATCCTTTGAAACCAATTTTGGAAGCAGCTATTCCACTCGCTTGTTGGTACAATTAAAATTCTGGGAACTGGAATTTTTTCCACGCAGTTCATTCTTAATTTTTGGAAAAGTAAAGGACGAAGGTCGGGACTGTATGGAGGATGGTGCAACAATGCGGTATTTCCTTGCTCTGAAAAATCAATTGTTTTTCGAGTTGTGTGACACTAATTGCTTTCTGTACTTCCGTCAACAGATGTGGTATCCAACGAGAAACTAATTATTGTACAGATAATTCTTCAGTTGAAATTTTTAAATTGGGATCTTTGAAATGTCCAGTTTTGCTCCAAATCACGTTATGTGACATGTCGATCATCTCGGATTAACTTACGTACATCATCGACGTTTTTCTGCCGTTGTTGGTGGACCTGTCCTTGGATCGTTGCTTAGATTTATCGGTCCATGTTTGAATTCTACATACCAACGAGAAATTGTCTACTGATGTGGTGCTTCATTGCCGAAAACAGACACCAATTCGGAAAGGCAACTTTGGCATTAAGTTAACTAAACATGAATGTCAATTTTGATAATTTTGATATTTATTGACAGTCGCCAACTATGTTGTAATATGCAACAATAAGTATTGAAGCACTTAAATATTCCATTGAAATTGTTAACGTTTATTGAGGTGTACACTTTTAATAAATATTGTATCTACGCTCGTGAATTACACCCTGCTATTTTCGTCAAACCATCACTATAAACTTTCTTTTTCATCAATGCAAGATCTTCTTTATATGTTAATGTGAATTCCAGATAACAGAACTGTGCAGGCTCCAGAGAAATATAAAAATATGGTACATATAAAATATTTGTAGAATAGCTTTTTGAATTTCTTTTTTCATGTAAAGCGAACACTTTTTAAAATAAAAACCACCTACATTCATGAAACTTTATGGCACGAAAAAGTTGCTTTCGTATAAAAATGAATTAGGTAATACCTACACTTTATACAACTGTGTATAAGCAGACATTTGAATATAATAGGAAATTCAAAATATGAATAGAAATGTGATTTTGTTGAAATATACAAGTTAACCGAACGAATCAGTAACCGTCATCAGAAGAAAATCGTAGGTGAAGAAGTAAAGTGGTACAAGTACCCTAATAATATTAGTACTTCAGTAACCTCTTCCTTTACAGAACTATTTGTGTATCAAGAGTGGAAAGTGTTACTTTGCCGTAGTGATGAGCAAAGTAAGAACCAAGACCAATTCCAAGACGGTCTTGGTCTTGCTTAAGTACTTGTAGTCTTGGACTTGGTCTTGCAAATTCAGTCTTGGTCTTGGCCTTGCTTAAATATATTATTACTTACTACTCACCTCGTTTTGGAAAGTTTTGATAGGTATAAATTATAAATGATCAACAACATACACTCACCGGCAAAAAAACTTGGCCACCTAAAATTTTGTTCGTTACCCAAGAACTTTCGTAATTTTCCATAGATTTCAATTCTTTTACACCAAATTGTAGGTACATTATTTGGTATTAAAACAAACTCCAGATAAGTTTTCCAAGAATGTTGATAGCTTATTTATACAGGGTGAAAACAAACCATGTATTTGTAGTTCAATATGTACAGTTCGGGAAATTTGTAGAGTTTACGCTCAGTTTTTTACAAAGACCTTTTCCCCACGTGTTCAAATAGAAACCTGAAATTTTTTCAGGGAAAAAATTTAATTTGTAATATTCAAGAGTAATTTCAAACAAAAAGTAGAACATAATTGGCAATTTTCAATATTTCGTATGCCCACCTCTAGCGGAAATAACTGCACGCAATCGCCGAGACGTTAAAGTGATAACACGAATAATGTTATCTTGAGGAATTGGTCATATTCAGATATGTTCAATCGGATTCAGGCCATTCTATATATATTGTTAAACAAAATTTGCTACACGCGGTCTTGCATTAAAATGGAGTCATCTCCAACAAATGGAGCATAGGGAACTACAGCTTTCTGAAGAACGTCTTGTATGTAACGGCTTCAAAAAATAATAATTCGGTACGTGCCGCTCTTATCTCGGCGATTGCGTGCAGTTATTTCCGCTAGAGGTAGGCAAACGAAATATTGAAAATGCCAATTATGTTTTTCTTTTTGTTCCAAATTACTGTTGCATATTAAAATTTTACAAATTAATTTTTTCCCTAAAACAATTAAAGGCTTTTATTTGAATACGTGTATCTTAAAAAAAAAGATATCAGGGTGAAATAAAAACTGAAAGATGGCGAGAAGGATCGTCTTTGTAATAAACTAAGCGTAAACTCTATAATTTTCCCGAACTGTTCCACAGGGTGTTTAAAATTTGAACTAAAAATACATGGTTTGTTTTCAGGCTGTATATAAATAAGCTATCAACATTTTTGGAAAACTTTTCTGGAGTTTGTTTTGATACCAAAGAATTTATCTACAATTTGGCGTGAAAACAATTGAAATCGATGAGAAATTTCGAAAGTTTTTTGACAATGAACTTCAACCAAATTTTAAGTGGCCGAATTTTTTCCGGTTAGTGTATATTGAAAATAAGACGAATATTTTAATATATCCTATTTAAAATGAACGTTGTAATTTTTAGTTTAGTCTTGCACTTTAGTCATTCTCGGTTCTGGTCTTCTTCTCGTTCATTCGGTCTTGGCCTTGGTCTCATCACTACTCAAGCGATTTATATGAACATTTGTTTGATATCAATTCCTATAATTTACTCCTGACGATGTGAATGTTATTTGTGATACCGGTCCAGTAATACATGTTATAATTAGGGAAATGTAGGCTTTCATGATCGGGATAATTATAATTAACAATTCTTGTTCTTACAGACTATGGTTTAATACGGTTGGACACAGACGTTTCGGCTGCAACTATGGCAGCCAGTGTCAATGGAAGCAGGGGGAAAACTTGGGTACCTTTCAGGCCGAATAAGTGTTTTTTTTTTAAATGACACTGAAGTAATTTTGATTCTTAGACATGTTAGAATTGGTCTTATCTAACTGGATTTTAAGACATGCCAAATTGTATCAACGGTCAATCCTTCTTCTTTTTTAATAAAGTTATTTTTGTATGTTTGAATAACTGTCGATATTACCTTAGTTCTGTCGAAATGAATGTTATGCTTTTCATACTGTAAAACATGTTTTGCTACTGCTGATTTGTTGGTTTATCCTGAAAGGCAGTTTCTTTTGAGTCCGGAGAGTCGTAAATTTATGCTCCGTTCAACAATATTTCATTGACTTGGCATCTGGCCTTGAGCACTAAATTTTCCAAAAACAAATTCAACTTATATCTATTACTTCTATGTAAATGGCGGCCAGTTTTCAACGTCGGAAAAACCTGCCCGATACACCGATAAGGACAGGCGTGAAATTTTTTTCAGGCATTATTTAGACTGACTAAAAGCGGTGTAATAGTGGCAGAAAATAAGCAGATCGGAAAACCCTCGGCAGAAATGATTCAAAGTCGCGATGATGCGATGAAACGATAGATTGAATGATAAACTGCTTTCATTAATTACTTGTTTAAACTGATTACATTTATCGTGATTTAAATAAGCTGTTTTATTTTCGAAGAAAACTGCCACTTCCTCGCTGCCAATGTTCGATCAAGAATTCAACAAAAGCTTATTAGTGTGTCGAAATTCAACTAACAAAGTGCTTGTCAATCTCATATCAGGTGTGATTATGTATTGGCGATCAGATGATAAACCTCGTTAATTTCTTTCATAATCTTTAATAGACGCAGAAAAAGACTGGTCAAATAACAGATGAATTTCTATAGCCTTGATACTAACGATTTTTTAAAAATGCTTACTGAAGATTTAGGAAAAGACTATCAGTCTCTCGTAACGTATGTAAGTAAAAGAAACCATCATCATCATCATAACATCACAAGTTAATTGAACTCGACTTTGAGTTCCTTCTGTCGAGGGTATTCCGACCTGTTAATTTTCGCACCGCTTTTCCTTGAAGCAGAAAGAATGGACGGAAAAAAGTGTTTGACGTGGACGTTATCGGTTGTTTCATGGGAATTTTCAGCAGCTTTGATCATTTCTGCCGAGTTTTTTCCAGCATGCCAACTTTCTGCCACTTTTACACCGCTTTCAGTTAAGGTCTAGATTTCGTGCGTGTACCTTATCGGTTTTTCAGACAGGTTTTACCGACGTGGAAAAGTGGCAGCCATTTACATATCCAGCCTATGCAAACTGGCAGAATAGCCATAGAGCTGTATTCTTGACTGAGGGAATAGAGCTTTCCGGGAGAACAAATATTTTATCTTCATTTTGCTAGGTTACTCTGTCTCTGCAGTGACAAAGACAAAATATCCGTTCCCTCTGAATCTTCACTCCCTTGTCATGAATACAGCCCTTGGTGATTTCTTAAATGTTTTCACAATCATTCATGAACTCAAATATCTTGGACTAAAAATTCACATTATTTACTAAATACTTGTAAGTAAAATTAGTTTGCACTGTTTCACAATAAAATAACAGTATGCGGCAAGGTCTCTTTGAGGATTCTAAACCGAAAAGATAAAAAGCCATGAATCATATTTCTAGTCTTGGTATATGAAAAATTTACTTGAATTGTTAGTCCACGTGAACTGTGAACGTCCCAGGGTGGGCTTAGTTCATTTCTGTTATTTACGAGACATTGTATTCTTAGATGTTGATGTGATTGACATTTTGTTTTATTGACTAAAACTACTTTGTTGGTAGTAATTAAAATTATAGCTTTTTGGCGACCATTCGAAGAGGAAGATATTGTTATAGGATCCGAACAAAGAATATACTAGAAGAGTAAACAGACGTATGCCAATATAAACAACGCCAAAGTTCATTTATTTATTCAGCTTGATTCCACAGCTTTTGTAGTGAATAAAATAAGTTAATTGGTTGTTGTATGTATAAAACATGAATATTTTATTGTTAAATTTTTTTACCAAAGGTTTTGAAATTTATGAAAGTAAAAGAGTAGGGATTTCAGACAATAGACAGCAAGAAATTTGGTATGTTCTAATCGCGATCTACGAAAAATATGATACAAAATATGTACAGGCAACTGAAACAAGAAAATAATGGGTCAACGCATGGAACTGCTGAAAGAATACATAATTGACAAAAGTTTAAAAAATATCCATTATCACAGTTATCGGTGAAACAACTGCTATTTATCGGAAAAATAGAGTACAGAAATGGCTAGTGCATCGGGATCCTGCAATAATGAAAAATCTGTCTGAATTAATTTTACTCACAACTATACTTATACCCAAAAACCCACCGAAACCATCTTGATAGCCTTCACTAAGAGAAGAAAAATCAACCTCAAAACCGTTAAACTTGATGGGAACGAGGTTGAATGGAGAAAAGAAGTCAAGTATCTAGGTGTAACTCTAAATAGTAAACTCCTGTGGAACAAGCACGAGAAGGAGAAACTTAACTAAGTAGAAGTGAGGGGGCACAATAGATCTTTTAGGTCTAAGTGAATGTTACCCCAAAATACATACATACATACATACATATACCCAAAAAAATATTTCTCCATTTCTCTCGATTGACAAACATTTTTATAAAGTGTCTTTGCATCACGTTTGCTATACTTTGCTACTATATTTCTGACCTTGCTTTTCAAGAAAAATAAGTCGGTTCCAGTGCACTGGAAGCCATTTCCCTTCGCCCTAAACAAGATTATCGCTAATAGACCACGTCGAGACGGTAATAAAAACAACCCCGAGTTTTCTTTCAAGCGTAAATACCGATGGCCGGGGTTGAATATTCTTCAGTCTCAGATGTTCTATATCTTTGAAGTTTTACGAGGGAGTTTACTACTTTACCCTGGACAGTGCATTTTCGACTGCTACCAAATCTATAAAATATCGGGACGAATTTTCGTATTTTTCATTATTTCGAAGTATGAATGTTTTTCACTTGGTAGAAGATAAATGTAACAGCTTTCGAATCCGTTTTCTGTGATTCTTTTATTTATTCATTTTTTAATACTGTATTGAGTCAACTGTTTTTCATATGTTAATTTATGTGGTATCCTGCTGCTTTATTAGTAAAATGATATTTTTTTAATTTCACGATAATTTAATATAATTTATTGTGAAGAATATTTTAATGAAATATAAATGGTTAATACTGAATCAAAAAGTTAGTGACCGTTGATACATAATTATATCATAGTTAGCCAGGCTGTAATTTTTTCAAAGAAAATAGTCGAAGGTAATACCACGAGTGCTTCAAATTTTATCCATAATTTTTTCTTTTCCACGAAAACTTGTTCCCAACGAACTCGTGATTCTATCAATCGGTTTGTTCGAATGTTTTTGCCTTAAATGAACAAGTTTGAGTGATAAAAATAAAAAAATTATGTGACAATTTAATTCATGTATAAAAAATCGCATATGCCACAGTGCAATTGTCACTTTGACAGCGGCAAAAGTTAGCTTTAACTTTTACAGCGACAAATACACTAGTGGTTTTTTCACTTATTCATTTGGTCATCAATTATCGCGGTGTTGGTTACCAGAATAAATAGTTTGGCATGTTTGTCAACAACTTATTGAAATTTCAAGAACTAACAATGAGTCGATTCGGTGTGTCTACGAACGCCGAAATTAGTCAAATTGTTAATACCTGTGTGCCTACTAATACAGTTGCGACGCAATCATCAATCTGGCGACAATTTTCTACGTTTTGCGATGTAAAAAGATACACATTTGAGCCAGATACTTCCATCGAGAAATTGAATGTAATATTGCAAGATTGGGCATTTAATATGCGAAAAAGTAACGGAGAAGACTACAAAGAAGCGGTAGTTAAAACAATTTGGAACACCACCGCTAAAATGCTACAAAGTAAATATTATAACGAATTTAATATTGTATTCAACCCTTTCACCGATGTTCAGTTTAATGCATAACGAGCTGCACGTAATGCTAAACGTAAAATCCTACAAGCACAACCCGAAAAGAGAAAATCTGAAGTATTATATCATATTTTGGCGTTTGAACTAGCTTGGCGCGGAGGAGAAGCTGCTTACTGCAAAACCACTTATTTCGAATCTGAAATTGAAAATAATGGAAAAGAAACTGGACGTATCGAGTGTAATCCTCTATTTTCGTAAACGAGACAAGGCGGCAACAATAAATTATCTGACAGCAAATGGATCACGCCTAATATTTTCGACGAAGATATTTGCCCAATAGGTACGTTTATTCAAAAAGTTAATGCAAAAACGAAACACTTTTATAACTTCGGACAAAGTATTTCTCACACCAAATCCCTTTTGGAAAAAGAAAAATTATAAAGTTTGGTACAAGAATTTGCCGATTGAAATTAATGAAATTTCGAAATGGACTAAACTCTCAGCACAACGCATTGGTTTAGATGTCAAACGTGTCAAAATTACAAATCACTCAAATCGAGCGGCAGCAGTTAGCGAATTAAGTAAAAGCGGAATTGAAGAACAAGCTCTAATAAAAATAACAGAACACAGCAATTCATCATCAATAAAACCAATCTTACAAGTTGACAAAGAGTATCATTCAAGCATTATTCAGACAATTCCTTTGGAAAATGAAAAAAGTTCAACATCTACTACAGAAACGATTAGCTGTGGCACCCGCAGCGATATCACTGTTCCTAGTATGAATTTCAATAACTGAGTTTTTAATAATTGTAGGTACATTAAAATAAAAATGTGTTTATTTTTAATGTTTCATAAATAAAGTTTGCATTGATATGTTTCCAAATTTCTCATTCATTAAATTGTCCTGCCGAATTACACTCGAGGTTTGTATTGATATTGGGTATATTTGTGTTGTTCAAATTCTAAACTGTTTCCTTTAGCAATTTGACGAGAATAACTGTCAACTATTAAAAACACGACACCGAAGGTGAAGTGTTTTTCTCATTAAACAACCCAAATTTACCCGATAAAATAAAAAACCACTTGTGCAATTATAAGTGATAAAATTTGAAGAACGAGTTGTATTTGGGAAGATTATTTTTTTCAACAATTTTGTATTAAATGTTCAATATTCTCTTGGGTGATGCCACTGAATCGGTTTGTGTTCTTTTTTCAATAAACTTCGAAGCACAATTAGTTGTCAATAATGAAAAATTCAAAGTAAAATTTTGACGTTTCAATGTAAACAAGGTACTTATTATCGATGAGGAAGCAGTTTTATCAACAGTAAAAACACAAGAGCTTTTTTTTTATCGGATAAATTTCTCTTTGCAACGAAACAGTTTTGCCAATCACTCATTTTACGAGAAAAACTGACATGATAAAATCGCGACACCGAAGGTGGAGCGATTTTATCTAATGTCAGTTTTTGCGAGCAAATTTAGTGATTGGCAAAACTTTGAGTTAAAAAGAAATTTATCTGGTAAAAGAAAAGCTCGAGTGTTTTTTGGCAAGATAAATTAACGACAGAATATATGGATGAACAACAACAATAATTATCTTTATTAATACAATAAAATTCGATTATTTGAAAGTACAATCGAAACTTCACCAAAACGATTCATCTTTTGGGTTTTTATATCAACAAAGTTAAATAATTACCACACCGAATCAAAATAAAAGCAGTATTATGTTTAAAATTCAAAAATCTGACAGACTAATTGACAGTTTTTGCAGTTTTGCCAACACTTAATTGCTGTGAAATTATAAGTAACCAAACTTGCGACTCATTGTCATTGTGTAAAAGTGACGTCCGCTTACTAGATATTGAGGAAGAGAAGTTTTTATCCGATAAAAAAGGATGCACCTTTTTTATCGATGTCAAAGTGACAATAACATTTCCAGGTATATGACATTTTAACATTGGAGTTAATTTATCATATATAATACCACTCATTTAAAAATTTTGTGAGGTAAAATTTTTCTCTTGTATTCAAGTTTGTTGCTTTTAGGTAATTTTGCTGATGACATTTAATCCAAAATTTTTAAATGAGTGGTATTCGACATTCGACATGACTATTTCACGAGAGAAAAACTAAAAAATCAGAATTTTATACACATAGATTTGATATATTAAACGTCAAAAAATTGCCGCGACAAGACAAAAAATTGCCAGTTCAAAACCTTCAAATTTTGTCAGTTATCAATTTACTCTAGTGAAATAGTCAGTATAATACAGAATGATTGGCTAGAATAATGTATTGCTATTGGTTGAAACCACCAAAATGTCAGAGTTTGACAAGTGAAAAAAATAATCAATGTAATTCACACAGTTGCAGTGATAATCAACAGGAGTAAATTCGCGTTAATCCAGATTGCCATTTTCATTAACTCATAATGAATATCTGGATAAGTTGATGATTTTTGGAGAATGTGGAGGTTTTTTTTGAAAAACACATTTCATTCTGTCAGTCATTTCATAAAATTGAAATTAAAATTCGGCATATGTAAGTGTGAATGAATGGGTTGCAAGACTGACTGTGGAAATTTAAAAATTATCCATTTAAATTGTACTCAATTCAGGAGTCTAGACCCAATGACTTTGACCGAAGAAAATCCAAATATTTTGAATATAATCTCGTTCTGTGAATAATCACATTTTTATAATAATGGTGTCGTGAATCATCAAAATAGCCATACAGTGTGGAACAGCCAAATAGAATAAATTCGATAACGAATAAATGAGGGCGTGTTGGACACGTGGACTTGTATTTTTAAATGCGCATTTGAAAAAAAATTATATAGGGTGTGACAATGGCCAATACCAACTTTCTTTTTTTAAATGCAACCCCCTGTTTATTATTCATTTTTTGGCTTCTTCAGAAAATTCTAGACTACAATGTCCTATACGTATCTTCAACTGTTTCGGAAATATCAAATGTTTTTAACATTAAAAAAAGAAAATTATTTTATTTCACAAATTCGCTAAATTACATCAATACTTATTTCCATTAAGCTCCTGATATTAGGAAAGTAAGAAAAAACCACTCCTGCGTTCCTCTTAACTGATATGAAATGAAAAAAAATACAAAAACAGTTTTGTTTATTTTCGTATAAAACTCATAGCCTTAGCAACTTGTTGTCTGCTTGTATGACAGTAGTCATCAAATCAGTGTCAGTGCTATTGTGGTTTAAATTGCACAAAACTTCCTTTCTACAACTGGTTGGTCATGGAGATAACACACAGTTTCTCGCTTATCTCACGAAAATTTCCAAATTTGCCGCCTGTATCCCAAGGAACAATTGGCAAAATAGAAAAGCAGCTTCGCGAGCTTGGTGAGACAAATAAAAAGAGTAGCTGCCAATGCAGTAAGTGATGATACGAAATTGGATATTATGCTTGTTTCAAGAAAACCCACAGAATTCTGGTCGAAAAGCAGCCCCACTGTTCAACGTTATCCACACATCAGTTTTTCGAATATTAAAGGAAAGTAAAATGCTTCCCTATAAAATGATGCCAACTCAGGAGCTCATGGATGACGATTTCGATAGGAGAACGTATTTTTATGAACAAAAGATGGCAATGCTAGATAACAACGTGATCCAATTAGAAGATGTTTTGTTTTCTGATGATAGCACATTTACACTTCACGGTCATGTTAATCGTCAAAATTGCCGCTATTGGTCTAATGAGAATCCTCACTGGATAAGAGAAGAACATACGCAATATACTGAAAAAATTGATGTTTGGGCAGGAATTGGTGGAAATCATATCGTAGGTCCCTTTTTCATTGATAGCCACTTGAATGGAGATACATATTTAGATCTGCTCCAAAATAATGTCGTGCCAACTTTGACAAACTTATATCCTGATCCAGCAAATCCACAAGTTTCTGCCAATACAATATGGTTTCAGCAAAATGGAGCACCGCCCCATTACCAAATCAATATCCGGCAGTACCTGAACCAAATATTTCCAAATCGGTGGATAGGGAGGCCCGGATCGATAGAATGGCCAGCACGATCTCCTGATCTGACACCATTAGACTACTTTTTGTGGAGGTATGGTGAAAGTATTGTATACAAAACTGAACCCCTCAACATAGATGACTTAAAGAGACGAATCAAGCAAATCGACGTGCCCAAGTGTTTTTCCCAACACTCCCTTATTTATTCCATTTGGCTGTTCCACACTGTATCTGTTCAGCGACAATGCACATTGGGTGAGAGAAACTCTATTCCAAATAAGATGAAGAATCCATGTTTAAAAAGGCACGTGGACTCACTTTTATGATGGACCATAACGGGTGGGCGTTACTGTCTGTTTCTGAAGAATGAGTTACCAGATTTATTGGAGGATATTCCGTTAAACTGAAAAATAGAAATGATGTGACTCCACATAATTATGCAGGGTAACGTAGTTTTTAGTAGGGTTGTCTTTTATATTTTGCATATAGAGCTGAAATATAGTAGATAATTTTTAAAAACTAAATTTTTCCAAAGTATTCTCCAGAAATATATTTTTGCATACGTTGGAACCAATTCTGGAAGCAGTTACTCTACTCGCATTCAAAATAGAGTTTTTGAAGACGTTGACTACATCTTCTTATTCTTAATTTTTGGAAAAGTAAAACTGTTGACTATATAAAGAGGGGTCCAACAAGTCTTGCATTGAAAATTTAATTGTTTTTCGAGCTGCGTGGGAATTTGCATTGTCTTGGTGGAGGAACTCACCATCGATACTACATATCAACTTAGTTATGCGATGGAACAAAAAATGTTAAAAGGCGTTGATGGAGCTAAATTATTGATGATGTGTACAAAATCCCTGTCTATTTCCTTATAAATGTAAAGAACGCTTTGTGAAGTGAAGTCGAGATTTGATGATGACAAAGTGGAAGAGTTTTCTTTGTTGTCGGACAAATCAGTTTTTGAGAATTGGACTCATTTTTTTGGTGAAACAAAGTAGGTATTCATATAATAAAAATGTAATAATGGTACAATTTATGAGAAATAAAATTCACATTAAAAGGGATCTCCATTTTCACAGTGTATTTCAATATTTTCTGGGTTTAAAAACTGAATTATTTTTCGATCTGTATTGGCTTGGTGGAGGATCATTCGTCGTTGAGGGTTGGTTTTTCTATACTCAGCAATTACTTCCGGCAAACAAATCAATATTATACCAATCATCAATAACGGTTCTTTGATCTTGCAGAGGTATTGTTCTTTCATGACCCGCATTTGAGACAAATGTCGCCACCATCTTTTTGGAACCACTTCGAGAATAAATTCATTCATTTATTCGGTTGGGTTGTGCTCATCAGCCCAGGCACTTGAACGGAATCTTTATACCATTTCCCATGTTATCTACTTCCAATCCAGAAGCCTTGTGTTTTCTATGTAGGCTACAAGTTTGACTGGAGGGATTTTCAGGAGTTGTAATGGTTGTATAGTTTCCTCTCCAAAGTGCTTCCGTCTGAGTCCATGTAAGTTCTCGCAGAAGCAGAGTATGTGAGCAGGTGTTTCATCATGAAGATCACATTTCCTGTACAAAGGTTCACTAACTCTGCCCATTTTGTGCAGATGTCTCCTCGGGGTGCAGTGTCCAGTCACCAGGTCCGTTATTGTCTTCAAATATCTCTTACCCAGTTTCAATAGCCTGGTTGAGAGTTCCTTGTCTACCCTGTTCAGTTAACTCTTTGTATGGAGGTGCCCTGTTCAGTTGGTGTTCCCTATTTAGCCAGTTCCTCCTCGAACATTGTACGGTGACCATAAGTCTCCCGATTTCAGCCTCGGCCCTTACAAAAATTTCCAAAGGAGGGAGTCCAATGAGGGCATCCATTGATGCAGTCCCCGTGCTGTTCATTGTCCCGGTAATACCAAGGAGGGTTTGTCTTTGAAATGCAGTTAACGTATTCACTGCAGAGGACACTTCTGTCCTCCTCCACCAGACTATTGATCCATAGGTGATCGTAGGCCTTATTACAGTTGTGTAAAGCCAGTGAACCACCTCTGGTCGTATTCCCCAGTTTTTGCCCATAACTCTTCTGCATTGCCAGAAAAGCCTAGTCGCCCTAGTAGTAATTTTTTCCAGGTGTGTCTTCCAATTCAGTTTGGAATCTAGGGTCACTCCCAGATATTTAACTTCTTTGGATATTTCTAGTTCTTCTCCGAACATCAGTATTTCACCCAGCGGGATAACTCTTCTATTCGTGAAAGCAACTAGTTTGGTTTTTCGAGAATAGATAAGTTCCGATTAATTTTATAATGGCCTTTTATTGTAAACACAAATTATTAAATTTTCGTTAATTCTGCCCATTTCTCTGCCATCCATATCACTGTTGCCGAAACTAATTATTGCAACTTGTCGCGAGGTATAGAAATAAAAATTTGAATTTAGCCTAGTCTCCTGCTTTGTCTCTATGCTATAACGAGACACTCGAATGTGTTGAAAATAAGAACATAAAACGTAGTTTTTGAATACCATTATTTAATCTTAGAGTAAATAGTTCCCAAGGCTGAGTATACTTTATATTTTTGCAATAGATAACATTAAGCATGACTATCAGTTCAAGTTACAACTAATTACCACTAATTGAACTGCAGAAGGCCAAGAAAACAAAACGATGCTAATTGGAAGCATTTGTTATAAAGTGAAACTGTATTTCAGGTGGAAATTAACGTTATTGATTTATAAGTTGAGAAACTGGAGAAAACCAATCTTTTACTCAGAACAATAAAAAATTTCCAAGCGGCTTTGAAAGCACTTCGTTTTTACCGTGTAACGTCGAAATTGGTATAAAATTACCATCAATGGGAATACTCATCATAGTGTCTTTGGTCTGTGTCCCTGGCCAATTTCGTATGGATGGCAATGAAAAGGCAAACTCTCAGACTGGTGAAAAACTGTAAGAATCCCTAAACAGACTGGCAAGAGGCAATAAAGTGTCTCTAATATGGGTGCCGGCACATGCGGGGATTGCAGGTAATGAAATGGTTGACCAGTTAGCTAAAGTGCATATCTGCACAAAATGGGCAGGAAATGTGACCTCTATGATGAAACACCTACTTACATACTCTGCTTCTGTGAGAACTTACATGGACTCAGACGAAAGCATTTTGAAGAAAAAACAATACAACCATTACAACTACTGAAAATCCCTAGTGGCCTACATAGAAGACACAAAACTTCTGGAATGGAAGTAGATAACAAGGGAAATGGAACAAAGATTCAGTTTAAGTGGCTGGGCTGATGAGGACAACCTAATCGAATGAATAAAGGCAGACTCTCCAAACAAGTATTAGCTACGTTGTCTAAGACTTGGACTCTCGGAAGATTGGAAGTGTCGTTTAAAAGATAATTGACTGATTATGCTGATTAGTCCAGCACTTGTTTGGAAACATCGATTTACGCAAGTACGACAAGGATAATATGAACAACACCACCTGCAAGAAAGGAGAATTGTTCCCTCAGTCTCCTCTACCAAAACAGGTGGGCTAGTGTTCATCGCCCTTCTATTTTAGCCACTGTTGCCAGAAGCGCAGATTAATTTATATATAAATGATATTTGTGTTTTCGTTATCGTTAACTTTGTTTCGAGAGAATAAGAGGTCAATGAATAGGTGCCAAACTGTTTTGGTAGAGGGGACTGAGTGAACAATTTTTGTCTCTCTTCCAAGTGTTGTTCATATTATCCTACTTGTGTAAATCGTATACCGAACTAAGGTTTTTAGCAATCTCTATGGGAATGTACGTATCTATCGGTTATGCATGGGAGAGCAAGAAACAGCCTCCTACATTATCTTCGAATGTGAAGCACTCTCTCATTAAACATATAGACTCCTAGACTTAGAGCACCTAAGGGATAATTTCTATAAGAAGAGCTTAGAGAAAATACTGAGGTGTCTGATAAGGACTACTGGTCAGACTTCGGCCTCTTCACCAAGTGATCAAAGCTGAGGCTGGGAGGGCACTCCTACGCTTGAAAAGTTTGGGATATGTGCGATACGAGGAAGGGTGCAGGCACGTCAATAAGCTCAGGCTTCTGGGAGATGTCCCAGACCTGGCTCGAGCGGCTGATATCTGCCTGCGCAGGTACTCATTCGTAACCCCCTATAGGGTGAAGATCCGGAATAGGGAATTCTGGGAAAGGGAGGGAAATTCACAGCCGTTTGGTACACAGATGGTTCATCCTCCAGCGTTGGGGCGGGGGCTAAAATTTACTCCAGGAACCCAAGGACACAAGTCTGTGTTCCATTGGATAAGGGTGTGTCTGCATATCAGGCTGAGGTATACGCTATCTTGGAATGTGCGCAGATAAACCTAGACAGATGTTATACGGATCGACGCATAACCATATACACCGACAGTCAGGCGGCAATTAAGGCACTGAGTGGATATACCATCAACTCAGGGCTGAACTCCTTGCTGACCTAGCAAGGCGGAGCACAGTGTGGCTATAATGGATTCCGGCCCACTATGGTTTTGAAGGCACCGAAGGGGCGGCTACTCACTTTAACGGCCCGGGACCGACCTTGGGGCCTCTCAAAACAAACAATCCGTAAGGAGACAAGGAACTGGTTGAGAAACCAGCACTTTGCTCACTGGAGGGAGAACTCTACAGGGTA
Source organism: Lochmaea capreae (assembly GCA_949126875.1). Taxonomy (NCBI): domain Eukaryota; kingdom Metazoa; phylum Arthropoda; class Insecta; order Coleoptera; family Chrysomelidae; genus Lochmaea; species Lochmaea capreae. Next base: position 16,249,654 of record OX421407.1, on the reverse strand, counting down.
TCAGGTAGTCCAAGCTCCTATTGAGGGGATGGACTGATGGACATGCTAAAGCTGCTCTAGAACTACAAAGGAGTAGGTTAAAAAAGATAGCAGGACTCCTAACAGGGCACTGCTGTCTGAGAAAACACCTCTGTAACCTAGGTTTAGAGGAAAGCCCCCTATGCAGGGTTGGTGGCATTGCTGACGAAACGTCGGACCATGTTCTCCTCGTATGTCCACAATGGGCTGCGCTACGCAGGCGAATCTTCGGAGTCTAGGGACATAAGCAGGCATCCACTGAAGAGGATTGATTCCTTCATCGAGGGACTCGGCTTCATGGATGCATAAGTAGCAGGAATGGTTTGTCTTGGCTAAGGTTCGCCTGACTAAATTAGTAGTAGTAGTAGTAGTAGTAGTAGTAGTAGTAGTAGTAGTAGTAGTAGTAGTAGTAGGACTACTGGTCACTTCACATAAACCGTACAACCAACAGCACAAAAAGCCTAAAGGCTGAGGTTCCGAGGATTCGAAGCCTGTGACTGGAGGTACCTAACTAATCAATTAATCAAACGAAGATTGGAGTGAAAAAATCAAGATATTTATATGAACTTATAATAAACTAAGGTTTTGAAGCCTCCTGTGTTTAAATAATGTGTCTTTATCTTCACAAAAATTTAATAACAGACTTGAAAATGTTTATAACTAGTTACCGTAAACAAGTTTTAATTGAATGATATACTCCTATGCTTATGGGAAGGTACGAAAAGTTAAAATATTAAGCAAAAGTTACTAATTTCCGATCAGCTATATCTTTTGTAAGTATCACATCTAATACAAGTTTTTATTCTTTGAAATGAGTATAAAGTTCCAAGATATTTAATTTCCTCCGATGTACTTTTTCCAAATTCTTTAAAGAAAATGTGTTTACTTTTCAACCATTCATATTTAGAATTACCCTCTCAGACGATTCAACGATTATCCAAGGAAACTCGTAATCCTCACTTAAATCTGGGAAATTCTCCCAAATAATTTTGAAATGTGGATAATATGAAATGACATTTGAACTTGCTTTTAATGTTAAAGCAACTTGGGAAATGAATCAAAATATACGTCAAATCTACAATAATATCTGTTTCGTGGATAGCTAGAGTTATTCATGAGTATGAATAAATTTTGACGATAAGGAAATATATTCGTCGTTCAATCCGGAAGAATATTATATAAGCTACAAAATATTAATTATTTTTCAATCATATTAATTTTTCCATACAAGGGTCACTAGCGCTAAAAATTTGTTGCTAATTAGGTCATGTATAAAAAATAAACGGGAATCACATTATCGCTTGTTTGAGAAAAGAGACTCAAGAGAATTATTTTCAATTCGCTCAGACATTTAAACGAGCATAACTTATTCAAGCGTCTCTGATAGTCTTCAAAAATAAGTTGCTTCTATAAAAGCCAAATAGAGTTTTCGAAAATTAAGAACTCTGTATCGTTCGATCAAATGTAGTCTTACAGCCGCATACATAGTCGATCGCCACAATAATGACGATTGCACTGTGAATTATATTTTGGCGAGGCAATGGCAATGGCAAAATGTGCAAATATCAAATATCTCGGCTCAGAATGCACTTAGGAAATTGAGCCAGGATTCAAATGAAAGCTGAGGTAATATGGAATTCGGGAAAATATTACAGAGACGATTGTTTTTCATTTTGACCTTGCTAGGTTAGCCAAACCTAAAATTTTTATAAACTTTCTTGTCTTAGCATATCAAATAAGGGTTAAATTTTTTTCTAAACAATGTTTTTTATGTATTTTGGCATGACAGTTCCGAGTCCGGTCTCAAAAATGTTCTATCATGTTTCTTACGCTGGAAAAGTACTTACAAAGTCAACTCTCTTTTAACACACTTTTTCAGTATTATCGACAGGTACAAATATATCACAGAAATTAATAATTAGTTACTTTGCATAGTAGCACTAGAAAAAAAACGCAGTTTATTATCCAAGTTTGAATATTTAAATAAAAAAAAAATACACCGGAATATATGAATTTCTCAAAGGTTAACACACGTGCATGATACAAACAAATGAATTACGCATGATCTATCTGCTCGACGATGCTTTTAGCAGCTCAATGATGCCTATAGCAGCTCGACGATGCGCCAGAGAGGAGAAATGAATGAGATCGACTGTGCAAAGCAATACATGCGCTGTCCGTTTACCGGCCAGTTGCCAAAATATTCGCCGCTTGCCAGAATAAAGGCCGATTCTCATCTAAGCGGCGCAGCGCTTCAAAATGACGATTACAATATTGTTTGCGTGTAAATTAAATGCTACAGTTCTGACTTAAAGCAGAGCGGCACGGGATTTTAACGCGACCTGGAGCTATCGCTATCGAGCGAATTCGCTGCATAGCGAGCTGTAGTTAGCGAAGACTTTACTACTGTGCAATTCTTGAGGTGATTCGTTAAAGGGCGCCCTGAGAAATTTGGCAATACCGTAAATAAAGCGTTTGCTCATCTTGACGCTGTCAAATTATTCCAATTTTATGGTTATGTTTTATATATATCCATTTAAAAATGTTTTATTACATGGATCCAAACACTTTAAATAATGAATTACGCGGACGTGGAGGAAAAGCAAAGAAAAATGATGGCGGAATATTTGCAAGGGAAGGATGAAATGATTAGTGGTAGATTCAGAAAAAACTGTACTACTAAATGCTTCGAAAAACGAAATGTTTTAATAAAAGCCGCTTCATTCATTGTCGTGAAGGGATTCGAAGGATTGCGCGGAACCCGAAAATTTTGAACTTTTATGTCCGCCAGCTCTAAATTATCGATTAACATTAAATTCACAAGCTCATTTATACTCAATTTCTCAAACAGAATTACAATTTTCAGTATGAATATAAAGATTGTCTGGTTATCACGTACAAAAATGTACTCGCTGCATAACGAACACTATCAAGCGAATGCGCAAAGCAGAGTGCTCTCAAGAATAGTATTTTAACGAATTCGTTAGGAGGCGAGTAGCCTTGAGAGTTGCGGTCAAGAATTGGGGTCCAGGAGAAGCGTAGACTCGCGGCACGGATACTTAAAAACGCGCGTCACTGCCTGTCTACGGCCAAGTGAGGATTCCCAACGCGTCAAACGCAAGCTGTGACCTGAAGACTGAAGAGGTTGCAGTAAAGAATTAAATATGGTCGGGGAAACAGTTCATAGATTGATAGTACTTGTTAGCCTGAAGATATTCTATAATACTTGTAAAATTAACGTTCATCTAGCTGATGTCGCCTAAATAGTACCTATGTGGAATTTGCCTTCTTCTAGCCTTGCTCGAAATATATTGTTAACCCAATATTGTCGCTTCTTTTTTCTCTTTTTCTGTACATGTTCGTTACATACTGCAGCGTCAAACATGAAATCGTCCAACGATGAGAATGTTGAATAATCAAACATGTCCTTGTATTGTTATACACCAGCACTCAAACGCATCTGTTTCGTTTCTGCTGCTGCCAAATGCCACTCAGGTGGGAATATCCTGTATGAAATGAAGCTACACTTCTCGCCGCGCCGCTTCGCTCGGTGCCGCTTAGGTGAGAATCGGCCTTAAATCTATTTTAGGATTGAATTGCAATCGGGTGTTCTCGGCAATTTTGATGCGAGTCTTACAAAGTGAAGTTTTAGTCGAAAATATTTTTTGATATTGTCGACACAGAATCCATTTGATATTTTGCAGATTAAAAACTCTTTCCACATTTTTGAACTTTCGATTTTTGTATTTACTAAAATACTATATTAATGTTACTCAAGACACGAGGTTACCACTGGAAAATGTTTCTCCAATCTATGAGAAAAATAGAGATTTTGCAGCTTCATTGGAGCCTCACAAAAAGATAAACAGAAAATGTTATGGGTTGAATTAGCCCTCAAACTAAATTAATTGGTATTTGGAGAAATAATAATCCTTTTATTGATCTGCGCTATGAGGGTTCTAGTTGATTTAAATGAATAGTAATCATATCAACATTTTTAAGATGATTACTCTGATCTTACCTCTTATTCTTTAATCTAATCATATCAACATTTTTAAGATGATTACTCTAATCTTACCTCTTATTTTTTAATCTATAAAGTGAATAAAATAATACGTTTTTATATTTTTTAAGAAATTAGAATACGCTGGTTATAATATGTCAGGAAATGCCAAATAACATATACGTTTCCAAATAGGTAAACGAATACGACTGGTCGATACCTATCGAGTGAATCGACTCGTACTTCTACGACTAATCAAAAAATAGAATCGCTGATTGACAATTTTGGTCGGCTATTACGATCGTATCGTAAAATAGAATCCCGGTGCAGATATATCGCCAGCGACCGAATACCCATACGACTGTTATAGTGAAGTTTCTAATTTTTCCAGTCCATCAAAGAAGTGTAGAAATGAAAATAATATCGATCACCGGGTTAGCGTAACATTCACGGTATATGCTAAAATGTTTTCAAAAATTCTTAATAACCGGTGAAGTTACAACAAAATGTTTGCCACATATTGAAGATTATATGAGAATTAAACCTTTTTCACGGGAACGATAAAAACTCTTTTTGTTTTGGGTACTTTAAGATCAAAAATTTCATGTCATAATACAAGTATTTAAATTTGTTTTAGCTCTCCAAAATGAAGCTTATAATAATGTTAAATCTACTTGTTGTGATTGTGGTTTGCGGTAACTTTGAAAATTTCTATGAGTACATTGTAAATCGGATTGAAACCATTAATAAATATGTGAGGCCAACCAATAACTCATATATGTATTCAACAAACGATTCGAAGGTTTATGGTAAGTGAACAAGTTCAATTGATTGGCGGCGAAACCTGCTTTGTGTAATTTTATACATATTGAATAAGCTGTAGTTAGGTTGACAAGTGTATGGCGTGTTAACGAAACTCTTCCTTTGAAAATTTTTTGCAGTCTTTCCTATCCTAAGCTAAGGTATTTGCTTTGTTCCAGCTTCTTTCTCTTTCGTCTAGTAATCCTGATCTTAAAACCAAATTTGTATGATCTGCCCCTTCTAAGCCAAATTTTTTTTATCTGCCCTTCTCTATACGAGGATATATTGAAAAATGCTAAGCCTACTATAGAACCAAACAAAATTTCAATGTCAAAATATTTTATTAGATATCCGTTTTAGCCCAATTCGACGGTCTGATAAAATCATGTCATGAATTGCATCGATATTTTCGAACTGTCACAGAAACGGGCCTTCCCGATCGGTCATCATCTTCAATGGAAAATTTACCTCTTTTGAAGCTTTTTCACGGTCGCATACGAAAGACATTGATCACCAAGGGTATAAAGCATATCTTCGTAAATCTGCTTACCTCTTAACCCTTTTAAACACAGGTACTTGATGATGGCTCGATACTCCAATTTTTCGATTTTCACAATTTCGGTGAACATCTTTTTTCTTTTAATTTATTGCGTAACTCTGGTTTACTTTTTTGACGTCAAACTTCACACTGACACTTCTAATAAGTTATTGTTCGTTGCTATGGTAACGCAATATTTTGTTTATGCACGGAACTGGTCTAGGCTAACTAGATATCAATACATTCTCGTATATTACCAATTTTTGCTTTCCATACTCTTTTAACTGGTCTTTATTCATCAATACGTTGTAAATGACCCCACTATTACATTTATCGCAAGCGAGGATTATTAATTCGTTTCGTACACGATTAAATTCTCCAAATTAGCGAGAAATTGTCGACTGATCTGGTGCTTCATTGTCGAAAAAATGAAATTATTGAGCAAAAATTTTCTCGGCTCAATTCAATTTTTCGACTGACTCATCATCTTCAAAATTTCAGTTTTTGTACAGCTTCAAACGAAGCGGTCTGAAACTTTGGCGTTAATTTTGACATTTGATATTTGTTGACAGACGCCATCTTTGTAGCTATATGCTACACTTAAAAGACAACCCTTGTACAATATGTCACTGCCCGATTTCTGCACAACTAGCTCTACACAATATGAACAGAAATTCTATTTTTTTAAAATTCCTTCCATCATAAAATTTTAAAAATACCTAGTTGTAGATTGGGTTGTGTTACTTAATTAAAATCTTTACAAACATAATGATTTGCTTCAAGTTTCTAAAAAGGTGATTTAAATGACAATTTTGTTTTAGATGGGGGAACCTATGACTTCATTATAGTGGGAGGAGGATCTGCAGGTACTGTTTTAGCTTCACGGTTATCTGAGATAAGCCAATGGAAAGTACTGTTATTAGAAGCTGGTGGACCGAAGGATGAGTTTAGCGATATACCAGGAGTTTCTTGGTTTGTGCAAGTATCAGACATGGACTGGGGTTACTTCACAACTCCTCAAAAAACTTGTTGCCTAGGTAATATATATCAATATTGGCAACCAAGTCATTAAATTAATAAATGAAAGAAATCACTTTTGTGCCTACTAATATCTATGGATCCACGTCAACACCTAGCTGGTTTTCAAGTATTGTGTGAAAATTGATTAAGTCTTTATTATTCGACAAAACACCAATTTACTGGAAAATCGATTGGGATCAATATCCGACGATTCCAAAATCCTGTAATCTTATTTTTATAGTCCTTAATCTTTGAAATTTGCTCATGAATGAACAATAGAGGTCCGGTCACGTGAAATCCAGAATACTGTAATCTCATTTTTATAGTCCTTAATCTTTGAAATTTGAACATGAATGGACAATAGAGGTCCGGTCACGTGAAATTAAAATTGCTTTTGCTTGTAGCACCTCATACCCTTGTATTGAAACTTATAAATTGATATATTTTGAGTATGAGTCTTTTGTGCAATATCAGATAGTGAATTGTTGATTTCTCAATATGCCTTATTATCTGTACTCAGTAGTGTAGCTAGCAGCAGATCTGAGAAACACATTCAATTTTCAAGACAAACGTTGCAAAAGTTTATCAGCGCCTATACAGGGTGATTCATTAGTGTGATAAAGTTCAGTAGGTCTCTTATCATGGAAGATACCAAAGTAGATTATAAAAATTGTAGACAGCATTAAGTTTCGGAATAAGTTACAATGTTACATGCTGCTCATAGCTCGGCGTCAGATCAAAGTTATGTTGTTTAAGGGAAAACTAAAATATTCTTGACTTCCCAATAATAAAATATAAGGTTATAATATTTTATCAAGGATATTTTAAAAGTTGTAACCAATTTTTCGTCAAAATCGTAGGAAGCTCAACGCTCTGTATAATTGGATAGGAGGAAAAGAATAATAATCTATTATTTTTTTTTATTTTTTTGGGAATCAAACCACAATAATGTTTTTTTATTTTTTATTTCGACGTTTCGGTACCGTTGTCAAGATTAACTAATTATTTTTATTTATAAATAGTTAATCTTGACAACGGTAGCTGGAACGCTACCGAAACGTCGAAATAAAAAAACATTATTGTGGTTTGATTCCCAAAAAAATAAGAAAAAAGAATAAGTAATGCCACAAGGAACTTGTAGAAGATAATAATCTATTGTGCCAAAGATTTTTGAGGATTATCAAAATTTACAAACAAAAGTTATTTTGCGAATATTTATTTAATCAAATACATGGTTAGTCAAAAATATTACAAAAGTACATTATTTTCTCAGTAATTTTAAATGAATCATCCTGTACTTTATATCATTATCGAAGAGTACCATTACCATACTACTATTTTTATCAAGCATTTCCCAAATCTGAGGTTATTAGTCTTAGAGATAAGTTTTCCATACAAAGAATCAATTAGGCTGTGATTTGTGTAGACCTATTTCATTGTAGTAAAAATAGAGTTGTTTTTTTGTATATTGTTTCTAATTGCGTGTAAGTCTTCTGTAAACTAATATCTGGTGAACTGTTAAATACTTAAGCGAACCTTAGCATAGAAAAATGAAATGATTTCAAAAACTAATAAGTTTAGATACGCGAAATGCTTGCCAAAAAAATGGAAAAATGATAATAGTACTTGTTGCAACCTACATCGTTTTAAGAAGATTTATTCTTTTTGTTATACCTATTAGCCTAGATACCGCCTCCCTTGCCTCTCTGTCCTCGGTTTCTCTTCTCCAAATAAGTGAAACCGCACCCTTACTATGCCTTCGCAATCACAAAGTATGTGCTTCGTGGTTTCGTCTTGTTCCTGGCAAAACCTACATAGGCTGTCATCTGCTAGGCCAATTGTGTGCATATGCTTCCTCAGCCTACAATGCCCGGTCAGCATTCCCACCATCATCCTCGTCGTTTCTCGACTTTGACATAGTAGGTCGCGTGACAGTTTGGCCGAATGGCTTTTAAGGAATAGTTTAGCGTGCCTTTGTCCTGGGGTTTTATGCCACCAGCACAGTGGTGAGGTTTTTTGCAATTCCACAGGAAGGTTCTGGCCCTATCATAACCTCAGTCGCTCCCTGCTTGGCTAATTCATCGGCTTTTTCATTGCCTTTTATTCCTTGGTGACCTGGCACCCAGGCTAGGGTCACTCTATTATGACTACCTAGTCTGTTGAGGGCCTTGCGACACTTCCAAACCAGATTTGACGTTGTCCGATATGAGCTTATCGCCTTTAGTGCAGCTTGGCTGTCGGAGTAGATGACGATTCTTTGGTTAGCCACCTTCCGTCTCATCAACTCTTCTGCACAGCATTTCACCGCCATTATCTCTGCCTGAAAGACAGTGGCATGTTTCCCTAGGCTTAGAGAGATCATGCTCTTCTCTAATACCCCATATATTCCGGCTCCTACTCCAGAGTCTGTTTTAGAACCATCAGTATAATAGTTGAGATTCGCTGTTATGGGAGGCCCTGCCTCCCAGTCCTTTCTTTCTGGAATTACTACTATGTATTCATTTTTGAAGCTATATTGTGGGGCAATCTAATCCATTGGCATTCCCAGTATTGGATCTGCCTTTATTTCTTCATATAGCTTTTTATAGGCCTTTCCGTGTCCTTGACTTATCAGAGGAGGCCCCTGTAATAATTTGTGACTAACAGATCTTGCATTTCCTTGAATGAAGAAATGCAGTGGCGATAGGTTTGGTATTACCTCCAGGGCTGCAGTCGGCGTTATTTTTATGGCCCCTGTGATACTCAAGCAAGCTCGTCTTTGGATACCACTTAGCTGCCTCTGCGCTCCAGTCTGCAGTGTCCTGTATCCAATTAAGCTACAAGTCGAGAAGATATTTCATTCATTCCCGCACATTTTGGTCCAGACGAGCCGGATAGAAAATCTGTAGTTAGCACATGTAAGGAAGGATATTTTTGGAAACAAAGGTCAGTCCTTTAATCACCGAATTAATTGGGAGTCATTTTATTAATGGGACGCACAGTGCGTGCATAAATAAGAAGGTTACGGTATTCAAAGGCTGGTAATGAGGGAAGCAAGTTGTTTAAAAGGACTTACTTTGATAATTTAATAACGTTAAAAATAGGATCCGTGAATGGAGTTGTTTGAAGAATTAAAAACCTTTATAACAAAAACAGAAACTTTTGTTGTAATGATATATCGGTGGAGTTGAATGGATTTGTGACTAGGAAAATCTTTTGCAAAAAAATTATGACGAATATTGCAATATATGACAATCAAAAATAGAGGAATTAGATGTTGAGGGAACGGAAAGTGAAGATGAAAGTTTATTTTGGTCAAATAACAGGATCTTACAGGAAATCGTCAATGAAAAGTTTTTGTCAGTCTTTTTAGAAACTCATAAGCGTTGTAAGGATGGAAGTTACGGGTTGAATTACCTATGAGAGAAAAGTGATTATTTGAAATTGGAAAATTTATTCGATTCTGCATTTAAGAAATTTGAATTTTTTAAGAGAGGGCTTAGCAAAAATCCAGACTTATTTTTGGAATATAAAAAGTTTATTGATGAGTACGTAGAATTGGGACATGGAAAGTATATTTATTCAAATGGTATGGATATGGGAGATGGAATTAGGGTTTTTTTACCACATCACTGAGTAAATAAAGGAGAAAGCGTTGACAAAACTACAGGTTGTATTCGACGCATCAAATAAAACCTCAACAGGATGATCTCTAAATGATGTAATGTTGAAGGGTTGAAGGGTTGAAGGGTTTTTCAGATTTTATGCAGATTTATGATTTACATATATGTGGTAGTTACGGATATAAAGAAAATTAATCGGAAAATGCAAATTAAGAATTAAACATCACAAACCGTTTCTTATAGAACCAACTGTGCTCCATATTTAGCTACCAGGTGCTTGAATCAGCTAATGATGAATCAATCAATTATCCCTCAGCTAGCAAAAAGGTATTACAACAATGTTATGTGGATGATATTCGCCGTGGTTCAAGTGCCAATGACGAGGTAGAGGAATTAAAAAATCAGTTGTCAAGTATGTTAAAATTAGGAAGGTTTTCACCACATTAATGGTGCTCTAATGACGGGACTCTTTTGGATTCAGAAGAAAACATGTCAAATATCCAGAAGATGGATATTTGTGGAAATGGAGCACCTAGTGAGGTGTTAGATTTGGTTTAGCATCCTAACGAGGATTAGTTCAAGATATTATGTATCCCAAATTATGATGATAAAGTAAACGGTCACTGAATAACAAAACGGTTGGTGCTATCAAAAATTGTTCAAATATTTGATCCTATGGGATTTGAACGCACAGTTGTAACAGCATTATAATGCTTGTAAAATGAATTGAGATGACGAAATACCGTTGAATATATTAGAAACATTGATTACATTTTTTGGAAACATTTGCCAATTGGGAATGTAAAAGGTTCCCAAAGAAGTTTGTTGAACAAGTTCATGGGTTTGCTGATGCCTCTAAGATAGCATATGAAGCATGTATCTACATGAGGTCAGTTTATGTGGACTGTTATATCTAACCTACTATGCTCAAAATCTCGAATAGCACAGCTGAAGTCCATTAGTTTACCAATGTTAGAATTGTGTGGTGGTGTGTTATTTATGGACCGACTGGTGCATAACATTCCACTTACCAGTAATATACAAATTAATGACATATACTTATGGAAAGACCCAACGATTGTTCTTTGTTGGTTGAATTCTTCTTCACATCGTTGGAATACCCTTTTAGCCAACATTATGTCGGAAGTACAGGAATTGACAATAATTTGTGATTGAATTTAAGGTCTCAGGAAAATCTAGATGATTATATTTCTAAAGGGGATGTCCCCTTCTGAGATATTAAATACTGAAGTATGGTGGCACGGACCAAATATCTTATGTGAAAAGGATATAACAGCTGTTCTTTTAGAAAGCGCTGAACAACTGATTTATGTTCTCTTGATTATTTTCGTAAACTCGTTGATAGTTTATTATCAACTGCATTTAAAAGTCTTGTTCAACTGCCACAGTACGTACGCTTCCTGCCGGACCTTCTCCACCTTTTTTTGGCAAAAAACTTCCTAAAATTTGAAATTTTGTTTTGTATACATAGAAAATTACATTTACTTATTCATACCTGTTTCTCGTAACCTGAGATCAATACCCTCAAACATTCGTCTGTCTGACATTGCTCTGTTTGGAAAATGTTCTGCATAAAGCCTTCTGGCCTCTAAACAGTTTCAGGAAGCCAGTCCATACACTAAATGCATACCTGCGAACTCAATCAAAGTGAATTCTGCCATTGTAACTGTTAAATTAAGGACTTATGAATTATTTACAAGTACTGACTAAGAACTATTCTACACAACTTTTGACAACTAATCCTATGGTTACTTGATAAACGGTAAGAACTTTTTTGAAACGTTTTTACCAACTTTCCAATTTTTTTTATCTTCCGCTATCGTTAAATTATTTTTTTGAAGTACTGTAGGTAAATCTTGGACATCGTATTAATAAGTTAGTTTTACCTCGTTGTGTACTTATAAAAATGGTGAATGCGTAAATTGGTACGTAGTGCATTAATAAAACTGTACATATTAGCCAAACGCCTTATTTTATCGAATTCCAGCAAGAGTACCTTTTCGTTAGCTTAATGTGTGGGGAAGTCAATTTCGATAATTTCATACAGGGTGTGCCATCCCTGCAAAATTTTTGGATCACTAACCATTGCGAGTAGTCCGTCCCTGGCTTCAAGGCACTACTGTAAATCTGTTTACCTTTCAAAACTAAACATATACGTACATTATAGCTTTGCCGTAGATTTTATAAAGATCAAATAACTAGTACAAAAAATAAAAATAAAAACCAAATTCAAACTTAAAACTTTGGATGCCTATAACTCGAAAACGAGGGCCTGCATAGAAAAAGTTTATATGAAGTACTAACATTATTTTGGCTAAGATTATACGCTCCTGACTTTTTTCCCATCAGTCCCGGAATACCCTGTATATAGATAGTTTGAATATTTGAAATTTTGGATTAGAGTAGAGTGTAATCTGCTTATTTTCATACGTAAATTTTGTGCAGTTTGCAAAATACTCAACGTTAAATCTTATTACAGTTTCCTGTAATATTGTCGGATTTAATAGAGTGAATGTATCAACAGATGGCGAAAGGAATAATTATAAATATTCAACACTCTATGAATTTTTTGAAAAATGATATTTTTCAAAAACAGTGGCCGTTCAACTAAGGAGCAACAACTACTTCCCGTACAATATGCACCGCCGGATATTGAATTACACCCCAAAAGTCAAACGGGGTTGGTATATCTACAAGATATTTTAAAACCAACCTTTCTGGTTTGCAATTAGAAGGGACAACACAACTTGTAGACCGGTTTCGGCGTATTTGCGCCTCATCAGTACAAGGTATGTGGTGTCCGTCCGAGAATCTCTAATCCCGCACTGAAGAGTACACTTCAATCACAATCAATACATGTCTTCCAGTAACGGAAATGTAAAGATTGGCTACGTAGGCGACGTGGTTTATTGTCAAAAATTCAAGGTTTTTGGTTTGCGATTGGAAGTGAAGAGGGATTAGAGATTCTCGGACGGACACCACATACCTTGTACTGATGAGGCGCAAATACGCCGAAACCGGTCTACAAGTTGTGTTGTCCCTTCTAATTGCAAACCAGAAAGGTTGGTTTTAAAATATCTTGTAGATATACCAACCCCGTTTGACTTTTGGGGTGTAATTCAATATCCGGCGGTGCATATTGTACGGGAAGTAGTTGTTGCTCCTTAGTTGAACGGCCACTGTTTTTGAAAAATATCATTTTTCAAAAAATTCATAGAGTGTTGAATATTTATAATTATTCCTTTCGCCATTTGTTACTCAACGTTATTTTAAATGCTCCACCCCAAGCTACTATGCATCTAGTTATTGACTTTGCAAGAGCATTATACAGTATAGTTAGGTTTTTTCTGACATAATTTTTCTTAACTGATAAAATTTTCAAATTAAAGTTCTTTTCGCAACATATGTTATGTGTTCCGTCCATTATATTGATCTATTATTATTCCAAGGTATTTTATTGACGAACATTTTGTTAAACTCTTGCATTTGCATTTTTCTATTTAAGAACATTTAGTGTGAAGACTTTTCAAACAAGTTTGTAGGTTAATTTGTTATCGTTGGTGAAAAAGTAATATCTTTAGTTTTTTCAACATCTGGAGTTCGTAAATTATTCAAAAGCCACAATTTGATTCTATTTAAACCTGCTCTTTCACTAAATTCCATTAATATTAAGACAGTATTATGAGCGTAGCAAATCAAATGTCCTTTGAAATTGTTACTTTTTGCTGTTTATGTATATTAGAAATAAAATGGACGTAACACTGTTCCTTGCGGTATGCCGGTTTTTATTTTGAGCTCAGTAGTAAATATATTTCCCATTTTTACTCTTTGTATTGTGTTTGTTAAACAGTTTTCCAATAGATATTCATGCTCAACAGTATCGAAATCCTTGGCCAAATTTGAAAAGACTGCTATACATTTTAATGAGTTGTCCACCGTCGTTTTCAGGAGCATTTTCAGTATTAGAATTTTTAATAAAACCGGTACTGCCTATCTGTTATTATGTTATGTTTATTGAGGAGAGACATTAGCCTAACTTCAAACGTTATAACGCAAGCCTATACTTCGCATTTAAAAAATTGGGGGGTTGTACCTATCATTCGGAGAGGGTTGAAGAATATAAATTTATAACTTAAAGGTATTTGTCAAAGTAATGTAAGTCACCAAAAACGATTTTTAGAAAAAACGCGTTTCTTTTACGGATATGATTAAGAAAATGATGGACATACGTTTTTAAAATAGTTAAAAATAAAGTTTAAAGTATAATCTAGGCTTACTACACTTTGGCAGTACCTTTTTAACAATAGAAGCTTTACGTTCATTAAAAAATATGATTTTCACCAGAAATGTCACTTACGTTACTTTGGCAAAAATACATTGTCAAAAAATATATGGAATGTCATTGTGGATAAATGTCGAAAGCAAATTTTTTATGGATATTTTAATTTCTTTTGACCAGGGAAATATAAACTTCAAGTCGGGAAAATATTAAGGATTTTCATTCCCGCACAGTACTTTTGATTTCTGACCATGAATTTGATTTGATAAATATTTCCAAAATCAAACGCGTTCGTAAATTTTCATAATCATTGAAAATATTTTACTTTAATTTTTTTACTCCTATCCAATTATACAATAAACTTGTTACGATTTTGACGGAAAATTGGTTATAACGTTAAAAATACCTTGTATAATTCTACCATATATTTATGTAATGTGGACATGAAGCGGATTTTGATTTAACAGTGAAATATAGAATGTTTTATTTCAAAAATCATCTTTGAACTGGCACCCAGTTAAGGAATACCCTATAACATTGTCACTAATTTTGAAAAATATAGCTTAGTGCTGCCTACAATTTTTATAATACCTACCCAGCTTTATCACACTAAGCAATCACCCTGTATAATAAAGAAAATAAAAACTGAAAATGAATAATTTATATCTTTCAAGATTATGTCCTGGAGTATAAATACTGTATTTTGCATAAATCACGATTATTTATTTTTAGGAATGAAAAATAATCAATGTGTTTACCCAAGAGGAAGGGTAATTGGAGGATCGAGTACAATCAACGCAATGGCTTATACAAGAGGAAACAAAGCAGTTTTCGATGAATGGAAAACATTAGGTAACCCAGGCTGGTCGTATGAAGATGTACTTCCATATTTTAAAAAATCCGAAGAAATTGATACCCATACATATGATATTGGCTATCATGGTTTGGATGGTCCTCTTCATGTAAACGTAACAGCCCCACTAGATGTAACGACAGAATACTTTAAAAGAGCATTATTTGAAGTTGGAGTTGGAGAAGTGGATACTAATGGGAAGCAACAATTAGGAACGTCTAAAGTACCATTAAATATTAATTTCAACAAAAGGAGTAGCGGGTATACCGCATTTTTAGCTCCCATTCAAAAACAACGTACAAATTTGAAAATACTGTTAAATGCATTTGTTTTAAAACTTTTACTCAGTAAAAATAACGCAAATGGAGTTCTGTACGTTAGAAACGGTAAAATATTTAGAGCAACCGTTAGAAAGGAGCTAATTTTGTCAGCTGGTGCTATCAATAGTCCACAACTTTTAATGTTATCAGGTGTTGGTCCAGCAGAATCTTTAAAAAAACTTAAAATCGAGGTGATACATAATTTACCGGGGGTTGGGGAAAATCTACAAGATCATCCACATTTCACCTTCAATATTCGTACTAATTTAACAAGAGAAAACGCCACTTTCAAAGAAAATTTACAAAAGTATTTGAAAGGCGAAGCTCCGCTTACTTCTGGAAAAGGTTTTGAATTGATAACGTTCATTAAGAGTACTTTAAAACCTTATTGTGACATTGAATTACTTACAGACGTACCTTTTACACCAATTCCTAATCAACAAGTTTTATACAATTATAAAGATAACGCAACTTCCCAACTAAACGTTTTAACGGAACTTGATGTTTTAATAATATTGTTGACACCATTATCAAGGGGTAAAATATCTTTGAGATCCAAGAGTCCTTTAGATTTCCCCTTAATAGATATTCGATACTTTTCAGATCCCGATAATATTGATTTGGAAACTATGTATAAGGGTATCAAGTACTTATTCAAACTCACTCAACTAGAATCGTTGAAAAAAATAGATGCTAGTTATAGTGGCAAACAGCCTGACTGTGAACACCTATTAACTGATGATTGTAAACAATCTGGCTACCAAAATGATTGTGATAGAAGCTTTTGGTATTGTGCTTTTAAAACATACGGTGTCACAACATATCATCCGGTAGGGACTACCAGCATGGGTCCTAATCCCAAATACCACGTAGTGGATCACAAATGTTTGGTACACAACTTTAAAAATTTCCGGATTGTAGATGGAAGTATTATGCCCACCATTGTGAACGCTCATACTAATGCTGTGATCTATATGATAGCTGAAAAAATAGCTGATGACATTAAAAAGCACTATGGAGCGATATAATTCCAATTTTCTTTTGTTACGTCCCAGACTTATTTTACCTCTTGTATGTGTATTAAAACATGTTGAATCATTAAAAATTGTTCCATTATAATATCATGTCATTAGAATTTCTTTTTGGTACCGTAACATCACAATATTGAAGCATTATCTGCAGAACCACCATGCAGACATCCAAACAGTCATATAAGCAAGAAACTTGCACTATAATAATTTTACTATTAATAATCATGTTTTTACTAGAGAGTATGTTTTTTTTTTAAATAAAGTCTTTATATAGAATCTTGACAATTTTTTATTTTTATTTAATATTGCTACAATAGTATCGTTAATTTTCTAATAGAAGGAATATCTACTTTCCTGAATTTTCTTGCAGTTTCTCGATCAAACAAATTTGTTTTTATGAATGTGCTTCATTTTTTTATGACCTATGCAAAATGCCAACTAAATCGGACCAACTATTTAAGAGAAGTTCAGCTTGAACCCGATTGCAGCGCCACCTACCGAAACTGATTGTGAATCTAACCATCCAGTTAGGTACTTACTCAAACACAATTAAAAAATTTCATCAAAATCAGACCAACCGTTTAGGAGAAGTTCAGTATGAACTCGATTGCAGCGCCAGCTACTGGTACCAGGGTTTAAACATTTCGTAAGCTAGCAGTTCAATTCGAAAAATTGAAATTTGTTTCTGGAATTATTTTAATTATGATAAGTATATTAATAAATAATTTTGCATTTCGCACAAGATCGGCTGTAATCGCCACTACATCGTGGATACTTGAAAGGATGATGCCCGTTTGGTGCATTATATTAGTTAGTTAATTAGCTGGAGCCACACAGAGTGGACAGTTAGTGTATAAGGTGGAAATTATAGATAACTACATCCTACATGGAGTACGAATTACTCTTGCTGGAATGGGGGCTGGATAAGTCTTTGATCCGCTTTAGCGGTCAATAAACAAGTAAGATTATGGATATATATTTCAAAAATGTAGTGCTAAAACACTGATAACATTTCTATTATAAATTTGGACTCCTGCAAAGATACTCATTGCAGTGAAAGTAGATAAAGAATATTAATTTTTTTGATACCTATTGAAAAGCAGTTTTTTCTGTTAGGCAGAGTTAAGTATGAAATTGAATTTCAATTTGCATTGGAATATCTGAAATAGTGTTCCTAGAATTTTTATTTGAATAAGTAGGTACCTATATGAATTTGAAGATTACATCCTGTATTTTGTGTTATAGGAGACCGAGACATCCGCAAAAAGTCGCTTAAAATAGCAGTATGTAACCACTGAGTACTAATTGCTAAAACCACTTTCATCTTATGTTTTCCAGGTCGCTGAATACGAATCTGAAATTCCTTGTTAATAAACACAATTTATATTTTTTTGTGCAATATAATATATAATAAATAGTTTAAAAAAATATGGCTTTTTATTTCTTTTCAATTTCTATAAAAAATGAATTTTATTGCTAATTTTGTACTTTCATTTCACTATATTATGATAGTCCAATCAATATCTATCTTAGTCAAAGATAGATACTGATTGAAACGTCATCTATACTAAAGCAATCGAGTAATGAACGTCCTCAATTAACAATTACATAGTTATATTACTGTTAATAATCCACTTAATAATCATTATTAACTAGTTCCATTGCTATAATTAAAGGGTTTTATTGTGGTAAGGGAATAAGTCAATACTCCCAAACATTTTGTTTTCTAAGACAATTTTTTGTATGCGGATTTTAGCGCAACATGTATTATTTGTATATTGCGCTAACATGAATACTTTTTGTAAAGTATATCAAATAAATATTAAAAATGGTTCTAAATTTGTATTTCTGTCAAAGAGTTAAAGATAAGATTTTGACAAGTCGTTGTTGTTTATTATATTTTTATGTTATATTCTCTGGTTTCTTGGAGACCTTCCTGGACAACCAACATCTGGGTTCGATTTGGTCATACGGTGCTGTAGCGGAGTGAGAGCGACGTATCAATCACGTGATACCGGAGCGTTTGGAGTGAGAAAGTCTATCTCGAACGCGTTGGAGCGGATTTGAGTGTTTAAAAATAATGTAACCTCATTTATTTTACATTTATAATTTATTTATTTGGTTGTTTCAGTCTCTTATCAATTTTAAGACCAAAGCTAAAAAACTTAAAATTGAGTTGCTTTGATTTGCTTACTAAATATAACTATTTAAACAATATAATTATAGTTTGTTTAAATAATTTGCATAGTTTGTTGTTGTTTGACTACAGCCTTATTATATCTTAAATGGTATGTAATAGTATTGTTCGAGTCCGTTTAGGACGTATTTCACAATACCAGAAGAATTAACAGGAGAAATAAACATTCTTTTAATGCTTTGCTTCTGCTTAATTTGTCGATTATATAAAGAAAAAAATAACAAACCCTAAAAATCAGAGGAAAGTTTGTAACATTCATGCCCACTCCGATCGTGCCACCTTGTCGAGGTAGGGCATTAGGAGTGAACTCCGTTCACTCTAAAATCACAAAAACGAGCGCGGGGTGCGCCGCACTTTTCGCTCCAAAGGAGCATCTCGAACGGTTTTGGAGCGAAAAGAGCTTACGGAGTGAGAAGAGTGTACAAATCGAACCCACCTTCAGTAATTAGCTTCGTTTTCTCAATACTCCGCTTTCAAACTACACTGATAACGCACCAACAAACCTGACAAACAAACACTTCGTCTGATTGATGTTCGTCAGCTGTAACGAACTGTTATTCGTGACATCTGTCATCTGCGCCTTTTGCCGTTTAGCGAGTTTGATACAAGGTGCGTTCTAATTGACGATCGGCGGAGCTAGTAGAGTAGTGAACCGAGTATGAAAGAGGAGCTCCGAGCACATTTGTGAAATCGAACGTGATGGAGTTTGAATCCAGACGACATCACCAGCTTGCTAACCTAACCTAAGAATTGTTTTGTATTCGTGATAGATTTGAATTTGTTTTTGAGTATATGAGTAACATAACATCATAATTTAATAATAATTACCATTAAACCCCATATAATTCTTACTATAAAATATGAACAATTTGGAAATTCGTCTTATAGCCGAATTATTTTTATTTGATTCCGATGATGAAGATGAAAATAAAGAGAGAATACAGAGATTGGAAAAGATACAATTTTTCGTAGAAGAAACTGTGCCTAGGTACAATTTTCAGCAATTCAAGCAGCATTTCCGACTGACAAAGACTACTTTTGAGATTCTCATGGAAAACTTGCATTCTGTTGTTGATAGGAATAGAATGAGAATATCTGGCAATCCCGAATTAACATTGGACAAACAAATGTTAATATCTTTATGGTACACACTCACCACAGGTCGCTAGTTCCGCCCCCGTAAATTTGTTTGCCATATTCGGTTCGGTTTCGGTAATTTTGAAAATAAAAACAACCAAAATGTAGTTATGACAGGTGACAGTTGGGACAAAACTCGCCGTGTACCACCTTCAAACTAGGGGCACATCGAGCGAGCTCGAACTACTCTCTTTGTTTCAAAACGAATGCTATCGAGCACGCTCCATGCATAAAAAAAAACGCGAAAGTAGACGCGGAGCGCGCTCGGAGCATCTTGACCGTCAACTCGAACGCACCTACAATCGAAACAACCAATAAGTCAGTTTACGTGACGTTATGATAAAAACTGAGAAGTCAAAAATGTTGATGCTGAGTGTGGTCACTTGTATGTTGGCTAGTCACCACAGTCGGATAGGGACCAAAACCTAAAATATTTCATTGTTCTTGATAACGGTAGCTGCAACGCTACCAAAAAAAATAATGAATACACCGACGGAAGATATTTGATAAATTAGTTTATAATTTTTAGTTGGTATGCACCATCGATTCTAAGGAGGTTAAGCCAGTTTAAGCTTGAAATGCACAATATTGTTCTTTTTGATACAAGGGTAACTTTTGTAAAAGGTTGGTTAGATTTGATGAGGTGATGTCAAGTAAAAGCTGTTAATTCTAACTATTTGAACTGTTGTAAGTTTTCTCAACGAAATAAATGTAATTCGGAATTCAAATAACACCCAGCACATCCGAAAATGTAAACGTGATTACTCATAACTCATAAAACGTCAAACATTGTCACCAACGAACGTTTTTCACACAAAAAAGTTCCTAAATTATTCGACGTTGTCAAATTTCTATCAGTTAAACGGGTTTAGTACAATAAACGGTGCATAAGGGCGTAAGACATATTTGGCCTGTCGCCATATTTTGGACCAAATAATCCGCCTTTAGCGTTTGTCGCCCCAATAGTTATGAAGCACTCTGTATATCTGATCCAAGAAGCCCCAGCATAAATGTTTATAAACTGAAAATTTTCCCGGTAAATTAAGGTTGCAGATTTATTTATTTAAACGTAAATATTAACGTTGAACCCTTGAATATTAATTTCTTTATCAATGTTTCTGCTTAAATTATACGTCAGTTGTTATCAAATCCAATAAAAGAGAGTAAATATGTTGAAGTTTTGAATATATTGGGTGAATAAATGCAACTTGTTTGCGTATAAATAAATGTTGTAATTGTAAAAAAATACTTCAGGAACTTCTAGTACGATCAGTGAAGGATCTAAGATAATTTTGCATATTTGCTGCTGTTAGTAAACATCAAATAGAGTGATCTTTTCTTATTCATTTTTTTACGGCATATCCATCGACTTGGATATTTTATACACACGAAGATTTGATAGAACCCCTGCTCTAGCTGTGACTATGATCTCATCGATAGATGACATGATTACCAGTACCAAGTCTGTTGCCTTGCCTGGCTGAATCGCATATTGGCGAGGGTTGGTTGGTAAAACCTCATCTTTAATGTCTATGTATGCTGGTCTTTCCAACGTTTTAAACAGGAGTTACTTGGGCGTCATGTAATTTAGTGTTTCCAGCTTGGTTATGTAACGACTTTTATGATGGAATATTTATTGAATGTTATTTACTATTTTTGCAAAATGAGTTACCAGATTTATTGGAGGATATTCCGTGAAACGATAGAATCGAAATGATGTGGCAACAAGATAGCGCGGCTTCACCTAGTTATAGTAGGGTAATGCCGTTTTTGAATAATAGATTTCTTTGTTACTGGAAAAATACAGGACCATCTCTATGGCTTGCGCGATAACCAGACCTATTACCCCTTGATTATTTTCCATGGGATCGTTTGAAAGAACTTGCATACTCCACCACAGAATGTCGAAGATTTAAAAAATGGAATAAGCTTAGTATGTAGAGCTATTACTCCTGAAATATTGAGAGAAGGTTTTAGGCTTGTGTTAAAGCTGAAGGAGGACATTTTGAGCACATTCTTGAAAATTAAATGTAAAATATTAAGTTTAGTCGTGGTTGAATTCCGATTACTACACTGGCATTATGAGCTACGTTTGCAGTCACTTGAAGCTAGCTATCTATCAGATCGATATCACACTGTAGAAGTGGCTGACGGAACCAGTGGTAGAGACCGGAATGGATGTGGGATCCCGCAGGGAACTCTATTAGGTCCAATGTTATTCAATATTATTGAATGTATATAATATCAATGACCTATTTTCGATTTAAACTAAAGTAGTTGCCATTTTTTATGAAGGAGCTGATTGGGACAACGTGAAAACTTTAGCCGAAAAGGACTTTTCAAATATAAAAAGATGGTTAGATTCTAAGCCATTAAGATTAAACTTTGACAAAACTTATTATGTTCCTTTTAGTTGTTTAGTTGTTAACCACATACACTATGTCGTTGAAAAACTTCAAAGTATCTTTTATACATTTAGGTACTTAAAAAAATGTTCACCATCCCAAATAATACTGCCTAATACTAATTATAAAATAGAGCTTATATGAGCACAAGTCAAAGGTTATGTTGCCAGGAACAACAAAACTTTTAAACTTCAAGAAGTACGGAAAATTTCGATGGATTCATTAACGAATGTGGCTGCCGAAAACTGGCAAAGCGCCATAAAACATGTTATAGCTGAGGAGGGGAAAATGTGGGATCTTGACGACAATCGACGAAAGTACTGAGATCGAACCGTTAATTATTAACTTAGGACAAGACGATTCTTCAGATTTTTCTGATAAAGAATTTAGTTAATAATGCTGTATATATTATAGTTAAAGTAATGTCCACCTGCAATAATTTGTTATGATTTTTTTATTTTTCACAAGAATATGTGTGTATATAAATCTTAGTGCACAATTACTTTGTATTTTCATTATAACATTAATTATAATAAACGTTGAGAAAAAATTGTAAATAACCCTGTTCTACGACTACGGACCGTTTGGTTCACTGCGTATGCTTCATTTGCATTTTATTACCTATTGTTATTTGACCGATTACCAGGTGGCCTGGTCACAATTTCTTTCTTCTTAGTCTAGATACATTGTAAAACATAAATAAGAGATAATTTTTTGAGACACTCGACCTCCGTTTTCCGTTTATTATTTATAGGAACTCTATTACTATTACGTCACCTGTTACCATTCGTAGAGAAGTTTACAACACTTCATTTTCACGCTCCAAATTTTATTAATGTAAGTGTAGCCGTTCAAAAGATACGAGGTGGGGAGGGTACTTTTGAATAGCACTGTATATGTTTTGTTAAAAGATTTTAATAATACATGGAAATGAAAGTAATACCTACGTGTATTGTTATCTTAATATGCTGAAAAAATTCGTTTATAGATTTACGCCTATTATTATTGTTGTATAATTTCTTTGGTGTTTCGACCTCGTTATTGAACCTGTATTGAATAATTTATTTCTTTTCAAAGTTATCAATAAATAATATTTTATTATTACCACCCAAGGATAGTAAGTTGACTTACAGCCTGTCGTCAATGGCAATCGATACCGTTTTGGTAATTGTTACTTACGTCCTTTAACACAATGTCAAATGCGTTGTTTACAATATAGAGAGGAGGAAATAGTATATTGTGCAACTAGTGAGAAAAATGCTTTTTCCACGTGTTACACCCTATACTTTTTCTACGACTGCTATGGAAAATATTTCTTTTCTGGTAATAACCCTAAGGTGACATTTTCTGCTTTTTCTGTTATTTCTGGGGGTGTATTTTCAAACTCACTGTCGTTGATGTCCATAATTAGGTACCTACCTATTTTTTTATATTGTAACACAAAATTTTGTTGAAATTTTTTTAAGCTTATAGAAACACCTTCTCTCTACTTTTAAAACACTACTCTGTACTTTTTAACGTTTGACGTTTTATGACAGGAGTCCAAAGCATTCTATGATCGAGAATTGTGTTGATTCTCTATCGTACCATGGGAAAAAATCTTTCACACGGCTTAAGCAAAGTGACACTTTGTAGTTTCGTAAATTGTGGAAAAAGAACTATTTTGCATAGCAGTCGTAGAAAAAAGATATTTATTAGGATGTTACATTTCTCATAGGTTTTATCCATATCAATTAGCAGTGCATCAAAGCTTGAACAGTCGTTATAGTCCAATAAAAAAGTCCGAGATTCTGCTTGAGTGAGCTGCATGGCTGGGGTTGTGTTTTTTAAGGTAATTTGGGCACGCCGAATCGAATGGCACCACTCGCAGACACCAATTTTCCCGGCGTATAGTGAAAATCGCGGAAAATTACTTTGAATTCGCGTTTTCTCGGTAACTACTGGATTTATCGAAAAAAGTTTCGAATAAATGTTGTAGATCACAAAATTTTACGTCGAAATACTGCCTCACTTTTTAAATTTCGTTCAGAATTGTTGGTTTTCTCGACCATTTCCGAATTCGCTGGAAATCCGACGGGGAGTTCCCGAGCCGCGACAGCTGACGCTGCGCAGTGAGCCCGCAATTATATAATGAAAATTTTTCTGCAATTAAATTGTTTTTCACACATACGTAGAATTATTTCATACGCGCAAGTCAATTCTGTGATATGGAAATACATCGAGAGGTTGGGTTGAAGGGGAAAGGAGAAGGGTGCGCAGTAGCTCACTGCGCAGCGTCAGCTGTGGCGGATTTCCAGCGAATTCGGAAATGGTCGGGAAAACCAACAATTCTGAACGAAATTTTAAAAGTGAGGCAGTATTTCGACGTAAAATTTTGCGCTCAACAACATTTATTCGAAACTTTTTTCGATAAATCCAGTAGTTACCGAGAAAACGCGAATTCAAAGTAATTTTCCGCGATTTTCATTATACGCCGGGAAAATTGGTGTCTGCGAGTGGTGCCATTCGATTCGGCGTGCCCAAATTACCTAAAAAAACGCAACCCCAGCCATGCAGCTCACTCAAGCAGAATCTCGGACTTTTTTATTGGACTATTATAACGATAGAAGGTTGGATTAATTAATGCAATCACAGAATAATCCACAAATGATTGGAGATGTTTAGCGTCATGGTCAATGGTTGGAAAGTGTATGGTGCGGTATTTCCCATAATCAGGTGTCAAATGCAGAATTTTGAAAATGTTGTATAAGGACTTGCATTTCTTTCTTTAATTCAGATGCAAAAACAAACATTTCTTCATCTAAATCATTGTGCCATTTAATAAACGACTTACAAAAGAAACGGGAAACTGCATCTGCAGCTAATGTCAAACCACGGATAGCTCTCGAATATTGTTTTCCCTGCAACATCGTTTTACAAGTAGCCTCGGCGTAAACATCTGTTTCGGTCAAAATAGTAAAAAAACCGCCGTCAATAAAAATATGGCCGATACTGGCAATTAGAGCCATGTTAAGGTGCATACCTCCAAGAGTCAATAGACACACACACATCCAAAATAATATCTACCTAACCGCAGTTAAAACAAAGACTTTTAGCAACTGAATCAAGTTATCGGCCAAATTTGTTAGGAATAGACAGGTCGCATTATGCGTATGCGGGAAGCGGAGAGATGTCTGCTCGTTAGAAAGCACAGTAATTAATTAAACGCGGCTGCAGAAACTTTCAAGTTTGCGTATTTATTGCTCAAAAACTATGATACTTAGAATAGTGATTCTTGTTTTAAAAACTTTTTTGAAGCTTTAGCGTTATTTGTTACGCAGATAGTTTGGTGAAATTTTGAAAAATAAAAAAGTTTCTTGATTACTGAAAATACTGCTGCAAAAAAAGTAAAGATTAAAGTTTTGTCTAGCTTTACAAAAAAACTAGGTTTTCTATACTAATGAAACTAACACAGTAATCTCCGCTTACGTTTCTTCTGCCGATTAAAAAAAAAAGTTGAAAATATCTTGTTTAATTCCGGAGATATCGCGAGGTAGGTGTGAAAAAGTAATAAAACATAATTTTGACAGATTTTTGACAAATTTCGCAATAAAAAGTGTTGTCCCTATTAAAAAATGTTGTAGTTGCCGATTTCATATGGCCAGGGACCTACTCCATCATTTTGTAAAGACCACATGTGGTTGTACCTAAAAAAAAAATCGAAAAGGAAGCGACTTTTTCTCCGTTTTTCAGTCGACTAACTGGTTGTTATCACGTTTTCGCAATTGAAGTGTATAATTAAGTGATGATAAATCGTATAATTTCAGTCAACAACTTATAAATAAGTGAGTCCTTTTCAACGTGACATCAATTTTGTTTTCAAAGCGCTTCTTTGTAATATTTATAAATCATCAAAGAACTAAATTTTTTCGTAAGTATTTTTTCAAAATAATATCTAATAAATATTTTTGATAATTAAAAACAGAAATAAGTGTAATAAATAAAGTGTACGTGGAAAAATGGTCCCTCCATAACTTTAAATGATAAAAATAATCCATAGTTTAAGAAACGTTAAGGTGACAAGTGAGTATTAAAAGTAAGGTGAATATAAATGGCGAAATCACTTTTCCACTAGGGAAAAATATTTTGGAAATGTTAATAAAATGTACTAATATCGGTTCATAATATTTCAAATCACGTGGTCATCCGATCTGGGCCCTTCCTTTCCTTCTCGTTAAATTAACCAATTGTCATTATAATTGCGATGCTGTCGGATTGTCATAATAACCTTATTTCTAATAGTGTTGACCCCTTGTGTTGAGTTTTGAAATCACCAGCATTTTATTGTTTCATTGACTTACTACATAATAAAATATTGCGTTTTGGGCGCTGACTGAAACATTTTCATGAAAACAATTTTTGAAAACTACGAGAAGTTTGTGTTCTTAGCAATTACTAATAAAATAACGCAGCTTATTTACTACTTACAATAACTGAACGATTATTGAGATTGGCTGATTATAACTAGCTTGACCATCATTTTGTTGAATAGTTGAGGTAATTACCTGAAAATAAAAGAAAAACAATATTAGCAAAATAATTTGCCTGAATAAAAATAAAGACTCATTGTAATATCATATCTATTATATTGATGATTACAATTATAACTGACCCACAACAATAAACAACAGTTATGTGGCCTATTTTCCGAACGACAGTGTCTACTATACAGTGTGCAACACCCAAATGGAATAAATTCGATAACGAATAAATGAGGGCGTGTTGGGAAAAACGCTTGGACACGTCAATTTGTATTTTCAAACGCGTTTTTGCATTTTTCGAAAAAAAAAATTATATAGGGTCTGTCATGTGACTGTGGCCAATACCAACTTTCTTATTTTAGATGCAACCCGCTGTATATTATTTATTCTTTGGAACCTTCAGAAAATTCTAGACATAATTCATGTACAATGTCCTATACTAACTTCAACTGTTTCGGAAATATTAAGTTAAAGAAGAAAATTATTTCATTTCACAAATTCGTTACATTACACTCAATACAACTGTACGTAATAATATCAGAAAAATGGTCATGTAACAGAAATGCACGAAATAAATGATTGGTTATGGAGATACTACACGCATACAAATGGATGTTTCTCGCGCATTTCACGAAAAATTTCCAAATTTGCCGCTAATTAGCAAAATAGAAAAGCAGTTTCGCGAGCTTGGTCACGTAAGGCAGATGAAAAAAATAGCTGCCAAAGCAATAAGTGAGGATACGAAATTGGACATTATGCTTGAATTTTAAGAAAACCCACATAATTCTGGTCGAAAATCCCACTGTTCAACATTATAGCCACACTTCAATTTTTCAAATATTAAAGGAAAGTAAAATGCATCCCTATAAAATGATGCCAACTCAGGAGCTCATGGAAGACGATTTCGATAGGAGAACGTATTTTTGTGAACAAATGATGGCAATGTTAGATAACAATGTGAACCAATTAAAAGATTTTTTTTTTATGAGAGCACATTTACACTTCACGGTCATGTTAGTTGTCAAAATTGCCGCTATTGGTCCAGTGAGAATCCTCACTGGATGAGAGAAGAGCATACGCAATATCCTGGTGTAAACCCCGAAGTAGGAATGAGTCAATTAAGACTGCGACTGTGGCGGGAAGCGCTTACTGCGCTACCTCTGCTGCAGGCGGCCTGTGATGCAATTGAACCAAGGTTTGTGTTTAATAAACCCTACAAAATACAAATAAAACAGCACACAGAGTCATTAAGCATAAGGATTAAGTGGGGAATGGGAAAAAAACACCAGCGTGGTACAAACAGAACTGGCTGGTATTTCAATTGCCACAAAGGAACTAACCAGAAAAGGAATTTCTGGCATAAACATAATAATCTGCACTGATAGCAGACAAGCTCTACTAGCCTTGAACAAACAACGTGTTACATCAGGGCTAGTATTAGAGTACCATCGATATTTAGCGAACGCCTCGGTAGATAACAATATCATCCTGAGGTAGGTTGAGGGGCACGATAGGAGCAAAGGTAACCGCATTGCTGATTCTTTAGCCAGGGAAGCAGCTGGACTAAGACCTAGGCTTCGAAATCCAAAGGGTGAGAAAGACGGTAAGAAACATCACAGATCTAGACCTAGCTGCGGAGCAACTCCAAGAAGCTTTTGTGTCTACATTCAATAGTAACTGCCCCGAAACTACAAGGAAAACCAACAGGAATGTTCCCGGGTGGAATAATGACCTTGCAGCTTCGAGGGTGAAAGTAAGAAAGCTCTTCAACATGGCAAGCAAAGACGGAGAGTGGACCAAAAATATAGGAAAGCTCTGACGTCATATAACAAGGCTTTGAGAATCGCTAAGAGAGACTCGTGGAGGAAACAACGTGAAGAGGTAGAACAGACCTCTGAATGTGCTAGACTCCATAAGATACTCTCCAAAGATCCTCAAAGGACAATTAACTCATTGGAGACAAGAAATGGGAGATATACACAAAACGGGAAGGAAACTCTGTTAGAACTTCTCGAAGTGATGTGATTTTCCGGAATGCAAAATAATTGATGAACCACTGAATACAGAACAACATATGGTCTCGAGGACTCCAAACCGGGGTAACGAGGAAAGTTGGAAAGTATCTAGGGTAGTGGTGAATCAAAGCAAAATTAAATGGGCAATAGACTCATTAGAGTCATATAAATTACCGAGACCGGACGGGAATTATCCAATTATGCTGCAAAAGGCAAACAGTATTATACTGAACAGACTGTGTACGATCCTTAGAGCAAGCATGGGACTAGGGTACATACCAAAGGTCTGGAGAAAAGTAAGGGTGGTCTTTATTCCTAAACCTGGGAAAACAGGAGACAATAAAGCAAAGTCCGTAAGGTAAGACCCATAAGTCTGATGTCATTTATACTGAAGACATTGGAAAAACCGGTAGACATGCATATTAGACGAGGATCGTTGGTAGAAAGACCTATAGACCTACATCACCTAGTACAAGGGATAGAATATGCTCTCGAAAATAAGGAAGTATTATTAGCAGCCTTCCTTGATATAGAGGGTACCTTCGACATCACCTCTCTCGAAGTAATCACGAAGGCAATTCGTCAAATACAAATTGACGAAACAACCTGCAGATGGATAGAATGCATGCTGAAAGACTCAGTGATTTTTTCAACCTTGATGGGTGAAACATTATCAGCCCGAGTTTCAAGGGGGTGTCAGCAAAACAGTAAGATCAGGACACACATCCATTGAGGACATCGTAAGTGAAGCAATTTTAGATATGAAAACAGACTATATGGCCACTAAACTTCTCCCCAGCCCTAAATATGAGGTAGAGATACCCCACAGAAAAGACTGGCAAGACCCAATAAGACTGAAGCTTCCTCTAAATAGCCGCAAGGTAACATCCAGACTGGTAGAAGAATGCCAGAAAGAGTTGAATGAACTGGCAGACCACAGTAGAGTAATACTAGTGTGGGTGCGGGGACATAATGATATTTCTGAAAATAAACAAGCTGATGAACTCGCGAGAAGAGGTTCAGCAACCACACGTTGGACCAGAACCAGTTCTTGGGACTACAAAGAAGGTAGTCCGAGAACAAATACGAAAATGGGTACAACGCCAACATAGACTACAGTGGAGAGACACTCCAAAGCAGATACACAGTAAGACCTTCATAGGTGATATATGTGTAAAACGGGCTGAAGAACTACTGAATGCTAGTAGGAACAAGCTAAGAATTATTACAGGTTATCTAACGGGTCATGCCCCGGTAAAAAGGATCATCTGCATAAAATGGGGCTATATAACGTTTTGGTAATGGACTGCCTAAGCTCTGACGTCACAACTTTTCCAAACAAATCGATAACGCGTGTAAAACGTCATAAGAGATTTTTAATTTGCCGTTTGCTGTTGATTTAGTTATAGAGTGATCGTTGTTAGAAATAAGTAAAAAGAGATCAGTTGGAGACATTTTTACACGAAAATCTGCAAGGTAAGGTTACAAATTTTACTAATAAATGTGGTTGTAGAAAAAATATTGTGTACAACGCAATGCACTTGGTGTACAAATTATTATTTCCGCACGTTGTGCAATAAAGTAGAAGCGTGCGGAAAGCTATACTCGTAGAAAAAAACTCTTTAATCATGGAACGTCACCTCCGGCTAAACGCATTTTGTTCAGTCTAAAAGGAACGTTTATACTAAGCGACATGTGGTGCGAATTCCTAAATAGAATCACTTCGGTCTCTTGTTTATTTAGTAAATACTTTTTCTAGATAACATCAACAGGTATTTGTTAAATTTTGGGAGTTATTTTAAAGGTTGGATGGAACTGGTTGTTATCACGTTTTTGTAATTAAAGTGTATAATTAAGTGATAGTAAATCGTATAATTTCAGTCAACAACTTATAAATAAGTGTGTCCTTTTCAACGTGACATCAATTTTTTTTCAAAGCGCTTCTTTGTAATACATATTTATAAATCATCAAAGAACTTAATTTTTTCGTAAGTATTTTTTCAAAATAATATCTAATAAATATTTTTTATAATTAGAAACAGAAATACGTGTAATATGTGAAGTTTATGTTGAAAGATGGTCCCTCCATAACTTTAAATGAAAAAAATAATCCATAGTTTAAGAAACTTCTAGGTGACAAGTGACAAGTTAAAGTCTTAAAAGTAAGGTGAATATAAATGGCGAAAGCACTTTTCCACTAGGAAAAAAAATATTTTGGAATTGTTAATAAAATGTACTAATATCGGTTCATAATATTTCAAATCATGTGGTCATCCTTCTCGTTAAATTAACCAATTGTCATTATAATTGCGTTGCTATCAGATTGTCATAGCAACCTTATTTCTAATACTGTTGATCTCTTTGTGTTAAGTTTTCAAATAACCAGCATTTTATTGTTTCATTGATTTATTGATTTTGTCCACGACCACTTAATAATAAGTCAATATTTTACATCCTAATAAAAGGTATATGGTACCCATATATCTACTAAAGTGAATTATGGTCCATAATTCACGCTTTTGCATTTAAATAACATGCCATGACCACTCAGCACTCACAACATTTCGGTACATAGGTCACTAGAGATGGGGGTACAATATGAAATAAACTATTAAATCTGAGTATTCTGTTTAGAAAATTTGTTTCTGAAATATATCGTATCGATAAACTATCGAATTTTTTAGTATTGATACTTTCTATAACGATATTTTCTAATATTGATATTTTTAAACACTATATTTATAACGGTACGGTGTATCGATACTTTACACAGTCACATTATTTGACGTACTCTAGAAATTTATCAATTTTGACGTTAGAATTATTTACTTCACTTTTATTTAATAAAGGAATCAAGGGTCGTGAACAAAGTATAGTATTCTACTCGCAATTCATTCATGGCCATTATTCAGTAGAGTGACGAATGGCTATCATAAATTGCTCGTTTAATAATAAACTATAATACAAAATAAAATATTGCGTTTCGGGCGCTGACTGAAACTTGCAAATAAAGTAAACATTTTCCTGAAAACAATTTTTGAAAACTGCTACAGGTTGGCAATAGTAGTTTGTACAACTAGTGCGCAAAGCGACACTTTTCCCACGAGCGCAGAAGTTGTACACAATATTTTTTCTACAACTACATTTATTAATGAAATAAAAACCTAAATTTATATACTTAGGTATTTTATTAAAACTTTGAACAGAAAGAACATACAAAATGAAAATTTCATATGGAAAAATCAGTTGAGTGTATGTTTAATAGTGAAAATATGAATGATGAATAAATAAATAATCAAATAAATAGTTTACTTATTTTTGGTTTCAATTCAAAATTTTTACACCCAGAAATTCACTAAGTATAATAAATATGTTGAATTGTCAAAAAAAGTTGACAGGTCATAGGTAGCCTTGTTTGACATTTCGGTGAGGAAAAGTGCCATAGCGTGTACTTTTCGCATTACTTTTCCAACAGTTATCAAAAGAACTAAGAAAAGGCCTGCTTTGCGTATAAAAACTTGTGTAGAAAAGCGTGTTTTGATAACGTTGTAAACGCAGTTACCGGGAAGAGCAGGCGACGTACATTCCGCATGCAAAGTTTTGAAGGTTGTGAGGCTTACGAGTTCTGCAAGCGAAGTGAGCTCTTGCAATCCGCATACGTCTTTGCTACGGCGCATCGGTCGTTGCCAAACTTCCGACTGCCAAAATTAGTTTGCCAACCTGTAGAAGGTTGTGTTCTTAGCAATTACTAATGAAATAACTGAGCTTATTTACTACTTACAATAACTGAACGATTATTGAGATTGTCTGATTATAACTAGGCTGACCGTCCTTTTGTTGAATAGTTGTGGTAATTACCTGAAAATAAAAGAAAAACAATATTAGCAAAATATGACAATGTACATGAATCATGTCTAGAACTTTCTGAAAAATCGAAAAAACAAATAATACACAGGAAGTTGCATTTAAAATAGGAAAGTTGGTATTGGCCATTGTCACATGATACATCCTATGCGCATTTAAAAATACAAATCGACGTGTCCAAGCGTTTTTCCCCACAAGCCCTCATTTCTTCGTTATCGAATTTATTCCATTTGGCTGTTCCACACTGTATGAACGAAAGATAAAAAGGTCTAATGCCCGTAAGAAATTTGAGCACGCAGGTTTTGCATAACTTTAAGAACAACACAATTGTCTCGCTTGTTGCACTGCTGCAGCTTAAGCATTACTTGAGTAAAGGAACGCTTAACTCATTGCATACATGGCAACACTGCGAAAATCTAGTAACTTACTAGTGGCTCTTCTAATTTGACTTTGTATCGACTGTACCGTCCGCGTAAAATATGTGAACGGTTTACCTATAAATACAAAGAAAACTACAAACTCCAGAAACCAGCAATTATGACCAGCGCAGGCATATCACCTGCTAGCAAATGATTCATGAAAGACACGCTGGTGTTTCTGTAATAATAGTTGATCATTTGACCTTGTAGGTTTCCTTATTAGGTAATATTTTACTTATTTCGAAATTTCAGAGCTTCCTCTATCAATCCTGAAACCCGTAAATAACATTGCTTTATGTCGTTGAAATAATCAGATCGACTGGATACCATATTTGGGAGTCAAAGTCTATTATTTCGAGAATATCGAGGAAATAACTTCGAAAATGTCTGACAAGTTTATCAAGTTAAACCAGCAGTAAACTGCTATTTTATACTAAATCTAACATAAGTCAACCCAATCGGGAACTTAATATTAAGTCCTCCTTAACTAGTTCAAGGAATACTTAGAGAACGGTGCAAGGCAACGTAGTCTTTTTATTTTGAGACCGACTTGAAGTAAACGGAGCAAACGGACATAATAATAATAATAAAAAAATTATATTGGTCATAGCATATGTTGCTATGACAGACAACACTCACAACATTCCGGCACATAGGTGACTAGTGCTGGGGGTACTTTATGAAATAAACTATTAAATCTGCGTATTTTGTTTAGGAAATTTGTTTCTGAAATATATCGTATCGATAAAATATCAAAATTTTTAGTATTGATACTTTTCATAACGATATATTTTCTTATATTGATATTTTTAAAACAATGTATTTATAACGGTACGGTGTATCGATACTTTACATAGTATTGGCCACATTATTTGACATATTTTGACGTTAGAATTGTCAATAATACCAAATAAAAAATTATTACTTTCCGTTCTACACACACACACACACACTACAGAAATCAAGGGTCGTGGACAAAGTATAGTATTCAACTCGCAATTTAAGGCCATTATTCACTCGGGTGACGTCAGCCTGCGTGAATAATGGCTATCATAAGTTGCTCGTTTAGTAATATAGGTACTATATTCTAACATATACATATACATCACATAATAATAATATAATGTATTTATTCTAAGATATCTATTGATAACACGCTTCACTAAATACGATAATTTTACAGAAAACTGAAATAATAGGTGCTTTAATTACTGTTAATTAACTCAACAAATGACAAAAAAAAATGCCGAGCATAAAATTAAGGTAGTTTGAAGTTATTTTAGGAATCTTTATCTTTTCTGATTTTTTTTGTTTTCAACATAGGTAATTGGCTACATGAATAATAATAATATAATAATAATAATTTATTCTTAAAAGGTACATAGATATTTTTCATTACAATAAAATTAGAATAAATTGATACTCAATAAGTACCAAGCACTTGTTTTGAGAATTATCAAATACAGTAGATATAATGGATAAAACCGATAAATAAATAAAATTGAGGTAAATAAACAAATTAAACATATATCTAATAAACATTTTTTTTTAATATAAAATTCAAAACACATTCTTATACGAATAGACACATTACATACAAAAATGCACACTATGAATAAAATTTTTGAAAAAATTAACCCGAAGGCTTCCGAGAGGTGTAATAACACCTGTTTTGGCATACTACTAAAAAAAACGTTGTATATTATAAAATTAAAATTAACTTCACACACAGCTTTAAATATTTATGTTACCATAGACCAATAGGAAGACTTTCAAATAATATCCGATTGTGCTTGGACATTTGGACATTTTAGTAGTTGAGTGTTTAGTAGGTGAGGATAGTACTACAGAAGTCTCTTGCTTTTTCTGAGAGAAAACATTCAACTTTCATTTTGAATATGTTTATATCAGTGATGGATTGTAATTCTAGAATGCTTGTTTTGTTGTTTGGATAATCCGACGCCTGAGATTCATATCAGAATTTTTTTTTCTACGATTTTATCTGTCTATTGGAAATTATTTGTGTAGTGTTGTCACTGTCTCTGTATTGCAAATATATTGGTCTGCTCAATCGAAGACCTGGTTCAGAACGAGGCAGGAGCACACCTAGAGATTTGAGAAACCTTTTTTTCAATAGGTTATTCACCGTCGGTCTAATTCTACAACTGAGGCTAATCACCGATGCCGGGAGCACTCTACCCCTAACCGGAAATTTTGCCGAACCCACTGGTGTTCCAACCAGTTGTAGGGTTCTTTATCGAGCCCAACATCCATGGTTCGGGACCTCGGTTTTATGTCTCCTCCGAAAGACGGTATACCTACATTATACCTCGTGCTCATTGGTATAATTCCTGCGAGCTGTGATATGCTACTCCGCTGCAGGCTGTACGGTCACCCATTCAAGTATTAACCGCGCTCGTTTACTATAACTATCGCATCAGAGGCGTTCCACTACAGTGCTGGGCCGACGCCCTCATTTGAGAAACCTAACGCCTAACGGTCAAGACAGTTTCCCGAAATCATCCGCAAGAAATGAGAAATTTGAACATAAGTGAGTGAACCGTTAGGAGACTCAAGTTATTTAAATGGGAAATCAAACATCACAATGAGTTACCTCTTAAATTAATATCAAGGGCTGAAACTTTGCCAGAATTTTTTTTTCGTCATCTTGGACGATATTTCCGTAGTAGCTAAAAAAAAAGTAAAAGTTTTTTTTTGCCCACCCTAATATGTATGCTATAAAAACATGTAATTGAATAAAAATGAGTAGATGGAGGGAGATACGAATTAGTATCTTACACTGCTGTATCTGGAACTTTTGTACCAGGGCGCTAAATCTATACTGTATTCTCCACCGGCAGACTTATGCGTTTGTATCTCTCCGAGAGGTAAATCGACGTAAACCTGCAATAAACTGTTCACTTGTTAAATTACTGATAAACTCTAGATGCAATGATTTTGTGGAAAATCAGACAAAAATACAAACATAGGCCTTCGTTACTTGTCTGCTTCTACCTTTTCTGTCAGCGATACTGAATAGACTCGCGTGAACGATGCCAGTATGTTGGAATGGATATGAAGGAGAAACTCTAGCATTTGGGAAATTTGCCATTGGTGCCACGCAAACATTGGGCCTTACAAGGTAAACATTTTCGTATGACCTGTTTTGCCAAAGTTTTTGCTCCAATAATCCAATAAATTTGACGCACAGCTGACAATAAACATTGGTTACCAGCATGAAGAAGAGCTTCATGTTTTTGGACAAAAATGAGTTTTGACATTTTATGTTTTGAATCTAACAAAATAGGATGTTTGACATTATAATTTAGGGAAGTAAAGCGCAATCTACCACCTACTCTTAAAATATTGTCTTTATCTAGAAATGAATGCAAGGATGACAGTTTATGGTTTTTTGGTAGATGGCCAGTGGTCTGAAGCATTTTTATTTCCAATTCAAAGCTTTCAGATTGTGCAAGTTTAATGAGTTTTACTTTAGAGATATTGAGTTCATATGCATTAAGATGCTGTGTATTAATAAGTTTGCCTTGAAGTTTTTGTTTCAAATTTTCAGCAAATCTAAGTACATAAGCAATTTCTCTAACTAATTTATTTAAACTAGAGTATTTAGAAAATAATGGATGTGATAAGTGAATAGGTTTATTTTTGCATAGCAATATTTGAAATTTGCTCCTGATTTCAGGTAGGTCAGTATTTGAAGAAGGTAAACATATTGACCAAGACTCAACGGTCTGGCATAAAAATTCGGGTCCCTTCCACCACATTTGTGAATTGAGAATACCTCGAGAAGCTTAATCGGCTGGATTGTCTTGACTAGGAACATAATGCCAATTGCTTATATTAGTGAGCTCCTGAATTTTCATTATTCTGTTGGCCACAAATTGCTGGAGATGTACTGGTTACAAATTGAGCCAGGCTAAAACAATCTGAGAATCACTCCAGTATATTGTTGGCACTGAGCTAGACAACGCAATATGTACTTGATTAGATAATTGAGCTCCCAGTAAAGCAGCACAGAGCTCTAATCTTGGTATTGTAGTGGGTTTAATGGGTGAAACTTTGGATTTTGAACATAGAAGATAAGATTGAAATTTATTAAAATTGAAATTGAAGCTACGTATATATACACAGGTTGCGTATGCATTTTGAGATGCATCAGAAAAACAATGCAATTCCGATATTTTATAGTCCAGTGGAATAGTGTTTCTAGGAATGTTTAGATCATTAAGATTGTGTAACTGAGTAGAATACTCTTTCCAATATACATAGAGGTCGTTGGGAATAGGATCGTCCCATCCTATGTTTCTAGCCCATTATTTTTTGTGTAATAATATTACGTAGTATAATGGTTGCACTGAGTAGGCCTAATGGGTCATATATTCTAGAAATGTATCCAAGAATTGATCTTTTGGTTACATTGTGAATTTCGACTGGTGCAATGGTATATGATAACATGTCAGACTGACTTACCCATTGGATTCCTAATGTTTTGGTAGATTCGTTCTCTCCTAGATGGAGAACGTAGTTGGCAATGTGTTCATCAGGAATTTTAGTAAGAAGTTCTAGAGAATTCGAAATCCTTTTTCTAAGTTGAAAATGGCCAGACTTAAGAATGGATGAAATTTCATGGCATAGATTTTCTAAAGATTGCAAGTTCTTAGACCCAGTTTTTGGGTCATCAACATAAAAATCATTGGTAATTGTCTGTGATGCTAAGGGATATTGTTGAGAATTATCATCTGCTAATTGATTAAGGCAACGGATTGCAAGATATGGTGCTGCAGTGGTGCCATAAGTGACAGTTGGAAAATAGATAAATCCTTTTTAGGGTTATCGCGCCATATAATTCGGTGAAATGGATGATGATCCTTATGTATTAAAATGTGTCTGTACATTTTGCTTACGTCTGCAGATACTACATAAATGTATTGTCTAAATCTTAACAATGTATGGAAAATGTTATTTTGAATTTTTTGACCTGAATATTGCAGGTCATTAAGAGACCACCCTGTAGTGGTTTGGCGGCTTCCATCGAACACTACTCTCAATTGAGTGGTAATACTCGATTCTTTATAGATAGTATGATGGGGCAAGTAATAATTAACGTTATCGTTAAAATCACTTTTTTCAATTTCATGCAAATGATTCAGTTCTCGATATTCATCAATAAATTGTTGATGTATGTATGTATGTATTTTGGGGTAACATTCACTGAGACCTAAAAGATCTATTGTGCCCCCTTACTTCTACTTAGTTCCTGAGGAAAGTCTCAGAGACTAGTAGCTCCTTTAGTCCTATTTCCCCGAAGAATTTTAGGATATCTGCAGGCTTCAACTTAGGTAACTGTCCCTCTTCTATCCAGTAGTCTCCCAGGTGCTGTGCCCTAGGATTCTGAATTGCTGTGCAGTTCGCAAGTATGTGGATGGAGGATTCTTCTTCCATTCCACAAAACCTACAATCTTCTTCCTCCACTATTTTGAGCTTTTTAAGGTGCCCATTCAGGCGACAATGTCCCGTTAGGATTCCTGTTAAAACTCTTAGTGCAGTTTTGCTTTGACTCATGCATTCATTTGATCTCAACAGGTTGTAGTCACCCAGAAGAATCTTTGATTGCCTAAGCCCTACTAGATCTTTCCAATTGTCAGATCTTTTCTTCGGCTTCACCTATTTCTTCCAATATTACATTCGAGCTGATTCCGCAAAAAGGTTCCGGCCCCCAAAAAGGTATTTCAGTCCCCCTCTTCGCTAGTTCATCTGCTATTTCGTTTCCTTCTATTCCAGTGTGTCCTGGAATCCACAGTAAGGTGACTATATTGCTCTCGCCTAGTTCATTAAGTTTGCCTAGGCATTCCCACACCATTTTGGAAGTGATTACACAAGAACTCAGCGCTTTAATGGCTGCTTAACTATCAGACATTATGATAATCCTTTGCCTTCTATATCCTTTGTCAATATTGACCTGGGCACACTTTCTTATTGCGTGAATTTCCACTTGAAAGATACTTGGGGTTTTTCCCAAGCTTTCAGAGTGTTTGGTGCCGGGCCCGTACACTCCTATCCCAGTTCCTTCTATTGCTTTTGAGCCGTCTGTGTACCATTGAATGGCATTCTTTCCAAGTCTGGTAATGGTATTTGGATCCCATTCCTTCTTGTTGCTTAATTCTGTAACGAATTTCTTTGAAAAGTGATACTTTTTCATCATACCATCTTGTGGCATGTCCCAGGTTGTCTGATTTCTAAGAAGTGAAGAGGTGGTTTTCTTTTTGATGATTCCCTCTCTACTTAGTCTGTATCTTGTCCTTTCTGCAACACTCTCCACCACCATATGTAATGGTGTGAGGTTGAGAATCACTTCCATCGCTGCCGTTGGGCATGTACTCATTCCTCCTGTTATGCATATACAGGCTAGTCTTTGAATTTTGGAGAGGTTTTCTCTCGTCGTCAAGAGGCTAGTTCTACTACTCCACGCAATGGCTCCATAAGTGATAATTGGTCTCACTATGGCAGTGTACATCCAGCTCAGGATTTTTGGGTTACAACCCCAGTTTCTCCCTGCCAGATTCCTGCACGCCATTAGAGCCATTTTTGCTTTGCATGTAATCTCCTTCTCGTGTTTGTTCCACAGGAGTTTGCTGTCTAGAGTCAAACCTAGATACTTGACTTCTTGTCTCCATTCAACGTCGTTCCCATCAAGTTTAATGGTTTTGAGGTTGAGTTTTCTTTTCTTAGTGAAGGCTATCAAGATGGTTTTGGTGGGGTTGATGCTGAGTCCCACTTGCCTACACCAGCTATTTGTATAGTTCAGACCCTTTTGTACGATGTCACAAAGGGTGTTTTCAAATTTTCCCCTGGCTGTTATGACAATATCATCGGCATATCCTTGGCAGGATATTCCGAGGTCCGTCAAACCACACAGGAGTTGTGCATAAATTGTTGATACAACACTTTCAATTTTGGTTTTTGAATGGGTTCTTTATCTAATGAATAAAATCGCTTGATTGCTGTATCAAATGGGTTTCCAAGAAGTGCTGGAGAATATTTAAAAGGTAGTTTTACAATAAACTAAAATCAACATTAGGGATTTCCTCTAGCTCCCAAAACTTTTTTAATTGTTCGTCTTCTCTGTGATGATTAATAGAAAAATGAAAAATAGAAGTATTATAATTCGTTTTATGGATTGGTGCTAGTCCAGAAATAATCCATCCTAGCTTGGTGTTTTGAATAATTGGTAGATTTTTACCTAACCTTATTTTTGACCCTGACATAATAGATTCCAAAA
Organism: Lochmaea capreae; assembly: GCA_949126875.1. Classification (NCBI taxonomy): domain Eukaryota; kingdom Metazoa; phylum Arthropoda; class Insecta; order Coleoptera; family Chrysomelidae; genus Lochmaea; species Lochmaea capreae. Next base: position 16,209,314 of record OX421407.1, on the reverse strand, counting down.
TTCCCCCGCACCTATGAGCATGTCAATAATAAATAATTTAATATCCTCTGGAATATTCCATGAGGAATAAGTTGAGACGGTACTTTTTTACTTATATTGGGAACTATTATACCAAACAATTTAATGTTGTGGAATAGCCAATACTTTTTGAAAATATCGTTATAGAACATCTTTTAGTAATAATACTTTCTGTTTGATTCATACCAATAATAGGGGTATAGGTATTGGTTATTGGAATATTCAATTTTGTACACAATTCTTGAGTTACTAGATTTGATTGAGCGCCATTATCTAAAATTGCTCTGGCAGTATGAAAATTGTGCTGGCTGTCTTTAGCTTGAAATGTTACAGTAGATAGTAAAACTTGTGTAGCATTATAATTTTTAACTAATAAATTTGTTTCAGAATCAGCTTGTGTATTAATAGTGACAGGATTGTCTTTGTGTAACAGTGTACTGTGTTTCTGCGAACATTTTTTGCAGTGACCCAAGTGGCACTGTTCACTATTATCATTTGTTCTTAAGCAATTCATGCATAGCTTCAAAGTTTTAATCTTTTCCAATCTCTCCACAACCGATAATTTCAAAAACTTGTCACATGAATAAATTGTATGTTCACCTTGACAAAAGTTACATTTGAACGAATTAATTACAAGATTTAACTTAATAGGGCTTTTATAATTGTTAAATATTTTTTGATTGTTGTGAGTGTTGGAAAACCCAAACTCACGTGACCCACATGGCTGTGATTGATTCTGCTGCCAATTCTCCAGTGCATCAGCTTTTTTATTCAAAAACTCAAGTAGCTCCTTTAATGTGGGTAATTCCAAAAGAGGTTCCAATTCCTCCCATTTCTTTTGCAAGCTGAAATCTAATTTAAATGTAATTAAATAGATTAAATAAATGTCTGAGCTTTCTGAAGCAGATAAATTTAAGTTTTTCAAAGCTGCTAAAAGTGTTGAGGTTTCATGAATCAATTTCGTGTATGCTTGAGCAGATTCTTTTTTGATAGATTCTGTATGAAAAATAGCCTTTATATGATTATTTGCCAAAATACGTTTTTTATTGAATCTTTTACACAAGATTTCCCATGCTATATCATACTGATTTTTCACAAAATCAATTCCACCAGTTATTTGTTTTGCATAACCATCTAGAGGAGTGCGTGAAAAATTGTACTTATTTGACTTGTTTATTGCAGTATTATTGTGAACAATAGATAAATTATTAGTTTTAAAATTGAGCCAACTCTCATAGTCACCTTTAAATGACGGCAATTTTATTTTTGGAAGAGAGCTTGTTTGAAATGTATCATTGTTACTATTATTGCTAATTTTATTACTAATAATTAACTTTAACATAGTGTTTTAAAACAACCATTATTTGAAAAAAGTCGTTATCAAACTGGCTACGTATTGTGAAATGTTCCTCTAAATCATCGTCAACACATTTTTGTTCTACATCTTTCTGTATTTGATCAAATTCATCATATAGACCTTTAAAACTCTCAATTCTAAATTCTACATCTGAAATAGATGGAGTATCGCTCTCTAAATAACTTGTAAATAGCTTTAAGTTGTCCAAATGCACTTTAATTGAATCTATACACCGGATTAAATGTTTTAAAGTCATTATAATCGATTATTGTTAATTATAAATAGAATAAAAATCGTTAAAAATAGGAAATATGCATGGATTGCAGTTACCTAATGTGATTTGTGAAGTAGCATAAATTGATTTGACTATACTCTTGAATAGTAAATAATATCATAAGTTTAACTAAATTGACTCATTATTTGCAATTGCTGTGAATAATAGATTTTGTGACAAACAGATAGGCGAAAAAAATAGTTTGAAACGATCTAACCTCCAATGTCTCTCCTAATTGTAAAGAGAACACGTGAACTTGGGGCCAATTCTGTCGGCCAGTGTAATCTTCGGATTGGAAATAGCAATTCTACGACTACCTTGTGTTTTGCTTAAATTGTGTTTAACTTGAATTGGATACTGTTTCTTCTTGGATCCGGCTCGAAGGACCAATATTATGTATTTAGTTAATTGAATGATAGTAAATGAGTGGACTGTACACATTGACTTGATGAGAATTTATTTCATACTTGTTATATCATTTTACAAATTGTCTGTCTAAGTGACAATTAATTTATTTACTGATGACTTGGTGTAACCTTGAGTAGTTCAGATTTACCAAGTACGCATCACTATACATTTCTGGAACGGACTTTTTTATAACGCTGAGAAAACTATAGTTTTATCTGACAAAGGAACTTTGCCTCTCGACAAGGCATTGTCGTTAAGTCAGCTGTTTTCGAAAATTGTAAAACATTATCGCGCAAAAATGTTCTCGGCTTGATTCCATTTTTTGTTGGACTCGTCAACAAAAAATATTATTAGTATAACGACACGAGTAAAACAGGGCTGAAAATATTGAGAAGAACAGTAAGTAACATATTAAATATGTCCTGAATATTACATATCTGTAAAGGAAGTTGTAAAAGGCTAGTTTGAGAATCATCATATAATAATCTGTTACTTTTATTATTTTGATCTACCTAAGGGTAAAAACATGGTGCATCGACGAGACTAAAGTCATTTATCACATGGTTGAGCGACGCCCACAACCAATCTAAAATATACCCATTACGGTGATCTGGATGCGATTGATTCCATAATGGCCTTTTATTGTAAACACAAATTATTAAATGTTTGTTAATTCTGCTCATTTCTCTGCCATCCATATCCCTGCCACCGAAAATAATTACTGCAATTTGTCGAGAGGAAAAGAAATAAAAATTTGAATCTATCCTAGTCTCCCGCTTTTTCTCCATGCTACAACGAGACACCCGTAAATATCGTTGCGTAAATTTAATCTCGTACCTCGCCGCTGCACTATGTTTTTACACTAATCTAGACAAAAACCATAAAACTGCAAATAAATTTTAGAAACCAAAATATGTTTTTGGAATGTTAGAATAAGTAGTTTCCAAGGCTGCGTGTACTTCATTTTGTTGGCATAGATAACATTAACCGTGAACTATCAGTTTAAGTTGCAGCTTATCACCATATTAGTTGCATTACAGGAGGCGTACAAAAAAAGGTTGCTAATTAGAAACGTTTGTTAAAAATTCAGGCGGAAATTGACGTTACTGATATATAGGATGGGGTATCCAAGAGGAGGAACATTTTTATTCGTAGTTTTAGTGAAAAATGCGTTATTCTTGATAAAAAGTTATGCGTGTTCTGAAACCACATGGAATGGAACGAAATTTTAGTTTTTCAAAACCTACTATGATGAATTTTATGGAAGATACGAAAAATGTTTGGACAAAGTGAAGGAAATGAAATAGCAGATGGACCAGTAAAGAGGAGGATTGAAAGACCCTTTTGCGGTATCAGCCCTAATGTAATATTGGAAGAAATAGGCAAAGCCGAAGAAAACAGAAGATCAGAACATTGGAAAGATCTATTAGGGCTTAGATAATCGAAGATTCTAATGGGTGACTGCAACCCTTTGATATCAAATGAATGCATAAGTCAAAGTAAAACTGCACTAAGAGTTTTAACAAGGATCCTAACGGGACATTGCCGCCTGAACGGGCACCTGAAAATGCTCAAAATAGTGGGGGAAGAAGAATGTACATTCTGTGGTATGGAAGAAGAAACCTCCATCCACATACTTGCTAATTGCAGAGCAATTCAGAATCCTAGGAGATAATTGGATAAAAGAGGGACATTTACCTAAGTTGAAGCCTGCAGATATCCTAAAATTCCTCAGGGAAATAGGACTAAAGGAGCTACTAGTCTCTGAGACGTTCCTCTAAGTAGAAGTAAGAATAGATTTTTTAGGTCTAAGTGAAAGTCACCCTATCATACATACATATAGTTTGGCATGTTTATCTGAAGCCGTGAAGGGATGCAGTCGAAAACATTCGATATTGCCACGTTTAACTATGAAAAAGATCAAGTGCTAAGTATGTAGTGATAATAATTAGAAAATTGACTTTTCATTATAACAATATTATTAAACGGTAATTCTTGAATATGCTTGTTCCTTGGATTTTGTCTATTAACATTATTTTTTCAATTTATGAATATTAAAAGATGAACACTTTTCCAAATTTGTTATGGGCTTCTTCAAGCTCTGGCAGCGTTGAGCGAAAACCATAATTTTCACGCACTCCGAATTAATTCAATTAATGAAATTTATAGAAAGTCCTTGGTTGCTTAGCGACCAGCTGACTTCCTATTGGCAAGCGCGTACGTGTGTTCTTCCCTCTCACTTTGTCAATTGACTGACATTGATTATCCAGTGGCGTTGGTATTGTCAGTGTCAGATTTTGAACTATTTCGTATCCATATTGAATTCAAGTACGATTCTTAACATTATTTGTTTTTAACAAATACCTACTGTATTTTGAAAAATACCTTACCTTTAAAGCAAAGCAAAAATCAGTTTCTATATATAATTATTCTATAATAATTATTATTATTTTTAATACTTTTATAAAAATAGGTACCGAACGCCATTGGTACGTTTTTGACAGATATACGCCATGTTTCCTCGCCCCTTACCGATGCCGCTTAGCTTCAGATAAACTTGCCAAACTATACAGTAAGTGACGTTTACTACAATAAATTAGTGAGTGACGTTAACGATGGACCTATGGAACTGTCAACTTCGGTAAATGAGCTTCATATTGTCTTGGCATTCTTTTTGACAATGCTAACCCTTCTATGACACGAGACTTGACTTTTAATCAATCATTAGCGAAAAGTTTATGAATAACCGGTCCTTTCACTACAATATTTTATTTTCTGATGTAGCAGCACTAGTGCGGTAAAGTATCTCATTACGAAACTCATATCAGTATCGTAATGCTTGATATTACATATTGGTGGTAGGTAAATTACTATCACCACACTGGCATTCAATTATTATGTTTTTCTAAACAACATTCATTTACAAATTCTTTTTCAAAAATTTCATACTTATTAATAGGAATTTACATGACTACAAATAGTTTATTACATTTTTGCAAGCATAACGCAATAATAATATTGACTATAAATTTAAAAAATTTGTTATTTATAACCAAATTCTTAAGATTTTTAAAGTCGTTGAAAATGTATTGCATGAAATTTTATTGATAATGGGGTTTCTCATTTAAATATCGGGTGGATCAATTTTTATGGATAGTTGAAAAAAGGTTCCCGACTATTAGATTCATAAATCGGTCCTTGTAGAAATTAAATCTTACCTCCTTCCGAAATTAACAATTATGTAGAAAACCATCTAGGGATATTTTTTCATCGAAATTGGGTACCTACCTATTAAATGTGTGTTATCACCTCCAGCTGTAATGATAGCTTCGTATTTTTGGCATGCTCTGAACAGAATTGAATATTCATCCTTTTTCCAGGAGCTTAGTGCATTTCTAGCATATATTTTGATGGGACTGAATATAGACCGACTATTTTTTTTCAATGTTGCTTATAGTAACAGATACATGTTCGTTACCAAATTATGATGATGAAATTTACTTAAGCATAGCACAATCAGTTAAATGTCATTTACAATCATCTGGTAATTGTAGGAAACATTTTGAATAATAGGTGACAATAGGTGGCTAATGTTTGTTGATACAAAATCTGGCAAAAGTGGCTTGTGTCGATGATTAGGAAGTAGTTTTGATCTAATGGCTATAGTCTGTACGTTCCAAGAAAAACCTCATGTAAACAAAGACCACGTGTGATCTATTTGCGTATTGGACGACTCGCTTTAAAATGTTAGAAGTAGGTGACCAGACGTTTTTACAGGCTCGATTGTGTTAGTATGAAAATTAATTACATATTATGTATAGTACATATTTACGAGGGTTGAATTACTTAATTTGTATTTGACTTGTTAGAATTATGTTATGTCTGTGTAGTTTGTTCTGATGAAAATTATTAAAATTTGTTTATTTGTGAATATTAATTATTGCGTGAATACTATATACACCACATCGTTCTCAATACGCTCCTGTACAACATTATCCACTTGCCTAGGTCATTCAATGTGCACGTAATTTTATTTACGTGCAGTTTTTCTTGGAACTTCACTTTTTTTCTCTACTAACTTTTGCCCGCGACTTCGTCCGCATAGAAGTCGAGCATGATTCTAATGGAGTTTTCAATCAGTTTTTTATGTTATTATGGATGTCAGTATTGCATTGCAGCAAACTTTTAAGTGAATCAACGTTTTTTGAAAAAAAATCAAGTTTCCAACGTGTCAAGATAAAATGAAATTTAATTCAAAAACATTAAGGAGTATTTATGTCAACTTCGATACAAATCACCCCCAAAATAACTTTCTACCCCTTGTTAACCCCGTTAGGCGATGAGTTTCAGTGAAATACGTAACACGTCTTCCATCAATACTGTTATAGAATCTTTATGCAAAATTTGAAGTAGATTGGACCAAGAAATCACGTTGTACCATACAAATTTTGCCCCCGTTTTTTACTCCAATAGGGGTAGAATTTCAGAAAATCCTTTCTCACCAGAAGGCTACGTCATACAAAGAGCACACTCTCCAAGTTTTAGGTCTCTACGATTAGTGGTTTAGGCAGTGCGTTGATCCATCAATCAGTCATTCCTTTGTAACATACTAGACCCGGTGCAATTTCCACGCATCGTTGAGGATCCATCCATATTCCAAGCGAAAATCCACGCTATCGACACGTTTTGGCAAATAAGCGTGATCTAGAGGTCAAGACATCCTTATACTTTCAGATAGTCAAACAGCACTGAAATCTTCAGCATGTCCTTAGATCAAATCTAGACTGGTATGGGACAGCCTTTAAAAACGCGTAACTCTTTCAAAACCACAATAGGGTCCCGGTGCACAAGGATATTATAGACGAAGAAATGGCAGACACTGGTCCTTAACCAGTATTTGAGTTATCAAAACCTGTAGCACGCGGTTGTACATCTCCGTGGATTCAAACAAACAGTCAGACAAATATTCCTGGTCAAAAACAACTCGATTTCGTTTACTAACGGAATATTCAACCTCAACAGGGGGTAAGAAAGAAAAGTTACGGGATTACTCACCGGTCACTGTACCGGAATACAATTGGCATATAAAGGAAGGAACCTATCTGTTGGTTGTGTGCTTAGAAGAGGAGGTAACAGCCTCTCACATTATCTTCGAATGTGAAGCACTCTCCCATTGAAGATATAAACTCCTAGGACTAAGGGATGATTTGTATAAGGAGGACCTAGTGAGAAGACTGTTAAGCCTGATAAGGACTACTGGCCACGTAAACGGTACAACTAAAAGGACAAAAAGCCCAAAGGCTAAGGTACCGAGGATTCAAAGCCTCTAACTAGCGGTACCGAACTAATCAAAAATAATCAATCAAACATGATCATTGTAGAGTTAGAATATTCCTATATGCATATGTGAGCTATATTAAACTGAAGTTCTGAAGCCACCCGTGTTTAAATAATGTGTCGTTATCTTTAAAAACATATAATGACAGACGTAAAAATGTTTACAGCTAGTTAACGTGAACAATATCATTGCATGATAGACTCATTTATGGATAGGTATGAAAAGAGCATATATATGAAATATTTTAAGCGAAAGTTAGTAATTTACAATCAGCTAAATTTTTTGTAAGTATGACATCCAATAAAATGAATTTAAATTTTTATTCTTTGAAATGAGTATGAAATTTTAAGACATTTAATTTCCTCCGATGTACTTTTTTCAACAATTTTTTACATTCTTCTTGAATTCTTTAAAGAAAATGTCTTGATTTTTCAAACATTCATGTTTAGAATTATCTTCTCAGGCGATTCAACGATTATCCAAAGAAACTCGTAATCCTCACTTGAATCTGAAATATTCTTCCAAGGTATTTTGAAATGTGGATAATATAAAATGGCATTATTTGAACTTTAATGTCAAAGCAACGTCATAACTAGATTGTCTTTTGGCCATGTTAGACCTACGTACGAAGAGAGATTAACCATGGCAAATCTTACATTCGAAGAAAGACGTCTATGAGGTGACCTTATTCTTTTCTTTCGAATTTTGAAATTCAATTCTGGCGACCTTTAAGCAGTTTTCCCCCTTCATTTAGACCACCGTCTCCCTAATGCTCAAGAAAGAGCGTTTTAAAACTGTTTATAGGCAAAACTTTATGAGTAACAGAATTTTCGATATTTGGAATAATTAATTCAGGAAATGTTAATAGTTAATATTTTCGATCTGTAGTTTTTTAGGCTTCTTCGTGTCAGTTATTATTTAATTTTTATTCTGTAAATTATTATGGGCAAAATAGGAAGTAGAGTTTTCGAAAATTAAGAGGACTGTATCGTTCGGTCAACTGTGGTCTTGGAGTTTAGTGAAGTTTTACTAGTGTCAACTACTTTCTCAAGACCATCAAAGATTTGTAGAAATGTTGATAATTCTCAAGTAGAGATAAATGTTTGCCACATATTCATTCATTCATTCGATTAGGCTCAACAGCCCAGGCACTTGAACTGAATCTTTGAAATAATTCCCATGTTATCTACTTCCATTCCCAAAGCTTTGTGTCTTCTATGTAGGCCACTAGTTTGACTGGAGGCATTTTCAGTAATTTTAATGGTTGTATTATTTCCTCTCCAAAGTGCTTCCGTCTGAGTCCCTGTATTGATATCTAGTTAACCTAGACCAGTTCCATGCATAAACAAAATATTGCGTTACCATAGCAACGAACAATAACGTATTAGAAGCGTCAGTGTGAAGTTTGACGTCAAAAAAGTAAACCAGAGTTATTAAAAGAAAACAGATGTCCACCGAAATTGTAAAAATCGAAAAATTGTGAGTATCGAGCCATCATCAAGTACCTGTATTTAAAAGGGTTAAGAGGTAAGCAGATTTACGAAGATATGCTTAATACCTTTGGTGATCAATGTCCTTCGTATGCGACCGTGAAAAATTGGACTGCAAGCTTCAAAAGAGGTAAATTTTCCATTGAAGATGATGATCGATCGGGAAGGCCAGTTTCTGTCTCAGTCCCCGAAAATATCGATGCAGTTCATGACATGATTTTATCGGAACGTCAAATTGGGCTAAAACGAATATCTGAAGCACTGAATATTTCATACGAACGCGTTCATCATATAGTTCACGTCAATTTGGACATGAGAAAAAATGCTGCAAAATGGATCACCAAATGTTTGAATGTTGACCAAAACCGTGAAAGGGTAGAAGCATCGCGTTCGATCTGTGCTCGATTTGAAAGCGATGTAGACTTCTTAAGCCGAATTGTTACTATGGATGAGACTTGGGTACATTTTTACGATCCAGAAACAAAGCAACAATCGATAGAATGGCGACACGCTGGTTCTCCAAGACCTAAGAAGTTTCGTGTCCAAAAATCTGCTGGAAAAGTTCTTGCTTCAGTTTTTTGGGATTGCCATGGAGTAATCATGATTGATTTTTTGGATAAGGGTAGAACAATAACTGGAGACTACTATTCGACATTACTGACCACTCTACGGAAAAAAATTAAAGAAAAAACACGCGGAAAGCCATCTAAAGGTGTTTTGTTTTTGCAGGACAACGCCCCTGCACACAAATCTCATGTTGCCATGCAAAAAATTCGTGATGTAGGGTTTGAATTACTATAACACAGAACACCCCCCTTTTTCACCAGATTTGGCTCCGTCCGACTATCATCTCTTTCCTCAATTGAAAAAAAGTTGAAAAGGTCGTAAATTTTCTTCCAACGAGGAGGTAATAAAAGCTGTGGAGGTCTGGTTTGCAGAGCAAGAAGAAACATTTTTTTTGAAAGGCATAGAGACGTTGCAGGATCGCTGTAATAAATATATCCAATTATGAAGAGAATATGTTGGGTAATAAAATATTTTGACATTGAAATTTTGCTTGGTTCTTTAGTAGGCTAAGAATTTTTCAATATATCCTCGTAAGTTCTCACAGAAGCAGATTATGTGAGTAGGTGTTTCATCATAGAGTTCACATTTCCTGCACATATTAAAGATTATATGATAAATTAATAGTACATTATACTATAAGGGAGAGAAATGCGTTATTTTGGCAGAGGTGCAATTTGAAGCCCGAGGGCTACAATGCACCGAGGACAAAATGGCATCTCTCCCGAATGGTATATACTATTTTTTCCACGGTCGGGAGTAGAAATCAGTTTCTCTGACATCAAAATCAAAACAGAAGTAGTCAACTATTCCCAAGCGAGTATAATGCTCCCAAGGGAGTTTACATTATGGAGAACGTTTTTTATTATACTCCCTTGGGAATAATCGACTACTTCTGTTTTAATTTTAATGTCATAGAAACTGATTTCTACTCCCGACCGTGGAAAAACATTTTTTTTGGAAACGATTGAAACTATTTTTGTTTTCGGTATTTGATAATCAAAAATTTCATGTCATAATACAAACATTTAAATTTTTGTTTTAGCTCTTCAAAATGAAACTTATGATATTGTTAAATCTACTGGTGATTGTAGTTTGCGATAACTTTGAAAGTTACTATGAATACATTGTAAATCGGATTGAAACCATTAATAAATATGTGAGGCCAATCAATAACTCATATATGTATTCAACAAACAATTCGAAAGTGTATGGTAAGTGAACGAATTCAATTGACTGGCGGCCAAACCTGCTTTGTGTAATTTTTTGAATATTAAATAAGCTATGGTTTTATCAATCCTCTACCACAGATTAGTGTAGGGCGTGTAACGGCATGTCTTCCTTTCAAAATGTTTTGCAATATTTCCCATCCTGAGCTAAGTCCTTTGCTTTGTTCCAGCTTCTTCCTCTTTTGTAGTAATCTTGATATTACTTTAACCCAAGGAATTATTAGTATATTACATACCTAGCGGGGAAGTAGATCATTACAGCCCAGGCTTTGTTAGAGACCCGAGGAACGTAGCGCCGAGGGTCGCTAAAAGCCGTGGATGGAATGATCCTTCCCGCGTGGTATGTATACTATTTTATTCACAATCACTTAGTTACAAGCTTTCAAAAACAGTAATTTTAAGAAAATTTGTTATCACAATTTAATATTTTTTTCGACAAAGAACTTCATGAGTCTGTTGCTAGACAACATTACTAATTTATTGGTTTTGACAACGATGTCATAAAATATTCTTTCTGTCACGAAATTTTAATTTTTTTGACTGTACTTCTCCGGAAGTCCAAGAAGCTGCTGTTGAGGGAATAATTCCGTAGAAAAGCAAAGAAAGGCATTAACTTTTTTTTTAAACTAGCTTAAAACAATATTGTCATACTTCAGAAAAGTGACACATGGTTCTAGCCGGAAAAGTACTGGAGACCTGAAAAACACTAATTTCCGGTTGCGTGACGTACAATTTTTTTTTTAAGACAGACACTTCGACATACATTCAATTCTTTATCGAATAATTCAAAATCTGAATTCATATTATTGTTAAATTTGCGCACTCGCTAAATAAGTTTGACATAAACGACAAATTAAAAATCAACGAACTGTCATCACTCGACAATATATCGAAATGTTTTTTTCTATAGTAACGAAATCAAGGTAGATTGTATTACAAAAGAGCGATTGGAAAAATGAAAAATCAGGGACCGGAAAAAACTTTTGCCGGTCCCCCACGTCCATTTTCCGGTCTTGATCGGCAAAAAGTTATTTTCTGGACGAAAAATTGTCCAGAAAGTGTATATTTTCTGGTCGGTCTTAAAAAAGTACTTTTCCGGCTAGAAGCATGTGTCACTTTTCTGAAGCATGACAAGATTGTATTAAGCTGGTTTTAAGAAAGAAATAATACCATTCTTTGCTTTTCTACGGAATTATTCTCTAGACCGCAGCATCTTGGACTTCCGGAGGAGTACAGGTTAATTAAAAATAAGACATTATGTACTTGTTTTATGACATAATTGTCAAAACCAATAAATTAGTAACATTGCTTAGCAACAGATTCATGAAGTTCTTTGTCGAAAAAAATATTAAATTTTCTTAAAATTAATGTTTTTAAAGCTTGTAGCTAAGCGATTGTGAATAAAATAGTATACATACCACGCGGGAAGGATCACTCCTTCCACGGCTTTTAGCGACAAAGCCTGGGCTGTAATGATCTACATCCCCGCTAGGTATGCAATATACTAATTCAAATTCCTTCCATTTTGAAATTTGAGAAACACTAGATTGGGTTGTATTATTCATCTGAACTCTATAGAAAAATCATGATTTGCTTTAAATTCAAAAAAGGGTGATTTAAATGACAATTTTGTTTTAGATGGGGGAAACTATGACTTCATTATAGTGGGAGGAGGATCTGCAGGTACTATTTTAGCTTCACGGTTATCTGAGATAAGCAAATGGAAAGTACTGTTATTAGAAGCTGGTGGACCGAAGGATGAGTTTAGCGATATACCAGGAGTTGCTTTGTTTTTGCAAGTATCAGACATGGACTGGGGTTACTTCACAACTCCTCAAAAAACTTGTTGCCTAGGTAATATATATTAATATTGGCAACCAAGTCATAAAATTATTAAATGAAAGAAATTACTACTAATATCTATGGGATCTAAATATTACAACATTATTTTGGATCAACATAAACATCGATAACCTTGCTGGTTTTCAAGCACTGTGTCAAAATTGAAAGTCTTTATCATTCGACAAAACACCATTTTACTTAAAAATCATTCGATTGGAATCAATATGCAGAATTCTGTAACCTCATTTATATAGTTCTTACTCTGTGAAATTCACTCATGAACGAACAATCGTGGTCCGGTCACGTACCTAATATCAACATAGATGCTGAAGATATTTTACCGGGTCCCGTATATTCTTCAGCATTTATTATACAAAGTGTATGGGTCAAAGGGACATCCTTCCTTGATAATTGTGAAGCTTCTTAATCTGTGAGTGTTGCCGTCTCTAAGAAATTCGACTAAGAAATGGCCATTATCTTCCACGTCTCCCAAAGTTAGATTAGGTCAACTTCTCAGTGTGGCCGTATAAGTTTCTCGAAAGACTATAGATTTGCTAAATAACAGTAAATCTTAAACCCCGATCTATTCCCAAAATATACCAGATTTTTATAGAGAAACTTACCACTTTTGCGAACGGCAGCTGTTCGTCGGTAGAGCAGGTGAGTAAGTTAGGATACCCTCAAATTTATATAGGATTGTAACTTTATGAACTAAAGCAAATTTAGTGGACGCCATTTTTTCTTGGTTTAAAGTCGTAGAAATGGAGACAAGTTACCAGCAAAGTTACTTGAAGTACACAGTTTGGTAATCAAGACTTACACAACTCAATAATACTCAGGAATCGTTAGATAGCTTGTATTACAATAGTAAATATGTATAAGTTAGTAAATATAAATAAGAATATAAAAAAATTCAAGTAAGATACATAATTATGTGAAAAATGGGACAATTACACTAAGAACATTTAGATTTTTACTCTGATGGTGATTATAACCACTTCTGCTGACTGAGGGCTAAATACTAGTGTACAAAAATTAAGCCTTGTCTATAGTGAAGCCATGGTCAAGGGATGTGAAAACTAAATAGAACAAAATAAAACTCCAAAGTAAGTTTCTGAAGTACAGAGATGTTTACACTTCACAGTATTTGTGAGTAACAGGCCTCAAACCAATTATCTAAATTCAATGTGAAATCTCCCGATGGAGTATTGACATGTCAACCACACTATGAAATAAATTAGTTCACCGAGCTAGTTAACATTATATATTTTAAAGTATTACATAAACATTCTAAAAAATATAACACCCAACACGGTCTTACTGAATGTACATTTTCAATATATTCAGCTGAACAAATTGTTACAAATTGTGTACATCTCAAATAATGAAGTGTTGTCGATTATCTTACATAGTTTTTTATGTCCCGGAAAGGTACTGGTCGTGTTTTTCATCTGTCAAAAACTTGCTGACACTGGAACTGTGAGCCCAGCTTGTTAAAGCGGGACGGTTATCACGTAGGACTGGATGAATATTTAACACCAAGAATGCTTCTGAATTATGTGCTTCTCATATAAGCATAGTAATTTCGGATACCAGAATTTTACATAGTGGTTTTAGCTACCACAAAAAGTTGTTAGCCAATATCGGCCCAATGAATTTACTTATGCTGGGGTCTTCAGCCTACCCAGTTTTCCCTATAATTGAAAACAAACACTCGTGTTAGTTCAGACTGGCTTAAATCGAACAAGTTTTCTTAAAAGTCTTAGAATTTTCTTACCTATAATTGGGGATCCTACCATTATCACTGTCAAGAGTAAAATAACCGTTTCTGTCTTTCTGACAATGCTACAGACATCGACTTGGTCATTCTCACAGCAAAACTCTCACACAAGAGTTTGTAACACGATTTCTTTATCAAATTTTTGACGGTTTCACCTCTGGTAAGTAGGTGGCGCGGTTAGTACTACTTAAATATTTTAATTAATTTGGAATACTACTCGATATGAGAGTTCCAACGAAATCAGTAAAATATTAATGCTACATCAGCATGCCCCGAAAATACCAAATAAAAAGATTATTTTAGTTCATAATCACTTCTCATCTGGTACTTCAAGGATGAATTTGGCAACTTGGTCTACACTTAATACTTTAGACGTTTTCGGGGTGTAACCAACACTTTGTCTTTTGAGAAATAGTTTTTGGCAATTTAGTAACGTCAATCTTTTTTTAATCGCTAGAAAACTTTTTTGAACATCTACTCCACAAAGTTGAAGGTTACAGGGATTTAGCTTTAACCGACAAATACAGGGTGTCCCAGGAATTAGAGGCCAAAACTTGGGAACAAGTAGGTGGTGTTAAAATAAAGTCGGTACTTCATATAACTTTTTCTTGTACGGACCTCCTTTGTTGATTTATAGGGCACTAAAGTTAGAAATTAAAAATACAATTTTAAAACTCATATGAGGACGTCTTCTTCAAAGGGTTGTAGCTCCCTTAGGAAGCATTTTCGGATAAAGGTAATTCTAAGTCGACTTAAAATCACCTCTAGTAACTGTAGTTCACGTTTGGCAGGAGAGTTTCTGTATATTGCATATAAACCAACCCCGTTTAACTTGGAAGTGTAATTCATTGTCTGTCGGAGCATATAGCCCGAGAAGTAGATGTTGCTTTCTAGTGAACAGTCTACTAATCGAAAAGTAATTTTCAAATTTGTGAGGGGTTACAATAGTATGATTATATTATTTTGACGTGTATTGATAACACGCTTTACTTAAATAAGACAGGATACTGTAATTAAGTAAAAGGTTGTAATTTGTTATACAGGATATTTTAAAAGTTATAAACAATTTTCTGTCAAAAGCGGTCTGTAAAATTAGATAGAAGGAATAGAATAATAATCTATTGTGCCAAACATATTTAATCATTATCGAAATTTACAAACAGAAATTACTTAGCAAATATGTATTTAATCAGATATATGGTTAGTCAAAACTCAAGTATATACATTATTTTCTCAGTAATTTTAAATGAATCACCCTGTATTGTATATCATTGTCGAAGAATACTATTACCATACTTATATTTTTATCAAGCATTTCCCAAGCCAAATGTTATTAGTTTTCAAGATATTTCAATTTTTCCATGCAAAGTATCAATTAGGCCTGTAATGGTTCACTAGATGTCATGTAATTGAAACTTGCTTCATTTTGGTAAGAATAGTGTTGTGTACTTTGCATACAAAAATGAAAAGATGGTAATAATACTTTTGATTTTTGACTCACCCAAAATAATTCGCGTTAGTAAATTTTAATAATCATTAAAAGTCTTTAATTTCAATTGTTTTACTCCTATTAAATTATACAGAGCGTTGAACTTGTTACAATTTTGACAGAAAATTGGTTATAACTTTCAAAATAACCTGGATGAAAAATTACTACTATGTATTTTTATTATGTAGAACAGAAGCGGATTTAAATTGTACAGTTAAATATAGGATGTTCCATTCAAAAAACCATAACATAAATAATTACCATTGTATAAATCACGATTATTTTTTTATAGGGATGAAAAATAATCAATGTGTTTACCCGAGAGGTAGGGTGATAGGAGGATCAAGTACAATCAACGGAATGGCTTATACAAGAGGAAACAAAGCAGTTTTCGATGAATGGGAAAAATTAGGTAACCCGGGCTGGTCGTATGAAGATGTACTTCCATATTTTAAGAAATCCGAAGAAATTGATTCCCATACATATGATATTGGTTATCACGGTTTGGATGGTCCTCTTCATGTGAACGTTACAGCCCCACCAGATGAACAGACAGAATATTTTAAAAGAGCATTATTAGAAGTTGGAGTTAAAGAAGTGGATATTAATGGGAAGCAACAATTAGGAACGTCTAGAGTACCATTAAATATTAATTTCAACAAAAGGAGTAGCGGGTACACCGCATTTTTAGCCCCCATTCAAAAACAACGTAGGAATTTGAAAATACTGTTAAATGCTTTTGTTTTAAAACTTTTACTCAGTAAAAATAGGGCAAATGGAGTTCTGTACGTTAGAGACGGTAAAATATTTAGAGCAACTGTTAAAAAAGAGCTGATTTTGTCAGCTGGTGCCATTAACAGTCCACAACTTTTAATGTTATCAGGTGTCGGACCAGCAGAATCTCTCAAAAAACTAGGAATCGGAGTGATACAGGATTTACCTGGTGTTGGAGAAAATCTACAAGATCATCCACATTTCACCTTCAATATACGCACTAATTTAACAAGAGAAAACGCCACTTTCAAAGAGAATTTACAAAAGTATTTGCAAGGTGAAACTCCGCTTACTCGGGGACCAAGTGCTGACTTGATAACGTTCATTAACAGCACTTTAAAACCCTACTGTGACATTGAATTACTTACAGACGTACCTTCTACACCAATTCCTAATCAACAAGTTTTATTCAATTATAAAAATGACGCCACGTCTCAACTAAACGGTTTAACGGAACTTAGTATTTTAGTAATATTGTTGGCACCATTATCAAGGGGTAAAATATCTTTGAGATCCAAGAGTCCTGTAGATTTCCCTTTAATAGATATTCGATACTTTTCAGATCCCGATAATATTGATTTGGAAACTATGTATAAGGGTATCAAGTACTTATTTAACCTCACTCAACTAGAATCGTTGAAAAAAATAGATGCTAGTTATAGTGGCCAACAGCCTGACTGTGAACACCTATTAACTGATGATTGCAAACAATCAGGCTACCAAAATGATTGTGATAGAAGCTTTTGGTATTGCGCTTTGAGAACATACAGTGTCACAACATATCATTCGGTAGGGACTGCCAGTATGGGTCCTAATCCCAAATACCACGTAGTGAATCACAAATGTTTGGTACACAACTTTAGAAATTTCCGGATTGTGGATGGAAGTATTTTGCCCACCATTGTGAACGCACATACTAATGCTGTGATCTATATGATAGCTGAAAAAATAGCTGATGACATTAAAAAGCACTATAGAGCGATATAATTCCAATTTACTTTTGTTACGTCCCACACTTATTTTTCTCTTGTATGTGTATTAAAACATGTTGAAGCATTAACAATTGTTTTTTTTTCATAATATCATGTCATTAGAATTTCTTTTTGGTGCCATAACATCACAATATTGAAACGTTATCTGCAGAACCACCAGACATCAAAACATTCATATAAGCATAAACCTTGCACTATAATAATTTTACTATTGATAATCATGTTTTTACTAGAGAGTAGGTGATTTTTTTAAATACAGTCTACTGATGTAACTGTTATAAATGAAACTGTTTCTAATTAATTTCACCATTTAATAAAAAAATTCATATTCATACTAGAGGACCCGACAGACGTTTGCATATGCTAACTTCTTAATATTATATAGAATCTTGACAAATTTTTTATTTTTATTTAATATTGCTACAATAGTATCGTTAATTTTCTGATAGAAGGAATATCTACTTAAATCTTATTACAGTTTCCTGTAATATTGTCGTATTTGATAGAGTGAATGTATCAACAGATGGCGAAAGGAATAATTATAAATATTCAACACTCTATGAATTTTTTGAAAAATAATATTTTTCAAAAACAGTGGCCGTTCAACTAAGGAGCAACAACTACTTCCCGTGCAATATGCACCGCCGGATATTGAATTACACCCCAAAAGTCAAACGGGGTTGGTATATCTACAAGATATTTTAAAACCAACCTTTCTGGTTTGCAATTAGAAGGGACAACACAACTTGTAGACCGGTTTCGGCTTAGTTGAACGGCCACTGTTTTTGAAAAATATTATTTTTCAAAAAATTCATAGAGTGTTGAATATTTATAATTATTCCTTTCGCCATCTGTTGAATATCTACTTTCCTGAATTTTCTTGCAGTTTCTCGAGCAAACAAATTTGTTTTTATGAATGTGCTTAATTTTTTTATGACCTCCTATGCAAAATATCAACTAAATCGCACCAACTATTTAAGAGGAGTTCAGCTTGAACCCGATTGCAGCGCCACCTACTGGAATTAATTGTGAATTTAACCATCCAGTTACTTACTCAAACACAAACAAAAAATTTCATAAAAATCAGACCAACCGTTTAGGAGAAGTTCAGTATGAACTCGATTGCAGCGCCAACTACTGGGACCAATTGTGAATCTAAACGTTTCTCAAATTCACTTGAACACACCCGAAAAATTTCATCAAAATCGGTCATGCCGTTTAGGAGGAGTTCAGTGACATACACACGCACAGAATAAATATATGTATATGTCGTAGCCAAATTGTTGTTACAGGCAAATAACATTTACCCGGGAAAATAACTTCATCAAAATAATTTCTATTCAAGGCTGCCACACCGCCCTCAATTTTCATAACATGAAACTGTGACTTATAGTGTATATACTGTATAGATATTGAATCGATATAGAGTTCTATGAAAATTTATTTAGTGTACAGAATTTTTTTGAAAGCAAATTTTTTAATATAGTTATCAGGGTAGAAAATTGAATGTGGGTGGTGATGGTGATAAATTATTATTAAGATTGGGATAGAGATTTTTGACAGGAAGAAGAAGCTAAAAAAAATTTTTAAAAAAGCCCATAAAATCTTTGTTGGAATATTGATTTGGAAATTAAAAATTGGAGGTAATTTAGAAATTTTTTTGAAGAATATGTAAAATAATAGAATATCAAATGATGGATTTGAAAATAAATATGGAAAACTAGAAGTGAGAATCTGGAGGATTGGTTTCATACCTCACTACAGGAAAGTAGCATTTTTATATAATTTCAGTAGGAATTTAAAGAATTATAATAGTATTTGGAAAACAGTAGAATTTTTTTTTGAAGATCGAAGAAATTTTAAAAAACGCTATAACATTTTTTGGGTTCGTTGAACTATACGGAGACACGAATTTTTTACTGATTTTGCCAAAAATCGATAGTACTCACTCATGAAACCATAACTTGAAAATTTATATCAGTAGCGTGTAAGCATTCCCCTTCCCCTTTTTGAAAAATATCCAATACTTTGTAACGCACATATCAAGTTATTCAATTGCATCTTAATAATAATGTATAAAAATACCATGATTCTCAAGTAGTCGATTACTGCTGGCAACCATGTTACAAAGTACTGTATTCTGTTTTGTTGGTTGTATATCTGTATTGTATATACGCTACTGATATAAATTTTCAAGTTATGGTTTCATGGTATAAAGTATAAGATCAAATGAAAAGACCCAAACGTGATATTTATTTAAAAATTATATGGTACAAACAATTTTATCTTTTATAATGACCAAATAATTTATAATCTCATTACATTGGAAGATGAAAAATAAATTTTAGAGAATACATATTTAGATTTATGGTTTTGGTTACGCATTACGTTTCACGAAAAGATATCTGTCATTAAAATTATTTACATACAAATTGGTTTCCTTTTAATTATGTATTAATAAAAGTGGTAATTTAAATGATGCTATGAAGAAACTAGCTGAATTTTTTGCATAGTTAGCGAGAATACATATTCTTGATCACTTTCCTCTACAGCGCGATACATGTATACTGTTTTTTTTTACAAAATATCAAGCCAAAAAGTGATGATTCAAGTGATGAAAAAAAATCTTTTTTTTTATTTTTCTCTGTAAATTGTTTATGTTGTATGTATATTATTTTAATAAACTACAACCATAAGTACCAGTATAAAATCCTATGAGTTAAATATATATTCCAGACTTGGAATAAAGGCATAGGTATTTGGAAGAAATTGATTTTCTTTAAAAAAATTTCAACATTTTACCTTTTCTGTCCATTTTCACATTCGGAAGCTGTGTCTATTTCACCTGAAACTATACCTACAATAGCAATTTTTCCCATAAAAACGACAACTGTGGTTCATAATGGTTGATAGCGTATTACAAAGCGTACATGAATTGGGCACTTTTTAAATCTACAAATTAGTGACACATTCTATCTACCTGCTGTGGGAATGCCAAGGCAAACTTAATGAACTAGGCGATAACAATATAGTCACCTTACTGTGGATTCCAGGACACACTGGAATAGAAGGAAACGAAATAGCAGATGAACTAGCGAAGAGGGGGACTGAAATACCCTTTTGGGGGCCGGAACCATTTTGCGGAATCAGCTCCAATGTAATATTGGAAGAAATAGGTAAAACCGAAGAAAAGAGAAGATGTGACCATTGGAAAGATCTAGTAGGGGTTAGGCAATCTAAGATTCTTCATCTTCTGGTCTGCGGTCCTTTTCTTTCATCACGAATTCTAGTTCAAAATGATATAGGTTACTATTTCAATACTAACGAATGCCATCCTAATATATACATATTTTCTCCCTTTATATTTTATAGTTTATTACTTTGAAATGAATGGAATGATATTTGAAACAAAGAGCTGAAATAAAAAACTGAAATATGTTTGCTAATATAATATTTCTCGAAAAAATATTAAATAACTTGTATTCCAAATGAAGGAGAAACCTTACCGGACCCGAATATTTATCTACGTTATCATAAAGACTTTTCTTCAAAAAAGCTAATAGCACCAGCTCTGTAAGGCTATCTCAAATCTCAATCGTATGGAGTTTAACATTATGATTTCAAGACTAAACACATTTAAAAAAAAAGAGCTCATTTATTGGAAGGTCCACTGCAATCATCCTTTTTGGAGTGTCTAGGTTAGAGTGTCCCCGGCACTGAAAAGCTTCAACATAATCTCGTACAACTTCGATGAGCCTGGATTAATATTTAATCCAGGAATTTTCCCTAAGATTGAGCTAATGTTTAAGCAAATCCAGAACTCTCGGTTAAACGACAGTGAAGAAAATACGGCACAGAAGTTTCAAAAGATCAGTTAGGTCGTAAACATGAAGTGGAGACGGATTATAAGGTCGTTGTGAATATGAACGTTCTACTCTTACATTACAGAATGACAAAGCAAGAAAATCAATACAAAATTTCAGTTCACCGAGAAAAACAGGTCAAGTAAGCTGATTTAATAGAGAAATTCTCGCTATCCATAGTCGAACTTGTAGAACTACCCCAAAAATTTTTTTCTGAAAACTTTTTTCTTAAATAAATATTTCGTAAGCTAGCAGTTCGATTCAAGAAATTGAAATTTGTTTCTGAAATTATTTTAATTATGATAAGTATAATAATTACCTGACACGAGCTAAATAATTAATAGTATATTACGTAACGTGTGTGGTAAGAAGCATTTTACGCACGAATGGAAAAGTTACTTTTCCTCCAAATAAAATATGCTGTTTTTTCTTCAAATGTCGACAAATTGATGCAAAAACGTCTCTTTTTGATAGTAATAATTTTTAAAGATAATTGGGTTCGCAAGTGGGTTTAGACCGGTGTCGGTGAGTAGGCAAAGGATGTCGCTATAGTAATGTAACATAAAGCTGTCAGTGGACACTGTCAACAATATTAATTTATTTTTTACAATTATTGCGTCTCCGGTTGCGTTTTAATTCCAAATTGATAAGTAGTTTTATCGAGTGCACTTAAATAATAACCAATTAGTTCCTAAATTAGTGATTTATAGAAATGCAGTGCACACCGCCGGAAATTATGCAAGAGGCAAAAGAAGCAGCATCGTCCCTCGGACGGAAATCTGCCGAGAAATATTGCCTATCGGCATTTTATTGAATGGTGCAAATATTCGGAGAATGTCCTTCTAGCTTATTTTAACTAGTTGCTAAAAGAGAAGAAGTGGAAATCCTCAACTCTCTGGTCTCGGTATTCAATGGTTAAATCCGAATTAATTATTAAACCAGAAGTGGATATTAGTCAATATTTTAAGTTAGGGGTCTTCCTGTGCCAAAAAGTCCAAGATATTTAGCAAAGAACAGTTTGAAAGATTTTTATGTAAAGCGCCAGACACAGTTCATCTGGGAATGAAGTTAAGTATAGTTTAATTTAAATTAATATGTGGTTTAACAAGGGATATTTTTTTATTCAGATTGTTCTATTAATTTTAGTATCTGGGGCATGCAGATGCGACGAAATGTTGAAAATGGCAACTCATGATATAGAAGATTTAGGAAATTTGATTGTTATAAAAATTCCCGACTCAAAAACCAGGAAGGTTCGTTCTTTCACCATTATCGGAGAAACATATTTAAAAATACAGTGCTATTCAAAAGTCCACTCCCCCCCTCATATCTTTTGAACGGCTACACTCACATTAATAAAATTTGGAGTGTGAAAATAAAGTGTTGTAAACTTCTCTACGAATGGTAACAGGTGACGTAATAGTGATAGATGACGTCAAGGCATTGACATTGACCAAAATTATTGAAATTATTTTTTTAAATTTAATTAATCAAATATCAACAATGGATTCTTATAGCAAGTGTTCGAAATGTGCTCCGTCTACTTCCTGACAGTAAAACATCCTATTAGTAAACTCTTGTCGTACTCGTTCGAATGTGTCACCTGAAATTGCATTGCATTCTTCAATAATTATTTTTTTCAAAACGCCAATGCTATCTGGTGCCGTAGTATAAACCTTGGATTTCAAGTACCCCCATAGAAAAAAATCTAATGGTGTCAGATCTGGTGACCGAGGTGGCCATTCTATAGGACCTCGCCGGCCGATCCATCTACCTCGATATTCTTCATCCAGGTAACGTCTTACTGCACCATAATAATGTGCAGGAGCACCATCTTGTTGAAATGCTATTTCCAGATGGCCGAATTCATCTGGATTGTCTTCCAGAATTTCAAGAATTAACGGCTCAATTGCATTTTGTAACATCTCCAGATACACTTCACCGCTTAAATTTGAATTTAGGAAAACAGGACCAACTATGTGGTTTCCCAAAATACCTGCCCAAACATTGACTTTTTCTGGAAATTGGGTATGTTGTTCACGAAAGGTGTGAAGATTTGTGTCACTCCAATACCTTAGATTTTGTGTATTCACATTTCCATTGAGGCAAAAAGTACTTTCGTCACTAAAACAAATTGTTTTTGTGTAATGTGGGTTTTGACTAATTTTGTCATACATTCACAGAATTCGAGTCTTCTGTTGGGGTCGTCATCCAAAAGGTGGTACACCATTTTTAACTTGTATGGATTAAATTTAATTTAGCCAACACTCTCTGTACCTACTGTACTTTTACTTCACAGATAGACGCAACTTTAGTTGAAAAGGGAGTAGGGTTTACTACCATTTCAGCAAGTATATCAATTTTTTTATCATCACTAAATGTTGGTCGACTAGATCGTTTGGCATCTTGAACACTAACTGTTGCTTCAAACTTGTGAAGAAGCTCACTCAAATAAGTTCTCGAGATGGGGCGATCTGGGTATCCCTTATTAAATAAACGTTCCGCTTCAAGGAGATTCTTTCCAGATTCACCAATTATTAAGATAGCTGCTACTTTGTCGACTTGAGTACGTACCATTTTGCCTATGTAAACTCTTAAACGTCTCGTTAAACAATAATAAAATTAAATATTTTAGATATTTAGAGAAACTTTGCAAGGCAACAAATACTATTGAATTAAAAACGTCAATTTTTTTTTGACAACTAACCAGAGGCGGACTGAAAAATCTTCAATATTTAAATGTGAAATAATTTTGGTATTTATTTAATTTATCCGTCAAAATCAGTTTAAACCCAAACAAAATTAATATGGCTATGTAGCCAATGTCAATGCCTTTCAAACGAGATATCACTTGCCATTTGGTCCTATTTAAAATTATTGGCCAGAGTGGCACTGTGACGTCATCTATTACTATTACGTCACCTGTTACCATTCGTAGAGAAGTTTAGAACACTTTATTTTCACACTCCAAATTTTATTAATGCAAGTGTAGCCGTTCAAAAGATACGAGGGGGAGGGGATTTTTGAATAGCACTGTATATCGAAGTTGCACTTTATTGAGACCCAAAAATATGGAGGAAAAGAGATTTTTTTTATATATCAAAATGGGAAATGCTTTAGAAATGTGATGGGAATTCACACTATAGCAGGGACATCTAGGAAAATAGCATCATTTCTGGGATTGAGCAGCCCCGAAGAATACACTGAGCACTGCTTAAGGCGAACTTCAGCTACATAATTGATTGATGGTGGAGGAAATATTGAATCTTTGAAGAGACATGGGGGTTGGAAGTCAACTGGAGTAGCTGAGGGCTATATAGAAGAATCTCTTCGAAATAAAAATGACACAGATAGCAAAATATTAAACCTGAGACAAAATATCGATGAGATTGACAAAAGTTGCACTGAATCCCCATCACTAAAATCCTCGGTAACATCAACAGTTGTAAACGCTACTCTAAATTCATAACAAGATGCTACAACGGTATTGCGTGGATTTAATTTTCAAAATGCAACAATTTCGCATTGTACATTCAATATTCATTTGAATGATAAATAAAAGTTTTAGTTTTGTTTTTAGTTTAATAAATCTTGAGTTGTGGACGCTTGTTTTCTTGTTTCTATCTACGTTGCTATGATAACACTTTTCCCTCCGCTGGCGGGAAAGTGAAAACTAAAGCTCCAGCGGAGGAAAAATGAAACTTTACGGTCGCCTACACAGTCGAAAAATGACAGATTTACTAACGTTTGAAGAAAAAAGCAGTTTTTTCTGTTAGGCAGAGCTAAGTATGAAATTGACTTTCAATTTGCATTGGAATATCTGAAATAATGTTCCTAATATTTTTATTTGAATAAGTAGGTACCTATAAAAATTTGAAGATTACATCCTGTATTTTGTGTTATAGGTGACCGAGACATCCGCAAAATGTCGCTTAAAAATAGCAGTATGTAACCACTGAGTACTAATTGCTAAAAGCACTTTCATCTTATATGTTTTCGAGGTCGCTGAATACGAATCTGAAATTACTTTTTATTATACACAATTTATATTTTTTTGTGCAATATAATATATAATAAATAGTTTAAAAAAATATGGCTTTTTATTTCTTTCCAATGAATTTTTTTTTGCTAATTTTGTCTAGCTAGATTGTTTTACAATATTATGATATTTCAATCAATATTTATCTTCGATCGTTCTGTAAATAACAAAATACTGATTAAAACTTCATCTATACTAAAGCAATCGAGTAATGAACATCCTCAATTAACAATCACATAGTTATATTACTGTTAATAATCCATTTAATTATCATTATTAACTAGTACCTAATACTCCCAAACATTTTGTTTTCTAAGGCAATTTATTGTATGCGGATAATATTATTCTTTTAATGAAGATGTGTTTGTGTCATGTCAGCATGTAAATGAAGATTTTAAGTCACTAATATCAATATCCAATCAATTTTGTCAATCACTGAATAGTGCTAAATCAATTGCACTTTTATTTGGAAAGCCAATGGCCTGAAAGAGGTGCTTAAATTTAATGAACCTGAAAATTGCTGATAATATTATTAATATAAACGATAGCGCAAAAAGTTTAGGATTGATCATTGACTCTGATTCGTCCCATGTAACTTTAATCGTTCGTCGAGCCTTTGCTAACCTCAAATTAATATACAGCAGCTGGACAATGCTGACAAAAAAACAGAAAAGTTATTATGTGAATCACTCGTAGAATATCATCACAGTTAAATTATGGCGATTACAGCGTATTCAGAACTATTGCATCAGATTTATTTGTGGAGAAGAAGAAGAGCACCCACTTCGTTCTATTATAAATATTTGCAGTGGCTTAATTTGGAAGAACGTCGCAAGGTACGTGAATGTGAATTATATTATGAAATTTAACATACACTAAAACCTCCGTACTTGTATTCATATCTAGAACCGACGTACACAATTTAAATCTGAGACAAGTTGGTCGCTTAATGATTCCTAAACATTCGACCGCTTTATTTGAGGGATGATTTTCATTCAATGAAAACGGATTTTTGGATCAAGGATTATTGGGATTTCAACCTAACTCAAACAAAGACTACCACGAAGAAATGACGGCTGACGTTTTTGAGGAATATTTCCAACAAATGATCGAATACATTCCCAAGAATTCAGTTATTGTAATGGATAACGCCAGCTATCATTGTCGATTAGTAGAAAAGCTTCCCACAAGTTCATGGAAAAAAGCGGCGATAATTGAGTGGTTGCAGTGTAAAGCCTCAAATTTCGATGATATAATGGTGAAAAAGGAACTTTTGCAAATTGTTAGACAACGTAAGACAACTTTTTAAAAATTTGTAATCGATGAGATGGCAAAAGGTAGAGGTATTATTGTACATCGCTTACTCCCTCACCATTGTGAGCTGAACCCAATAAAGTTTATATGAGCACAAGTCGAAGGTTATGTTGCCAGGAACAACAAAACTTTTAAACTTCAAGAAGTACGGCACTTTTTGATGGATTCATTGGCGAATGTGACTGCCGAAAACTGGCAAAGCGCCATAAAACATATTATAGCTGAGGAGGGGAAAATGTGGGATCTTGACGACTTAATCGACGAAATTACAGAGATCGAACCGTTAATTATTAACTTAGCACAAGACGATTCTTCAGATTTTTCTGAGGAAGAATTATATTATAGTTAAAGTAATGTTCACCTGCAATAATTTGTTATAATTTTCTTATTTTTTACAAGAATATGTGTGTATATAAATCTTAGAGCACAATCACTTCGTATTTTCATTATAATAATAATTATAATAAACGTTGAGCAAAAATTGTAAATAACCCTGTTCTACGACTATCGACCGTTTGGTTTACTGCGTATGCTTCATTTGCATTTTATTACCTATTGTTATTTGACCGATTACAGGGTGGCCTGGTCACAATTTCTTTCTTCTTAGTCTAGATACATTGTAAAACATAAATAAGAGATAATTTTTTGAGACACTCGACCTCCGTTTTCCGTTTATTATTTATAGGCGCTCTGTGCTATCAACTCCTTTGAAACGAACTTCAATTATGACATTTATAATACGACCAAGTGACATAAGCCTCCTACTTTTTGTATAAGTAGGCACACAAACTTTTACAAGGAATAATTATTATTTACAGTAACAATCCAGGAAGCTAGTGTCAATTATACAGTGCTATTCAAAAGTCCCCTCCCCCCTTAGTATCTTTTGAACGGCTACACTTACATTAATAAAATTTGGAGGGTGAAAATAAAGCTCCTGCACATTATTATGGTGCAGTAAGACGTTACCTGGATGAAGAATATCGAGGTAGATGGATCGGCCGGCGAGGTCCTATAGAATGGCCACCTCGGTCACCAGATCTGACCCCATTAGATTTTTTTCTATGGGGTACTTGAAATCCAAGGTTTATACTACGGCACCAGATAGCATTGGCGTTTTGAAAGAAATAATTATTGAAGAATGCAATGCAATTTCAGCTGACACATTCGAACAAGTACGAGAAGAGTTTACTGTAAAAAAATTTGTGGAAACGAGGAATATAGCACTTTAATCAACCTCTTTTGAGTTTTTTGCATTAGAGCCAAAAACTATTTAGATAAACTAATTGATGTTGTTTGTATGCATAGTAATAAATACACGAGAACTGTTTAGTCTTTTGTTCTCCAAGTGTCAAATTCTAATTGACGGAAATAAATTTTACAATTTAGAATGGTTCAATTAAGTGAAAAAAAAGGTATTGAAATTTTGATGATGATCGGTTATGGTGATCGAGTTAGAACTCATGAAGAAGTGTGCCATATTTTCAATAATTTGCATCCGGAGAGAAATCCTATATCACGCTCAACAGTAACTTAAACATTACAACGTTTTAATACAACTGGGATGGTAAAAAATTTGCTAAAACCTGGAAGACCGCGGGCCGCAACGAACGAAACTGTATTTGGATCTATTAAATAACTAAATTATTCCTGCACTTCAACAGAATGGGAAATTACCACAAAATGTTTGGTTTTAACAAGATGGAGCATCTCCCCACTATGATAGACGGGTTAGGGATTTTCTGGATGCGAATTTTCCGAATCGATGGATTGGACGAAGAGGATTCATAGACTGGCCTGCTCGTTCTCCGGATCTTAGCCCGTTAGATTTTTTTCTTTGAGGTTATCTAAAATCACGTGTTTACGTTAGACGACCAACAAACTTACAGGAATTAAGACAAAGAGTTATTGATGAATGTGAACTAATACGTGGAGAAGTCTTGGAAAGAGTGACTCAAGAATTTGTTAATAGGATGGCATATTGTCAGCAAGTAAGCGGCGAGCATTTTGAACATTTGAAGTAATTTTGTTTCTCATTATTCTGAAATAATGAAATGTACACCTATTGTACAACTAACAGTGAGTTATTCCTTGTTTTTACAACATTTTTTACGCTAAACTCAGTATGTATGAATTCAAAATAACAAGATCTTTCAAAATCTGTGAAAATATATAGGGTGTCTCATTTAAATTAAAGAAGTTGATGGCATTTCCGGTTAAACTGGAAGTATATTATTAACAAAATAATGTACATCAGATCCATTGCAGTTACCTGCAAATTTTTATAAATATCGTTCTTTTCGTAAAAGATATTTACTTGGTTCCATACTTTATCCCAACCCTGAATGTATTTCTTAATTAACATAAAAAACTTTTAGTCATTAGAGTAAACACCGTTGTAGTATGACGCGCCCCTCGTGTATAACCCTGTATAATAAAGCGCGATTAAATATATCACTACTGGGTTATTTTGTTCTATGGCACATTAGGCATTTTGTTTGGACATTTTTCTAATTCTTCACCGTTCCTAGAAAATATTTCACCTATCGTGAGGTAATATTTCCAATATGTTATTTTGCTTTATAAATAAAACATTAACTGGCATGATTTTCATTTAAAACACTACTTTAACCTTAGTATTAATACCAAATAGATAATACTCGGCAAAGCATGAATTATTCACGGATCGTTGATAATACCGGCATTGAATTTTTCCAAGAAAAATTGCTAATTTCTTAACTTTAAGGAGTATACTGGACACTCCCTTATAAGAACGTCGGCCACTTTATTAGCGAATACCGGAGTTGATGTCTTAGCTCTCAAGCGACTTGGCGGATGGAAATCTGCAACGATTGCGAAAAGTTATGTAGCCGAGAGCGTTAAAAATAAAAAGAAAGTTGCAAAAAAAATTTTATACAATATAACGAAGCCAGAAGTCTCCTGCAATACTTTAAGAGTAACAGAAAACTTGGTTGGAGATGGAGAAATTATGGACATTCCATTCAAATTGAGAAAAACAAGAAAACGTTTATCCAAATTTTGTGAATAATGTTTATAATTGTACTGTTAATATATAAATATAATTAAGATACACGTTTTATTATTATTACCACCCAAGGATAGTAAGTTGTCTTACAGCCCGTCGTCAATGGCAATCGATACCGTTTTGGTAATGGACTGCCTAAGCTCTGACGTCACAACTTTCCCAAACAAATCGATAACGCGTGTAAAACGTCATAAGAGATTTTTAATTTGCCGTTTGCTGTTGATTTAGTTATAGAGTGATCGTTGTTAGAAATAAGTAAAAAGAGATCAGTTGGAGACATTTTTACACGAAAATCTGCAAGGTAAGGTTACAAATTTTACTAATAAATGTGGTTGTAGAAAAAATATTGTGTACAACGCAAAGCACTTGGTGTACAAATTATTATTTCCGCACGTTGTGCGATAAAGTAGAAGCGTGCGGAAAGCTATACTCGTAGAAAAAAACTCTTTAATCATAGAACGTCACCTCCGGATAAACGCATTTTGTTCAGTCTAAAAGGAACGTTTATACTGAGCGACATGTGGTGCGAATTCCGAAATAGAATCACTTCGGTCTCTTGTTTATTTAGTAAATACTTTTTCTAGATAACAGCAACAGGTATTTGTTAAATTTTGGGAGTTATTTTAAAGGTTGGATAGAACTGGTTGTTATCACGTTTTTGTAATTAAGTGATAGTAAATCGTATAATTTCAGTCAACAACTTATAAATAAGTGTGTCCTTTTCAACGTAAAACCATTTTTTTTCCAAAGCGCTTCTTTGTAATATTTATAAATCATCAAAGAACTTAATTTTTTCGTGAGTATTTTTTCAAAATAATCTAATAAATATTTTTTATAATTAGAAACAGAAATACGTGTAATATGTGAAGTTTATGTTGAAAGATGGTCCCTCCAGAACTTTAAATGAAAAAAATAATCCATAGTTTAAGAAACTACTAGGTGACAAGTGACAAGTTAAAGTTTTAAAAGTAAGGTGAATATAAAGGGCGAAAGTACTTTTCCACTAGGAAAAAAAATATTTTGGAAATGTTAATAAAATGTGCTATTATCGGTTCATAATGTTTCAAATCACGTGGTCATCCGATCTGGGCCCTTCCTTTCCTTCTCGTTAAATTAACCAATTGTCATTATAATTGCGATGCTATCAGATTGTCATAGCAACCTTATTTCTAATACTGTTGATCTCTTTGTGTTAAGTTTTTAAATAACCAGCATTTTATTGTTTCATTGATTTATTGATTTTGTCCACGACCACTTAATAATAAGTCAATATTTTACATCCTAATAAAAGGTATATGGTACCCATATATCTACTAAAGTGAATTATGGTCCATAATTCACGCTTTTGCATTTAAATAACATGCCATGACAACTCAGCACTCACAACATTTCGGTACCTAGGTCCACTAGAGATGGGGGTACAATATGAAATAAACTATTAAATCTGAGTATTCTGTTCAGAAAATTTGTTTCTGAAATATATCGTATCGATAAACTATCGAATTTTTTAGTATTGATACTTTCTATAACGATATTTTCTAATATTGATATTTTTAAACACTATATTTATAACGGTACGGTGTATCGATACTTTACACAGTCACATTATTTGACGTACTCTAGGAATTTATTAATTTTGACGTTAGAATTGTCAATAATACAAAATACCAAATTATTACTTTCCGTTCTACACTCGCATTATTTACTTCACTTTTATTTAATAAAGAAATCAAGGGTCGTGAACAAAGTATAGTATTCTACTCGCAATTCATGGCCATTATTCAGTAGAGTGACGATTGGCTATCATAAATTGCTCGTTTAATAATAAACTATAATACAAAATAAAATGTTGCGTTTTGGGCGCTGACTGAAACTTGCAAATAAAGAAAACATTTTCCTGAAAACAATTTTTGAAAACTACTACAGGTTGGCAATAAGTGTTTGTACAACTAGTGCGCAAAGCGACACTTTTCCCACGAGCGCAGAAGTTGTACACAATATTTTTTCTACAACCACAATTATTAATGAAATAAAAACATAAATTTATATACTTAGGTATTTTATTAAAACTTTGAACAGAAAGAACATACAAAATGAAAATTTCATATAGAAAAATCAGTTGAGTGTATGTTTAATAGTGAAAATATGAATCATGAATAAATAAATAATTAAATAAATAGTTTACTTATTTTCGGTTTAAATTCAAAATTTTTACACCCAGAAATTCACTAAGTATAATAAATATGTTGAATTGTCAAAAAAAGTTGACAGGTCATAGGTAGCCTTGTTTGACATTTCGGTGAGGAAAAGTGCCATAGCGTGTAGTTTTCGCATTACTTTTCCAACAGTTATCAAAAGAACTAAGAAAATGCCTGCTTTGCGTATAAAAATTTGTGTAGAAAAGCGTGTTTTGCATAGTGGTTGTAGAAAAATTAATTTTGACAGTTGACGATGCGCGAGAAAGCGCAAGTTAATAACGTTGTAAACGCAGTTACCGGGAAGAGCATGCAAAGTTTTGAGGATTGTGAGGCTTACGAGTTCTGCAAGCGAAGTGAGCTCTTGCAACGGCGCATCGGTCGTTGCCAAACTTCCGACTGCCAAAATTAGTTTGCCAACCTGTAGAAGGTTGTGTTTTTAGCAATTACTAATGTAATAACTGAGCTTATTTACTACTTACAATAACTGAACGATTATTGAGGTTGTCTGATTATAACTAGGCTGACCGTCATTTTGTTGAATAGTTGTGGTAATTACCTGAAAATAAAAGAAAAACAATATTAGCAAAATAATTTGCCTGAATAAATAAAGACACATTGTAATACCATATTATTATATTGGTGATTTTAATAATTACAACTGACCACAACAATAAACAACAGTTATAAGGCCTAATTTTTGAACAACAGTGTCTACTATACAGTGTGGAACACCCAAATGGAATCAATTCGATAACGAATAAACGAAAAACGCTTGGACACGTCGATTTGTATTCAAATCCGCATTTTTTCGAAAAAAAATTATATAGTGTGTGTCATGTGACAGTGAACAATGCCAATTTTCTTATTTTAAATACAGCCCACTGTATATTATTTATTCTTTGGATTCTTAAGAAAATTCTAAACATAATTCATGTACAATCACTATACTAACTTCAACTGTTTCGGAAATATTAAGTGTTTTCAGATTTAACACAAAAATAAACATTAAAAAAAGAAAATCATTTTATTTCACAAATTCGCTACGTTACACTCCATAGAACTGTACGTAATAATATCAGTTTCTCGCTTATTTCACGAAAAATTTCCAAATTTGTCGCCTGTACCCCAAGGAACAATTAGCAAAATAGAAAAGCAGTTTCGCGAGCTTGGTCATGTAGGGCAGATGAGAAAAATAGCTGCCAAAGCAGTAAGTGATGATACGAAATTAAACATTATGCTTGAATTTCAAGAAAACCCACATAATTCTGGTCGCAAAACAGCCCACTGTTCAACTTTAACCACACATCAATTTTTCGAATATTGAAGGAAAGTAAAATGCATCCCTATAAAATGATGCCAACTCTGGAGCTCATGGAAGACGATATTTATAGAACATATTTTTGTGAACAAATGATGGCAATGTTAGATAACAAGGTGAACTGTTTCCCGAAATCATCCGCAAGAAATGAGAAATTTGAACATAAGTGAGTGAACCGTTAGGAGACGACTTCATGCTGAATTATCTACTTGAACTAAAGCTACTGGACCACCGTGAACACCGAAGTGATTTTTGCACGAGAACACAAGGATTGTATTGTTTTCCGATAAATCATGATTCTGTTTTACTGGCTCAGATAGACGCTCTAAGAATGTGACTGTTTCCCGTAGTCTTCTAGGTATTATGCCATAGGATTCTGTTCCACAAAATCTACTTTCTTCTTGCTCCACTAGATGAGCTTTTTCATATATACATTCAGACGACAGTGTCCTGTCAGGACAATTGTCAAAACTCTTAATGTTGATCTCACATGGTTATAGTTTCCTAGTATTGCCTTTCATGGTTCAAGTCCTACTGAATATTTCCAATGATTAGATCCTGGCGTTGTCTATTTTTTCTAATTTTACATTGGAGCAAAAGGGTTGCGGTTCCCAAAAGTATGTTTCAGTCCTTTTCTTAGCTAGCTCATCTGCAATTTAATTTCCTTCTATTTCGTTGTGTCCTGAAATCCACATTAAGGTAACTATGTTGTTCTCACCTAATTAGAATTGACTACACAAGAAATCAGTGCTTCAATCGCTCCTTGACTATCCGACATGATGGAAATTCTTTGCTTTTTATATTATTTTTATATCATTTGTGTATGGCCGAGCGATTTGGTGGAGTATTAGTTATAAACATATATTTTGATGCTAGCACGAGGTTAGTCTTCAGCTTGAAATTTCAATTTAAAATTGGTGGCTACATAAAAATTATATAGGTAATTAACTATCCTACAATTTTGTTTTACTTGTAATTTGTTTTAGCTTCTCAATGAAACATCCAATATTTGTGATACCACTACTACTTGTAATTGTGACATGCGATAACTTTGAAGATTTCTATGAATATGTGGTAGATCGAATGGATAACATCAATAATTATGCAAGACCAACGAATAACTCGTATATGTATTCAACAGATAATTTAAATGTTTATGGTAAGTTTAGAGGTCCAACTGACTTGCTAATTACACTTTGTGTAATTAACCTGTTTCATCTAAATGCGGAATACATCTTAGTTTAACGAATTTTTTCCGGACAAACCACTGCTCGGTCGAAAAAAATGCAGGAAACCTTTTTTATTGCAAAATACTTTCCCTACACGGTGGTGTTTTTTATTTTTCTCTACCTTCCTCCCAGCGCCAAATATTGAAGAATTTCGAAAAAAAAAAGTTTTTTGATTTTTTTTTAATTTGTGAAATCGATAGACTGGTAAACTTTTTTTTATATTGATCTACATACTTCAAGGTACTTATAAAAAAAAATCAGCCGTATTGCTGATTACTTGTAGTTGTGACCCCTATTGATTGGCCTAAAATAAGCACACCGGAATATATTATTCGACTAGAAACGGGAAGAGTTAAATTTATTTATAACATTTTTAAGATGGTTTCAAATTGGTTACAAAATCTGCTTGAAATGACACAAAATAGATTTTTTTTCGGCAACCTTGTGGTATAACAAATCAATAAAATACGTTTCTTTGTAATATTTATTTTTTGAACAAAACTAGGAACATTGCCATTCTTGTTTATATTATTATTTATGTTGAAATTCGAACAATTGCTAATATTGAAGGGATTCAATTTGTTTGAAATGTTCGGTATATTTAAATCCCTCTTGTTGAAGACAGAACGTGAAGGTTAGGTATCCGATTCATGTTGATTGTTTTCATGTGATAATTTTTGAATGGTCTTGACAATTTTGATTTTATTTGTAAGTGAATTGTCTATATATCCTTAAGCGACATTGGTAGACTTCCAGACACCGTGTCTCTTAAAATTTGTGATATTTCCACCATTATCTGAAAACAACGTCGCCGAAGGCAATGGCATGTGTAATTTTTAGGATTGGGTAGCTATAAAAGCTCTGCAATCCTGAGTCCTACATTTCCAAAACTGTGGATACCAACAGGCCGAGTCGATCATTTCCCATTTTTGTAATTTACAAATAATCTGATGAATGGAGTGTGGGATGGCCGTAAAGATAAATATTGCCTATACAATACCAAATTTTCTTGCCTAATTAAAACAAATGTTCTCTCAATGTGTGTTTTTGAATCCGGTATTTTCATAAGCAACATGTCTTTCTTGTCGTTTATATGATCAGTTGACATTTTTGTTATTTCTTTCTGGGATCTACTTTCAATGTTCCATGCATGGAGTTTATATTTTTGAAAATTGGTTCAGGACTAAGGAAGTTACAGTCTTTTTCTTCTACGAAATAACATCCTCCACCACGTCAGAATAGGTGATACAGATATATGACTTGAACAAAAGTTGTAGATTAAGGACAGTAGTTTCTAAAGTTGATATTTTCGAACAACCTAGATTGGGGAAAATTTTGTAAAAAATCCAATTATATTTTGTAGGTGATAGATTTTGCCACCTATGGACCCAAAAACATATTCAATCATTTTTTTAGGGCTGATTTTCTTAGAATTCCTTTCCTCAAATTCTACGACATACGGTCACCACTGTAATAAATGGGTGTCCACATTTGGTGTGTGGACGTCCCTTGGTACTGTAATATTATTGTTATTTATTGTCGTGTAACATTAATAAATCACATACTGCTTATTCAGCGTTGAACTTGACTTTATCACGTTTTTGATAATTTGTATAATTTCCAATGGATTTATTTCTTAATCTGGTTCATGCATAAAGGACATTACACCACACTTGATTAATCATCCTAAATAATTGAATCTAAATTTTGTTTTGATTGAAAGGACCTCATTAGGAATTAATACCTATTATAACTTGCTTTTAATTGGTAGGTGGATAATTTTACGACTATAAGCTTACAAAGAAAAGTTTTTTAAGGGAAATAAATATTATTTTCACGGTGAATACTTTGGTTCAACTTATATGTTATCAATAGCATTTTTAGGTATTTCTACTTGATTGGTAACCTTGTTTTGACGAAGTTTAGTTGTTCGATATATAATTGTTTTCGAGTAATTATAGCATTATTTTTTCTGCTTAATAATTCTGAGCAATGCGAATAATAATTTAAAATTTCAGAATTCTGTAAATTTTCCATTTTAAACACTAATAGTTTAAAGTAGAACGGTTTTCATTTTATAAATTACGATTTTTGTTTGTTTGCTCAGGACCTTTACAAAAAAGGTTGAACCAAACATTGAAAAAACTCGTTTTACCAGTTTTTTTATTTCGGGAAAACTCTCAATGGGTGTTGGCCACTTGGTCGCCGCGGTCAGTTTTGTCAGCGGGGGTTCCATAATCTCATCGACCACTTGGTCGCCAGTTTTTAAAGGTATTTAATTAGATTTATTGGAAATAATATTTTTGAGAAGAAAATAGTTTAACTGATATGATATGGTACAGAATGTGGGTGATAAAAAGAATAAAACCAAATTAAAAAAAAAACAGGGATTCCATTACGTTCGTTAAATATGCATGCCGTTTTTTGTAATTAGCGTTTATTATTTTGTTAGGTATATATGAACTGTTTAATTTCACATAAGTATTCAACTGAATATCGAGAATTATATCCACAAATTTGAATATATCGGGATGCGCTGAATAAAAAGCAGAATTAAAATGTTTGTGGTTAGGTTATGTTAGAGTAGATTAGAGAATCACTTTTCAAATAAAAAATTAATCTTTTCAATAAGATTGCAGACAACTAACTGATGAAAAATATTTTTATTTTGGTTGTCAACAGGTCACAAACCCATATTAGTATTAGAGTAATTAAATAAGCCCATACTTTTTTTGGAACCCTTAATCCAGCTTTGGGACCAAGTGGTCTGTACCTTTCCAATAGTGAAAGGGTTAAATTTGGGTAAAACTGACTACGGCGACCAAAAGGTATATTCCCCTCTCAATTATATATTTCCTTAGCAAAAATAACTTTTTAAACAGAAAATATAATGTATTATTTAACAAACTACAACTATCAAGAACCAAATGAGAGTAAAAACTAAAACTAAATGAATTGTAACTACTGCAACTGTTATATCTATGAGTGTCCTAATTATGAACAAATTGAACTTATATATCTAAATAATTGTCTATTCAGCAGGTTTACAGGTGTTCCTTAATATGATAAAATCTATTATTCTCACTACACATAACTCCCATCAAGATTTTTATAAAAGTTGGACAAGTTTCTTCGGTTTTTTTCCTACAAGTCTTCTACATAAGTATTGGTTTTTAATTATATAATTTCCACTTTAAAATTTTCCCGAACTGTAGTTTAATTAATTTGGAAAGTATTTTCAATCAAATGAAACAACACACTCGTTAAGTTTCTGAAAACTCGTTTGAAACTCAATTTTCAGTTTTTCCGTCAAGTTCAAAATTTTTTTTTCTGTTGAAAATTCTGTAGCATATTTTACAGCAGCTGGAGTGAACTAGTATATTGAGTCACAAGGACAGAAAATGAGCTTTAGCAGCCCGAGACTATTACAGATGCACGAGCGAGACCTTTTCGCCTACCGAATAAACTAAGAAATGGAAAAACATAACAAAAAACTTTGACATACACTGACGTTCAATTAAAAAAATCATATGAAAAACAATACTTTTGACATATCCCCACAAAAAGTAGTCTAATGTCGTCAGATCAGGAGATCGTGCTGGTCATTCTATCGATTCGCGCCTCCCTATCCACCGGTTTGGAAAAATTTGGTTCAGGTAAAGCCGGACATTGATTTGATAGTGTGGTGGTGCTCCATCTTTCTGAAACCATATTGTATTGGCAATAACTTGTGGGTTTGCTGGATCAGGATAAAGTTTGGCAAAGTTGGCACGACTTCCCGCACAAACATTAACTTTCTCAGGATATTAAGTATGTTCTTTTCTCATCCAGTGAGGATTCTCACTAGACCAATGGCGGCAATTTTGACGACTAACATGACCATGAAGTGTAAGAGTGCTCTCATCAAAAAACAAAACATCTTATAATTTGTTAACAAAAATACGTTCTCCTATCGAAATCGTCTACCATGAGCTTCTGAGTTGGCATAATTTTATAGGGATGCATGTTACTTTCCTTTAATATTCGAAAAATTGATGTGTGGGTAACGTTGAACAGTGGGACTGCTTTTCGACCAGAGTTATTAGGGTCTTCTTGAAACTCAAGCATAATATACAATTTCGTATCATCACCTACTGCATTGGCAGCTACTTTATTATCTGTCTTACATGACCAAGCTCGCGAAACTGCTTTTCTATTTTGCTAATTATTCCTTGGGATACAGGCGGAAAATTTGGAAATTTTTCGTAGAACAAGCGAGAAACTTCCATTTGTGTCCGTGTGTTATCTCCATAACCAATCATTTGTAGAATGGTTATTTTGTGCATTTCTGTTAAATGATATTATTACGTACAGTAAACAAAATTTAAACGACAAAAGCACTGACACTGATCACTGTCATGCAGGCAGACAACAAGTTCCTGTGGCTATGAGTTTTATTCAAAAAAAAAACAAAACTGTGTTTGTATTTTTCTTAATTCATATCAGTAAAAGGAACGCAGGAATGATTTTTGCCATCTTTCTCAATATCAAGAGCTAAATGGGAAGTGAGTATTGAGTGTGCTACATTACACTCACTGTGCTCGTTACTATAGTTCCAAATAAAAGTTTTGACAGCATTACAACAATATCTTAGTTTACAACTATTTAATTTTAGTTATAATGTTGTTCCAATTTAAAGTATCATCAGTGCAATCTGGAAACATGATTAATTTGATCCAATTTAGTATTTGTGAAAATGAATTTAAATATTGTTTTAGACGGAGGCAGTTATGACTTTATTATAGTAGGAGGTGGATCAGCAGGTTCCGTTTTAGCTTCAAGATTATCTGAAAAATGTCAATGGAAAGTATTATTGTTAGAGGCTGGTGGACCAAAAGATTACTTCAGTGACATACCAGGAGTGTCTTCATATCTGCAAGTATCAGACATGGACTGGGGTTATTTAACAACACCACAAAAAACTTGCTGTTTAGGTAAAACATATTAAGTAATCGTTTATATAACAGTTCTCACTCAAGCGAATCTTTTTTTAATTACCTCTTGCATATCAAGGACATATTTGAAATGTACTTCAACTCCTAATACAGTCAAACAAATTTACCTTCACCATGACGTCACTAATAATGAACAGTAGTAAACACGAACTTTATATACCTCATCCTTTTCTACTGATAGTAGAAACACATTATACAATATGTACACTTGTCTTTCAAGCAATGACATACGTTCTTTTGCACTCTAATTATGTTCTCCCAATGTTGAAAAGAGATAGCGCCAAAAACGATTGTATCCATAAGAATTTATTTTGTCGTCATATGACAACTGTCATTATTTTGATACATCGAATTTTGTTTAAAGCGTTCCATCATTTGCATCCAGATAAATTCAAATTTCAAAACCTTTAATTTGTTATTTTATTTTACGGTAAGTACAAAATTTCCTGTTGTCTTTAATAAATATTTTCAACATAACATCACTT
Source organism: Lochmaea capreae (assembly GCA_949126875.1). Taxonomy (NCBI): domain Eukaryota; kingdom Metazoa; phylum Arthropoda; class Insecta; order Coleoptera; family Chrysomelidae; genus Lochmaea; species Lochmaea capreae. The sequence goes on along the minus strand of OX421407.1, from coordinate 16,169,273 downwards.
CTTAGACGGTGGCTAAACTTTCGTGTAGCGGGAGCACTTATAGTAGATTTATAAAGTCAACTGAAGTAGGAATTACGTTAACAACCAAGAAGTATAGTTGTGAGTAAAATTAATTTGCACAGTTTCACAATTTGTCGACGAGATAAAGAAATCTTTAAGCAGAAGCAGAACCGGTATCAGACAAATTTTTCATTATTGCAAAATCCCGATGCACTAGCCATTTCTGTACTCTCTTTTTCCGATGAATAGCAGTTTTACATATAACTGTATCTAATAATTCATTTTTTTGAAACTTTTGTCAATTATGTATGCTTTCAGCAGCTCCATGCTCCATTATTTTCTTGTTTCAGTTACCTGTACATATTTTGTATCTTTTTTTGTGTAGATCGCGACCAGAACATACAAATTTTTTTTTTGTGTATTGTCTCAAATCCCTACTTTCCACTTTCAGAAATTTCAAAACCTTTGGTAAAAAAATTTAACAATAAAGTATTCATGTTTTATATTATACAACAAGCAGAATAAATAAATAAACTTTGACATTGTTTATGTTGGCATAAAATAATACGTCTGTTTACGCTTGCAGTATATTCATAATTTGAAGCCTATAACCATATTCATAACCAAATTTCATTTCGTGTGAAACGATGAAACGCTCGTGGTTGCAAGGACATTACTGAGGATGAGATGGATTTTACCCGAAACTGACAAAGACACAAATATCGTTTCGTACAGCGTTGCCATTAATTGTAATAAAGACTAAACAATAAATGAAATAATTAATTTTAAATGATCAGGAAATGTATAAGTATCACTCATTACTGATTTTTGTGATAAATAATATCTTTTAATCTTGGTAGGACTGTATATTATCTATAATTTGCCACGACCTAAAACTCTACAGCTTACTATATTTTAATTCTGCTAGAAACTGGTAAAAAAATTGAGATATGACAACGCGGTTTGCATGTATGAGGTGACATTTACTGAGACCTGAAAGATCTATTGTGAGTCCTTACTTCTACTTAGTTCCTGAGGAACGTCTAAGAGACAAGTAGCTTCTTTAGTCCTATTTCACTTAGAAATTTTAGGATATCTGCAGGATTCAACTTAGGTAAATGTCCCTCTTCTTTCCAATAATCTCCTAGGTTCTGCGCCCTAGGATTCTGAATTGCTGTGCAATTCGCTAGTACGTGGATGGAGGTTTCTTCTTCCATGCCACAGAATCTACATTCTCCTTCCTTCACTATTTTGAGTTTTTTCAGGCGCTCGTTCAGGCGGCAATGTCCCGTTAGGATCCCTGTTAAAACTCTTAGTGCAGCTTTACTTTGACTTATGCATTCATTTGATTTCAACGGGCTGAAGTCACCCATCAGAATATTTGATTGTCTACTAGATCTTTCCAATGGTCAGATCTTCTCTTTTCTCCGGCTTTGCCCATTTCTTCCAATATTACATTGGGGCTGAAACCGCAAAAGGATTCCAGCCCCCTAAAGGGTGTTTAAGTCTTCCTCTTTGCTATCCCATCTGCTATTTCATTTTCTACTATTCCAGTGTGTCCTGGAATCCTTAGTAAGGTTATTATATTGTTCTCGCCTAGTTCATTGAGTATGCCTAGGCATTCCCGCATCATTTTGGAACTGATTACACAAGAGCTCAGTGATTTAACGGCTGCTTGACTGTCCGACATTATGAAAATCTTTTGCCTTCTATACCCTTTGTCAATATTGAACTGGGTACACTTTCTTATGGCGTGAATTTCCGCTTGAAAGATACTTGGGGGTTTTCTCAAGCTTTCAGTGTGTTTGGTTGCTGGCCCGTACATCTATATATCTGTTCCTTCTATTGCTTTTGAGCCGTCTGTGTACCATCGAATGGCATTCTTTCCAAGACTGGTAATGGTATTTGGATCCCATTCCATCTTGTTGCTTAATTCCGTAACAAATTTCTTTGAAAAGTTATACCTTTTCATTATACCATCTTGTAGCATGTATCAGGTTTTTTGATTTCTAAGAAGTAAGGAGGTGGTGTTTTAATGATTCCCTCTCTACTTAGTCTGTATATTTCGTTCTTTCTGCAACACTTTCCACAACCATATGTAGTGGTGTGAGGTTAAGAATCACTTCCATGGCTGCTGTTGGGTATGTTCTCATTGCTACTGTAATGCATATAAGGATAGTCTTTGAATTTTGTTTTCTCTCGTCGTCCATAGACGAGTTCTGCTACTCCACGCAATGGCTCCATAAGTGATAATTGGTCTCACTATGGCAGTGTACATCCAGCTCAGGATTTTTGGGTTACTGTCCCAATTTCTCCCTGCCAGATTCTTGCACACCGTTAGAGCCATTTTTGCTTTGTATATAATTTCCTTTTTGTTTTTGTTCCACAGGAGTTTACTGCTTAGAGTCAAACCAAGATTATTGAGTTCTTGTGTCCATTCAACCTCGCTCCAATCAAGTTTACTGGTTTTGAGGTTGAGTTTTCTTTTCTCAGTGAAGGCTATTAGGATGGTTTTGGTGGGGTTGATGACAAGTCCCACTTGCCTACACCAGCTATTTGTATAGTTCAGACCCTTTTGTACGATGTCACCATGGGTGTTTTCGAATTTTTCCTGGCTGTTATGACAATATTATCGGCATATCCTTGGCAGGATATTCCGAGGTCAGTCAAACCACACAGGAGTTCGTCAACCGTCAGGATCCACATTAATGGGGATGCTACTCCTCCCTGTGGGCATCCTCTGATTGTACAGATGGAGAGGATGTCTTTGCTCGACCTCGTCTCCGCTACTCTAGTGGTGAGCAGTTCCGACATCCATTTGGATGTTGTACTGTCTACACCTCTTTTATTTAATGCTCTTTTGACTGCCTCATGAGGAGTATTGTCGGTAACGATTTGTTCTTAAGAATAATATGTTGGTTTTGATATTTGGGCATCTTTTTGACATCAATGTTCCACATAATCTTACAGGAAAAACGTTGCTGTAGTTGTTTACTACTAAACATTTGCTTTCAGTACACATTCTTGAACCACCTTGGCAAGTCTTGCTGAATACATGGATATTCAACTCAAAATGTTACAGAACTAACGTTGTTTGATTCGATACTAAAAAAATCAGTCAAGCAAGCAGCAGTTTCCCCACCTCGCCAAGCTAATTCTACTGCGGCAATGTGATAGAATTTCCGTGGCAGCCCTTCGGGGATGTTTTCATCCCATATTAAATTTATCAAGAAAACATTTTGTGTTCTGTGTAAATTTTTTTTTAAAAATATTGCAAAGCGCTTTCGGCTGTTACGCCTTGTTTACATTTTGGTTGTCCCCCAACATATTTAAGACGAGACTCTTCTTACATGATGCCAAATCTCGTATAATAAAAATCTTACTTGATGAATATATTTTAGATTTTAGCAGCATTTTCTGATTGAAACGTAAGAAAAAAGTGGAAAACATTTAAAATAGGTATGACCAACCTTCGGTCCAGCTCACCTTTTTGTTTTTCGGTTACCATTTTTTATGTTCTATTAATGCCATAAGTAAAACAGTTTATAAATTTTTAGCTTGGCAACCTCGAACTACTTCTGTCATTTTGGTGAAGTTTGTCAATAAGATTTTAATTATAATTGTGTTTTTATTTGGTTTCTCATTGATATTTGTCTATTAAGGTGCTTTTAAGACATTTATGATGGTGAGAAAATGTATATTGTGTGAAAATACTTGGAATAAGAATGATAATCTGTCATTTCACAGGTGAGGTTATAGTAGCATGAGCGTAGTATAGGTAGAAGACGAGGGATTCAACATTGGTTTTCATAATAATATTGTCTATTTTTTTTATTATCAGGTTTCTGAAGAATTGTCAAAAGATCTTCGTTACCATGATTATCTTTCGGTTTATTTTTTGAGTGAATATACTAAGGATGTAGTTGCTTATATTTTTAGATTTGTGGTAAACATCTTTAACACAAAAATTCATTGCAAACAGGTGATCTATACTTTCAGAAGGTGATTGTAGTTTGTATAAACTAGGAATTAAAAAAACTTTTGGAAAACTTAAAAAAGCGTCCAAAATTGCAGTTACTGTTGGTTGCGAAGCTGAAAAATGTCTAAAACGCTTACTATGAATTTAGATGAAATTGAAATTAAAACCTTTCAATATTATATTAACATGTTTACAATCTGTAGTTCAAAACGTGTTTTAACTTCAAAATCCTTTAAAGGTATCTATTAAAAAAATAACTTGTCAATAAGCTACGATCTTCGATATAATTTCCACTTAATCAAACGAAAAAATTAATTACGTAAATAATTTTCATAAAATAGTTTAAATGAACCCTTTCGAAATATACGCTTCTGTGTACTTTCCAAGATTTATGTTGCGACCAAAACATTGTGTACGTAATAATGTGTGAAGGCTGGTCTATCTTTAATACGTCATTGGTTTGTGTTAAGTTTTGGTTTTTACAGACTTCATTATATGAATAGTTATTGGTTTTGGAGTTTCTCTTTACTAACAATTTATTTATCTGTTTTGAATTAGATTTGGTAATGGGTTCTCATTAGACCCATAATCTTTTTCGGGTTTTTTGAATGAAATTTGAGTAATAGGTTCTCATTAGACTTTAAATCAAATATTTTTTCTCAGTTTAGATGATATGTTGTTTGTTTTGATAAATTACCAAATTACACGATTCATTATTTGAAATTTCTTCGATTTCTACATTCCTTGAAATTTACAGATTTAAACTTTAATTTAATTTATTTGTTTTTGGAATTTCTTTGTACTCATGTGTAAATTTTCTTTTTGATTGAATTTTAGTAATGGGTTCTCATTAGACCGTAGGGGTCTATTTTATAACACATAACGACGTCGTTCGTGGGCGATTATCGTTTATGAACGACTTTCTCTACGGTAGTCGTTGTTGGACGACAAAAATGGCTACCAAGTTGTAGTCCACCGACGATACCTTGCCAGCTCTCGTAGAGAAATAGCTAATTTGGTTTTAGATGAGTCACAAAGGAGGTAATGAATTGAATTGTCGACATAAATATCTATTTAAAATGTTAATTTTTAATAACTTGGTATCTACATTTAGAGAAGAAACCCGAGAAAGACACCAGTAATCCCTTTTGAGCTACCAGAGGAACTTTTTAGGCAGTTATATAGACTGGATGTTGTATCGGCAAAAGATTTATTTGAGGAAATTTTACCTGATCTATCTACTTACGTTTTTAATTGAATCATTATCCTCAATAGAACCCAGAAACAGTCGCAAATTATCAAAATGGACATTAGAAGTGACAGTGGAAACACAAAACATCGTTTTCTGTCAATTTAATAATACCAACCTTAAAATTTGCCGTTAACTTTGATCACTAAAATGTAACGGTTTCAATTCAACATTTATTATTGGAGACAGTTTTTAACGTTAACCATTTAATTTTATCAAGATAAATAGTTTTTAAGAATGTGAAAGAGATCCACCACTCACCTTGTTTATATTGCTCTGATACCATCCACTACTTCGGAAAAATTTAAGAATAATTCATTATTACCATACTTTATTTGATTGTGTTTACATTTTCTGACAAGTAACAAATTTCTTATGAATCTTCAAGAGGCCTCTGACCTATTAAGTTAAGTTCAATGAACTGTCCAGCTACCTATTAATTTAACCTTTGACCTCTCACCTGATGCTAAGGGGCATGAGGTAGAAGAAGACTGACCTTGACCTTGTGAGGTTTGGACTGGTCCATAATCCTTTTTTTTTGTGTTCTGGTGCTTTAAAGTGGTCACTCTCTTTGTGCTCTTTCGAAATAAATTCGGATCTAGCCCAGCTACAAATAAAACCTGTTAGATAGATTAAGTAATACCTTAAGTGGCTATTCAATCGCAGCTAGCGGATTTCCTTCTAACAGAAAAAGGAATAAAACATTGAGGTCACACTCCATCCCTGGTAAGTACCCGCTCTTCTATCTTACTGACCTAGTCATCATGGGAGTCTCGTATTTCAGATCTCTTATTCCGGGTCTTATTCCTGGTCCTATTCATGGTCTTATTCACGGTCTTCTTCATAGACCTATTCATAGTCTGAATCACAGTTGTCCTCATCATCACCATTCATCATCTTCACAGACATCTTATTAACGCAATAGGAATAATTAGCAGACAAAACTACGAGTAGCAGAGAACTTACCATTAGAGGGTCAGCCCCTTCGTCTAGTTCCTTCTACCCATCGACTACACCTCATCTGGAGCCTTGCAAGTAAGATTATTCCTGTTTTCCACTCACTGTCCTGTGCTTGCTGTTCATTGGTACAGCGTAGGTGTCTCAGATAGATTGAAAACAACATTTGCAGAGATTATTGGTTATATCGCCCAATTCGGTAGGGAGTTGAATACTTCCCATACACCACTAAAATTAATGTAACCTTTTGTGACTACAGCGTTTGTAAACTTTTTTAGAAAATACCTCTTAATACTAATCTCTCAGTGTAAACCAAAAGTATACTCTTGGAATCGATTCTATAAATTAGTCTAGTTACCTTTTTAGTATTGTAGAGAATCTTAAACCATAGCTGAGTCCATTTGGGCTTTTTAGTCTCACCCATTTTATTTAGTTGATATTTTACTAGGTTAGTCTTAAGTTTAACAACGTGCTCTCGATTGTCATTTGACATCGACAGCTAGCAGTAGACCTACTGTGCGAACCACCTACCATCAGGCCCACTCTACACCCAAACTGGTGTAAGTCGTTAAAACTGTGTGACTATCCTTTAAGTTAATATTAAAGATTAATTGAAACCGGAAATAATTGCTCATTTAATTTACCTCGACCCCTCTCCGTTGAGGAATCGGGCACGTACAACTTTAAAAAGCTCTCTGATTCAGGAAACCCCCTTTGTCACCACAATTCCTGTAAAGGGGAAAAACGGGGGTGGCAAATTTGGCGCCCAACTTGTGAATAATTCCAGTATTTCATTTTACATAGATAGTTACCGTTTTTGCGTCTTGCAGCAGCTAGGGTAAGGGGTTCCCTATAGATACCTAATTTTTTTTATTTTTTATTTTATAAATTTTTTATTCACACCTAATGTAACAATAGCAGAAGGCACAACGGATTACTCTTCCATAGGTTTTTTTTGTTCTACTGTTCACAGGGTTGAAGTTGTAACTTTCATAAAGTAGTTTGCCTTGTTTTGGATTTTTTTTGTTTTTTGTTCAAAAATTTTACGTTTCTATTATCTCTACCTGTTCATGACGTTATTCTAATTCATGGTCATCTACGTTTGGGTTATACATCCACTACCTGTGGCTGGCACCTATAAATTCCAAACCTGCCTATCAGTTAGTTTTCGATAAGTCGAGTAAAAACAAATTTTGGAAGCATCGAGTAGATATCGATACCGAATCACTCGATTGGTGTAGATTTCGGACAGAGGTTCTATATTTAGAATCAACTTGTTTTAGAATATCTGGTTTATTATTTTTATTATTTTGGGTCGAAACTAGACTAGATATTTATTTCGAATTTTTTTTCTTTCCTAGATGGGAGAATTTAAACAAAATAATAAAATTTATATTTTGGTTTGATTGTAAGAATCTCATTAGGATAACTTCAGCTTTTAAATTACTTGTTTGCTAGCGATAGTTGGATAATTTTACGACCATAGGCGGCCGTAGAGAAATTTTCTGGGGAAAATTAATATATTTCTTTTCACAGTTCATAGTAAGGGAAAAATGTTTTTGTATTTTGGGGAATTGTAGAAGTTTGTTACACAATTGTCAATCATTGGAGTATTTGTTGGTTTAACTTGATACAATACTGGTAACCACTTAAAATTTCAGAATTTAGTTTTGATCAAACGCGTACAATAATATAGTCTAGGATTAACGAATAGATATAATATAACGCTCTTTATTGGTTGGCGCAAGTGTTAGCAAGGTGGAGAAAAAGTAAAAATTAGATAGCTTGAATATATTTTCACACTTATTGGATACAATCTATTACTATTTATTATGTACAACTTAAAAACTATTACTACCTATTCTAACAATTAAAGTTAACTTACAGAATATCACCTATATCTATTTATTTACATATTTACAAGTTAAATAAAAACTTTTCTCAATAGTGTAAGGTATCGTTGCTTGGTACTGATCTCTTTGACATTCTCTTCTTGGTAAGGGGGGGGTGTTGAGTATATTTGGTTAGAGATATATTGAAAAAAAAAATGGAAGTCAATAGGCTTAAGAGTGATGAACTCACTTATGAATTACGCATAAGAGGCTTACCCGGATACCAGACCGTAGAAGAAAAACGCGCTGCGTTACGTCCAGTTCTGAAACGGGAAAAAGATACAGGTGTGTTGGCTGATGAAATAAATTTGGAGCTAGACTGTCTAAGGGAGCTCGAGGTATGTGGAAATAAAGTCGAAGACCTATTACAAGAGATAGAGTTGTACGATCCAGAAAACTCAGAAAATGATTTCCGTCGAATTTATACGCGTCTTGAACATCTGTCGAATCGGTTGAATAGGATAAGGGGATCCAGTCGAGAGGAAGAGACGAGGCGATTGAAATTGGCTGATCAAACGAGACAACTATTCGGTAAACTCAATTTAGCGTACGAAGCAGCTAGGTCATCGCGAGGCTATCGACCGACTCGAGAGAACGTAGCCATCTCATTTGATCACCAGGCGGACGTAGTCCCCCTGGCTAGGGCAGGCGTAGCCTCCCCCTTAACATCAGTAGCCATACACAGTCAAGAGAGAGCTGATAGGATTTTTGAAACAAGAGCGTATCCAAACAAATCCTGCCCTCGGAGTGTAGATGAACCGCTTATCTCCTTACTTGACGAACCAAATCCTCCAATGCAAAGGGTTTCTAAAAGTTTGCCTTTATTAGGAGATTTCATAGGTGTTCCAGATGAACTTCCAGTAACACATGCATCAGAGCCATTACCCACCTCAGCACCAATCCGTGAATATCAGAATAGCTATATACACTATGATATGGTGAGACAGCCCAGTAGAAACGATTCCCAGGTACGGTTTCTGCCCAATGACTCACGTCTAGCAACTTATGGAGAATCCAGTAGGCTGACGTATCAGAATTTACCAGCGTCGGACCGACTTCCTGATCAAATTGATGACCTTCACATCTCTCCGATTTCGACTCACAGACCTCAGGAAACCAGAGATCACTTCTACCCTGATATTCACAGGTGGAACATAAAATTTAATGGACGTACTAGCGTGAACGATTTCTTGGAACGGATTGAAGAGTTACGGATGTCCCGGGGGATTAGTACACAACAACTTCTTCGATCGGCTCCAGAGCTGTTTATCCAGGATGCTCTCTTCTGGTACAGAACGTGTACATTTACATCGTGGGAGGACTTGGTTTCCAAATTAAGGGAAGCATTTCGACCGTACGATTACGAGTACAGCCTCTGGGATGAGATACGTCGACGGACCCAAGGTTCTCAAGAAAGAGTTCTCATTTTTATCACTGCTCTGGAGAATTTATTCAGAAGATTGGATCAGCCTCCGTCAGAAGAGGATAGGGTGAATATTATCCGCAGAAACCTACTTCCGTACATACAAACCCAATTGTCTCTCCATCGGGTGAATACAGTACAAGAACTGTTGCGTTTGTGCCGAGCCATTGAGGAGACCGAAGAGAGGGTGAAGAAATTTGTCCCCCCTCCAACTTCTTACCGGACTCTATTGGAACCAGAGCTGGCATATCGTAGAGCCGCTCAATCCCCAAATATTTCATCTATAAGGCCAATACCAAAAGAGACAAGTAGAACAGAAGTAAGCTCGACCCCTCTGGCTGCAACACAATTATCTGTGACCCAACCGAAATGCTGGAATTGTGGGAAGGAAACACACAAGTTCCGTGATTGCCCTGATCCTAAAGCAAAATTTTGTTTTAAGTGTGGTTATCGAGGAGTAATGGTTCGAAACTGTCCCACCTGTTCAAAAAACAGGAAGACGGGTCCTCAATAGGTCGGTGGGGACTCATTGTCGAACGTCCGACCCAATCAAGGTTTTCATCTTCATTGTCACTATCAGTTTTGTTAGATTTCGTAATTTCCCATTCAAAAGAAGACAATCGTCCCTATCTTACGATTAACATATTAGGAAAGCAATTCTTAGCTCTTTTGGATAGCGGCTGTTCTAAGACAGTTGTTGGTGGGTCTGGCTGGAACCAACTGAAGTCAGTTTGTTCTCTCAATACGTCTCCATCGTCAAGAGAATGTGTTGTTGCAAATGGTGGTACGTGTGAAATCCTGGGATCCATTATGGTCCCTGTACAGCTTCAAGACAGAGTGAGGGTGCTAGAGTTGATGGTAGTGCCTAGTCTTCCGCATTCCATTATATTAGGAATAGACTTTTGGATCTCTATGGGAATTGTACCTGATTTGTATTCGGGACAATGGTCCTTTAGGACTAAGAGTGAGCTACCTTGTACCCATATTTCGGCTATACAGTCCTTAGAGCACCTGTCGGTGGCCCAAAAGGCAAAATTGGAAGAACTGATAGAGTCTACTTTCAAGGCCATGGGAAACAAGTTAGGCTGCACTCATCTCGTTGAACACGAGATTCGTACCACTGCGGAGCCCATAAAACAAAGACACTATCCCCTTTCCCCTGCCCTGCAACGTCAAGTGAATGCGGAATTGGACAAAATGCTGGCCGAGGATATAGTGGAACCCTCAACTTCTCCATGGGCATCCCCTTTAGTTTTAGTTAGGAAGCCTGACGGTACCTACCGCCTCTGCGTGAACTATAAGAAGCTCAATCAGGTCAGCGAAAAAGACGCTTACCCAATCCCGTTCGTGGCAACGACACTAGATAAGCTCAGGGATGCAAGATATCTGACTACGTTAGATATTAAATCTGCGTATTGGCAGATTCCGGTTGCTGAGAAGTCCAGACCACTCACTGCGTTTGTTGTTCCCACAAGAGGGTTGTTTCAGTTCAAAAGAATGCCCTTTGGTTTACATACAGCCCCTAGCACCTGGCAAAGGTTTATCGATCGTGTCGTTGGATACGAATTAGAACAATTCGTCTTTGTGTACCTGGACGACATAATTATCTGTACTCCAACATTTGAAAAACACCTAGAGGTGTTGGCGACTGTGCTAGGCAAATTAAAAGAAGCTGGGTTAACCCTAAATCGTGACAAGTGTCACTTCTGCAAACCGGAACTCAAATATCTCGGTTACCTTGTGAATTCTTCTGGTTTACTCATGGACCCTGGTAAGGTGGAAGCTATACTTAACATTCCCGATCCCAAATCGGTATCTGAGGTTCGGCGACTAATAGGTCTAGCTTCGTGGTATCGGCGATTTGTCCCAAATTTTTCTACTTTAACAGCCCCGTTAACGGCCTTGTTGCGCAAAAACGCTAAGTTTGTGTGGGATGAATCTTGCGCAGCCGCGTTGAGAAAGATCAAGGAAAACCTTATAACTGCTCCAATCCTTACTTGCCCAAATTTTGATCTGCCATTCACTATCCAGGCTGATGCTAGTGATTACGGCATTGGTGCCACCCTGTCTCAAATGCATGATGACGGTGAGCGAGTTGTTGCTTACTTGAGTCGGTCACTAACCAGGGCTGAGCGCAAATTTAGCACGACCGAAAAAGAATGCTTGGCGGTTCTACATGCGGTGGAAAAATTCAGGCCCTATATAGAAGGTACCCACTTCCAAGTGATAACGGATCACTACAGCCTCAAGTGGCTATATAACTTCAAGGATCAGGCCGGTCGCGTGGCTAGATGGGCAGTACGACTGCAACAGTACGACTTTGATATTGTGCACCGTAAGGGTGTTGAACATGTCGTACCCGACGCATTGTCGCGGTTTGTTACCAGCGTGGATGCAGTACAGACTACTCCAGTAGCTACGCCAATTAAAGATCCTTGGTATAAGCGCCAATTGCAGAAAGTCACCAAAGATCCAGACAAATATCCAGATTGGAGAGTAGAAAACCACAAACTCTACAAACTAGCGAGACCAAATTATCCTGATCTCTCTCTAGCCGACGCACACTGGTTGAAAGTCGTTCCCAAGGAAGACAGAAGTATTCTAATTAGAGCACATCATGAACCTCCAACCTGCGGCCATTTAGGTGTTTTTAAGACATTAGGGCGACTCAATCTTCACTATTACTGGCCGAAGATGAGATCTGATGTAGCTCGTTGTATCAGACGATGCACTACCTGTCTACAAACGAAGCCAGAACAACAAGCTCCTCGAGGTCAGATGCTTAGCATCGCCCCAACTACCACCCGACCGTTTCAAGTACTATGTACAGACTTGGTAGGTCCCCTTCCTAGGTCTTCCTCGGGATACTCGTATATACTGTCGGTGAGTGACTTATTTAGTAAATTCGTTCTATTCTTTCCCCTTCGGACCGCTACGGGCCCCAAGATCGCGGAAATTTTGGAGGATCACGTCCTTCTCATGTTTGGTATACCTGATAAAATCATCATGGATAACGGAAAACAATTTAAGAGCACTCACGTAACGTCTCTACTAGACAAATACGGAGTTGAGGTAACTTACTTGTCAAATTTTCATCCGCAAGCCAATGCTGTCGAGAGGTATCATCGAGTCCTGAAGACTACTCTAAGCTCTTATGTTGCGGATAACCATCGTCTGTGGGACAGTTATCTTCAAAAAGTAGCTTGCGCTATGAGATCTGGTCGGCACGAAGTTACTAAACTATCTCCAAACTTTATTGTTTTCTCCCGAGAATTAGATTTTCGAGGTCGTGAAAGAGACCTACCCGAAACCTTCGACGAAGTGTATGATCCCTTGACGCGTAACCAGGCCCTGCACGAGGTATTCAAAGATGTAGCAGCTAGAATTAAGAAAGCTTTTAACACAAATCGTAACCGCTACAACCTGAGAAGGCGAGATGAGAAATTCTCCCTCAATCAGCGAGTCTGGAAACGTGCGTACATTCTGTCCGACAAGGCAAAAGGTGTTACAGCTAAATTAGCCCACAAGTTTGACGGGCCACTTATTATTAATAGAGTTCTCTCTCCATGGTCATATGAGCTAATAGACCTGAATGGTCGTATTAGAGGAGTGTGGCACGCCAAGGACCTGAAAAGTCATCCACCAGACAAAGATGATTCTGATTCAGAGGTGGAAAATTAAGGAAGACTATCCCTTGACTATTATTGTTGGTTGTATATACTTATGTTCATGTTGTTGTTAAGTTAAGCTAGTTAGTTAGTTAGTTTTGGAAGTAGATAACGGTTTTTTTTTTGGAAAAAAAAACCTTTTTCTGGTAAGGGGAGAGTTGTAACGGTTTCAATTCAACATTTATTATTGGAGACAGTTTTTAACGTTAACCATTTAATTTTATCAAGATAAATAGTTTTTAAGAATGTGAAAGAGATCCACCACTCACCTTGTTTATATTGCTCTGATACCATCCACTACTTCGGAAAAATTTAAGAATAATTCATTATTACCATACTTTATTTGATTGTGTTTACATTTTCTGACAAGTAACAAATTTCTTATGAATCTTCAAGAGGCCTCTGACCTATTAAGTTAAGTTCAATGAACTGTCCAGCTACCTATTAATTTAACCTTTGACCTCTCACCTGATGCTAAGGGGCATGAGGTAGAAGAAGACTGACCTTGACCTTGTGAGGTTTGGACTGGTCCATAATCCTTTTTTTTGTGTTCTGGTGCTTTAAAGTGGTCACTCTCTTTGTGCTCTTTCGAAATAAATTCGGATCTAGCCCAGCTACAAATAAAACCTGTTAGATAGATTAAGTAATACCTTAAGTGGCTATTCAATCGCAGCTAGCGGATTTCCTTCTAACAGAAAAAGGAATAAAACATTGAGGTCACACTCCATCCCTGGTAAGTACCCGCTCTTCTATCTTACTGACCTAGTCATCATGGGAGTCTCGTATTTCAGATCTCTTATTCCGGGTCTTATTCCTGGTCCTATTCATGGTCTTATTCACGGTCTTCTTCATAGACCTATTCATAGTCTGAATCACAGTTGTCCTCATCATCACCATTCATCATCTTCACAGACATCTTATTAACGCAATAGGAATAATTAGCAGACAAAACTACGAGTAGCAGAGAACTTACCATTAGAGGGTCAGCCCCTTCGTCTAGTTCCTTCTACCCATCGACTACACCTCATCTGGAGCCTTGCAAGTAAGATTATTCCTGTTTTCCACTCACTGTCCTGTGCTTGCTGTTCATTGGTACAGCGTAGGTGTCTCAGATAGATTGAAAACAACATTTGCAGAGATTATTGGTTATATCGCCCAATTCGGTAGGGAGTTGAATACTTCCCATACACCACTAAAATTAATGTAACCTTTTGTGACTACAGCGTTTGTAAACTTTTTTAGAAAATACCTCTTAATACTAATCTCTCAGTGTAAACCAAAAGTATACTCTTGGAATCGATTCTATAAATTAGTCTAGTTACCTTTTTAGTATTGTAGAGAATCTTAAACCATAGCTGAGTCCATTTGGGCTTTTTAGTCTCACCCATTTTATTTAGTTGATATTTTACTAGGTTAGTCTTAAGTTTAACAACGTGCTCTCGATTGTCATTTGACATCGACAGCTAGCAGTAGACCTACTGTGCGAACCACCTACCATCAGGCCCACTCTACACCCAAACTGGTGTAAGTCGTTAAAACTGTGTGACTATCCTTTAAGTTAATATTAAAGATTAATTGAAACCGGAAATAATTGCTCATTTAATTTACCTCGACCCCTCTCCGTTGAGGAATCGGGCACGTACAACTTTAAAAAGCTCTCTGATTCAGGAAACCCCCTTTGTCACCACAATTCCTGTAAAGGGGAAAAACGGGGGTGGCAAAAATAGACAACGATAATGTTACAGAATAGAGTTAAGAGAAATTGTCGTTGACAAATAAGTCGTCTGCATAACGATATCGTCGGGAAACGACGAATTACAAAATAGACCCCTTAATCTTTTTCTGATCCTATTGTGTTTGAAAAATGGTTCTCATTAAACCTTAATTTCAAATTTATTACAATTTTTATTTAAGAAATTTACATATTTGTGTTGGGACATTACCAAATTGCATAATTATAACAACTTTTATAAATTGAAATTATTTGTTTTAATATTTACTTCTATAGTTAATTGTCACAATGTTAGTTCTGTGCTCACTTTGGATAACTTGAGTTCTGTGTTCACCTAGACTGTCACTTGTCATAATTCAATTTAGTTTTGTTGTTTGTCAACCTTAATGTACTCACTGTCAATTCAATTTCCGTTCAACAAACATGTGTAGCTGTTAGAAATATATAATTAAAAATGCCCAGGCACTTGAACTGAATCTTTGTACCATTTCCCATGTTATCTACTTCCATTCCAAAAGCTTCGTGTCTTCTATAAAGGCCACCAGTTTAACTGGAGGGATTTTCAGTAGTTGCGATGGTTGTATTATTCTCTCTCCAAAGTGCTCCTGTCTGAGTCCTTGTAAGTTCTCACAGAAGCAGAGTATGTGAGTAGATGTTTCATCGTAGAGTTCTGCACAAAGGTTCACTGACTTTGTCCATTTCCTGCACATGCTTCTACTGGGTGCAGTGTCCAGTCGCCAACTAGGTGACTGTCTTCAAATGTCTTTTACCCAGTTTCAACAGCCGGGATGAGAACTCCTTTAGAACCTTCTTCAGCTTAGTGGTTTGCCATTTCATTACCTGCAATCCCCCCATGTGCCGGCACCCATATTAGAGGAACTTTGTTGTCTCTTGCCAACATGTTAAGAGATTCTTTACAGTTTTTACCAGACCTAGTTATTGGATTACTGATAGCTTTAAGCAGAGCCTGGCTGTCAGAAAATATTTTGTCTGGTATAATATCCTCTTCTGATGTTTCCATCAATACAGGCTATAGTGTTTGACAGGAAAGATTCCATTTTGAAGGATATTTATTTAATGATGAATGTTGTAGTGATAATGGGAATTGCTGGAGCGTACCGTTCTAGTATAAAGTGCTTAACCCAGCCTGTCGGGAAAAACTCGACTTCTTCAATTCCAAGTAAAATTGCTAAATTTATGAAATTGGGAATTTTATGGAGTACACTAGACACTCCCTTAGAAGAACGTCGGCCACTTTGATGTTGATGTCCTAGCTCTCAAAGGACATGGCGGATGGAACTATTGCGTGAAGTTGCAAATAAAATTTTATACAATATAACGAAGCCAGAAGTATCCTGCAGTACTTCAAGAATAACAGAAAACTTGGTTAGAGATGGAGAAATTATGGAGTCAAAACAGTTTTACATACAAATTGAGAAAACTGAGGAAACATTTACAATATCTTGTAAATAATGTTCATTATTGTAATAATTGTACTATTATCATTCAAATAAATAAGACACGTTTTTTAAGGCATAGATTATCACCACCCGAGGGTGGTAAATTGACTTACAACCCGTCGTCAACGGAAATCGATACCTTTTAGGTGATTGTTACTCACGTCCTTCAAAACAGTGTCAAAATGCGTTGTTTACAACAATTTGTGATTTCATTTTCCAAAAGGTGGATACATTTATTTTGATTAATTTCTGCTCTTACATTATTAAAATTAGTGACACCAACTACTTCTATCCACTTGTTCTGAAAACTGAAAAATAATATACATTGTAGTTTATTATGAAAAGTGTAGTTTTACAGTTTATATAATCGATTTTTGTGCATTTCTAGGAATGGAAAACAATCAGTGTGCTTATGCTAGAGGCAAAGTGATAGGAGGTTCAAGTACTACTAATGCAATGGTTTACACAAGAGGAACCAAAGCAAATTTCGATAAATGGGAAGAGTTAGGTAATCCAGGGTGGTCGTATAAAGATGTACTTCCATATTTTAAGAAGTCTGAAAAAATTGACATTCATACATATGATGTTTGCTATCACGGTTTGAATGGCCCTCTCCATGTAAACATTACAGCTCCACCAGATGCAACGACTGAATATTTTAAAAAAGCATTACTCGAAACTGGAGTCAAGCAAGTGGACATTAATGGAAAACAACAACTGGGAATGTCTAGAATCCCTTCAAATATTAATTTTAACAAAAGGAGTAGTGGATACAATGCTTTTATAGCTCCTATTGAAAAAAAACGTAAAAATTTAAAGATACTTCTCAACGCATTCGTTTTAAAGCTATTGCTCAGTAAAAACAGAGCAAATGGAATTCTTTATGCCAAAGATGATAAAATATACAGAGCAACTGTTAAAAAAGAACTAATTTTGTCCGCTGGTGCCATTAACACTCCTCAACTTTTAATGTTATCAGGTATCGGTGCCGCAGAATCTCTAAGAAAACTTGGAATTGATGTGGTACATGATTTACCCGGCGTTGGAGAAAATCTACAGGATCATCCTCATTTCTCCAATTTGGTTTTTCGTACCAACATAACCAGAGAAAAATCTAATTTTAAAAAAGATTTACAAAAGTATTTGCATGGCGAAAGTCCACTCACTCGCGGATTTAATGCTGAATTGATAACGTTCATCAACACCACTTCAAAACCTAATTGTGATATAGAAATACTTACACAGGTACCCACCGAAATAATCCCAGATCAACAAATTTTTTACAATTTCAAGAAAAACACGTTGAAAATGGATATTACAACAGATTTTTTAACAATTATATTATTGCTTAATCCAAAATCGAAAGGAAAAATATCTTTGAGGTCCAAAAATCCTTCAGATTTTCCCTTAATAGATGTTCGATACTTTTCAGATCCCGATAATATTGATTTGGAGACTATGTATAAAGGTATCAAATACATACTTAAGCTCACTAAATCCAAGTCGTTAAAGAAGATCAATACGACTCATATTAGCTCACAACCCGAATGTGATCACCTGCTAACAGATGATTGCAAACAGTCTGGTTATCAAAGTGATTGTGATAGAAATTACTGGTACTGCGCTTTGAGAACATACAGTTCCACAACATATCATCCTGTAGGTACTGCACGTATGGGACCTAATCCCAAATACCACGTTGTCGATCACAACTGTTTGGTATATAACTTTGGAAATTTTAGAATTGTCGACGCAAGTATTATGCCTAATATCATAAGCGCGCATACTAATGCTGTGGTCTATATGATCGCTGAAAAAATATCTGATCATATTAAAAAACTATACTAATTTTCATTTTGTTTTATTTCATCAAATGAAGGGTGGGAAATAAAATAAAATTGCTATATCTTAAACTAAAATTGACATGCAAATTATAACTAAGCAATGTCTGATAAAATTTTAATTCATACTACAGACAATAATTACCCGGCACAATTTGTGAATAAAGAAATTATGAATATAATTGTTAATTGTTAATACCCCATAATAATAACAATAATATTAATAATTCAACTAACATAATTTTTATAAACTTGACAATACCGTAAATTAAGGGTTTATCAGAAAGAATTAAGAAAATTGGAAATCAATTCAATATTCGAACTAGCTTTAAATCTAACAATACGTTGAGATCTATACTAACAAAAACGAAACCAAAAAATTAAGAACAATCTTCAAAAAACTGCATATTTATATCAGATATCTTGTGAATGCGACAAATTCTATTTAGGTGAAACATCTAGACCATTGAAAGTCCGAATAAATGAACACAAAAAGTATATCAAAGATAGGGAGTTCTTTAAGTCAGGTATTTGCAAACATGCTTGGGAAGAGGGGCATAAAATGCAATGGGATTCGACAAAAATAATATTGGAAGAGCCCAATAATAAAAGACGAAAAATCAAAGAAAGTGGTTTAATACAACTAAATTGAGATAAATGTGTAGCTAGTATTTCAGCCGAATGTAGTCAAATTTGGTTACCAATGTTAGAAAGAGAAATTTCCAATAATCAATTACCTGCGTTATCAGGATAGCATCATAAGTTTTTATCCAGGTTTTCTTATGATTTATCTTTGGTTAGGTCATATATTTTGGTGACAGCAGCCTATGATTTTTCCAATTGTATATGTTTCATGAAGCCTGATGATGGTAATTAATGTACCGAAACTAGTAGCAGATTGATTGTTCTTTTAGTGGACAAATTAAATTATTGTAGTTTGTACTTTGAGTTTTATTGAACCCTCTTGTTTGGATTCTATACTACGTATCATTTTACTGTAGATGTGAACAGGTAAGTCTATACAGGGTGTCCCACGACGAGTTGAAACTATCTGTATATGGCAAAATTTTAGTATACTTTTGTCTCAAAACTTTTTTCGCAAAATGCATACTTTTTGAGTTACTAATTTTTTTGTAAAAAATTTGATCGTTGCAGACCCTTATGAATTATTTTTTTACGAGGATACCCTTAAAGATATGAAAATGGTTTCTGTTCGGTTGTTTTTAGCAAGGTCAGACGTATTTGAATCTATGTTGGAAAATTTTTGATTTTATACAGGGTGTGTATAATAAGTTTTCAAAGTTTAACTTCAAAAATATCAAATTTCTTTATTTTTTTTAAATAGAACTATCCGGTTTTTTCTATTTTAATGCATTCAAGTTTAGGTATAGGAAAGTATACAGGAATTCGCCTTATTTTTCACCCCTAAATGTATTAAAATAGAAAAAACCGGATCGTTCTATTTAAAAAAATAAAGAAATTCGATATTTATGAAGTTAAACTTTGAAAACTTTTTATACACGCCCTGTATAAAATGAAAAACTTTTCAACATAGATTCAAATACGTCTGACATTGCTAAAAGCAACCGAACAGAAACCATTTTCAAATCTTTAAATTTTAAAATTGTATTAATATACAGGGTGTTCCATTTAAAATAACAAAGTTACAGTCGACTTCCGGCTCTACCGGAAGTCGGCCATCTTTGAAAATATTTTAGTTTAAAAGATCGTATCCGAAAACCAAAACGTAGAAATTTTCATGATTTTACTATAAGTATTTTGCCATATACAGGTAGTTTTAACTCGTCGTGGGACACCCTGTATAGACTTACCTGTTCACATCTACTTTCCAGGTAGCCATGCACAGAAATAAGTGGGCAAACCTACCTAGGCATATTCTGTGGGTTAAAAACTATAAATTGAGATTAAACTCATTTGGTTATCACAAGAGTGAAAGTGATGAAAAAAAATTGATTAAAATTATTTAAATTAAAGATAGCTATGAACACTTTTCGATAGGCAAGTTATCATAGGCATATTTGTTTATAAATTATATTTGATAAAAAATATGTCTTATCGAGTTATCAGATCGGTGAAGGTCGACCTCCCACCGGCTCTTAGACTATGAGGAATATTTTTTGAAAATACAAATTATATAAAAACACCCTGTAAATGCCTTTTTAAAAATTGATTTATTAACTAAGACAACTTATCAAATCGGATATAAGTTCTAAACTGATTAATTTACATGAGAATTAATTTAATGAAGAAATATGAAAAAGAACAACTCAGCAATTTATTATTATACAACTATAAACTATGAATGATGACTATGCTAAATAAGGTTCTACACCTAGGACATAGGCGTAGGTGACACCTCCCCCTTCAGAATGAAGCTTCTCCAGGAAGCTGAATATTTTCTTCCGTTGCTGTGGATTTCGGTGGTTTCTTTCTTGATTTCTGCTTCTTCTTAAATATGGTCCATGCAAGAGCTAATATTATTGCTATATACAGAGTCAAAGTCCAGATGCTTGGAATGTGAAAGTTGCTAGTTTCAGTAAACACTGGTGTTACTAGCTGGTTTGGAATGTCCTTAAATTTCAATGTTTTCAAGTCTATCTTCATTGGGGAGACATGTAACTGGTTGAATTTCAATTTTAAGTTGTTAGTAATGAAAGGTTGCCCAAATGATTTTTGTTGAAAAACTAGTTCTTGGTTTTTGAAAAAAATTTTACACTGTGAATTTTCTATTAAATATATCCCTTTCAGGATTTTGGCTTCTGTCTCTTGTTTACATTTAATAATTATCTTTTCTTCAATTGGAAATATTGCCAAAAATTGATTAATTTCCGGGATTATTTCAATATGGTTTTCTGTTATATCAATTTTTGTGTATTGACAATTTGTAGAGTTTCCTGAGATTAAAATATTTTCTTCACAATAATGATTATTGTTATCTTGCAAGTGATTAGGACATTGAAAAATGTTACTACGTATGCAAATGTCGTGTAAAGGCTTAATCATATTTTCTGATTTGAGTAAAAATTTTGTGTTTGGTATTAATATTACATATTCTGATTCAACCCTTGTAGGGATAGGTAGCATATAAAAAAGATTAAATAAAATGTTATAGTCTATAGGTATTGATAAAAAATATTCTATTCTATTATTATCTAACTTACAAACTACGTCTATGATTGCTTCAAAATCTAGTATATTCTTATATTTTATTTCAAAAGGTAATTCTGTTTTGTAATGAAAATGCACTTTTTGCAATTCATCAAATAAGTCGTGAGATTTTATAATACTAGGATGTAGAGTTTTAAGTTTACAAAACGTTAGCGAATTTTCTACTGTTGTCATAGTATCTAATATTACGTTGAATGTGATTAAAAGTTCATTGAACAAATCCACTAAGTATATTATATTTTCTGCATTCCCTTGATAATTTAAAATATCCCATAACTCGTGTATTTTTGTTTTTAATAAATTTTCATTGTACTGGATGTCTCGAACTGTTTTATTGAAATTTTCTATAACTTGGTGACTAACGGAATATTGCATACTTATTTGATTTTGTAAATTTCCTTGATTTTCTTTCAAATGATCTAAAATAGAATTAATTCTTTTCCCATCCTCATAATCTAAATTTCCTGTAATAGTTTTAACTATTGATCCAAGACCATTAATTAAACCTCTTTTTTGTCTATCTAATGTCGAATGAATATTAATATTATCAAATTTATCTTCTATACTAGACTTCGTGTACTCTATAATATTTACAATATTTTCTGTTAGATTCAGAAAAAAGGGCTTACTGGAAATATTACGTCTAACGTTAATATAATGTAAGTTAAGATTATTGTATTCTACTAGTAGTGGGTTTAAATCATAATAATGTACAAAGGTATGACTGGATTTTTGCAATTTGGCAGGTCCAAGATTGATAGGAAGAATTCCTAAATTTTGTGTAATGTCCTTTATTTCGACTGCGGTATTTCCGACTGCGATGAATCTGAAATAAATTTATAAGATTTCTTTTTAGGGCGCTTAATATTAGACAAATGTATATTTTCAGCAGTGTTTTTATGTCTTGTCATAATTTTAGCTGTATTACGCTCTGGGTTTATTGACTTTATTTGTTCACTTTGGTACTTATTTTTAGTTTTTCCTTGAATCTGCTTATTTCTAACAAAAATTTTTGTAGGAATATTTTCTGGCAATTTTTCTCGATTCTCGTTAGCTTTATTTACTACTTTCTCTTTGGATCTCTGTAATTTTTCGTTTATATCTGAATACAACAATTTCATTTTATCTTTGTGATTTTGAATGTAATTATTAGCTAATTGTTTATCTATTTCTAGATCAAAAGGTGATCTGTTATCAAAATGACCTGTTATGATTTCGTATGGCTTCAATTTTGTTACTGAATGAATGCTGTTATTGTAAGCTAATATTGCATAATTAACTTTTTGTTCTATAGGTTGATTTTTAAAATCGTTTTGGTTATTTAAAAGTCTTATGTGTTCTATGATAGTGGAATGACATCTTTCCGCAATAGGGAACTTGCCAAAAAAATAAAATCATTTAAAAACAATTAAAATCGTAAGATATTATCATAAGGAACTTCGTAGAAAAAGAAAAATTCCAATAACGATTAAATTACCTGAGAAATAAAGGGTTAAAATTTGAATAATTTGAACTGCTCTTAAAACGCGCTGCCATTGGTTGTGACGTCAGACCGCACTTTTCGAGTCAGGCGATTGTGAACCGACAATTCAAACAACACTTAAAAACTGAGAAACTGACATAACGATTCGAATTCGATAAAAAATCTATAATGCTTCAAATGGCTGTTTCTGCGGTTACCGATGCGCGAGGTGCGGTGTGACGTCACAGCCGCTGCCGCGCATTTTCTTCGTTTGAATACACCCGGTGGCGATTCCAACTTTAATTATTTATTGTGAAATAAGTATTGCGATTTAAGGACTGATATTTGGTATAATGTGTTTTCATATATAAACACACATTTTAGTAGAATAAAAAAAAAATGGGCAAGTTCCCTATTCCATTTGATTCTGGATGTTGCGAGCTTATGAAATGTATTTTAATTTTGTGTGTGTCTAATAATTCTCTTAGAACAGTATTTTTTAATTCAGTGCCATTGTCCGAAATAATTTGATCTGGAATACAATGGTGGCTGAAATATTTTATTAAATTATTTACAATTTCTATTCCTTGACTGGAGTTAATTTTATAAAGTTGACAATATTTTGAGAATGAGTCTACTATGGTAAGAAATTTAGCATTTTCTAATGTTATCGTGTCTAAATGTAAAATTTGGAAGGGTCTAGTAGCTGTTGGGGTAATATTGTAAATTGGTTTGATAGGTTTTCTATCATACTTTGTTAACTGACATAACTCACATTCGTTAATGTAACTTTGTATTGATGATCTTTGGTTAGGCCAATAATAAAGCATTTTAATTCTATTTTCTGTTTCGTCTAGTCCCCTATGGTTTGTTTTACCTTCATGGTAGTTTTGAATAACCTCCTTTATTTCATTTAACGGAACATCTATTAATTTTTTGGTACATTTGATTAATGAGATTTGAGAGTTTTTAAAATATTTTTGAATAACAACACTGAATTTTTCGTATACGGGGTCTTCAAAATATATGAAATATTTTACTTTAGGAACAACATATTCCTTGACAAAGTTAATAACGTCGTGTTCAAATTTATTTTCTGATAATTGCAATAGAAATCTTTGTTTGTTTTCAAAAATTTTGATAATTTTAGTTTTTGCTGGTTCAAATTTAACTACAGAAATTAATATTTGATTTTTTCCGATGTTTACTGCTGATTCCGAAATCGGTATACCTACAATAGGATTTTCTATATTTGTGTGAACAGTGATATTCTCGTCATCTTCTACGTTATGATCATCATCTGGTTCAACTATAAGTGATTCGGATTCTATATTAACATCACTTTCAAGAGATTTATTGAAATCTTCCATGTATTCAAAAAATTGTTTAGAATTTCCTGGAATTTCTGTTCCAGTCTCGTTTATATTCAATTGAATTCGTGACAAACAGTCACTGTTAGTATTTAAAGCTCCTTTTTTATATACTATATCGTAGTCATATTCTGCAAGTTTAAGACGCCATCTAACTAGTTTAGAATTGGGGTCTTTAAGGGAAAAAAGCCATTGCAGTGGCTTATGGTCAGTGACAATTGTAAATTTCCTTCCAAACAGATATGGACGGAAATATTTTACTGCCCAGACAATAGCAAGAAGCTCTTTTTCGATTACTGAATAATTGATTTCAGAATCGTTAAGAGTTCTACTTGCATAAGCAATAGGAAGGTCAGAACCTATTTTACCCTGGCTAAGAACAGCGCCTAGAGCATAGTTGCTGGCATCTGTAGTAAGATTGAAAGGTTTAGAGAAATCTGGGTACTGAAGAATTGGATCGTTAATTAATAAGTTTTTACACATCTCAAAACAATTTATATAATCCACGTCTTTGATATTTATAACTGCATTTTTCTTTAATCTCAAAGTTAGGGGTTTTGTTAATTTCGAAAAATCTTTAATAAATTTCCTATAATAACCCAATAATCCTAAGAATCCTTTCAATTGTTTAATATTTTTTGGTATTGGAAAATTTTTAATAGCTAATATTTTGTCAGGGTTGGGCTTAACACCTTCCGATGTGACAATATGCCCAAGGTAAGCGACTTCCTTTCTTAGAAATTCGCACTTATCAATTTGAAGTTTAAAATTTGATTCTCTTAAACGGTCAAAAACTTCTTTTAAGTTGTTTACGTGTTCTTGTAGGCTTGTGCTGAACACAATAATATCGTCAAGGTACACCAAACATTTTTCGTTTTGTATACCCCTAAGAATGTTGTCCATGACTCGTTGGAATGTTGAAGGACTATTCTTCATTCCAAAAGGCATGCGCAAAAACTCATATTTTCCGTGTTCCGTACTAAAAGCTGTTTTCGGAATATCTTCCTCAGCCATCTCGATCTGATGGAAGCCAGAGGCAAGATCTAATGTTGAAAAATATTGACAACGCCCTAGTTTATCTAGTATCGTTGTTATTTCCGGTAATGGATACCGATCACCAATGGTAATGGCGTTCAGTTTTCGGTAGTCGATAACTATCCGAAATTTTGGTTTTTGAGAAGAATCTCTTTTTTTGGGTACAATCCAAATATTACTTGACCAAGGCGAATTAGAATGTCGTATGATATTTTGGTCTAGCATATTTTGGATTTGGTTTTGTACTTCTTTTCGGTAAATTTCAGGATATCTGTATGACTTTGAATATATTGGTACTTCGTTAGTAGTTTTAATATGATGTTTAATTTTGTTTGTAAAAGTTAATTGGTTTCCCTCAACATGAAAAATATCCGTATATTCCTTAACTAATTTCAATATAGTTTCAACTTCCTCAGAATTCATGTGTTCTGTTCTAACTTTAGAAATATCAAACTTAAATTTTTCAGTGAAAATTGTATTTAAATTAGAGTGTGAAATACGTTCATTTTCATTAAACGTTTCAGCTTCTATAAAACAATTTAAATTTACTTTAAAATAAGATTCTGTAGGGTTAAGAATTGTACAAATAGCCCTATTATTTTCAACTTTTGCTATGCATTCAGGAATTTCTAATTTCCCTATTTGTGTGTATGGGATGATAACATCACCATAAGCTACATTTTTTATATTCAGACTTATTATTTGTTCGCAACGTGGGTGCACTACTATGCAATTCATGCTCTCTTTCTTTATGCTGAAATAATTCAACTCAATCTGACTATTTGGTGTCACGAGAGAATTTTTTGTAAAATTAATAATAGCCCTTAATTTTTTTAAATTATCTAATCCTAACAAACAGTCAAAGTGACTGTGGAATTTAAAAACACAATATTCTAAATTAAATTGTTTTTTGTAATTGAATATACTAGATGTAGGAATTTTCGTACAGAAGTTTTGTCTAGATGTACCAAGTGCTGAAGTTACTTGAAATGGTTTTCTGATAAAAGATTTTTTAAAGTATTTTTCTGCAATTTCTGGTGTCACAAACGATCTTGTGCTCCCAGTATCGATTAAAACTTTCAAGTTATATTCTGGAAAAACTATGTACGGTAATTCACTTACTGAATCTGTTAAATTCAATAATTCTACTCTAGTTCTTGTGGTCCCGAGGCTGTTATCTCTAAAAAATCATCTTGTTCCTCACTAGAACATTGACTATCATCTAAATTGTGTAATTCTTCAGAAAAAAAATTCTTGTGTTGCCTCACAGAACTATTTTGATTCTGTGAGTGATATTGATTTTGTTGAGGCCTAAATGTATTTGCCGTGGATACACTCATAGGTGTTGGTCTTTGTAACCGATGATTTTGACCGGGTTTGAAGACATTAGTATTGTTTTTGTTAAAATTTATATTATTCTGTTCAGATAAATTTCTTGACGTATTTGGTATATTTTGCAAATTAGTATTCAATGGTTGGTTTCTCTGTATAAGATTTACAGGAGTACCTTGATTATACTGATTTGATTTTGATTGTTGTGGATAATTTGAATTATTTTGATATTGATTCCTATTTTTATTTTGGTTATTTACGCCACTAAATCTATTTTTCGAATAATTATTTTGACTTAAGTATATTTGGAAATCATTTGTGAGAACACTTAAAGCTACATTTAAATTTTCCGGATTTTTGGTACGCATAAGTGTACCTAGAGGTTCTTTCAGTCCTCTTAATAAAACTCTAAGAGCTAAATTTCTAAAATAACTACCTAAAATTATTTGTTCATTACAATTAGAATGCGTCATTAAATGAGATATCTGTAAATTTAAAATATGTTGTATTTTATTATAAAATTCATAGGGAGATTCGTTACCCTGTTTTAAATCGGATAATTCTAAATTTAAAGTATAAATATCACGTTTATCTGCGTATGTGTTCACTAACGCATCTTTAAGGTTTTCCCATGTTCTTATATTGCATGAGGAAATATTTATGGCGGCTTCGCCTTTAATTTTAGCTAGAATACTCGACATCAGATATTCATTCTGAAAGTCTCCTACATCTGCTGCATTATAAAATTTATTAACTAATTTTTCTGATATTTCCAAAAATCTTGGAAGAAGTGCATTATCACCATAAAATTCTGGTATCATATCTAAGAATTCTTTTTTTAAAATTGGAACTTGTGGTGTAGCCATTTTGTTGGATAAAAGAAAAAAAAGAAATAAGATGAAAAAAAAAAAAAAATTATGAAAAGTTAGATTTCTATATATTTTTTTTTTTGATAAAATTTGAGCTAGAACTTAATCAGAGTTTGAATCAGAATATCAAAGTTTTTAAAATCAATCAATAGTAAAATTTTCTTTATACGACATTAAGCACTTACAGTAAAATCATCAACGTCCTCTCCATGGGCTCAGAAGTACAGGAACACTCCAATTTCCACTTGGGTCTTCTGGGTTCTTGAACTAGGAGAATCTTCGAGTCAAGCTACTAAATTCACTCAACCAAGAGTTCAAACGTTATTCACTTGAAATAGTCAATAAATCGTTAACACGAACCGACTGTTATTTGCACTAACACTTCGTTTGACTATCCTACTGACTGCGCCAATTATATAAAAACACCCTGTAAATGCCTTTTTAAAAATTGATTTATTAACTAAGACAACTTATCAAATCGGATACAAGTTCTAAACTGATTAATTTACATGAGAATTAATTTAATGAAGAAATATGAAAAAGAACAACTCAGCAATTTATTATTATACAACTATAAACTATGAATGATGACTATGCTAAATAAGGTTCTACACCTAGGACATAGGCGTAGGTGACATACATTAATCGCAACCTTTCAAGGATTTTGATCTTCCAATAGTGCGACACGCTAAACTCTACCACCACCAATATTTTCAGTAAAATCTGCAACAAGTTTTCATGCGCTTTTTGTGGGATTTTCTGAAGCTGAAATTAAATTTTGATAATGTTTGTTTCTGGTGGATTGTAAGAGTTTTATATGTTCTTTTTTTTGTTGTTTATAAAATTCTCTCAATTGAAGGTGAGCCCTTGATAAGGCGCGTATATTTTTAAAATGATTACCAGATTTCTGTATATCCGTATTTATCCACCCATTTTCACCCTGTTCGACTGGTTTTTCCATACAGGAAAATGAACATGAAAATGATAAATAAAAATATTTACAAAAGTATTAAATACATAACTTATATTCAAATCGACATATATTTGAGACAAGTCCTCAGTTACAAGACTATTAATAAAGTGATTAATGGTACTGTCTTTGGAGATTCTTTTCTCGTGAAAAAGCACACAAGTTAAGGATAAACTATGAAATTTAACAAAGATATTGTCAATCGTTGTTGCCACCAAACCTAGTCGGCCATTTCACAAGATTATAACTAATATTAAAATTAGATATACCTTGTTTTTAAACTAAGAGGAGCGATTTGAATTTAAGTTGGCATTTCCGCTGCCTAAAGATTGGTCAGATTGCCGACAGTTTCACACCATACTTGTTTTCGGGACCGGTGAGTAACATCCCATTTGAGCAGGTCAAACTTTTGACCGCTGACTTGCATCCGTCCAACCGCCGAGTTGCATCCCGTCAACAAATTTAATATTGTGTCTAAAACTGGTATATCATTAAATAAAAGCGGGCATTGGTGTCATGTTTATTCTGATATTGTAATCGATACTAAATTTTATATATTAATATATTTATTTAATTTAAACAATTTCACAATTCCATTTTTCGATTGTGCTAGGGTAGAGAATATCTTATCTTTTTTTTTATTAAAATATAGCGTTAGAAAATATGACATTTTTCAAATCTCATACAGATATAATATGTTTCAATTTGTATAAAAATATTTACGATTCAAATAATATATCGGCAACATTGCTGTAAAATCTGACCAGCCTTTGATCATGATAGGCGATTATTAATGAACATACCCTTTTGGATTACGAATGCAATTCGACGGTTGCCTTTTTCGTTCAGGTAAAATTTTACTTTTTGGGATGCAACTCGCCGGTAGCCCTTATTTTGATACAACTGACAACGACATTTGTCAGTTTTGTGCTTATTTATATAAGCATATTCATAGCTCAATCTTTATTACCACTTTTTTGCATTTGTTGTTTATTGTTTTATTGTTAAGTATTATATTCTAACCAAGTTAATTGCTACTTTTATTATTTATTCTATTTGATAAACAAAATCTATAGTCCACGCTTGTTTTTTCTTATTAATAATATAAGTATCCAAGTAAAATCTTATTTCTTTGAAATTTTCGATGAATTTCTACATAAACTACAGTATAATATTATGGTATTTTTCGATATAAAATTTCTGTTTATTTTTAATTTGTTCTATACCTAACCCTCAAATGTTATTAAAGAAGAATTTGAACATAATAGTTGCTTTTTTTCTATCCCCCGGCTTAGCTTAGCTAACTACAGAATACTTAGCTGAGCTGAATTGTAGTTCGAACGCACTTTTCAAACGCTGCTGAATTAGAACTTTCAATTTCGAAGGTTAATTAAAATTACCAATAAAATCAGGAAGCTAGTAGCTCAGAAAATGGATTTGTTGGATCCACGTTTGGAACAACACGATGAAGGTAAAACTTCATAAATTTTAATTTTAAATAACTACATGAATGATAAAGTAATTAATAAGTCTAACATGTATTTTTTATTTTAAAATACCTATTTATATATAATAACTTGTCTTTATGTTTTTATAAGGTTAGAATGTTTATCAGATGTCAAAAATGAGTGACTTATCTTGCATTCGCGATTGAACTTAGCTAAGAAAGTTTGCTAAGTTAAAAATCCGGCATACTTAACGGAGGCAAGGGGGGAGGTCAGTTGATCTAAGTAAATCTAACTTCGTTGGCAAAACGAACGCTAACTTAGCTAAGTTTAACTTAGGTTAGCTAAAATTGGTGGTAGAAAAAAATCAACTATTATCATTGCATTTTTTACATACTTATTGCAACCATACTTTTTTCACAATAATGTGACATTTGGTAACTACGTTCGCCATTGCCATTGTGGTCAATGATAATTCGATATTTAGACCTCATTGGTCACGACAACTACGAGCCGTACAATACATATTTCACGTAATTGTCAATTAGTTCAAAAATCCTGAACACGACCCTTTCGGGACACACTCCAAATCTAGTAACTTTTTGTGGTGTGTTTAAGATTTCCTAAAATGCTCCTCCTAGTTTAAAAACAATGTATAGTGTACTGTTTGATTAATTTCGTGCTATAAAATATTTACGGAGTTTAAGAGGTTATCAAGAGTTATCAGTTTAAACGTAAAATAAATTATGTCAATAATATTTGAAGGACGAGTTGTATTTGGAAACATCATTTTTTTCATCAATTTGTAATAAAACGAACTTATTTTATTAAATTCAATCATTTATCAAATAGTCTTCATAAATTTTACTGAATCTGTTTGGATTATTTTTAACGAGGTGTCACAATCAATTTTTTACAGCTTAATGTAAACAAGGTTTTATCATGGAACACGTAGGTAATACCACGAGTGCTTCAAATTTTTACGATAATTTTTTCTTTTCCACGAAAACTTGTTCATTTGACAAAAATATGAAAACAAACCGATTGATAAAATGACGAGTCCGTTAGGAACAAAATTCGAATTATACGAGGATGTATTGATATCTAGTTAGCCTATACCAGTTCCATGCATAAACAAAATATTGCGTTACCATAGCAACGAACAATAACTTATTAGAAGTGTCAGTGTGAAGTTTGACGTCAAAAAAGTAAACCAGAGTTACGCAATCAATTAAAAGAAAAAAGATGGACTGCAAGCTTCAAAAGAGGTAAATTTTCCATTGAAGATGATGACCGATCGGAAAGGCCAGTTTCTGTGTCAGTCGCCGAAAATATCGATGCAGTTCATGACATGATTTTATCAGACCGTCGAATTGTGCTAAAACGGATATCTAAAGCACTGAATATTTCATACGAACGCGTTCATCATATAGTTCACGTCAATTTGGACATGAGAAAAATTGCTGCAAAATGGATCACCAAATGTTTGAATGTTGACCAAAAGCGTGCAAGGGTAGAAGCATCGCGTTCGATCTGTGCTCGATTTGAAAACGATGTAGACTTCTTAAACCGAATTGTTACTATGGATGAGACCTGGGTACATTTCTAAGATCCAGAAACAAAGCAACAATCGATGGAATGGCGACACTCTGGTTCTCCAAGACCTAAGAAGTTTCGTGTCCAAAAATCTGCTGGAAAAGTTCTTGCTTCAGATTTTTGGCATTGCCATGAAGTAATCATGATTGATTTTTTGTATAAGGGTAGAACAATAACTGGAGATTACTATTCGACAACGCTCCTGCACACAAATCTCATGTTGCCATGCAAAAAATTCGTGATTTAGGGTTTGAATTACTAGAACACCCCCCTTATTCACCAGATTTGGCTCCGTCCGACTATCATCTCTATCCTCAACTGAAAAAAAGTTTAAAAGGTCGTAAATTTTCTTCCAACGAGGAGATGATAAAATCTGTGAAGGTCTGGTTTGCAGAGCAAGAAGAAACATTTTTTTAGGTTAGGTTAGGTCTAGAGACGTTACAGGTTCGCTGTAATAAATGTATCCAATTAAGAGGAGAATATGTTGGGTAATAAAATATTTTGATATTGAAATTTTGTTTGGTTCTGTAGTAGGCTAAGAATTTTTCAATTTAAACCTCGTAAATGTCAAGTTTATTTCGACTCAAATAAAAGCTAGAGTGTAATCCGGTAAGACAATTTAATGAATATGTAAATCAATTAATTTAAAAAATGAGATGTAAATTAGTTTATTTAATATAACGGAAAAGTAGAATATTGTTAAAAACACAATTATTAAAAATAGCAAGATTTTCGGAACATAACATAACATAACAACTTCATCAAAAATTTGTTTACAATGCTGGTTGTCATACTTTCAAAAGTTAGGTTCCGTTATTGTCGCTGGAAAAGTTAGGGCAAACTTTTTTCGCTGTCATAATGACAAAATCACGCTGCTGATGCGATTTTTTTATACATGAATTAAATTGTCAGTATAATACACGTTGATTGGATAGAATTATGCATAAATATCGCTCAAAATAATGAAAACATTGACGCTGACCACGGTAACAAAATTTTATTTGATCAACGCACCTTGAAAAAATTAAAAATTTGTCGCTGTGAAATTATTTTTTGGCATTTTTTAAATTTTTTTTAAGAATGAACAATATGTCGAGAATATTGTGTACAAATTTTAAGTCAATCCGAGTAAAGGTGAATTTCCACAGATCCGTCATACGATGTCCGATTGTAAGTCGAATCACGTCGTATCGGATGAATGCAAATGCCAATTTCCATTGCTTGGAAACAATCGTACGTTTTAGTAACAAAAATAGTAACATATCACTTTTAAGTTTGGTAACGTGAATGAGAAGACATTGTCGACAGTTTTTTGTAATTTAAAATTTTACCTTACTGGTTTTTTGCACAGTTTGTTAGTTTGTTGTTTGGGTTTGGTCTTCGATAATAAATTAGTTTATTTGAGATTTTTTTTTCGTAAATATCTCTTATCCAAAATCTTGGTAAATTTCTTTTCTTTCTCCTATTTCTCAACACAATTGAAATTAACAGCAAACTGTTCGTTGCTTCTAATCGTTTTTCATTATACTTATTATTATTAATATTTAAATAGTGTCCCACAAAAATGGCAGATCATGAAAAAGTTAGATTGAATCCGATCCGATGACGGATAAAAGTTGAAAATTTTTCAACTTTATCCGATTACGGACGTGAGTTAAAACTTTCGGACAAATATTTCGCAGCTTGTCAATTTGGATGTTTCCACCAATCACAGAACTTTCGGATGACGGATCTGTGGAAATTCACCTTAAAACTGACGCAGTTACAGCGTTTCAAATGACCGGCCGTGAAACCTGATTTTCATATCTGTCCAGTAGACGCTCGATACCCGTAGTAAAAAGCAGTTGCAATTTTCTTTGTTTCCCCGAATCCCTTTCTGGATATGCTGAATGACAGTGTTTCACTGTATGGAGCTGTCGTTGATGACTCTATGTAAGTATAAAAATTTGTCTTTTTATTGATGGTTTCTTTCGAATTTTCACGCATAAAAAACATTAAATCGATTTTCCCGAAATAGTTATTTGTTTGCTTATGCCGCAAAATACCTTTTCGTGCAATCGCACGCGAAGTCAGTATTTCGCGTTCTCAGCACAGTCCGCAAAGTTTTATTTCGCGGCTGTTACCCATAGCAACGGCTGCGAAACCAAACGTCACTTCCAAATTTGACATTTCTAAAATACTACAAAGACAAGGATTATTTTTTATTGAATACCAACAAATACATAAATAGTTATATTATTTAGGATGAATATTAATATTAATTGTACAGTTTGTATTATTACTTATATTTACTCCAGAAGTTGAAGTAAGAACTATCCAAATATTTTGTATATATTGAAACATATCATTTCCATAGCACACGGCGACATTGTTAAATAAATTGAACTGCTGTTGATTTTAGAGCAATAATATATTTATTTACAATTATCTAGTTTAATAATTTTAACGATTACACGAAAAATAGTGTGCATGGCTGCGAAACTTTTTAACGACCTCTAGATTATATTGCCTCGGCCGCAAGTGGCCACGGCGATAACTGTTCTTTCGGTACGTTAAAAAGGTATTTCGCGGCCTAAGCATACAAATAACTATTTTAATGTACCGAAAGAACAGTTATCGCCGAGGCCGAGGCAACATAATCTTGAGGTCGTGAAAAAGTTTCGCGGCCAAGGCATACACACTATTTTTCGTGCAACCGTTAAAATTATTAAACTAGATAATGGGCTTGTTCAAGAAAAAAATATTAATTTGAAAATCGAAACTAAAAATCATTTTAAACAGATTCCCAAAATTTTATATTTTTCCGCGAACGTTTAAGCCCTCAAATTAATTAAAGAAATTGGATTGAATGAAAACGGGGCGTGGTTACCTGTGACGTCATACTGCATATGCTATACCTAACGCGAGTCGAGAGCTGTGTACTGTGTATATTGTAAGTAGACCTATCGTGTTGTGTGAGAAACAAAACGCTGGAATGTTGACTGTACTGTCTCGTTATTTTATTTTATAATGAGTGAGAAAAAAGTGGTAAATAAATACTGTTTGGTTCCTGACTGTCCTAACACATCCAAGAATGCACCAGAAATAGCTATTTGTGTAACAAGGGGGCAAAATACTACTTTTCCTCCCGAGGATAAAGTTTACTGCCCGACGAGTAGCAGAGGGCAGTAATCATTCAAGGGAGGAAAAGGCATTTTACTCCCATGTTATACATATGATTTTTCCGCCTCTCTCAAATAACAACTCATCTTTCGAATATGCTTTTTTTCGACCAATTGCTTGAAATGTAAATACTCTTTTTCGAATTTTTCTTTAGACTTTTGGGGAAATAGAGATTGTAATGTTACATTAACTTGTTCCAAAATATCCGGTGGTGTATTATTTATATCTTCAAATTCGCTTGAATCATTCATTTTTTAAATATTATATAGTATAGGTCCTCAATGCCGTATAAGTTATTTCATTGATCACGTACCATGACGTCACTTTTACTTTTCCTCCCTAGCGAGGAAAAGTACGACTTTGCTTCCTACAATGAGGCCAGGAAATGTATACTTTGGATAGAGGTAGGCGGAAAAATGGTTTATTAATGTGCCCTCTGACATTAAAATAAGAAAAGTTTGGCAGACAGCAATGCGTCGTGAAGTTTTTGTATCTGACAAATCGCATGTGTATTGCTGTGAATATCATTTTAAAGTATTGTAAGTTATGGTGTCTCATACAGTACATTATAAAAATATTGATAATATTTCCGAAACATAATCTTAAAAGACTTACTCTCGCCTAATTAGGTGGGTATGTAAAATGAAGATATTCTACCAAAATCCTTATTTTGCGAAAGCTCGTGATTAGCTGAAACAATAATCCCTTTATATAAATAATAACCTAAAAATATTTTTAAAAAAATTTCATTGGAGCTAAAAAAAATTCAAATGAAGAAAAAATGTCTACTTTCTGCTATTTTGAATAACAAAATTTGTAGATTTTTGAAATTAGTGATAACTTATATAGCGTTTAACACAAATCATTTGTATTAGGTAGAGGAAAATATAGAAAATTATATATACATTAAAACAATAAACAGTGGAAAAGAAACTGAAAGCTGGAGTTGTACCGAGATTTTTTTGATTGTCAAAAAAATAGAATTACAACGCATAGTTCAAAGCCACGGTCACAGTTTTTATTAAAGTACCTAGTCCATCACCATAAAGATGTCGACTTCAGGTAAATTGGCAGAATTTGTTTTAATAAACCCAGTATCTACTGAATACATTTTTAATAGCAAAAACTACTAACACTTTTGAAATTTAAAGATATTGCAGCTGGAACAAACTTTCCTATGTGAAACGCAGCGGTGTACTGCCGAATATCAGACCACAATATGCAATGTGACGTCACAGTCGGTTCTGCCGTTTTTTAACGGATCTCCATTTTCAACCTTTAATATCTAAGTAGTGGGGAAAGTTAAAGAGCTAAAAATTTTACCTGTTATTTTGATGATTCACTTTTACAAAATAACGTAAAAAAAACCGAGAAAATATTTCATTGATAACAAGCTTATAAATATATTATTGCTCTAAAATTAACAGCAGTTCAATTTATTTAACAATGTCACCGTGTGCTATGGAAATGATATGTTTCAATATATACAAAATATTTGGACAGTTCTTACTTCAACTTCTGGAGTAAATATAAGTAATAATACAAACTGTACAATTAATGTTAATATTCATCCATTTCGCGGAGTGTGCTGAGAACGCGAAATGCTGACTTCGCGTGCGATTGCAAGAAAACGTCATTTTTGAAGTTCGTGAATATGTAGCATTTAAAAATTCACTTACTTATTGTTGTCAATTAAACTAAATAACAATTCAAAAAAAGGATTCATTTCCATGCTTTATTTAGTCAATTGTGATGTATTTACAACAACATACAATTGGTAATAGAATCGAAAACATATATATATATATATACTTTCAAGCACTTCGAAAAAGGATTTTAACTTGCTGGGATTTTTTTTCATGAGTTGTTTTAATTTGAAGAACCTAAAATCAATAAACGAGTATTAATCATCGACAAAATAAATGAAATGTATGCTT
Source organism: Lochmaea capreae (assembly GCA_949126875.1). Lineage (NCBI taxonomy): Eukaryota > Metazoa > Arthropoda > Insecta > Coleoptera > Chrysomelidae > Lochmaea > Lochmaea capreae. The sequence continues at coordinate 16,132,705 of OX421407.1, read as the reverse complement.
ACCTCCTTTTCTTTGATTTTCTTCTGTATATAGTAAAATAAATATAAGATAATATAAATGAAAATAACTAATAGTTGTTATTATAATGGCAAATGTCAGTGATAGACATGCACATAGCATAATTGTAGGTTAGTACGAATGTCTCGTTTGTTTAGTAGTGGAGTTGAGTTCTGTCCTGTAGTGGAGTAGTTCTATGATCCAGTAGCTGGAATGTCGAGTAGTCACAGGCCGAGTCTTGGAAATGGGTTATGCCTTAGATCTATGTTTCTTTACAGTTGATAGCAGTGAGAAATGTCACCTATCTAGTTGGTAGTAGGTGGTTTGGTTTTTTTGGAACTTCCTTCTTCTCTATATTAAAATGTGGGAAGAGATGCGTTGTCTGATTATTTGGCAAATTTTAGGCCTAGCTGCCTTTGTGTTTTTGGTGCCCCCTTCGCTTCTTAAGGGTAAGTTTGTAGAAGGAATCATTTGGTTCCGTTTGATGAGAACCTTTTTCTATTAGGGACCACCTTCCCGGCTAGGACACACCTGCCGATACGGCCAAGGATCTCCTTGCTGCGGCCATTTTGGTTAGTCGCCACAAAAGCGGGTAGCCACGGATTGTGGAAGAGAATAGATCCTGTCCCAGGATGCCTGGAACCGGATGTAATGGATCAGGAGTTCCCTGCTTGATTCTCCTTCGTTAGTAGTTTGTCTCCAGTGAGAGAACCCTATGTCCAATGATAGACAGGACCACGTGCGTCCTTCCTTTTAGTTTTCGTTTGTTGATGTATTGTTGGTAACTTTCTGCAATCTCTCGTCCAGTAATAGTGGATAATCATCCGTGCTGCTCCTGTAGAAGTCCATGGTGACAGATAACTCCACTCCACTCCTACACCACTGTCAGGATGCAGGTTTAATTTTTATATAATTTTTTTTTGTTTTACGAGTATTAGTTAAATTCAGCCAACAATCTTTTAAACATAGTTTCTATCTATTAGTGCATAGATAAAATTTAAAATTTCTAGATGTATAATTATTATTAGTAGGTATTTTATTGTTGGTTAAATTACTTTGGCCATATATCCATATATTGTTTGGATAGGTATTCTGAACTTTTGTTAAAGGGTATATATTCTGCATATTACATGTACAAGGGGTTATCAACAAATCGGGATTATAACTTTTGCAAATTTCTAGATGTATAATTATTATTAGGAGGTATTTTATTGTTGGTTAAATTACTTTGGCCATATATCCATATATTGTTTGGATAGGTATTCTGAACTTTTGTTAAAGGGTAGATAATCTACATATTACATGTACAGGGGGTTATCAACAAATACATTTTTTTTTTTTTCTATTTAATAAAACTAGTAGAAACAACTAATTAGTGTTTATTCTTTCTGGTCTACACTTTTAATATTATCATATTTTTCATTTTAGAAAATTATTAATTAAGAGATATTTTGCAGTGCTTCATTTTTCTTTATTTTGATGAAGTCGATAACTATACTGTTAAATAAAGTGGCGCTCACGGGTAGACTATCTTTTTATTCAATGTTTTGTCAATCATCTAAAAGTATATAGGTAAGCAACCGTTCCTACGACTTATGTTCACCGATGAAGAGCTGCCGTTCGCTTTTATGTAACAAACTATCCTGTTGCTAAATAACATCAATAATTAATTTCCAAATAATGTTACAAATATTATATCTCAAAATCTACTGAATCGATCCTTTTGAAATTTTGAACATTGCTTCTTCACATAAATCAACAGGTAATCAGGGAGTACTGTTCAAGTGCTGTAAAAAATAGAAAAAAAAACTCTTCCTGATTACCTCGAGAAATACATCACCTTTAAAAGGCATATGAATTTTTTTGTTCCAGATGATCCGGTAACGAGTTGTAATGTTCACCGCAAAACCATTTTTTTTTTCAAGGCGCCTCTGGAGATTCAACGTCACAGGCCTATTCATCAATATTTTTAATTGAAAATTTTTTCTGATATATTTCAAAAGTTGTACAATAATATGTAATTGAATTTAATGAAATTATATCACTCATGTCGCCGTCAAAAAATCACAAAAATATGGTTCTTTTTCGCTTTAAAATCCTACTACTTAATAAGAACTTCTAGGTTAGTGCTGTGCTGTTCACATACAAATAAAAGTTTTATATGTTACTGAAATAAGTTGTTTGTTTGCAAATAAGAAGAGGAATATTTGATAACTTCGTATGACATTTACTACATTCTCACACTATTTCAAGGACTTGGCAAGTAATGATAAAAGTCACGTGCCACGGTTTTTATACTATACTTTCAGTTGTGAAATAATCATAGTATTTGTCATTATTTTTTCGCTTTTCGAAGGAACGAGTACGATACTGTGCTATCGTTATCGGATTAACAACTTACCTGCTATGGGTTTTGGTCCTTAAACAATCATGTTGGCATAAGTCAGAACAAAATATTTTGGAACGAAGTATACAATGAGGGAATTATAAACTTTTATTATTAAATCCTGAGGACCAGATATCCAGTCAACAAAATATTGTGAAATATACTTTAAATAACGTAATAATTAACAACGTTTTATTATAAACATGTGGTCCATCGAACAAGATATTATATAACCAGTGTTTAACCAAAGATTTGAAAATAAATATTTGTTAACCTTTGGAATAACCTTCAACCGCAAAAAGTTGTGAAGTAGCAATAGGCCAAGCGATAGGTACATGTTTTTGACCAAAATTCTGGTAAAAAACGGATGGTGCCAACATATAAAAGACATTACAGAGTATAATTTTGATATGTTTCGAACACTCAAATGTTTTTCAGTAATTTTAAACGGAAAAAACATAATTTTTTAGTTTATAATATATAAGTAATGTAAAAAGTACTGAAGCAATCTCAATGGTATGCATAGATAAATCGTAGGTAATTAATACAAACAAAATGAGTGATCGAGCGAGTTAATCGGATAATTAGGAACCAAGGAAATTTGGGTAAGCCGGAAAATTAGTCATTCATATTTTCATTATTTTCAATTCTAACAGCTGAAACTTGGTAAATACTAAGGAAGTTCTTCATATGCACTTTATATGTGCGAAGAGCAGACATACGCAAGACGACGGTTACTTTTATCGCAATTGCAACTGCAATTTTTTGATGCGATAATTTGCAGCGTGTTTGGATGCCTTATCGATTATCCGATTTTAAATTTTAAAACGATTTTGGAAACTGTAGATGTAGAGCTACAACGTATATTTTCAATTTGTGATAAAATGACGCGAAGTCGGCCAAAAACACCGGTTACGCCAAGCTAGTATATAGTTATAGTATGCCTCTACTCGCTACCCATCTACTCCTTTACTTTCCGGCGCTCGGTCATCTTCGGCGGCGTTGTAGGGCCTTTTTGGCGGACTTCACATTATTTTATTACAAATCAAAAATGTATTCTTTGTTGCTCTACATCTATACTTTCCAAAACCGTTTTAAAATTTAAAATCGGACAATCGATAACGCATCCAGACACGTTGCAAATTATCGCATCAATAAATTACAATTGTAATTGCGACAAAAGTAACCGTCGCCTGGCGTCTGTCTGCTCATCGCACAAATAAAGTGCATGTGAAAAATTTCCTCTTACAATATTAAAAACGACGAAAATAAGAATATTCAAAAAAATTACTAATTATCCGGTTTATCCAAATTTCCTTGGTTTGTATATTAATTACCTACGATTTATCTATGCATACCATTGAGATTGCTTCAGTACTTTTTACGTTATACAGTGTGTACATAAAGTACCGTAACTTGCTCATATTTCGAGATCCGTTGGGTTTACAAAAAAAAATGTTGAATGAAAGTTTTTTGAAATAGTCCAGACCATCTGCATAAGTCGATTAGAAGTATAAACGGTTGCTCCAAAACAACTTGATAACATATTTCTTAAAATAGTATACCATGTATATATTTTCAGTTTTTTATAATCTATTAAATTACAAATACAACCGTCAAGACCGCATAGTTCTACCTTTAATAATTCCAAAGTTACATTTGTTTGAATCTAAAATTATAAAAAAATTGTTTATTTCACGAATTTACGCCTGTTTCGGATTAGTCATGAAAGTATCGAATGAAATGGTAAACTGAAAGGTTCTATAGTAAATTCTCCCAATATTTGATGCGTTAGAAACCCGAAATTTTATTCTCTTTAATCATGTTTTTCACTTTTTTCTTTTTTTATCAATTTTTGGTAATCAGATCTCTTATTTATACGAATACAATAACGGGAAAGATAAAATTGTTTTACATTTGTGTCTAGAAGTGGTACTAGGGCAATGTACTTTCGTCCTCCTTACTGAATTGAACAAGCTAAACACTGCTCGTCGAGTTTTTGCCGATAATCCGAAACAGGCGTAAATTCGTGAAATAAACTATAGGTTTTTCTGTCATTAATATTAATTAATAAAGTTTTAGATTTTTCGCTAAAAATTCCAAGTTTCCCGCCCAATTTTCAAGTTTCCCGCCGAAGAATTCAAGTTTGAGTGGATTTTTTTACGGGAAACCTGAAACTTTCAGCGGGAAACCTGAAATTTGGGCGGGAAACTTGGAATTTTTTGCGAGAAACTGGAATTATGCGGTCTTAACGGTTGTATTTGTAATTTAATAGATTATGAAAAACTGAAAATATATATAATATGGTGTACTATTTTAAGGAATATGTTAATAAGTTATTTTGGAACAGCCCTTTATCCACTTCAAAAAACTTTCATTAAAATTTTGCCGTTTCAAGAAGAAGAAACAATCAGACTTACATCACCAACAGAAGTAATTACTGAAATAAAAGAAAATATTAACCCGAAAAAAGCACCTGGTTTTGATTTAATAACTGGAGAAATATTGAAACAGCTTCCAAGAAAAGCTATAGTTAAACTAACATACTTAATCAATGCTGCTTTTAGATTAAGATATGTCCCTAGATTATGGAAAATGGCTGAAGTCATTATGATCCCTAAACCAGGAAAACCTCCTCACGAAGTAACATCTTATAGACCTATATCATTACTACCAGTAATATCAAAATTGTTCGAAAAACTCCTTCTGAAACGATTAAAACCCATTATTGAAGCTAAAAAATTAATACCTAACCATCAATTTGGATTCAGAAATAAACACTCCACAATAGATCAAGTACACAGAATAACAGATATAATAGAGAAATCGTTAGAGGAAAAAATGATCTGCTCTACAATTTTCCTGGATGTAGCGCAGGCATTTGATAAAGTATGGCATGAAGGCTTAAACTATAAATTACGATCATACCTACCAAAACAATATTCTGAAATCCTGCAATCATACATCTCGGAAAGGTACTTTAGAATAAAACAAGAAGAAGCATATTCAGAATTAAAACCAATTAAAGCTGGCGTACCTCAAGGAAGTGTATTGGGCCCGGTCTTGTACCTATTATACACTTGTGATATACCTCTGTTAGAAAATAATACCTTAGCTACCTTTGCTGATGACACTGCTATATTAGCAGTAGGAAGAAGCAATGAGGAAGCTACAGAGAAATTACAAACAGCTGTCAATAGAATAAACATTTGGACAAAAAAATGGAAAATTAGATTAAATGAAACTAAATCTATACATGTTAACTTCACTAATAAAGTATGTCAACATATACCAGTAAACATAAACAATAATATAGTACCATACTCGAACACAGCAAAATACCTAGGTATAACGCTAGATGCAAAGCTTCGTTGGAAAGCACATGTTAAAAAGAAAAGAGAAGAACTAGGCATCAGATACAGAAAAATGTATTGGTTGATTGGAAGAAACTCCGCTCTGTCTCTACATAACAAATTGCTACTATACAAGCAAGTATTAAAACCAGTTTGGACTTATGGTATACAACTTTGGGGATGTACCAAACAGACGAACTTAAATATAATACAACGTTTCCAAAATAAAGTATTGAGGAATATAGCTAATGCTCCCTGGTATATTCGTAATAGTGATCTTCACAGAGACCTGAAGATGGAAACTATTGAACAAACCATTACTCAAATTGCCATTAGCCATGAAGAAAGGCTCCACCAACATGTGAACGTCGAGGCGATCCAGCTCCTAGACAACACAGGGATAGAAAGAAGACTTAAAAGGACAATACCATTTGAGTTAGTTAAGTGAAAGTGCAAAAGCAGAGTAAAGTGCGTTGTAACACGTTAAGTTTAGTGTAAAACGGATATGTTAGAACCTAAGGAAGATACTGATGAGTATACCCTAGTTTAAGTTTTCAAACCTAGTAAATTAAGTTAGAATAAAATTGCTCATTGGTCTACATGACCAGATTGTAATGTACAAAAATGCCAAATGGGTGTTTAAAAAATGAAAAAAAAATAAAAAATTTTTTTTGTAAACCCAACGGAAATCGAAATATTAGCAAGTTACGTCACTTTCTGTACACTCTGTATGAAATAAACTCAAAAATTAGGTTTTTTTCGTTTTAAATGACTGAAAAACATTTACGTGACCAAAACATATCAAAATTATACAACGTAATGTCTTTTATATGATGGCACCACCGTTTTCTACTGGGATTTTTGTCAAAAATTACTATACTTGCATGCTTTAAAGCTTGGCCTACAAGTGTAAAAGTAAGATTTTAAATCGAGGCTCAGATAGCATAATGATATTGCCCAGAAATCTCTAATATCTACGCTGTGGAAAATAGTGGCGAATAACTGTATTTTTGTACAATTCCACGTTGGAGTTTAATAAACCGTAAACAACAACGTCAGGAATATAAGCAGTAATCTGAAGGAATAGAGGTGGTGTATTTGCGGAAGGCCTGAAAGTGTTACGGTGCCGAATTCCTATAGTAAGTTCGTTCCTTTTATTTTGTTATTTTTTATTTCCTCATATGTCTTACCTTACGTGGGTTCTACTTATAATACCAAATAAGCATGTCTGAGTCCGACAATATTATATTCTGACTGTTTTTAAGAGCTCATATCTTCGAAACGGTTCTAGATAATAAGATGCGGTTTTCACAGTTAGTTTGTTGTGACATATTTATATAAATGGCCTACTTCCGGTTTACCCGCTAGAAAAGTGGCGTAATTTCAGAATACAGTAGATGTAATTTTTTATATTTAGCAATTTCTTAACAGACATCTTTTCACATTATAACGGTACCTTAAAGTTTAAAATCGGTGTACAGAAAGCGAAGTTAGATAACTTTAACTGGGATACTGCAATGATTCAGATATAAAGTTGGAATTGTCATAAACAAAAGCTTTATTAGCTAGTAACTAAAAGTGAACAGTAAAAAACAAATAAGAAACATGTTTTAGGACACTCTAAAACAAATGTTCGATGTGTCTTCCTTCTTGGTCTATACATTTGTGGAATCGAACCATTAAGTTGTCAAGTGCTGCTGTCAGCATTTCAAGAGGAATATTTTCCATTATCTGCCTTATGTTATTTGTTAATTCCTCAATAATAGCAAGCATCGGGTTGTAGACTTCATCTTTCACATATCCCCATACAAAAAAATCTGGAACTGTCAGGTCTGGAGAATTTGGAGCCCATTCTATTAATATGTTTATTAACTCGTCCATTTATATGGAACGCAGCCTCATCAGACATGATAATTCTAAAATTTGGATATGTTCTGTACAAATCTGTTAAAGTTTCACACATATACACTCTTTTAGCATGGTCCCGATCGTTAATTTTTTGTAGAACTTGAATTTTGTAAGGTTTAAATTTGAGAACTTTTAGAATTCTAAAAACTTTAGTTTTGTCCATTTCCAAACTTGATGCTTTTTTTCTAATTGAAATTTCCGGATTTCTCTGTACAAGCTCATAAACAGATAACATTTCTTCTAAATTTCCATTTACAGTTCTCCCTTTTCTAGATATAAAAGCAGTATTCCTAAATTTAGTTGACCATGTTTTAATGGTATTTGTAGCAGGAGGATTATTATTGAACTGTCTTCTAAATCGTCTTCTAGTCTGAACATGGGATTGAGTTAGGGCATATAAAAATATTGTTTGAGATTATTCTTGTGCTGTATACTGCATTTTGAGATATTAAACACTTAAATTTTATTGAATATAAACACAATGTGACGTTCTGTCAATGATCGCAATATTTTTATGATGGTAGATATTAACGCCTCCTTGATTATTATTTATTAATAAGATATCTGAATCCTTACAGAATCCCAGTTAAAGTTATCTAACTTCGCTTTCTGTGCACCGATTTTAAACTTTAAGGTACCGTTATGAAGTGAAAATATGCGTCTTATAAGAAATTGCTGAATATACAGGGTGTACCGTTTAAAAAATTACATCTACTGTATTCTGAGAATACGCCACTTTTCTAGCGAGTAGACCGGAAGTAGGCCATTTATATAAATGTGTCACAACAAAACTTACGGTAATTTTTAACCTAACTGTGAAACCCGCATCTTATTATTTAGAACCGTTTCGAAGATACAAGCTCTTGAAAACAGTCAGAATATAATGAGACACCCAGTACATTAAGATTACTTATTAGAAAAATAGGTAGTGTAAAGCTGCGTAGAAAAAGAGTAGTGTAAAGCAGCGTCTCACCATCTGATAAGTACTTACTGGATGTTGTTACTTAAATTGGAGTGTAGATGCGAAAAGTTTAAATCATTACTTTCAGAATATAAGGAATTTCTAACACTTGTAATGATACTAAAATAAAACAAATTATAGAATCTTTAATATCCACCCCTGAAATAATCAAAAAACATAAACTACGGATTTTGAAAATATAGGAGTTCAGTTCTGTAAATTACTCAGAAGCATGGAAATTCATGTGTAAAAGGTATAAAATAGGAAAATTTTAGTTAGAGTTCATATTTGTGCGGTGTTTCGGAATTCGGTCCGGGTACCTAGCAAAAGGGCTACCTGCTCACAGGGACCTTGTCCAAATCCGAAAGGGTGATTTCGTAATTCGGTCCGTTGTCGAAGCAGGTAGATTTCATGTGGGTATTAAAAGATTATTTTTGGGAATTGTTCTTCTGAAGTGCAGAGTGTAAGACGTGTTTATTTGTGTCCGTTATTGTGATTTTGTTTGTTTGTTTGACATGGAAAATATTAATTTCACCTCTATGACGAGTGAAGAGGGTAAGCGTTTATTAATAATAGATGGGTTTAAATTTTGTTTTCAAAAATCATTATCTCAAAAATACGAAGGTGGTTTGGTAGGGGTAGGTTTGGTTGGGTTATTATTGAAAATTATTATAATTTATTCTTCAAAAATTGACTAGAAATACGAAGGTGGTTTGGTAGGGGTAGGTTTGGTTGGGTTATTATTGAAAATTATTATAATTCATTCTACAAAAAAATTGACTAAAAATACGAAGGTGGTTTGGTAGGGGTAGGTTTGGTTGGGTTATTATTTCACGCACTGTTTTTATTTTTGACGATACGCATTTAGCGTAAATTTTTAAACATGCCAGTACAACAACAATAAGCGTGTACTGTTGGTCCTAAGCCCAAAAAAATGTGAAGGAGAATAAAAGTCAAATTAAACAAATAGTAGGTACATGGGACCCAATTCCGAAAACGCATTTTCGCTGGTGTCACCACACTTCGAATTAAATACGTTACAGGTAGTCCCTTCCGCAGGTAGCGGGACCGAATTCCGGTGCGTCCTATTGTTGGTACCTGCTTATGAAATGGATCTTCTGAGAAATGAATTTTCTGAAGGCTTAAGGCAGACGATAGATACATTCAATAAACATTTACGTGCATCAGAAAATTTAATTGGGCCTTAAAGTTTGATAAATCCACCTTAAAATAGTGTGAGATTTTTAAAATAAAAAAATGGATGACTTTAAAAACTTTATTCAAGGGAGAGCATACATATCTTTTAGAAACCATTGATAACAATCAAAAAAGGGTAAAGATATTCAAGGTTCACATAGGCAAAAATCCTTTTTGACAGTTGATAAGGTGTAAATAAAGGTTGTAAAATCTGTAGAGCTTTTTATATTTTCAGCAAGTGTGGAAGGTTATTAGATTCATCTGTTTATTAAAGAACGGTCCAAATAAAAAGAAATAAATTATGTTTATGTTTTGATAAAAATTATTTTAATATGAACTGTCCTGTGGATAAGTGTGGTAAATGGAGGAGGAAATGGGAAGAAGATGGGAAGAGTATGAGGGCGCGCTAAAAGGAGCGATTGGGAGTAGGAGAGATTGGATGGACCGGAAATTCGGGGGGGGGGGGACTACTTTTTGACGCAGGTGCTCAGTGGGCATGGGTCGAGAGAAGGGTACCTCCACAAGATTGGGAAAAGAGAGACTGGAGTGTGCGAGAGGTGTGAAGTGGAAGATGATGTGGGGCATGTGTTTAGATGCTGGAATAACGAGGAGGTGCTGAAGAAATTGAAGAAGAAACTAGGGAAGGCGGAGTATTGGGAGAACTTGGTGGAGATAATGTTGAGGGGAGAGGAAAAATGGATGGAGGTGAGTGCCGTAGTGGAGAGAATGATTAGGGGGAGAGAAGGGATTGATATGGCATGAGAGATAGGGGTGTTAGAAGGGAGAATATGACGGAATGTCTGCGAGGGACCGCCGCAAGTATTCTAGGGTAGTGATTCTGAGGCAGGAGTAACGGCGAGTATTAAGGTGGGTTTGTAGTTCTCCAGCCCGTCTTACACATATATCACCTATGAAGGTCTGTGTACCTACTTTGGAGTGTTCCTCCACTGTAGTCTATGTTGGCTTTGTACCCATTTTCGTATTTGTTCTCGGACCACCTTCTTTGTGGCCCCAAGAACTGGTTCTGGTCCAACATATGTCGTTGCTGAACCTCTTCTCTCGAGTTCATCAGCTTGTTAATTTCCAGAAATATCCCTGCACCCACACTAATCTTACTCTACTGTGGTCTGCCAGTTAATTTAATTCTTTCTGACATTCTTCTACCAGTCTGGATGTTACCTTGCGGCTATTTAGAGCTGCAAGGGTTGCCTGGCTGTCTGTTAATATGTTTAACCTATGAGTCTCAGTCCTATGTTTGTTAATTCTGACACATTCTAGGATGGCATAAATCTCCGCCTGAAATACAGAAGCATGTACTGTAACACTTTCGAATACAATATCCAGAAGCAACGGTCAGGTGTTGTCAACTGCTGTTGTTAAAGTGAAGGATACTTGTGGACACTGGATGGAGTATGTGATTTTCTTAGATTGACTATATGAGTAATCTTATCACCGAAAAAATGTGTTCTTAATTAAGATTCAGATCAAGACAAACTATCCGACTGTATTATGTAGTCGATAATTATAAATTACAAAATAATAAACCACGTTGTTAATATTACTACGTTTTATTATAAACACTGAGTGGAATTGGAATTTGTTTCAATTGACGTATAAACTTTAGTTTATTTGAAATTCATGTTTGCCGATATAAGTAAATCAGAATCTTTTGCATTCAAGTGTCATCAACGATGTGAAATAAGACACTTTTGTTATTTGAAGTGAATATTGATATTTACCCTAACTTTATGTTTAATTATTCTACGTTCATCATTATCCAGATGAATGGGTTATTTTTCCCATGAGAAATGTATTTTTATTCAATTTTTCATAAAGTTATATTCAGTTCATAAGTAGGATACCTCCTTTATTTGTAATTTGTTTCAGCTTTGTGAGATGAAGCAACTAATATTTCTGTTACTACTGGTTGTAATTGCTACTTGTGATGACTTCGAAAAATTCTATGAGTACGTTGTGAATCGAATAGAAAAAATCAATAAACAAGAAAGACCAAACAATAATTCGTATATGCATTCAACAGATAATTCAAAGATATGGGGTAAGTCAACTATGTTTTATTTAATTGACAAGAAGTTGACAACAAGAAAAAATTATAGGAAGTGAGCAGTTTTCCTTATGTTGTGAAGAGCATTTCAATAGTATATTACATACCTAGCGGGGAAGTAGATCATTACATGCCGAGGGTCGCTAAAAGCCGTGGATGGAATGATCCTTCCCGCGTGGTATGTATACTATTTTATTCACAATCGCTTAGTTACAAGCTTTTAAAAACACTAATTTCAAGAAACTCTGTTATCACAATTTAGTATTTTTTTCGACCAAGAACTTCATGAATCTGTTGCTAGGCAATATTACTAATTTATTGGTTTTGACAATATGTCATAAAATATTGTTTCTGTCACGAAATTTTAATTTTTTTGCTCAAACAAGTACATAATGTATTTTCCCTTAACGAATGCATAGCTAGTGCACTAGCTGCATCATCCTCCTCAACGTATGCCTTTTTCAATTTATTTTTGTCTTCAACAGATCCTGTCTCATCAAACTTCTTTATTAATTTTTTTAATCCACACCGCGTAATGGGAACATCTGGATATTTTTCGTGAAATTTTGCAATTGCATACTGCTACGAAACTTCCCCAATACCATAACAATAGTTAACATTGTTGTCAAATAGTTATTGAAGAATGACAATTTGAAATGAATTTATAAAAGTTGACAGTTACTTGGTACATCGTAAACGTCACTCACTAGATTAATACATTATTTTCGAGCTCAGTGCAAAAACTCATACGGTTTTCATAAAACGGGCTATAAAATGTGACGGGTTTTGAAAAACTTGAATTTTATTCCATTTTATGGGGTTTCAGAACAAGCAAAACTTTTCATCAAGAATTACATTTTTCACTAAAAATAATATTTTAACATATTTCACCTATAGGATACCCCATCCGTGGACACGCATATATTCAATCTTTGATAATATACAAAATTTCATTCATACATAACTAAAAACTTATAAAACAGGATGTCAATCTGATGGTTTCTGTAATTCTCAATTTTTCAATAAATGTGACAAAACTGTTTATTGAATGTTTATGTTTTTTGACAGATATTTGTTCGGATTGTGACTAAATCTTTCAAAGATTGTTCAACTTTGGTAGATATCGTGAATTTATTCGAATGTAACTCATCTAAGAAGACTTACCTACTCGATTACAACACCCATAATAAGATGTTTCTATCGTTTCCTATTGTTATTGTACCAGAAGGTATAAAATACAACTCATAATTGTACTAATAGGTTACGTGTTGCCGGAATAATATTAGGTTTGTTCGTATCAAGTCACAAACGGTTGGCACGCGCAGTGAATAAAAACCGTTCACAGAGATGCCAACCGTTTGTGACTGCTCTACGAACAAACCTATAGTTATTTTTATTGCTATCAATTCCTTGACAACCCTGATAATAGGCGCAAGATTTGTAGATTATTTCATTGCAGTTGTTTTCCATGAACATTATCCAACATCAAAACAATGTGGAAACAAGATTACTTTGATCCAATTTTGTATTTGTGAAAATAAATTAAAATATTGTTTTAGATGGAGGCAGTTATGACTTTATTATAGTAGGAGGTGGATCAGCAGGTTGCGTTTTGGCTTCAAGATTATCCGAAAAAAGTCAATGGAAAGTATTATTGTTAGAGGCTGGTGGACCAAAAGATCAGTTCAGTGACATACCGGGATTGTCTCCATTTCTTCAAGTATCAGATATGGACTGGGGTTACTTAACAACCCCTCAAAAAAATTGTTGTTTGGGTAATAGCTTAATGATGATATCGTTTACATTGTGATTACAGATTTGGTAAGAAAATGGCACATTTCGAATATAAAATCGGAATAGTACAATGGAAGATTTGTTCGCGGATAGTTTCAAAGTGAATACTTAAAAATGTTTGCAAAAACAGTAATAAAAACTGTGTCACCAGCGACAAAAATTTCTCTGATTCTGGTATAATTGATTTGTTAATGACATTAAAATCTAAGAGAGCAGATAGTCATTTTCAAAAAACAATTGAACCAATTTTATATGATATTTTCCCTTCCTCTAAAGAATCACAAATAATCCACAAGAAGCCGCACTAGGAGGGGTACATATGTTTTGATTCCCCATTTGACAGTAACGTTAAATGTATATGAATTGAGCTCGTATAACTGTTTTTTGCCTACTGAATAAACAAAACAATAGGAAAATATAACAAAAAACTTTGACATGCACCGACTTCAATCAAAAAATTCACGTGAAACGTCAAAGTAAACAAGTGACAGATGGTAAAAATTTCAAAAACTGTTACGAATCTTCCGCCCTTAGACAGCTAAACAATACTTTCTGCCCTATTTTTGTTGTTCATATGATTGGTTTTACGGTAAGGGGTAAGCGAAAAAAATATTTCGATCACACATCCTTTTCACAACTACCACAGGAGCTGTGTTTTTTACATTTAACATTAATGTCACAATACTTTGCTCTTTAAGAGAGGCAACAAAATGTGGAGATTGACTCATTTTTATTTGGAGACTTGGATAAAAATTTGACGTTTTTTAAATAAATTATCAAGTAGGTAGGTAGGTAGTTAGTTTCCATTCGAATATCAACATTTACAAGTACCTAACTGCCGTAAAAATGATTATTCTCTGCAAGATAGAATATATATTGTAGGATTATACTACACAGATAGACATTGCATTGATAGACGTATTATTTATAACAACTAACGTTTTTACAAGTGAACTTTTATTACCCTAAATAGGTAAATCATGGCATGCAAGATATCGTTTTAAATCCCGAACAAGATGATTTTTTTATTTGCTCCAAATACATCATCTTCCGTTAATTCCATTTTTATTGGGTACGTTTAACTTTAATGTCAAATGAAAAATCAAAACATATTTGCCACCCACTGGGGGATTATTTTTGTATCTTCAGAGGGAACAGGCTAATATCAATTGAAAGAAACTGGAAACCATTAAGTAAGGTATATTTTCCATCAAATCCAAAAATAAAAACAATATTTTTTCTCGACAGTATGCCATAAAACTGAAATTTGAAGCCACGACTAAATAATAATGCACACATTATTTTTACATATTTAGCTGTATAATAATATAAATTCTTCACACCAGTGAAGAATGAAATAGTATTCACTCTCGTTAGAATAAATCAACTCATCTCTTTTAAAACGTCAAATATCCATAGAGATACTACAGATAGAGACAACAAGCCGTACATGAGCCACATTTTGCGGTCGGCCCGACCACATAATTGCCGTCGCGTTTCGGCGAACTCAACCTACCCATAAGAAATACTGTACCATACGTACACGAACGTTCACGACAGTCAAAACGGGCATCTGAAGTCTACTTGCAGCCGATCTCTGCCGAGTGGTCGTTGCTGCACCCGCCGTACACCAACCACATTCTTGTGGTCGTACGAACCACGGTACAAACCGCGTTGCGCCGTCGCGTCCGAAGTCATTTGTACCTAAACGAGTGCATCGACATCGCTTTGGATACATCCACTTTTGGTTGCGCGACGACGGGAATTTTGGATTTCACCGATAAATGTATCCGTATCAAAAGTATTGTTCATTGGAAGCAACTTGTCGATGCACTCGTTTAGGTACAAATGACTTCGGTCGCGACGGCGCAACGCGGTTCGTACGACCACAAAATGTGGTTGGTGTACGGCGGATGCAGCAACGACCACTCGGCGGAGATCGGCTGCAGGTAGACTGCAGATGCCCGTTTTGACTGTCGTGAACGACCGTGTACATATGGTACAGTATTTCTTATGGGTAGCTTGAGTTCGCCGAAACGCGACGGCAATTATGTGGCCGACCGCAAAATGTGGCTCATGTATGGCCGCCCTTAGGCCGCTGTGTAAGTGGAAATTCCCGACCGAACTCCGGTGAGAGAGAAAGAGGCGGAGGTTTTTCTGTCTTTGTCTGTGTCTACAGTATACACGCCATTTAAAGAAAGTCAGCCTGAATCTCTGACTTTCTATCTCTCTCTTACATGCTGACGGGTTTCGAGCTGGTTTGTTGCCTCTATCTGTAGTATCTCTATGCAAATATCTAACTAGATAAATCGCTTCTGGCGGCGCGTCGTTTGAAACGTCAAAATTATTATATAATCTTAATTTTACCGTTTACGTATATACGGGGTTGGGATAAAGTATAGAGAACAAAATGAACAGTAGCTAATAGCTATAGTGAATATTTAATATGTTTAATTACGTATATTTATGTTATCTCTATTAGTATTCCTAATAATGTGATAATTTCATTTAAAAATGTAAATGTTTCTATTAAAAATATGAGTTCTTCACATTTCAATAAATAAACGCGGGCGATCGAGTTTAGATTCCCGATGGAAAAAATGTTTTAAGCATAGTCGTGGAGAAAGTATAATCTTTTACTTGTGTAGAATGGCTATTATTCACTTGTATGAGTTCTGGAAACTTCATCCGCGTGAATAGCCATCATTCTACACTCGTTGAAGAATATACTATACTTGTGAATACGTTGTCAACTCCACTAGTGCCACTAGTTATTGATATGCACCTGTTTTAAACACTAAACTTTAATAAGTCTTGTATTCGTTGTTTTAGATCCGATTCTCATCAATCAGACCGACCACAATCATTCCGAACGGGATCTGTTTAACTCTCCAATATATCGTTAAGTGAAGACGAAATTGTTCTACTTCTTCTTCTAATTCTATATTTTTCTATAATCACCAGATAATTTTACCGCTTCTCCAGCTTTGAACCATGTTCTCTTCACCTCTGACCGCTTGGATTGGCCATCACATCGCACAAATTCACTAGAATTAAGCAATCCCGTGATGTGTTAAATATAATTCAATGTGGCAAACAAAAATATGGTTTTGGTCTTTTGGTATACACCAGAGTGTTTATTTTGGAGAAAGATGATTTTAAGGATTCTCTTGTGTCTTGATAATAAGAAAACAATAAAAAAGTTGAGTTGCATATCTGGATTTCGTACCAGCTATTGGTTAAGTTGTGCATACATAAAAAACATTAATTTTTTGTTCCATTACTATATCTCTTGGTATTTAAATAAGTTAGAGAGATGAATAGTGCTTCAATGAAAAATTGCTATCAATTTATGAATAAAGTGATCTAAAAGCTTAAAAAATAAAATGAGAGTTTTCATTCATTTTTTCAAACACTCTGCAATACCACAAGTCCTAGGGAACAGTTTTTGAATCCACGCAATTAAATTGATATAATTTTATCTTATAATCTACTTGATGGAACCATATCATTGGCCAATCATCATCACAATCTGCTTTTTTTCTATCTTTCGTCAAACTTCTGCATGTGATGCCAATATACTTCTACTTTTAACTATCTCTGCCTACTAAAGCAAATACATTGACTTTTAGCACAAAGCCAAAATATTTAAAGTAAACTTTTGAAAGCCTCCATGTGCTCTTTGGTACAAAAACTGTCAAAATACTAAATAACTATTAATATCCATATCTCAAAGTGCATCCAATCATTAAATATCGTTAAAATCCAATGAAGGTTTTCAAAGTCAAACCACAGCAAAAACATACAGAGTGGCAAGTCTAACTGGAACAAATTCCTAAAACACGTTAATTTTTAGTTTCAATGGGGCATATTACAAAGAGATTTATTTATCTTTTTAATTATCTGGGGGGTTGAAGATACCCCCAACTTTTTTTTTAAATGGAAGCGTAGGTCGATTAATTTTTCATTTGAAAGCTTTTTCAATTGCAAATACAATTCCATTTTTTTTTGTTAATTTTTATAAGCAATGTGTCGGGAAAAAATAAAATAAGGAAATATTTACTGGAATTACTTTAATGCAATAAATGTTCAAAGTGCTCTCCACCTTGTTGCGGACAATATCCTAATCGATTATAAATAGCATTCCGAACATTTTTTAACACTACCGTCGTTACTTTCCTAATTTCGTCCTTGATTCTTTGTTGAAGCTCGGCGATGTCGTTAGGTTTAGTGGCATAAACCTTGCTCTTTAGATATCCCCATGAAAAAAAATCTAATTGAGTAAGATCAGGTGATTTTGCTGGCCCCTTCTTCCAATCCACCTATTTGGAAACACTTCGTTAAGATAGGTCCGTATTTTTTGGACAAAATGTGGTGGTGCCCCATCTTGTTGAAACCACATTCGTTAGTCAAATAAGTTGGGATACAAATTATTGGGGAATACATTTCTAACGTAGGAATCAGTTCTTCTTGTAGCATATTAAGGTATGTTTCTCCGGTTACGTTTCCATTGAAAAAAAGGACCTACTGTGCGATCCCCAATAAATCCAGCCCAGACGTTTGTTTTTGATGCCTTTGGGTATGGCATTCACGCATACAACGGGGATTTTCATCAGCCCAACTGACGGCAGCTCTGTCGATTGACGTAGCCTCATCAGAAAACTGCACCAATTCCAAAGCAATTTGTCCACCATCGATAGAAGCCATAATTCGTTCGCAAAATTCGAGTCTACGATCAGGATCATCTTCGTTACGCTCTTGCAGGTTTTGCATCTCATATGGGTGCTTTTTGGCTTCTTTAAGAACTCTTAAAACGCTTCTGTGACTGACACCATGAACGCGAGCTATTTGTCTAGCTGTAGTAACAGGATTTTCTTCAACTTCCAACAATATGTTCAGCTGGGCTTTTTCGTCAACTTTTAAAAACTTTTGTTGAGGAGCATCCCTTACGTGGCCCAACTCCGATATCGAGTTTCAATTTTGCTAATCGTACTTCGATTAATTGAAGGTAATTCTGGATGAACTTCAGTAAACAAACGAGCAACTTCAGCCTGTGTTCAACTTTTGTCCTCATATCCGATCATGTACCTTTACATTAAAGTAATTTCAGTAAATATTTCCTTATAAATTCTCGAAAATTGTTCACAATTGAATAGACAATACAAAACTGACCAGCTCTGGATGGCCATGTTAGGACGATTGTAGTCGTTCCGATTTGGTGAGACTCCGGCCTTCATTTTGTTTTAAATGTCTTTGTTAAATTTCAGGAATGAAAAATAAGCAGTGTGGTTATCCCAGAGGAAGGGTGATAGGAGGTTCCAGTACTATCAATGCGATGGTTTACACAAGAGGAGCCAAATCAGATTTCGATGAATGGGAGGAGTTAGGTAACCCAGGTTGGTCATACAAAGATGTCCTCCCATATTTTACTAAGTCCGAAAAAATTGATATCCGTACATATGACGTTGGCTATCACGGTTTGAATGGTCCCCTTAATGTAAACATTAGTGCCCCACCTGATGGAACGACTGAATATTTTAGGAAAGCTTTGCTGAAATTTGGCGTTAAAGAAGTAGATACAAATGGGAAACAACAATCAGGAACATCTAAAATACCTTTAAACATCAATTTCAATAGACGGTGCAGTGGGTATAATACATTTATAGACCCCATTATAAAAAAACGTGAAAACTTAGATTTAGTTTTGAACGCATTTGTTTTTAAACTTCTAATCAGTGAAAATAGGATAAATGGAGTTCTCTACGTTAAAAACGGTGAGGTATTCAAGGCAACAACGAGAAAAGAACTAATTTTGTCAGCTGGTGCTATTAACACTCCACAACTTTTAATGTTGTCAGGCATTGGGCCCGCAAAATCTCTAGAAAACCTTGGAATCGATGTTATACATAATTTACCTGGCGTTGGAGAGAATCTACAGGATCATCCACATTTCCCCAACTTGATTTTTCGTACCAATATAACCAGAGAAAAAGCTGATTTGAAAGAAGATTTACAAAAGTATTTGCATGGCGAGACTCCACTCACTCGCGGACTTTATACTGAATTGATAACGTTCATCAACACCACTTCAAAACCTAATTGTGATATAGAAATAATTACACAGACACCAACCGAAAGAGTCCCTGATCTAGACATTTTATACAATTTCAAGGAAAATAAAACGTTGAAATTGAACGTTACAACAGATTTTGTGACTATGATTATGTTGTTGAAACCAAAATCGAAGGGTAAAGTTTTTCTGAGGTCCAAGAGTCCCTTAGATTTTCCCTTAATAGATGTTCGATACTTTTCAGATCCCGATAATATTGATTTGGAGACTATGTATAAAGGTATCAAATACATACTTAAGCTCACTCAATCCAAGTCGTTGAAGAAGATCAATACGACTCTTATTAGCTCACAACCCGAATGTGATCACTTATTAACAGATGATTGCAAACAGTCTGGTCATCAAAGTGATTGTGATAGAAATTACTGGTACTGCGCTTTGAGAACATACAGTTCCACAACATATCATCCTGTAGGTACTGCAAGTATGGGACCTAATCCCAAATACCACGTTGTCGATCACAACTGTTTAGTATACAACTTTGAAAATTTCAGAATTGTCGATGCAAGTATTATGCCTAATATTATAAGCGCACATCCTAATGCTGTGGTCTATATGATCGCTGAAAAAATATCGGATTACATTAAAAGCCAGCACTAATTGTGTTTTTGTTTTGTTACATTTAATGGAGAATAGAAACTTTAATCGTAATGTAAAATCTTGAATTGTACTATAGTTTTTTTCAGAAAGGTATAGGGTGATAAAACCTCATTAGGTATGCAAAGGGAGCACAGAGTGACCCTAGGAATATTTAAGCCACTTTCATAGTTTGGCATTGATTTCATTGTAAAATTCTTTCTTTTTATCAAGTGCAGGTAGTACCACCCGGGTTGGGGTCAATATATGGGTTTAGCCTATTGTTATCCATTCACAAACACTGAAAATAGTGTACCAAAGGCGTGCCGGTAGGATACTCGTAAAAAGGAAAGAATTTTATTTTAACAGAATAAAAATTAGGCATTATTTAAATGGTATTAGGTATACTTATTTTTTATTGAACATTATACAATAAATACATTATACAGAAATTAAATTATAAAAATCATAATATTCTTCGTCATCTGAGGATCTGTCATCTCCTCTTGATGTTATAATTAACGGGTCGACGGTCCGATCGATCAAGTAGTAAAGATCCCACATTTTCTCCTCTTCTTTAATGACATGCTGGACTGCTTTTCGCCAGTTCTCTGGTGTCACCTCCTTAATGACTTGATGAAACAGTAGCTTAACGTCTTTTATTTTGAATGTCGTGTTGTGTCTTGCCACAAATCCTTTCACTTGCGCCCACATAAGTTTTAAAGGATTTAGTTCGCAATGATATGGCGGTGTGCGCAGCATAGTAACACTATGTTTTTCTGCTATATCTTCCACGGCATATTTCATGAAACGATGTTTGTGTAAATTAGCTATAGCTAATAGTTCTTTTTTTATCAAATTATCTTCAAATTCAATACTTTTGGTGGTTAACCAGTCAATAATTTCTTGTTTTCTCCAAGATTAACTTGGAGTCTTCTCTATGCGTCGAGAATGATAACTTGCGTTATCCATAACTACTACTGAATCAGCCGGAAGATATTTTATGATTTCACCAAACTAGTCTTCAAAAACATCCGAATCCATGACCTAGTGGTAATCTCCCGTATGACACGACTGAAAGGTTAGCAAACCTTTTTTTAAAAATCCCTCTTCGCTTCCAATATGGACGATTATTAGTCTTTTCCCTTCATCTGAAGGCACCTTAATACCCGTTGACAAGCCTTCCATGAAAGCTTGGCGAGCACTGGTTATATTTTTGTCTTGCCACATTTTTGGTACTGTATAACCTTCATTAATCCAGGTTTCATCAAGATAAAAGATTTTCTTCTGCTGTGTTCTGTACTGCTTTATACTTCTTAAGTAAAAGTGCTTTTCCAAGGCAAAATCCATATTTCTCAATGTGGTCCATAAAAGTTTTTTAGTTATCAACGGAATACTGTCATTCTGGCCAAGCTCCATCAAAATCTTATCTAGGGTGGGTATTTCTTTTTTAAAATAAAAAGAGTGAACTTTTCTTCGAATTACACTTTTGGTGTTTTCATCAAGGACTTTTACTGGTCTGCCTGGACTTTTCTTGGGAGGCTCCACTTGGCCTGCTATATTTTTCCCCCGCAATAATTTAAAAACGGTGGAATTTCCAACTCCAGTCTTTCGGGAAATCGGTCGACAGTTTCTTGTAGAGTAAATTTCGGGTAATCGTATTTTATGCAATCGTGTACATTTAAAATAATAAGTTTTTCATTCACTGATACATTAATGGAGAATTATTGGAACATCTTTTCGTTGGTGTAAATGTCGCCATTTTATTACTAATCTTATAATACTGTGAACACTATTTACGGCTTAACAGCAAATACTGATGCGTTAAACTAAACAAATATACCTATAAAGGTCTAAAAATTTTGGATAAGGCACCTTGCGGCGCATGGTTAGGCCGAATCTGAAATAGGGTTGGAGTTAGGCAAAGGCACTAATAAAAGGTTAAACGGTACCTGTTAAACCCAAAACGTAACTGTATAATCTTCTACCTTAGTAATCCCTACACAATATTTCGATATTGACCCTTCAGGCCAGAAAAAATACTTTTCCCAATTCTCTTACGCAATTACTTGAAATTTTAATATTACAAACAGTACTATTTCAAGACCTACGCCTATGGCCGACACCGAAATTGAGCCGAACTGGACGGAATTCCCCATTTTATTACCCTATACCTTTCCGAAATAGACTATTAAACCAAAATAATCGTCCACAAAAAAATCGTCATGATGGGAAAATAAATTGAGAATGTCAATTTCTTTACAAATTTCAATTTTTTTGCAGATCTTTTACTTTGATTATTTTTTGACGTTTCTCGAAACCAATGGAAATTATCAATTTCAGTAATTCATATACGTTCTAGCCTATCAAAACAGTATTATAGTGGGAATAATCTACTTACATCATTCCAGCGAGAATTATTCAATGTACATTGTTTTTATTAAATGACAACCATATGACAACGTATTTTCTTGATCTGACGCGTCTGTCATAAATTTTCAAGAAATTCGTTAAATGAATCCCAAACGTTTTAGTGAATCATCAGTTGATGAAATAAGTAATGTAATCATTGAAAGTGCATGTAAGAATAACATAATTTGTAGAACTCATTCTGTTTATATTGAGTCGGGTGATAAAAATTTGTTGAAATAAAAATATAAAATCTTAAAAGTGATTTTTATTATAACATTGAATAATAACACACGAGCGCTCGATAAATTAGATAATAATTCTCCAGGCCTTTTCTCAAACTTGTTTCCATTTTTTGGCAACAAGTTTTCTAAAATCTGTCAAATTATTTTCACTTTCTTGTGATAACATACTAGTTAACTAGCTTGAATTAATCCAGTTTTTTAATCTCTAGCGAGTTTCAAGTTCTTTGGGCTACTAGTATTAAACTGGCTTAATAATACCGTTCAACACAAAATTTACGTGTAAACCAGGTTTTAGCTTAAACTCGGTTTGATAAAAGTCGGTGAAATAGGCCATCAGTATGTAACAATCTCAACTTACAGTAGCAGCTCGAATGTTTTTCTGTCTCTCTCCTGTATATACATATTCAGCAAATAATTACGTTCCGTACAGCCATTCGATGAGAGGAAGAAAGGAAGCTATGAAATAACAGTTTAACTGGGAATTGAAGAAATCGAGTTTTTCCCGACAGGCTTTGTTTACATATTCCCTGTCAAATACGTTAGATTTTCTGGGTTTTCTGAGAGTAACGTTATTTATAATGTTTATCACCAAAACATACCTACGACTATTATAAAAAAGCAAATTGTTAGTTGGGAAGTTACAGATTTGACCCTCAAGGCATGAAAATTATATTTAGTGGCAAAATATTTAAAAAATATTTCCCGTCGTTTGAATTTTAAAAATGCTTCAAACAAAGAACGTCTCACCGAAGCAATGAGATATACACAATCAACAGAATTTTTAAGGACAAAAATGAATCAAAGAGCATTAAATTTCATAAATTGCCAAATCAAAATGCTACAAAAAAAAGCAAGGGGCAGACGTTTGACGACAAAGTTTTTGCTTTGTCATTATTAAAACAGGGTCCAAATAAAGTTCTTCGCTTTACATTTGCTTTGCCATTTAGAAAGACTTTAATGAATCTTTTAAATAAGATTCAGTTTGATGTTGGTATAAACCCAAAAATAATGAAAATTCTACAGGATTCTGTTGAAAAATTGAATTTTGATGATATATCTTTTGAACCAAGCCTTAGCTATGACAAAAAATGGGACAGTGCAGTTGGATTTCAGCACTTTTTTAAGGAAAAGAGCATACATTTTGCAGATCATGCTTTGGTCCACAGCCTTCGGAAAAAATGGAAGCAGCCAATATAATTTCATTTTAGCCAAGGTGGAATAAATTCGGACAAGCTTAAAGTATTGATAAAAACTATTTTGGCACTTGAGGAGATAGGTCTAATTATAATATTCATAGTTTGTGATCAATATTCTGCTAATGTTAATTGCATTAAAAAAATGAAAGAGGATTCCCCAAGACCGTCAGGATATAGCTTAGATATTTTTCAAGTAAGTCAGCAGGAAATAGTGGGCATATATGACCCACCCCATTTATTAAAGGGCATTCGAAACAACTTGGTTTATTATAATGCCAAGGTTAAAATTGAAAACACTTTTAAAGAGGCAAGTTGTGAAATTGTATGAAATGGATGAGGGCGATTTTAACACAAGGATGTGCTACAAGTTGACCGATGCTCATGTGTATAAACATAAACTAAAGAAAATGAAGGTTAAACATGCTGCACAAGTTTTTTCACACAGAATTTCATCCACCATGCAATGGACTGTTAAATATGGTAATTATTTTTGAATCTATTTTTATTTGATTTAAGTAGTAAATGGTAATTTTATATTTTTAGGACAAGCAGAGCAACCTAAATGCGCAGAAACACTGCAACATTTTCGTCTATTATGGACCAGCTCTTTGACAGCGTCAATGGGTCAACGTATGAAGCTGACCATGGCAAAATCTTGAGATGCGCTGTAAAGCCAAATTCACCCCATGTAGCATTTTGGGAACAGTGTATCTCTGTATTTGAGGACATGACCTTTTCAACACCAAAAGGTGCAAAGGTTCCACCGTCCATTAAAAATTGGGGAAAGACGTTGAAAGGCCTTATATATATATGGAACAAATTGCAGGGAATAGGGTTTAAATATTTGTGACTAAGGCGTATTAGATAAGACACCCTGGAAAATTGTTTTTGCTGTATAAGGAGCCACGGAGCAAGAAATATAAATCCTACTTGCTACTCCTTTATTGCTAGTTTTAAAACTCAAATTATCAATAATTTTGCTTCCCCTCTCTCATCAAATTGGAACTGCGAAAATTATAAAACCGATTCACTAAATTCCCTGAAATGATTGTTATTAAATAATGTTGCTCCTACTGAAGATGATAATGATGACTTGAATTTTGGCTGCGAGATGCAATTTGAAAATATTGAAAATGATGCTGTTATTGCAACACATGCTGCATTATTTACAAAAAAATTGTATAATCCATTTTTATGTTCCAGCTCGCAACACTCGTGATGCTAGTATCAAGTTTGCGTGGGAAGGCTAGAGTCGACTACCTATAGGTGATCTGTGGAAATATCTAGGAATGAGTACACCTAGTTGCATTTTTATCAAAAAACGGATAAATCCATGTCTCCTACTGGAAATATAACGCACAAGTTGGTAATACAAAAAATACCATGGCTTAGTGCGGGAGGTATGAGTATACAAAATGTAAGAACTGGCAAATAATGGGAAAACACAACTGTGATTATCTTTATGATGATTTCCGATCCTTTTCCATCTCCTCTCCATAGTAAGAATGATGTTTAGTGTTCAGTCGTGTCTATTTGAAGCGTGTTCTACTGAAATACGTTAGAAATATCGTAATTCTGAAAGAAAACGGAGCACTGGTATTTATTTTGTGGTGAAAGAAAAAAAACCGAAGTCAAACACATTTCTTAGTATTAAAAAAGCAGCAGATAAAATAAAACACTACATTAGTGAACAGTTTTCAAAACTTTACAATCCAGACTCCACGATACAAGAGTTTTCATGACAACAAGGTTGTTCAGCTACCTAAATAAGTGAGGAGAGAGTGAGGCGTCGAGCAATTGCGTTGTATAAGAAAGGAGTGTCTGCTTCAACTTCCAAAGCAAGTAATCTGGGTTCGATATCGAGGACACCTACAATATTGAATGAACCGTTTAAAATGCTCAGTTTGAGGAAAGTTAACAGAAACAAAGTTAAGCAGCCGAAATCTCAGCAGCGGAACGAATAACAAATACTGCACGCAGTAAGGAAGACCCAAATTCGTACCAAATTCTTGATATTCTACGAATCTAGCAGCTCGATCTTACATACAACTGTTTTTTTCAATTCATTCCTTTGAAGTGGGCTTCTTAGCATAACAACTCAAATATAGTAGTAAAGTGACAACATTTTAAGTATAGTTGAGGTAAAAACCACAAACCCATATCTAGAAAGTTATAATATAAACCTTATTATACTCGAAGGTGTTTTGTCCATACATTGTAAAGGTTTGTACATAGGTGTTTTTAGTCAATTTTATATACAAATGTTGTCCAGCTTCTTCTATTTTGTGCAAGCTCTTTCCATTCCATCCAGCTCTTGTTATTTTTTCCCAGAATACCAGCTATTACAGCATCCCATTTCCTTCTAGGGTCGGAAATAAAGATGAAGAATCAGGTCATACAATAGGTACGTCAAAAATAACAATGGGAAAAGGTTAATCGACTTTTGCTTGACAAATAACTTAATTGTCACAAACACATTTTTCAAACACAAGGATATACACAAATTTATCAGAGTAGTAAAGACTCGAAACGAAAAATCAAATATAGACTACATCATAATTGGCCAAAAACAAAGGAAAGACATCGTAAATACGACAGTCCGAAGAGGCGAGGAATTATTCACAGACCACTATTCAGTAACGTCAAGTAAGATGAGTGCAACATATAAACCAGCACATAAAACAGTTATAAGAAGCTTCAAACTGAGAGATTACGAAACATCAAAGTTGTACAAAGATTTAACGCGAAAAGAAGTAAAAGCCATTATAACAAACTAGCAGACCCGACAGACCTTGTCCTGTCGTCTTATCATATTATACAAATTTTGACTATTTTTATTTTGAATGAAAAATGTCACATTGTTACTTATTTTGGGTGGCAAAATCAGATAGTATTGTTAATTTTTTGATAGAAGGAATATATTCCTTGAAAATTCGACTTTCCTGAATTTTCTTACAATTTTTCGGACAAACCAATTTTTTTAAATGACCGTATAAAAAAAACCCTATACTAAATGCCATCAAAATCGGTCCATCTGTTTAGGAGTTGGAATCCGATTGCAGCGCCACCTACCGAGACTAATTGTTAAAATAAACCATCCAGTTACTTAATCAAACACACACATAAAATTTCATCAAAATCGGTCCATCCATTTAGGAGTTTTTCAGTATTAACCCGATTGCAGCACCACCTATCGGGACTAATTCTCTAAACCGGAGATTAAAATAAAAACGTATTGCTCATATTGTGTGGATGAAAAGAAAAAATCTTAAAATCGCAATTTAAAAATAGGGGTTGATCGTAGAGGGGTGAAAATTTAGGGTTGTATGTATTTTTGTATGCTGTATGATAAAAAGATAACAAAAAGTTTTGTCCAAAAAAAATTTAAAAAAAATTTAGTTGTGGACCACCCTTAACACTTAGGGGGATGAAAAATAGATATTGTCCGATTCTCAGACCTACCCGGTATGCACACAAAATTTCACAAAAATCGGTCAAGCCGTTTTGAAGGAAGTTCAACTTCTAACACCGTGACACGAGAATTTTATAGTATATTAGATGTAGATAGATACGATTTAGAAGACTTAAGGAAGGAGTTGAAAAATAGAGTACTAGCTGTAGCTAGGAAAACATGCGGAATTAGTAGTAACGAGAAAACGAGAAAAAAAACTGGTGGTCGGAAACTATAAAAAAAATCAAAGAAAAGAAAAGAAACTGAAAATGTCAAGCGAAAACTACAGCGAGTAGAAGGTACAAAGTACAAAGGTGAAAGAGATGGTAAACGAAGCAAGGCAAACACATCCTGGGAGAACAGATGTCGAAGAATAATTATATTTACATTTATTTAAACTTTATAGTGTTAGGATAAATATAATTATTCTTGGACATCTGTTGTTAAATCGCTTTATTAAATACGAGAGTATTACAGGAAACTGTAATAATTCTTTATACTTGGGGAAATTTGGGGAGGAAATGGAACAAGACAGACATGGCAACCAAAAGCTTTTTTACAAAACGCTAAAAGCAATCAGAAAAGGAGGACAGATAAAAAAAAATCTAGAAAGTTAATGATGGAAAATTCTGCCATTTGTTCCATTCATTCAAATATAATAAAATCATGAGAAAACACCAAAACATACAGATTAAATTATTGACTATTTTAAATAAATTGTCAAAATAATATATCTATTCACCATGTTCAATATATTATAATGCATTCTAATGATCTCTAGATAATCGAATTAAAATAATTATTCTACTTCCAAATGCGACCCTAACGTTTTGAGACCTAACATGAATAGAGTATACTAAAACATCATCAAGAAGGGTCACAGCTGGACCCCGAGGGCAGCTAAATGTTGTCAAATTAATAGAGAGATACGGCTAGTCCGCATTGAATTATCAATAAAGTTAAGATTTAGAATGGCCTTTGATTACCCTTGCAGTGAATACATTCAGCGCTCCGAGTAATCCATAGAGTGCTCTACGGGAAACAACAATTAGCACTTCAACAAGGTTAAGACGAGATTTTATATTACCAAAATCATCATTATACCAATCAGATGCTTCATTTCGTTATTATTGCTATGGTAACCAGCAAATTATATGAAATTTTGTTGTCGACATGAGTATGTAGACGTGAAATTAATAAGTGGGAATTTCCTAGAACATGACAGATGTTATCTCCCGCAATACGAATGTATCCACTTTCATTTCTAGCCAATATTGACGTTTCCCTTAAGCCCAGAAAGAAAAATAGACTTTTTGTTATTTAACGGAGTTAAATTTTCCACCTCTTTTCTAATCTACTCTTTAGTTTCCTTTCCATATCGGGACATTCATTTTCAAAGTAAAATACCCACACAAAGTTAATGACAGTGCAAATAACGAAAAACGTCAAAGCTCTCGTTACACACAGGCTTCTATTTATTTTCAGACGACTTCGATGGTACATTGTGTCACAAGGGCAGAAAATGAGCTAACGCAACCCAAGACTATTAGATGCACGAGCGAGTGTAGCGAAGCGAGGGCAGCGGATAGTTAAGGCACAGAAAATAGTCGCGACTGAGTTTAGCAAAAGCAAGAGCAGATATTTGCTTGCTTCGGCTGAGCAGTGAATATGAAAACAACTGACAGATCTTCCACGATTGCTATAACAATCATGGTGGTAGCAATAGATAGAACCACAACAGGATAATGGAAAAAATGGAAGGTAACATTCTTGAAATAAAACTGAAAAACTTCAACATTAATTTCGAGATAATGTAAGATCGGAGGGAATGGACAGATGACGAGTTTTGAAAAATTCCGTTATTTTAATTTCAAATAAAATATTTGTTCAATGTTCTTTTTTAGTATATAATTATGATATAAACAGGGTTGTAGAAAAAGTATAGTGTTATACTCGTCGAAAACATTTTTTGATGCTCGTGAAAATTACCAGCCTCGGCAGGTAAACTGTTCTACTCAAAAAATGTTACTTTCGTCACTCGTAAAAACAATATTTCTCGACTTTCCACCTTACAACAGCAATTTTTTTATATAAAGAATAATGATCGTGTACATAGTACAATGCTCTGAAAATAAAATCAAAATACATAAACTACTTTTAGAAGTAAATAGTAGGTACATTTATCTTGCAAAAAACTAATTTATAGACTGCGTACTTTCTACTATAATTATTATATTTTTAAATGGAACCTGAACATTGAATTATTCGCTTTACTATCATAATGAAAAAAACTTACTTGTGAGTTAATTCACTTGTTTTATTATTTTCAACAATATTTTTTAATGGAACATACCTGAAACAAAAAAAATACATTAAAAAAGGATATTCAAACCAGTGAAAATTCAAACAGTCAAAATTAAATTATGAAAAGTTCACAAATATTCCGGTATATACACATAAACCTAAATTTAATTTACAATCCAAAACGTATTCCAGTCACCGAAATGCTATAAAAACATAGAAAAGCTTTATTTTCTGTTATATGCTTCGGATATAATAAAATGTTGAAGTTTGAACAGGCGGTATAACGAAATTCTGCTTTTTATTCCATACGTCAACTGAGGCTTATGTTTGAAATAATTCAATGACACACTCGTAGATAAAATTATCAAATTATTTTTTGTTATCACGGCAGTAATTAAAATAAGAAGTGAAATAACCAGATGAAATTCCAAAAAATTGGAACAAAATAAAAATGAATGGTTGTAAAATAAACAAAATACAATTGCATTTGCTAAAGTGATGGAATCGCTCAAGGCAAGTTTTCTTGTATAAAAGTAAATTAAAACCAATTCGAAATCATTATCGTACTAAACATTTGCATTCATTTTGTATAGAGTGTGTAAAAGCCAAACGGAATAAATTAATTATTTCGGCGACTGTACATATTTATTAAAAATCCCGAAACACGTCAAATTTAAATTTATTTTTTAGTTTTTTTGGCCTTGGGCGCTGGTTGCCCTTCTAGTCACAAAAATTTTGGAGCAGACTATAAAATAGCTAACACTGGGGATTGTTTGTTTTCCCACCATTTATTTGTTAGATTTTGCACCGATAGTGAAGAAATTTTACGTTAAGCCGGTCCCAGACACTACGTGTATTTGGCAAACATTTGGTATTCGGACGTGTGGGAAGTCAACTTTGGTAAATATTCATCCTTCGTCATTTTCCCGGCGCTGGTCGGAAACTAGCGCGAAGTAAAGGACACCGTAGTTCGACGAAGTAAACACGTGTACCTTTGCTATACTACGGCACCGTGTGGAAGATCAAGCAAACATTCGTGCAAATGACATAATATATTGGCCTATTCGCCAAATACACGTAGTGGCTAGGACCGGCTTTATAAAGAGTCATGGTTATTTGCCCTACATTTGATAACAAATTTTTCAGCTAGGTATACTCGTCTAAGGTGTAAAGGAGCTTCATTGCATTCAGCCTGAAGAGTAGCAGTTGGAGTTGTTTTTAAAGCTCCCAACACTAATCGCAGTGCTTTACATTGTAATATATCTAGCTTTATCAAACGAGATTTTGTGGCAGTAACTACCGTAATTTAAAATAGATCTTGTATATGCCCTATAAAATAAAAGATTTATTTTGCGGCTTGTTCACCACTCATAACGATAGACGGCGTTTAAAATGTTTCTACTTTTTTCACCCTTGGCTAAGCAATTATTGATATGAACGTTTAAATTATAAATTGACATTTTTCAACGTGAAAATACGATCCCCACCTTAAACCCCCTTGGAATGACTGATACAAGCCACCAATTTTTGAAATGGGAAGTATAGGCTTGTGCTATATCGGTTGAAGGGTTTCTCCATTCTCTTTTCAAAAATGTTATCAAAGAATCGGTAAACTGGAAAATTGAAATATCCGTGAATTGTTCAATCATCTATTAGTACAAAGCTCAAAGTCAACACCCGAATCCACGAGAATAATGTCTCATCCACAATTTAACAAAACGAAGAACTAACTAGGGGAGTTTATATTTAAAAAACTCAACTTGTAGTATAAATGTATCCTTCAGTGGAAATTGAAAATTATATAAACCATAGGCTGATATTTGCTCACTTATGTTTTCGATCAAAGCTCACGTGTTTTTGTCTTTATAAAGGTATAATGAAAATCATCCTTCATTCACATATATAAATGCTTTTCCCATGCTTCCCGTCGGGAATACACGAAAAATACCTATTTTCTGAACTAAATATACTATTTCATTATACCTCACTCGAAACCCTATCTCTACATCCATATCCGGCGTATCGAATAGGCTTTTTTTTACGACTGCTATGGAAAATAGTTCTTTTAACACAATTTACGAAATTACAAAGTGTCACTTTGCCTAGCCCGTGGGAAAGATTTTTTCCCACGGCTTATCCCACGGTACGATAGAGAATCAACACAATTCTCGATCATAGAATGCTTTGGACTCCTGTCATAAAACGTCGAACGTTAAAAAGTACAGAGTACCCAAATGGTAGTGTTTTGAAAGTAGAGAGAAGGTGTTTATATAAGCTTAAAAATTTTGTGTTACAATATAAAAAAATAGGTAGGTACATAATTATGGACATCAACGACAGTGAGTTTGAAAACACACCCCCAGAAATAACAGAAAAAGCAGAAAATGTCACCTTAGAGTTATTACCAGAAATTTCAAGAAAGAAATATGAAATGGCTTATGCAAAATTCAATTAGTTTATAAGTACCTACTTACTTTTCATTGTATTCGTACCTATATTGAAAATATACCACTTTAAAATAGTTAAATTATTCATTAATTTGCAGTCGTAGAAAAAGTATAGGGTGTAACAAGTGGAAAAAGCATTTTTCTCACTCGTGTGTTGCGGCACTCGCCTTTCAGGCTCGTGGCACAAACGCACACTCGTGAGAAAAATTAAGCTTTTCGCACTAGTTGCACAATATACTATTCCCGTTCGCTTGAAAACGGCATTATATAAATTTTGTCTAGTAAATTGGTTGGTTGTTCATGACGATGCAAGGCATATAGACCAGGGTCGATAATTTTTGAAACCAAAGAAAAAATAGTAGGATGAAACCCATTGGAAAAGGAGGAGAATATTATAAAAATGAAAGGAAAAATAATTTACGGGTGATCTAAGGTCGGTAAGGGGAAGGGGGTGAGTTTTTAAAGGTTAAAAACGGTTTATCTCGATTTCCGGCAAAACTACAAGTACTATGGAAAAAAGTCAAATGGCAGAGTTGTAGGTAATAAAAAGATCTACAACTTTTGTATAAACACTTTTTTCACATAACCTCAAAATTTATGTGGAAAGTTTTTGGTTTTTTATTTTTATCTTTTACAAAAAATTTTTTTGTTTACGAAATTTGGTGAAAACTTACCTTTCTATGCCCCAAATACACTGTGATTTATTTGATTTGAAATTTTTTTTTTTTACCCTATTTTGACTTAATATCGAGAAAGCCCCCCATTTTTCAACCAAAAATTCACCCGTCAAAATATCAGCTTTTTTAAAAAAGTTGGTGTGCTTTCTGTTCGTTGAAATCTCTACTTTCCGATGGTGTGAAAAAAAAATATATTACTATAGTAAATCTCAGAAAATGCAAAAAACATTGAAATGAATAACGTAATTGGAATAAAGTATCTAAATAAAATAGTACGATTTACATTTATTTTTATATATTATGAGATTTTCTATCACACAAATGTAATTAGAATTTAATAAATTAAATTTTCAATTGAAAAAAATTGCAGCAGTCACATTTTTTAGATGAAATTGTATAAAAATGGCATTAAAAAAATTTCAATTCAAGTTTTGTTCGATTTTTTGCATTTTCTGAGAAGAGATTTCAACGAACAGAAAGCACACCAACTTTTTTAAAAAAGCTGATATTTTGACGGGTGAATTTTCGGTTGAAAATTAAGGTGCGTTTTCGATATTAAGTCAAAATAAGGTGAAAAATAAATATTTTAAATCAAATAAACCACAGTGTATTTGGGACATAAAAAGGTAAGTTTTCACCGAATTTCGTAACCAACAAGAATTTTTTGTAAAAGATAAAAATAAAAAACCAAAAACTTAAATTTTCCACATACATTTTGAGGTTATGTGAAAAAAGTGTTAATATAAAAGTTGTAGATCTTTTTATTATCCACAATTCTGCCATTAGACTTTTTTCCATAGGACTTGTAGTTTTGCCGGAAATCGAGATAAACCGTTTTTTACCCTTAAAAACTCTCCCTCTTCCCGACCCCAGATCGCCAGTAAATTTTTTTCTTATTTCAATTTTTATAATATTCTCCTCCTTTTCCAATGGGTTTCATCCTACTATAATTTTTTTTCACTTTTTATTATTTTCAAAGGCTTCTACTCTGGTCTAATATGACGGTCGTGTTTAACATATTTATGTTAAATAAAAAAGTTCATTCTAACTGGAAATCGATGCCCTTTAACTTAACTTTCCAATTTTTGACAATCAAATTTTCTTGAAACCTTTTCTAGAGATTCCATAAATAAAGATTAGGTTAATAACACAAGTAACATTTATTACACAAACCAAATTTCTGGCATAAATTGCCAAAAATACAAGGTATGTTACAATTTTTATGAGACCCGCTTACACACTGTGGACATCACTTTTTACTTTATTCTGTCAGTGTCAGATTTTGAGAAGAAGCGCACCGATCGCGGCTCACGGACGAGAAATTTCAATTCACCACTGATGGAAATAAAATAAAATTAAGTGCAAAAAATATTCGAAATCCGAACACTAACTATACGTTATTTTATTACGGGTAAAAATTGTTCATGTCTATTCTAGTTATAGTTTTAAAACGAGATTTGAAAAATTGTTGTTAGTGAACTATTTACACCAAACCACAAACCTCAGAAGATTTTATGTTACAATGAAAAACTTTGTAAAATTATTGTAGTCACTTTAATTCAATTTTTGTAAAAAGTAGAAGGTGCAGATCATTTATTTCATCTGTTGTTTCCGTCACGTTCTGCATTCTCATCTTCAAACTACTTTTGTCGGGCGTTGGTGTATTTCTGAATTATCCATCGCTACTAACTGTACCGTCATCGTCGAAATGAGGCGTCAGCTTGCATCCCCTTTTCTGAACCATCATTCCGAGAATGCGCTTAAAACATGATAGCAGCCTTGGATAACCCTCGAAATGAGATCCAAATTGGTATTTTATTGCCTTTATTTTTTGGTTAGCACCTACTTACTTCATACGTTCAGTTTTTATTAAAAATAGGCATGTACTCTAAACACAACATCGGATCCTATAATGAAGTTACAATAATAATATTCAATTAAATAAAATAATAAAGGTTAGTAATTGTAGATATCAAAGGTAATAGATTTTATACTATTATAGCGCATTACAAAGCATCTGAGAATTATTTTTCAAAAACTTCATAAGGCGTTCCCAACTAGTAAAATAACCCCCTAAAAGAACGAAATTATTTTATAATTATCGTATAGCGCCGCTTGAAAGAATAAAATTATTTTTTAAATCGTCTCGATACGACAATTTTATCATAAAATAGATGGGTTCCTATAATACTGTTGTATAGACGTTCTTACAACTCATACTGTAAGCATGCATTTTTTATAATAGTTGCAAAACGGCTAACGCCGTTTTGCAGTTCAAAGAACAATTCAGCGGTCTAATGAAATTGTAAATTACACGGGGATACCAGGATCAGGTCGTGGAAGGGCAACATCCGCACGCGATGATAGATTTTTGGTTTCTTCGTGAAATAGACATTTAACGTCAGTTGAGCGAAGTAAGAAATGTCGATGTAAGCAGGTGGACAGTTCGTCGACGACTCACTGAAGCTAATTTATATTCCAGGCCAGCCCTATGTTCACTGCCATCCATGGAACAACGCAGAGCTCGGTTTGCTTTTGCAAGTGAACATGAGGACTGGAATGACGCCGATAGGAGTAATGTATTGCTCTCGGATGAGTACAGGTTTTGTTTAAGGACACCAGATGGTAGAGAAATAATCTACAGAAGACAAGGAGAGCGACTCGACCAATGTAACATTGCGGAAAAAATAAGTTATCGAAGAGGCTCAGTTATGGTTTGGGCTGGTATAAGTTCCGAGACCCGTACTGACTTGGTTCTTGTAGATGGAGGTTGTAAGACAGTAGCAAGGTACATAACAAGCATTTTGGATTAGCATGTCGTACCTTTTGCTTCATTTATAGGGCCGATAACGCGCGTCCACATCGTGCAAGAATCGTTAATGAATATTTAGAAGAAGTCGGGATTGTCTGTACGAATTGGACATCTTCAAGTCCAGATCTCAATCCTATAGAACATCTATGGGACACACTAGAAAAAAGAATCCGAACACGGGTACCCCGCATTGGCTGAGCTTAGTGTAGCGCTTCAGGCAATTTGGGACGAATTTGACCTACTTGATATCCAACATTTAATTAGCTCTATGCCAAGACAAATTATTAATAAAAAAAATAACACAATAAACATTTCATTATACCCATTATTTTGATCACAAAATAAACTTCATTTTTCCATTATTCTAATAATGCTAATTGTTTTCATAACATCCTGATTTTCTTGCATAAACTGTCTGAGACACGACAGAATGTACTATTGAGCGTAGTTCCCAAATTATATGAAAGCATATTGGAAAATAGATTAAGATCCTTAATAGAGCTGGATGGTTCACAAAGCGGATTTAGGAAAGGGCACAGTACCCAAGATCACATTTTCACGATGAAACAAATGATAGAAAAAACACAAACAAAAGAAGTTTATATGACTTTCTTGGACCTTGAAAAAGCTTACGATAGTGTACCACAAAAAATAGTATGGAGTAGCCTAGAACAAAGATCGGTTCCAAAGAGTCTAATCACACGAATAAGGAGTCTGTACATTGTACAACCAAAATTACAGCTACGTTAGAAGACATAACCTTGAATCCGATAAATTCAGAGTCAAAGACGGACAAGGTGGAGTACTAAGCCCGCTATTGTTTATCATTGTGATGGACGACATCATTAGGGCAACAAAAACGTACACTAAAAAGATACATATAGGATACAACAGGTTGAAACTAATCACATTGTCTAAGTGAGCATTTGCGGATGACCTACTGATTTGTGCACCCAGCGAAAAGGACTTGCAGAGAAATCTAAAGATATGGGAAGAAGAACTAAAGTGGAAAAAAATGAAAATAAACATACAGAAAACAAAAGTGATGACCACTGGACCAGAGGATAAAGAAATTAATTTAAGGGTAAAAAAAAGAAGAAATCGAGCAGTTAGACGTATTCAAATACCTTGGTATAAAGATAAATAAAAACGGAAATGAAGATATTGAAATAAATGAAAGGATCACCAATGCATCAAAACTGTATCATTCATTATCAAGATCATTTATAGGAAAAAAGGAAATCAGTGCAAAAACCAAAATTACAGTATATAAAACAGTTTATCGGCCAATCCTTACTTATGGAAGTGAAAGCTGGATACTGCCACAGAAATCTAAAAGTCTTTATTATTTATATAAATGTTTCCTTTAACATTTAAAACCGATCCAAAACTTACATGGTCAAATTTTTTCCTTTTGTGCCAAAAAATAGTCGTGGATTGAATTTTTTGCACCCGAGTGTATATTGCTGTAGTTGAGAAAGTGATTAAACAAAGAAAACGTCGAGTTGGATTAGATTAGATTAGATGAGGTGGCTAATCGGCTTATTCCACTGCGACCTTTTCAGATCTATTATGGTCCGCTTAATCTAGATTACATTCTCCAGTGCGACTTTTTTTAACTAGCCAATCGGCTTCGAGACTGAATCTTTCATGTACAGGTTGGCAAATTAATTTTGGTAGTTGACGATGCGCGAGAAAGCCATACAACTTGACAACGTTGTAAACGCAGTTACCGGGAAGAGCAGGTGACGTACATTCCGCATGCAAAATGTTAAAGGTTGTGAGGCTTACGAATTCTGCCAGCGAAGTGAACTCTTTTCCAACCTGTAATTTCTTTCCGGTGGCTTCTCATCGCCTAGTACAAGAAACCGCATATGTGCCAGGCAGTCGCACAGGCATAGAATGTTCTCTGCAGTTTCCTCTTCTAGGTGACAGAACCTGCACATGGTTTCTTCAGTCAACCCCATAAGCTTTGCGTGCCTGTTAAGCTTACGGTGCCCTGTTAACATACCTACTACAATTTTCCTATCTTTCCTTATTAGGTGTGCAACGAAAGTTATCAAATGTGCTCTAATGAACTGTTTCGCCTGTCTCACCGGGATTACTCAACATTCCAAAGATTTTTGTGCCATCCACTTCCATGTGACCATATTTATTGTCGCCGCAGAAGGGTTCCAGTCCGATGAATGGCATTGATTGCCATGGTCTCCTAGTTCGTTTAAGGCACCTATGCAATCCCATACTAGCTTAGAACTGATCTCTGTTGCAAATTTTGGTTTGCCAGCGGCAGTATTTACAGTAGACCAGTTCAAAAAAACCGACCATTTTTTTTTCAAAATTCGCAGTGAAATATATTCTTAGTTATGAGAAAAGAAGCCTGTGAAAACGGGAGCTCTTGATAATATTAATATTGAATTTCTATTTTACATTTAAATAACATGGAAACAAATTTTTTTTTTCCTTTAAAAATATATATCGCTCATTCCGATATGATAATTCAAAAATGAGTTATAAAAATCCAAAGTTAAAAAAAAAAAAATTTCCGCCTACCTCTATCCAAAGTATACATTTCCTGGCATCATTGTAGGGAGCAAAGTCGTACTTTTCCTCCCTAGGGTGGAAAAGTACTTTCACTCCCTAGGGAGGAAAAGTAAAAGTGACGTCATGGTACGTCAATCAATGAAATAACTTATACGGCATTGACGACCTATACTATGTAATATTATATAAGTATAAATTTTACCGTTTATTCATAGAACACCCTGTATTTTGCAAAATGGTAGAAATCAGTGAATTGTTATTATATATACCAAACCACCTTCGTATTTTTAGTCAATTTTTGAAGAATAAATTATAATAATTTCCAATAATAACCCAACCAAACCTACCCCTACCAAACCACCTTCGTATTTTTAGTCAATTTTTGAAGAATAAATTATAATAATTTCCAATAATAACCCAACCAAACCTACCCCTACCAAACCACCTTCGTATTTTTAGTCAATTTTTGAAGAATAAATTATAATAATTTCCAATAATAACCCAACCAAACCTACCCCTACCAAACCACCTTCGTATTTTTAGTCAATTTTTGAAGAATAAATTATAATAATTTTCAATAATAACCCAACCAAACCTACCCCTACCAAACCACCTTCGTATTTTATCACCATTAGGTACCTGCCGTAATCAGGGTTAGCGTTCGGTCAAACGGTCAAATTGTCATTCGATAAATTCACCTATTCGATAAATTGTTTTTCGATAAATTGCATTCGGTCAATTGTCATTCGATAAATTGTTTTCGATAAATTCACCGCATACCGGTCTATTGACAGATTAACAGTTCCAAAGTGTGTTACGCTATAATGTATCTATAAGTTATACTGTACCTACTTCATAGTTTTAGTTTGTTTGTTAGTTTCATAAATAAATTATTTAAAAATGTTGTTATTTGAGGGAGGCGGAAAAATCGTATGTATAACATGGGAGTAAAATGCCTTTTCCTCACTTGAATGATGATCTTCATCCTCGGAAGGAAAAGTAGCATTTTGCTCCCTTGTTATACAAATAGCGATTTCCATGTTATTTAAAATAGAAATTCAAGATGAGCGACCTTTCAATATTAATATTAAGAGCTCCCGTTTTCACAGGGTTCTTTTCTCATGACTAGGATGATATTTCGCTGCGAATTTGGAAAAAAAAAATGGTCGGTTTTTTTGAACTGGTCTGATTTACAGTATTTGATTATCTTTTAAATTAAGCCAGATATTGCTTGTAAACGATAACTTGGAACACCTGGTATAATTACTCTTGCTAACGGTTGCTGGAACCCTGGAGAATGAATATACCACAAGGATTCACAAGACATTAATTGAACAGATTACAAGAATAAACTCTCCATGTTTTACAAGCCAATCAATAATCTTTATAACGCTAACATAAGCTACGTATTAAACATAAAAGGAGCGATGAGTTTGCCAAAAACCCCCTCACCTCTAATGTTCAGTGTCAGCGAAATATAAAAACAGAAATACAGTAGTGTGTCAAATCATGAAAGCTTCTCTACGAGGAGAATATTGATATAGTCTAACTATTGTCAGTGTAATGACCCACATTTTTAATCCATTTGAAGGAAAAAGCCGCCCAATGGCGTGTATATAAACTTTTATAAATTCGAATATTGTGAAATAATGTTAATCTACTATATCAATTTAAATGACAAAAAATAACCTGCATACAAAATTCATAAAAATTGTGATACAATTTTCTGTAAAAAATGCTCATTTAGCCAGACAATCTGAAAAAATTTTCTGCCCAGCAAGAACCCCGGGGAAGTATGAGCAATTCTTACCAGGATAATCGTCTAAGAGCCGGTGGAAGGTCGACCTTCACCGATCTGATAACTCGATGAGACATATTTTTTATCATATATAATTTATAAACAAATATGCCTATGATAACTTGCCTATCGAAAAGTGTTCATAGCTATCTTTAATTCAATTAATTTTAATCAATTTTTTTTCATCACCTTCACTCTTGTGGTAACCAAAGGAGTTTAATCTCAATTTTTAGTTTTCAACCCACAGAATATGCCTAGGTAGGCTTGCCCACTTATAATTCCTTTTCTGGTTTGTTCCTTTGTGGCAATTGAAATATCAGCCACTTCTGTTTGAACCACGCTGGTGCTTTTTCCCATTCCCCACTTAATTCCTAGGCTTAGTGATCTGGAGTAAATTCCACATCCTGAGCCTTCTTTGGTTTTTGAGCAGTCTGTATATATGCGTATTGCATTTGCAGCATCTGACTCGGTGTTCTGCTTTATTTGTATTTTGTAGGGTTTATTAAACACAAACCTGGGTTCAATTGCATCACTGGCCGCCTGCAGCAGAGGTAGAGCAGTAAGCGCTTCCCGCCACAGTCGCGTTCTTAATTGACCCATTCCCACTTCGGGGTTTACACCAGCCGTGCGCAATCGTAACATTGCCATTAACCTCTGGACTAATCTAGTATCTGTAGTTTATTGTTTATCAAACAAATGACAAATTATAATATATAATTTTAAACTGACCGCACGACCTCGGGGTCTCAGCCATAAAATATAAGGAGATCAAACTCCAAGTATTTCCATTTTTGGTAATGGTAGAAGGCCATACCATACCAAAAACATCTGACTGCAGAACAATAACAGCAAATCATGAGCCTTGCATGCACTTTCAGTTCATGGTTGCTAGCTCATTTGACAGTATGTTAGGTATGTGAGGTGAGGGAACAGAAATCAAAAATTTCATGAGTAAGAAATCCGTTTTCGTCCTCGTCTTTAAAAATATCTTAAATTGTGATCGTTTGGTAGTAAAATATGATATACCTTTCCAAAAACATGTCTCTTCGGCATGGAATTTTAGAAGACTTTGAAAGTTTGGCACAGTTATTATTAGTATAACAAGTCTTTGAAAATTCATGTTCTCAACTTATTAATAATTTAATTTCTTATTTCTATCTAAGTACCAACTGGATTCATATTTTTCTGTATAAAGAGCATACCTATTAGTTGGTTTTTGAAACTAATTTCACAGCTTACTACTTATATTAACTATCATATCATTGTTCACCTTTTTTCTTCCAATTGTTTCCAATTCTACTTGTATAGTATACCAGAATGGTGTCATCAGCAAAAGTAAAGTATTTTGTGTGCAATTGTGCTTTTTCTAGACTTCTCACGAGTAATGTATATAATTTGAATCCTATCATAATAAATATTCTTTCCAACTTTATTTATTTTTGAATATTTTCAATCATTTTTCCACCATTTTTCTTTGAACTTAACCACGCAAACCGGGTTAACAATCCCATGACGTCACGGTAAACTTTTATGACGTAACGGTTTATGGAAACTCTGAAATAAACAAACACCTAACCTCCAATAAGATAACTACTACTAGCTAAGTGAACTGGTATGTCTGGTTGGTTAACCTTTACGTCATGGTTTGGAATACAAGTCGAGGAATATTGACTGGTTAACGGTTCTTTTCTTAACAAAGTGAATTAGAGAATAATGAGGGCTGCCAGTTTTAAAATGTTTTGGAAATAAAATTTATTTTTTGGAAGAAATACAAATCTATTTACCGAAATATTTTTATTTCAAGTGTTTCATGATTCTTCCAATATGACGAAGATTGAAGTAAATATCAACCAGAATTATAATTTCCTTGTTATTTACTTAGTACAACTTTCACTTATAAACCGATCAATCAGTCACATCCCGATGAACATTATTACATACCAATATAAAGGATGACTCTGCCAAAAAAAATGTCTAACAAATTCCCTCTGTTCCCATCTACCCTCGTTTCTTTCCACAATCATTTATTCAGGAAGCTGACAAAACCTCCTCCTTTCAATACTTAATTCATTAAAGCCACTTTCGAATAAGAAGAAATTTTATTTAAGTGAAGTTCTTGAAAAAGGGATAAAAATGAATGTAGATCAATTTTCTGTCTGTCATCAACAAGATTTAATAAAGTTAATTCAAGAGAGATTCACCAAAGAGAAAGTGACGGGCTACTTCCAATATCGCATAATAGCGTCTATTACCATTGGTTAAAATTATGCAGCTATTGGTATTGTTTGTGTTCAGTTATAGTTACATTTCGTTTTGTCAAATTATTCACTAAATTTTCTCTTCTAATTATATACAGAATGGGTAACCCGAAAAAATTGATCATAAATTATACTACATATTATGGGGTCAAAAATAGGTGGATTGAACCTCACTCATCTATATGCAAAAAAAGTTACAGGGTGATTTATGAAAATTTACATGAGACACTTTTATACGATAACCTATAAACTGGAAGAAGTAGCGTTCATTTATTTTTATTTGTTATGGATTTTCAGAGGGGAACCGCACTCTTTTGACCCCCCAACTTTGTTTGAGGGCTACTTGTAAAAAAATATGGAGTGCCGCTGGAATAAAACGTATGTTTTTGAAATCATTTGCCTCTTATTATGTATAAACATAAATGAAAATATTCAATCAAACCATTTTTGATCCCAGAATATGGCAAATACTGTCCAATGGCGTGTATACATCTTTTATTAATTTCCGCAATAGATCATTCAGACTTGTTTCAAAATGGTGTCCGAAATGCCATACTAATAAATTGAATTTATAAAACTTGTCCGTCGTTAAGTAAATACTTATGATGAAAATAGACCTAGTTGGAATAAAATACTGCTTTGCTCAACTAAACTGGTTGGGTGGAAGAGAAAATTCTTGATTCATTCAAGACATTTGAAACCTGCCATTTGGCAAACTGCTTTGTAACATTATTAACTATTCGATTTATTTATTTGTATGCACTGTATGTTTGGCCAATAAAAGCATTTATTATTATTATTATTAAACACAACACAAGCCACTGACTGGAATACCTTCAATAAATCATTTCAAGATCATGGCAAATATTTTCAAACAACCTTTCTTAAAACGTTACGAACAAACAATTTATTAAAAAGATGAATACATTTGTATAGTGAGCTTAGCAAATTTAGAAAATAGTTATTTACATTACAAGCTGCGAACGCTTACTTTTAGGTGCGAGGTGTATTTAAATAGCCGAGGCTATTTGAATACCTCCGAGCACCTAAAAGGGCTTTTGCAGCGTGTAATGTATTAAACTTTTCTTTCTTCCCCCGATTTTATTATTAAAACACACAATTTAAAGATGCAAAAAACTCTCTGTAGACTGCAATAAAATGGGTAGAAGGCGTGGGTTAACGTTACTTTGGTAACATTTGTGTCAACTAAAACTAATATTTTGACAGTTGTCAAATAATTCTTCTTCCATGAAGTCTACATCTTTTAAGTTTAATATTTGGCTAGAATATAGTTAAAAATGAATTCTATTGAAGAAGCAGCAATTATTGCGTGCAGAAGTTTGTTACCGGAAAAATGTGAAGACCGTTACAATCAAGCCTATGAAAATTTCATCAAATGGTGTACAACGAAAGATGTGTCCACAATAACCGAAGATGTATTATTGGTATTTTTCTTAGAAAAATCAAAGACATTGTCTACTGCTACATTATGGTTAGAATACTCAATGTTGAAATCGACTATTTCATTAAATAAGAACCAGGATATTTCGAAATTTGGCCGCTTGAAGGCATTCATAAAAAGTTAAAATGATGGATATCAACCTTGAAAATCTCAGGTATTTACAAAAGGTGATATATGTTTTGTTTTGTTAGAAGCTCCTGATGAAATATATTCAATGAAAAAAGTGGTAGCGATTTTTGGAGTAGCTGGGGTATGTGGAACTGACGAGTTATATAATTTAAGAGTAAAGGACGTGGAGTATAAAAATTGTGTTATTTTAGTGCAGATTCTTACTACAAAAAATAATGTGCAAAGAAGATTTGTAGAAACAGAAGATTGGGTAACATTTTTTAATCGTTATATGCAACTCCGACCAAGAAAGGCACAAGATGAACGCTTTTTTTATCGTTATTAGCGAGGCAGATGTATAAATCAGGTGGTTGGAAAGCATACAATTTCAAAAATTCCGTACGACATAGCCTAATTTTTTAAAATTACAAACCCAAATCAGTACACCGGCCAATCGTTTCGAAGAACGTCCTCTACGTTACTAGGAAATGCCCCAGGTGTGGACATTTTAGATATGAAAAGGCACGAGGGGTGGAAGTCGTCAGTGGTAGCGGAAGGATATATAGCAGATTCAGTGACTCTTAATATAGAAGTTGCTAATAAAATCATGCCCACAAAATCTATATCTATTCAGGAAAGCAAACATTCAGAAGAAGAATGTTGCGCAAATCGACAAGCAAGTCAAAATTTTCAGTGACGTTGCTTTCAAACAAGATTTCA
The DNA here is from genome assembly GCA_949126875.1 of Lochmaea capreae. NCBI lineage: Eukaryota > Metazoa > Arthropoda > Insecta > Coleoptera > Chrysomelidae > Lochmaea > Lochmaea capreae. The sequence goes on along the minus strand of OX421407.1, from coordinate 16,087,910 downwards.
ATCAACATTTGCCGTTAAATGTTTCAGGAACATACAACAATTGTAATTTCCAATCTTAATAAATATTTGACGAGTAATTTGACATTTTATTTGTTCGTTGTCCAGGGCACGAAAGTTTTTCATACTTAGCAACCGATAACCTAGCATGTTTTACTTTCGCTTTCGCTTGCCTACTTAAATAAAAAAATATATTTTCATAGGGGGGAGAATGAAAAATATATGACAAAAATGCATCTTTCTCGTGTATTTACATTGACTTTAGAAAAAGTACCTACAGTTCATGTAGGCTTGAACAGTGGGAAGCTTAACATGACTTTGAAATGATTTCAACAACAAATGTATATCATCATGTCAGATAGTCAAGCAGACATTAGGGCACTGAGTTCTTGCGAAATCAGTTCTAAAATTATTGAAATGCCTAGGTACTTAATAAACTAGGCGAAAACAGCATTAGCAAGCAGAAAAGGCTGCGGATACCCCAAAATTCCTCCGAGAAATAGGTCTAAAGGAATAACTAGTCTCTGAGACTTTCCTCAGGAACTGAATAGAAGAATGGGGGCTCAATAGATCTATTGGAAATCAGTAAATATCAACCGAATATACAGGTTGTAACAAAAAGTTAGGCCATGAATTTAACCACACGTTCTCGGGCCAAAAATTCAATTGAAACTGATAGTACAAATGTTCATACAAAAATGTTACATTTCTTTGAAGTTACCAAATATTTCAAAAGTTGTTTGACATATTATGACAATTATTGTTGATTCCAATGTCTAATTGTATTCGTGACAACAACTGTTCACTTAAATGATATTTAATACCTACCTACAAAGTACTTCTGTATCTGTATCTGTAGAGTAGGGAGGGTGAGTTAGGCCACCGCACCTAGGCCACATTAGACCTGTTGTACATTCTCCCGCAGAGTTGTCTTCCTAGATCATCGTCCTTCCTGTCCTTTCCAGGAAGGTGGACAGGTCACTAGGAGACATCTCCTTTATATCGGCAGGTGTAGGCCGAGACACACCGAACACACATTCTCTTATTGACGATAACTCCGGGCACTCGCATAAGACATGACTGACAGATTCATATTCCTGCATAGAGGTGTATCCACCAGCCCCATTGTATGAAGGTGTTTCCTTAATTGACAGTGGCCAGTCAGAATTCCTACCGTTCCTGGTCATCGCCAAATATTTTTTCGACTCCAGCTTCCCAGGGTCGCCCAGGGTGATCCTGGCAAGACTGCATCCCATGATTTCATCCCATCTCTTCAGAGATTGAGCATGGGTGTAACGTTTAGCTAGCTCCGCAATTGTCGAATTCGTAAGGCCTTAGGTGTCGCCGGGTCCAAGAATTCCTAGTCCAGCCGCTTCCCTGGATAAAGAATCAGCAATGCGGTTACCTTTGCTCCTGTCGTGCCCCTTAACCCACCTCAGGATAATATCGTTAAATACCGAGGCATTAGTTAAATCTCGATTGGTCTATTGGCAACTTGAATGAAGATAAATATTTAGAACTACTCCAAAATGAAGTGGTGCCAAATTTGACAAACTTATATCTTGTTCCAGCAAACCCACAATATGGTTTCAGCAATATGGAGCCCCAGACGACTTAAAAAGACGAATCACGTTTGCGATTAGATCAGTCACGCCTGAGATGTTGAGTAACGTTAGAAGACATTTATATTCCAGATTAGCATGTTGCCAAGACGTTCGCGGCGAGAATTTCGAACATTTCCAACATTGACATTAATATTTTTTTTATTTCTTCACTTTATTAAGAAATAATCGGTATCACTTATTAGGATTTTTGTCTAATGTAGCGAATTTGTGGAATAATATAATTTTCCTTTTTAAATGTTAATTTTCTTAATAAATCTGAAAACACCTAATATAACAGTTGAAGATAGGTATAGGACATTGTACATGCATTATGTCCAGAATTTTCTAAAGACTCCAAACAATAAATAATATAATAGATTTTTTTTGTGCATTTAAAAATACAAATCGACGTGCCACAGCGTTTTTTCCAGCACGCCCTCATTTATTCCATTTGGCTGTTCCTCACTGTATAATAAAAGTATATTAATAAACGTAACGTATCCCAGTGCAGGAAGTCGTTTTATTGAAGTTAGATGCGCTCCAGAATGACCAGGACTACCCCCATATAAATTGGTCTTCCCAACATCACACAATAAAACCAATTTGTTAATCCATAATTTATTTTCATATTTTAAATATCGTCAACGTATTCATGATGACTACGCAAAAATCCCTTGCGTTAAATTTCTTTCCCCATCAGATTCTAATATTTTTTTCTAGTGTCTGCGAATTCTCATTCAGCATTCAATTCATTAAAGCCATTTCAGAATGTCTATGAAGTTATTCGAAAGAAGCGATTGTTTTCCGGCAAAACTTTACCCGCGAGCCTACTTAGCGTAATACAAAAATAATTAGATTTCCTTAGTTGAGAGGTCGTTGCAGTTGAGCATTTTAAACGAGACAGAGGGTGGAGAACAAGGGATGCTTTATGCAGATGATGCAGCGTTTTCTTTTTAAAAGCTTTTAATATGAACGGTTTCCATGCAGTTGATTTTATCAGGAACCAATTTTCTTGGAAGTTTGTATATTGGTAACGGAGTTAATTTTGGAACTAACGCAATCTTCCCCTTTCAAGTCCTTTTTTACCATAATAGCAAAATAACTGTCGTCATTGTAATTGTCTAAGCATAGAATTACTGAAAGGATGATTAAAAGGATAAAATAATGTGCGTTTCCAAGTATAGGTATCTAGTCAGTGTGACGGTCATTGGAGTGGTTCTCATAGCAATCTAGTTAAATATATTGAAACGTCAACATTTCAACTATGAAAATATTTAATAATCTCTCAAATTTGATTTTTGGTGGAATAGACAACAGTCTACTGTCGGTTATTCCAAAAGTGGTTTATATCGACCCCCAGGGGTCTATGACAACCTGCAAGCGGTCTACATCTGCGAAGAAAAAATTTGGGGGTCCACGATAGTGGATCTCAACATACACAGATAGTAGGTACCTATTTACTTACATTATTGTATTTTTTAATATTAAGACATTTACATTATTTATAAAAGTACCTATAAAGTAAGAAAAATATTATATATGTTTATCTAATTTTGACATATAAAGTGACATTTTTCAAAACTGACTTCCGTTAGCAAACGTCACATTTTTCGTAACCAGTTACATAATGAAAAATATTATGTAACTGGTGATGAAATAGTTATTTATGCCATCAGTTACGAAATGCCTAATTTTGTGTAACGCGTGAGATTTTTGCGGAACGAACGAAGCGAGTTTCGCAAAAACTCACAACTTACACAAAATTTCATTTCGTAACGTATTGCATACAAGATTTTTTCTAATTTTGAAAGTAATAAAAAAATAAAATTTAATATAATTGATAAAAATTTGGAAAACATAAATTTAGTTTGTTGCTGTTACTTCATGTTAGTTGTCAGTTTGACATTTTGTAAAAAAGTCTAGACGGAAGGTTTTTAGCGAGATTGATATATTTTTAGTTTTATTTTTAAAAAATGAGTGATTAAAGTTCTGAAGAGCTACCAAGCGATATTGAAGAGGCAGCAGGTAATGCTCTATTATCAGTAATTCCCAAAAAGTCAAAGGCAGTTTATGATTTGGCATACGAAAAATTTGTTACGTGGTGTGATGAGAAGAAAATTAAACATGTTAATGAGAAAGTTTTACTTGCATATTTTGAGGGTAAGAAAGATCTAAAAGTTTCCACATTATGGACACTTTACTCAATGTGAAGGTCTGAACTAAATCTGAAAAGGAATATTGATATTAAAAAATATACAAATTTGGTAGCATATATTAAAAGGCAAGCGGACTAAAAAGTCAAAAGTTTTTATTAAAGAAGATTTTGCCAAATTTTTAGTGGAAGCTGATGACAAAGAATACTTAATGGCTAAGGTTGCAATGATAATTGGCATGGCAGGAGCATGCAGAAAAGCAGAATTAACAGTTCTTCCAGTTGAAAATGTTATAGACGAAAGAAGCCATTTTCGTGTTGATATCCCACCTTCAAAAACAAAAGTTATACGGCAGTTTGCAATTACCACTGGAGACATTGAAAATACGAATCTTGTTGAAATATTAAGAAAATATATTAAGTTGCGTCACCAGGTTCTTAAACACAACAGATTTTTTGTAAAATATGCGAATGGAAAATGTACCAGAAATCCTGTGGGAATTAACACATTTAGCAGTCTGCCAAAAGTTATTGCACAATTTCTTGGTCTTTCAAATCCTGTTCTATATACTGGCCACTGCTTCAGAAGAAGCTCTGCCACTTTCCTAGCAGACAGTGGCGCTGACATTTTAAAATTAAAGAAGCATGGAGGTTGGAAATCTACCTCTGTTGCGGAGGGATAAGTATGTTGAAAATTCCATAAATAATAAAAAACTTATAGCGCAAAAAATATTTGGTGAAACATCTAATGCAATGTGCGCCGCTTCCCAAATAACAGCAAGTTCGAGCAATGAAAAAAATATGTCGTCGGGAATTAATTTGAATAATTGCAATAATTGTGTTATCAATATTTATAATAATTAATTAATTTATAATTTATGTTTTTAACTTGTATTATAACAGTTTAATAAATAGAATAATTCTTTGTGTCACTAATTTTGAAATACATTTTTCGTCACCAATTGCATGAAATTTTACTTAGTTTACAGTTACAGTGACATACAAGAATCGGATGTCATGATACAAGAGGAAGTGACTGAAATAAGTACAAACGAGTTTAAGCACAGCACTTCTAGCTGTGAAAAAACATACCCGTTACTTATCCCGTATTATGAAATATAGCGAGGAAATTTTTAATTTCCTTTCCATCGTCATACCTAGTGGAAAGGGGGCTCAGCGCTGTTACCAATCTCCTAACGAAAAAACGAAACAGACTGGACATAATTATCCGAGGAAATTTAAGATTAAACCTTTCAAAATTGACGCCAAATGACATCAAATTCATCCTTCCCACTAAAAACATTTAATTATTGCTCAGTTTATTTCATGTTACGTTTATTTTATATAACAGATACAAAATTTTATTTTGAGTAGTTTTAATTTAAATTCAATTCGTATAAAAAAACTTAACATGTGTTTTTACTTTAAGTTTTTAACAACAAATTCCATTACAGTTAGAAATTTACAAGAAATCAATATCAGGTAAGTAGGGGGTCTACCAAAAACATGACAAGAGTCCTCCGACACAAAAAAAGTTTAGGAGCCTCTGGTCTGCTCGGTCCAAGAATCAATACTTATTATTAATTTCTATATATATGAACGGAGAGGCTTCCGGCTATCTGATCATCATTGCCTTTGAAGCAAAAAGGTAGTTGGGAATTGTGTAGTGTTCCTAATATCGTTTAATGAATTTTTCTTAAAAATATGTAAGTTGGATTCTTCTAAATCTACTAGGACTACTGGTATGTTGAAAATTCATAATTTAAAGGACGTTGTAGATCTTCGAAGATTTTGATATAAAATATTATCTAGTTATACAAAATGGCTACCTGACAAGGACATGTATTCTTGAAAATACTGTTCCTGTGCCAGACCCGATTCAGGATACACTACTTGACAGATAACCAAGCTCTTTGGTTATACATTTTGGATATAGATCGTTCCTGAAAGGATTGGGATCTTAATATACTGTTTTGATAAAACTTTTTAATAACACGCAACGCAGTGAGTCATTTTTGTTTGCAATATGTTTTCCAGGTCTCAAAACCGCCGCCATTCGTTTAACAGTATTTCACTTCAATTAATCATTGGCACATGGTTTGTATCAAAAATATAGTTTAAAAAAACTAAAAAAACACGCTTTTAAAGAATGTTATACTAAAAAGTTAAAAATAATTTTAAAAATTAAATTATGACAATAGTACATGAACAATACTAGTTTAATTGAGGGAAAAGCGTGGGGCGCTTGATATACGATAAGCACAAAGCTCTCCACGAATTTCCCTCAATTAAACTAGTATTGTTTATGTACTATTGTCATAATTTAATTTTTTAAATTATTTTTAACTTTTCAGTCCAACATTCTTTAAAAGCGTGTTTTTTTACACTATATTTATTTTTAACTTTTTAGTTCGATTTATTGTCTATAGATTTTTTCTTCAAGTTCTCGTTGATAGTATTATTAATTTCCAACAGAGGGTGCATGAACGTAAAATTCTTCTTCAACAACGCAATAAAATCTGAGGTGTGAAATTCTAAAACTTAATGTTGATGCAGATAGTATATCGAATTTTTAACAGAGGGCGGAGAGTTGTAAAATTAGCTCCGACTTAAAGAGAAAATTAACAGTTATTACTTCGATAACCAATCCAGTCTTGAAGTGTGCACTTGCTGTTGAATTTAAAAAAAAATATAAATTTAATTACAATAATTCAAATGATTTTATTCTTATTCTTAGTAAATATTTAAAATTAACTTGAATATCCAGCATTTACGTATAGCTTTTTGACTATCAAAAAAATATTCATAATATCGTTCATAGTAAGCGTAGACATCGAATTCATATTCGATATTTACAATTGATATTTTTCTATGTGAATAAATATTCATACTGTCGCTCATAGTGAATGTCGACATCGAATTCGTTCGGTGCCAGAAGCCGCGGAGAGTTACATACAGACATACAAACATACAAGTGAAGCTAATAAAAAGCGTGTAAAAAACAGACACCTGCAGGATCTTGAGCCCGTATCTTCTATTAACACTAAAATTTTTGGCGAATGCTCTTAATAGCTCATTCACCAAATTTCAACATTCCTAATGGAAGTTATTTTTATTTTAATCATTTTTTCCTTATTTGACATATTCTTCCAAATGTACACCACTGGATCAAGAATTGAAACATGTTTTTCCATCAAAATATGCCCTTTTACAATTGAAAACAACCTGCCAAATGTCAAATCAATATAAGTATTCATCCATATGTATACATGCAATTGTTTTTTGGTATACAGACGGGTCAAAGACGTTAGACGGCGTAGGAGCAGGTATAGTAGGGCTAAAGCAAGGGATAGCCTTCCCAGTAAGCCTATCAAGGACCGTCACAAATTTCCAGGCGGAAATTACGGCGATTCACCACTGTGTGGAAGAAATTAAAAGGCAGAAGAGAACATATCGTTCAATTGCCATCTTCACAGACAGCCAAGCAGCGCTAAAGGCACTCAACTCCGTAGAGGTAAATTCTAAGCTAGTATGGGATTGTGTGCGGGCCCTAAACACACTGGGTGAGCGTAGCAATGTTACGGTAGCCTGGGTACCGGGGCACGAGGGGTATAAGGGCAACGAAAAAGCAGATGAAATGGCCAAGCAAGGCGCATCAATGCCGTTCGTTGGGCCGGAACCCTTCTGCGGCGTTGCAAAAACCATAACAAGGAAACAAACAAAGAAGTGGGTCTCCCACAAATCTCTGAAATGGTGGAGGAACTCACCAGGACAGAGGCAAGCGAAACAGTTCATATTAGAACACTCGCCAAAATTTACAGCAGATCTGATGGCCAAAGACAGGAGAACTGTTAAAGCTGTAGTGGGTCTGTTAACGGGGCACTGTAGGCTCAATAGGCATTTAAAGCTGATGGGTTGACAAACGAAGATACGTGCAGGTTTTGTAACCTAGAAGAAGAAACAGCGGAACACATTCTATGTCAGTGCGATAGCCTGGCAAATGTGCGGTTTTTTGCATTAGGAGAAGAAAAGCCAGTGGCAGAGAGCTATATGGAAGGTTCAGTCTCCACGCTAATAGACTTTTTAAAAAGAGTCAGGCTGGAGAATGTAATCTAGAGTTTGAGAGGATCACAATAGATCTGAAAAGGTCGCAGTGGATTGGGCCAAAAGCCACCTCATAAAATCTAATCTAATCTGATCTAATTCATCCATTTTAAAGTTATCAAATTGAAACATTTAATTTATCATTTCGAAAAGTAAATAGGCTGGGCCCCTCAATCCTTATATCATTTTGTCCAATTTTACGAGAGGTATCTACCTGCAGTGATTATCAAAGTCACACCTCTACATATAGTATAGAAAAGGCAAGATACAGACTAAATAGAGAGAGTCCACCTCACTTTTTAGAAATCAGAACTCCTGGGACATGCCACATAATTAAACAGTATAACTTTTTAAAGAAATTCAATACGGAATTGAGCAACAAGAAGAAATGGGATCCTACCACAACAAGCAGACTTGGAAAGAATGACAAAAGCAATAGAAAGGACTGGGATAAGAGTCTACAGGTACTGCAAAAGCTTGTGAAAAACTCCAAGTATCTTTCAAGCCGAAATTCGCGCTATAGGAAAGTGGGCCCAGTTCAGTATTGACAAAATATACAGAGTTTTAAGTAGGTATACCGCCTCAATTACCTCGAAAACGGATCGCACGATTTTCGTAGATTTTGAAATGCAAGGATATTGTAACATGGCTCGTTTACATTGTTGTCAGATATTTCCTTTTTCTGGAATAATGAACTTTGTTATTTAAAATGGATCACCCCGTACATTTTTTGCCATTTGAAATCCTCAAGAAATTCTGATTAATTTTCATGTAATATTCCCTAAACCTTAATAGCATAATTTCACCGAAGTTAAAATAATACATTTAGATAACTAAAACTGCTACAATAACAACTTTGTCATTTCAATAAATTAGTATTGTTGGTGTTTATTGAAAGACACAAATCGTATATCTCAAAAAGAACGAATTGACGTCAAAATGAAACGTGTAATATCTCTAATAAATTATATCCTAATCGAAATCCCATAAAAAGATCTACTGTCAGTAAATTAGTGGAAAATTCATCCAAATCAGGGCGCACAAAAACAGCATCAACTGTAAAAAGATCTTAGGATGTTTGTGTCCACACTTGAGTTCTAGAGAAATAATATTCAGGGAACTTGAAATTTCGAAAACATCGGTAATAAAAATTTCACATGAAAATAAATTCCATCTACACGAAATAAGTTCAAGAGTTGTATGATTATTTCGATATACCTAAAGAGTCTGCAGACGCAATGATGGAAAAATCAAAACCATCCAAATTTTTAAAGTAATGTTATGTTTTGCGATGTGGCCACTTTTTTTATCATTTTAATAGTAAACCGGAATAATCGTAGATACTGGTCACGTAACAATCCCCGTTGAATGCGTGAATCCCACACCCAATATTCACAAAAACTGAATGTATGCGCTGGAATAATGGGCATAAAAAAAATTGGTTAGGTTGGGTTAGGCTAAGCTGAGAATGGTAGAGTATAACCTCAAAATTTTGAAGTTTTAAAGATCTTAGAAGAGTCGGACTTAATTTAATATGTCGGAGGAAAATAATAACCAAATAGTTTTTTTCTCAAATTTAAAAAAACTATCCGATTGTCAATTATGTTGATTTAAAATGTTACTTTAATGTGAGTAGGTATTTATATAAACGTCAGTTCAGCTTATTGTTGATAGTAAATGCTTGAAATTGCATCAATAATATACCTACTGACATTTTAATTTTTTTCTCAATTTCCTTTCTTTCAAATATATCCTTTCCGTTGAAGTGTTAAAACATCGAAAGCGAAGTAATGAAAGAGTCAGAAGGTTCCAATAAATAGCGAATGATTTGAGATCGCTAGTCGCGCCCCTTGAGGGCTGGAGTGTGGAAACAGCAAAAGTACTCATTACAATTTCATCGAGTCTATTTTCCAGACCATGCACTGCCGGCACGAATCGGACGTTTTTCTCAGGCACGCCAACCAATAAAATCAATAATTAATTTGCTCACAGTAACGAAAAATACCCAACAAATCGAATTCTCGTGTTATGTTGAGTCCATTCCATTCAACGAGCTTTGAAACATTGCGAAAAGTCGAGTTTACGCTTTTATCAATTTTTTCCTAATTAGATTCTTCGGAAACCTGCGTAAAATGTTGTTGATTGTCCGTACAGATAATAGCTGATTTTGATGTTTATTTTGTGTTTTTATACAGTCACAGCGTGTTGATTTGCATACATTTCATATTCAATATGAAAATATATACTGACCGTCAAAATTCTGTCCACCAAAAATTATACAGATTTTCAAAAGTGGTTGAATGAAAATAAAAACCGGTTCAAAACTTTAGTGATAATGATTTCCCTAGCCTATCAAAACAGCAATTTGTCGAACTTTTTAACAAACCACTGGGGGCGTCGGACCAGCACCGTAGTGGAAAGCCTCTGATGCGATAATTACAGTGAAGCAATGTCATGCGCGGTTAGTACTTGGATGGGTGACCCACTGGGTAAAACCCTCGTCTAAATAGCCCGTACAGCCTGCAGCGTAGTATCATATCACATCACAGCAGTTTACAATAAATATTACAAAATAACTCTGTTTTTATAAACTTTGGGTATAGGGAATGCTTGACAAAAATTAAAGTTACATAACCGAAGATTCTATTTTTGCTATAAAATACAGGGTGTTCCATTTGAAAGAAGAAAGAAAATGACTGGTTCGAGTTTCTGTCCACCCTGTATACAAAAAAGAGAATAATTAAAATATTTTGAAGGACTCTGTATAACGTAGTAAAACCTCATATCAAAAGATTCAACAAAATTTTAGCAATCCGAATCCGAGTTCTGACCAATCTCTGGAGCACTTGCGCCCATACCACCTAGTCTAGATTGATCGATTTAAAAAAAACAACTTTGAAACGGCACTTTTTTGGTAAATCTTGTATAGGTACCTCAAGTTGAATTTGTAATAATTCTCTCATTAACACACGTATCGCTGAACAGACAAAAAATTTATATTTTGACTGCTTAGTCAAAATGGAGCTTCACGTCAACTATGACTATCCCTGTTATATTTCACTCGACCCCAATAAATTACTATATGCTAGGAACTTAAAATCGAATTTATCTGTTTTATAAAGAAACTATTGGAACTTCAAACAATATCTAGCCGTTGGGCTTCAAAAAATGCGATATAAACTTTCTCCCTAACTTCAAGTATCCCACAAACTCGCCGCAGTTTGCGTAAAAGAAAATATTGCATGCGATGTTTGGGACGTTGAGCACGTGCCTGCATATTTTCCTATTTTTCGACATTTTGTACGGGTTAGGGAGAATGCTCAGGATTACGGTTTTTTATTACAGTAATTTTTTGCTGCGAAAAGGTTACAGCATGAAATATTTTACTTCGTATGTGCGATTTGATGTATTGTTACAAAACAATATACGGAGAATGATTTTCCTGGATTATGATTTTTATTTCTACCAAGTTTACTCACGTATTTTCCAATTGCCTCAATTCATTTTTTTTTTTACCAATCGATATGAGCGATGTCAGAATCATAAGCATAAGATTCAGATAATTAATTAATTTCCCATTAAATTAAGAACAATCAATACACCACAAAGAACATACAGAAGATATTGAGATAAATAAACTATCAATGACCAAAGTCCAGTAAAGTTTCCAAAAATCAGTTTTCCGACAATATCTGTCAAAATATGGCATTAAGAGAATTTTTTATTGATTAAAAAATAAAGATTATCTACAAAAATTGTCCCTATCATTTTTGGCGTAAATTTGATATTTTGTATATAGGGCACCCACAAAGTAGCCCGTGTGTTGTGAGCTACTACTATGACTCATGAAGACCTCGTTTGTATAGTTGTGAGTAAAATTAGTTTGCACCGTTTCACAATTTTTCGGCGAGACAAAGAAATCTGTAAGCAGAAGCAGAACCGGTTTCAGACAAATTTTTCATCATTGCTGGATCCCAACGCATTAGCGCTTTATATACTCTCTTTTCCGATGAATAGCAGTTTTACCGATAACTGTGATAAGGGATTTGTTTGAATATTTTGTCAATTATACAGTATGGTGCAAATGAAAGGAATAAATCCGTTATTTCGTAGGCCGGCGACTTTAAGGAAAAATCCCGAAAGGATACCTTTTTATTTTTGACGTCATCTTTGTGAGCGTGATGACGCCATCGCTAAAATTTTTAAATGGAAATGTGGGTAATGTAATACATTATTTGAAAGGTCTTTTAAATGGATCTAGGTAAATTGTTCGAAATCAATTCTTCGAAAGTCAATTGTTCGAAATCAATTATTCGAAAATCAATTCTTCGAAAGTCAATTCTTCGAAAGTCAATTATTCGAAAATCAATTGTTCGAAAATCTATTGTTCGAAATTCAATATTCTGAATAGAATATACAAAAATAGATAGATAGAAGTTTTTATTACTTTGTGAATTTATCGAATGACAATTTTTGTAAAGTAAATTATAATAATTTTCAATAATAACCCAACCAAACCTACCCCTACCAAACCACCTTCGTATTTTTAGTCAATTTTTGAAGAATAACTTATAATAATTTCCAATAATAACCCAACCAAACCTACCCCTACCAAACCACCTTCGTATTTTTAGTCAATTTTTGAAGAATAAATTATAATAATTTCCAATAATAACCCAACCAAACCTACCCCTACCAAACCACCTTCGTATTTTTAGTCAATTTTTGAAGAATAAATTATAATAATTTTCAATAATAACCCAACCAAACCTACCCCTACCAAACCACCTTCGTATTTTATCACCATTAGGAACCTGCCACCCATTCGATAAATTGATTTCGAACAATTGAGTTTCGAATAATTGATTTTCGAATAATCGGTCATTCGAAAAATTGATTTTCGAACAATTGATTTCGAACAATTGATTTCGAATAATTTACCGGTACTCCTTTTAAATACCTATTTAGCCATATCAATATGTACGGTAACTGATTTGAGTATTGTCACAAATATTATGATGAAATTTCAACAGATTTCTTAATAAAATATATTAAGTATTGGTATGATGTATTTATTGACACCCAAAAAATAAATTTTGTGAAGGCAGTCACTGGTTATGAAATGTCTTATCTACCTAATTTTTACCTTTTTTAAAAATCTAGTTATCTTATCAACATCAACATTGACACTTGGACATAATTACCTTTCTGTCAAGTGATTGATAGTATTATTGTATTAGACGAATTCAAAAAGTCTTTGTATCTATCAACATGACTGAAACGCAAAGAATTGAAATTCTAATAATGATTGGTTGTGGAGATAAAGCACGTACGCAGAAAGAAGTATGTACGTTATTTGATAATAAATACCCCAACCGAGAACCAATTTCACAATCCACTATAAGCAAAATTGAGAAGAAATTCAGAGAAACGGGTCATGTCAAAGACCTCCCTAAAGGTAGTAGAAAACCAATATCAGAAAACAAACAACTAGATGTTCTGTTAGCCTTTCAAGATAATCCTCATACCAGTTCACGGCAAGTAGCATTAGATAATGACATGGACCCTTCAACAGTTCTTAGAAAGCTAAAGAAGGAAAAATGGCATCCCTACAAAGTAAGTTTAGTACAAGAGCTTATGGAAGATGATTTTGATAGACGAATTGAGTTTTGTGAAATTGTGATGGAACGAAATAACAGAGATCCGATGTTTTTAAAAAAGGTTCTTTTCTCGGATGAAGCTACTAAACGGTCATGTCAATCGTCAAACTTATCGGTGCTGGGCTACGGAAAATCCACACTGGATGCAAGAGTACCGTACTCAATACCCAGAGAAAGTTAATGTTTGGGCGGGAATAATAGATAATAGGATTATTGGACCATACTTTTTCGAAGAAACCTTAACAGGTCCTGAATATTTAGAATTTCTTCAAAACTTCTTGCTACCCAAATTGAACCGGCTGTTTCCAAACAGAAATGATTTATGACTGCAGCAAGATGGTGCGCCTCCACACTATACTGTCTTGGTGCGAAACTATTTGAACAACGTCTTTCCGAATCGGTGGATAGGTCGAAGAGGAACAATAGAATGGCCGCCTAGGTCACCTGATTTGACTCCTCTTGATTTCTTCTTATGGGGATACTTGAAAAGTAAAGTATACCAAAATGGACCACAAAATATCAATGAACTCAAAGAAAGGATACGTATTGAGGTTGCACAAATAACTCCGGAAGTTATAGAGAAGAGTTCGCGGCACGTCTTTCTCATTGTATTTTAGCTGAAGGTAAACAATTTGATCACTTAATTTAGGCTTAGTTGTATTTAATGAGTAATACATATTATTAAATATTTATTGTAATAGTAGAATTTTATTAATTTTTTGAAGAAATACAAAAATCAATTACTCAGACATACTGATATGGCTGAATAAGTATTTAAAAGACCTTTCAAATAATGTATTGCAACACCCACATTTCCATTTAAAAATTTTAGCGATGACGTCATCACGCTCGCATAGATGACGTCAAAAATAAAAAGGTATCCTTACGAATAGCCCGTTTTAAAATAAAAATCGACGGATTTCAGGATTTTTCCTTGAAGTCGCCGGTTTACGAAATAACGAATTTATTCCTTTCATTTGCACCATACTGTATATTCTTTCAGCAGCTCCATATATTATTTGACCCATTATTTTCTTGTTTTAGTTGCCTGTACATATTTTGTATCATTTTTGGCGTAGATAGCGACTAGAACATACCAAATTTCTTTCTGTCTATTGTCTCAAATCCCTACTCTCCACTTTCAGAAATTTCAAAACCTTTGGTAAAATATGTTTACAATAAAATGTTTATGTTTTATACATATAACAATCAAACAACTTATTATATTGGAATCATGCATAATAAATGAATAAACTTTGACATCAAAGAACTTATTATATTCACTGCAACATGGAATCAAGCAGAATAAATACACTTTGACATGTTGGCATAGAATAATACGTTTGTTTACTCTTCTAGTGTATTCATTGTTCGGAGCCTATAACAATATCTTCCTCTTCGAATGATCGCCAAAAAGCCATAATTTTGATTATTACCAACAAAATAGTTGTTAGTCAATAAAACAAAATCTCAATCACAGCCACATCTAAGAACATAATATCTCGTAAATAACAGAAATGAACGAAACCCACCCTGAGACGTTCACATTCCATGTGGACTAACAATACGAGTACATTTTTTCTAGACCAATCGGAAGCTACATTGCACCAATGAAAATCAATTGTTCGCTTGTGGGTAGGTGAAGACTAGAAATGATTTACGGCTTTTTTTATCTTTTCGCCTTTTAAATCCTCAAAGAGACCTTGCCGCATACCGTTATTTTATTGTGAAACAGTAATTCTACTAACAACTATACACAAATGCTGACGAACAAACCGTTCAATAGTTCAGCCAAAAGTTAAAATTTTTTTATAAATAAAAATTCATCTGAAAGGGGAAATACATAGTTATCATATTGGGTGCCTCGAGCCTCTTTTTTTGTTTTTTCTAATATTAGAAACCCTGTCCAAAGTTTGATTTCTCGAGATTTCGTAACTCCCACGAATACATTCATATTTTTATTAATAAAACCCATTGACTCGGAATTTTTTTTATTAAGGTGCCTTACACAATGTTTAACCTAACAAATTTACATTTTGTATTTTTTCAGCGTTTTATTTCGAAGCGACTTTTCATATTGTCGACATATTTTTTTATGGACTTTTTTCCCCCAATTATTTGTTCTGTACTGCTTTATAATATACATGAAAAGGAAGGTGATATTCTTAGCTTTCCATTCATGTATATATTACATAATATTTGTTCACGGAAAGATGACGAACAGTCCTGAAAGTTTATTGGAATTCCGTGGTCGCGACATAATCATGAGGTTATCCTCATTCAATAGTAACCGTCTGCTCCAAGAGGTCGGCGGTTGCTAGAGTACATGACCTGCGGGTATATGCGTTTGTGTTGTTATATTTTGTAAACAACTTTATTGTGTTTTGGTGTTCACTACATTAGAAATTTATTGAAAAGTGGAAAAACAGAATGAACGATAAATCAAAAATAATAAAGATAAAACCGTTTTCGAAGAAAAGAGAAGGATCTTTTATTCACTAATTTTTTTTGTTTACGTTTTGTGGATTTTTACTTTATGGTGAAGGCGCGTTAAATGGTTAATATAGAGACAGCACCGTTAGCCTAGTCAAAGTACACATAAAACCCCACAAAAAATACAAAAACTTGAAAATTCAAAATTGGGTATTTAAAAGGGTTGTGTTTAACATGAGCAAAACTTTACGATGTTGGACATGCGATTTTCCGGAAAATCATCGGGTAAAATTTTTTGCTTTTGTTTTTTTGCTCTAATTGTTTAAATAATAAATATACAGAAAAACTTCCAAATCAAAATTTGTAGCTGATGCATTTATCTACTTATTTTGTCTAAAAGTTTTTCTGTAAATTGGAAAGTTTACGAGATAAAATTGATTTCACTTGTTATTAACCGCTAGACTTAAAAGTTAATAATTTTGGGCTTATAACATTCTGAAAAAATAAATAAACTCATGTAAAATGTAAAGGAAGATCTCAACTTTTAGATAGAAATACTTTCAAATTTGAAAAAGTAGATTTTCTGAGTGTATTATCAGTTTATTATAATTCCTATTTAATTAATAGTTATCCCAGCGAAAATTCCTTTTGAATTTAGGATTGCAAATGAGCATAAAAGATTATTATTATAAAAGTAAAGCCATCAATATTGAGAATTTTAAACGAATGCTTCTTAAAAATATGTTTTTTTTGCATGCTCAATTTTACTTGTTTTTTTTTAGACTTCATTCAATTATACCTTTTTTCGAAATTAATATAATTCAATGAAACTTCACCACTAACAACTTTGAATCATCTACTTTCGAAACTGCTATACAGTTTTTCTATAAATATAAATTTTTTTAAATAATAGACAATTATTTACAATAAATACTTAAATCAGAGGTCTTTCAGCAAACCTTCTATAACTTTTTATACCGTTTATGATATTATCTAAAAATTTGTGTATCTACCTTGTACTGATGAGGCGCAAATACGCCGAAACCGGTCTGCAAGTGATATTGTTCCCTCTAATTATAAACCAGAATGGTTGGTTCTATATTTTCATATATACCAACCCCGTTTATCTTGGAAGTGTAATTCATTGTCTGGCATATTGCCCGAGAAGTAAATGTTGCTTCCTGGTGAACGGTCTATTATTTGGAAATTAATTTACACTATTATTTTGACGTCTAAGTCTTGTTAAATAAATTCTCTAACTTTGCTGTTTCGAGTAGCTCAGAGAGTTTATTCCTTAGTAAAAATCCAAAAAATTGCTTTAGTAGATAAGACACAATAACTATAGTTCTTTCGCCATCAGGAGAGGGTAATAAAACCTAATTATGTATGCAAACTACAGCAGTGGTGGCCCAAAAAAAATCAGTATATTTGCAAATTTTTGCCATAAAGCACTAACAACTTTCTTTTAGTTTAGCGCTGCCGATCAGTATACCTTATATAACAATAGAAAACCCGTTTGTAATCGCCGAGAAACTGGTCAATAATCATTACCTAAGCGTGGTACTGGGTTTAATAAAAGGAATAAATTGAAACTACATTTTTAAGTAGTTAATTAACCTGAATATTTTTTAAAAAACTAATTATGGCATATTTAGGACCTAAAATGATAAATTTTCACCAAACTTCAAGTAAAAATATTATTTTTTCTCAAAATGGACTATAATTTATTAGAACCTCTTAAATTTATTTATGTGATTCATTTATGTATCATAATACATTACTCACACAGACTTTCATCGCTATCAGAACTACTATTGCTAACAACAAATGTTACCGGTATTACTTCTGTCATCTAATGTCACTTGTAGAATATTGTCCATTTCCCACATTTTCTTTTCTTTTTCTACTACGTTCCTAATACCCTTTCCCAATTGTCAGGACTTACTTGTTTTATAGAGTTTTCCAGCAGTTTTCAAATATCGTTCAACTTAAAAGTTGTATTTTTCCGAGCTACATCTCCTTTAATTTACGCCCAAATGAGCTCAATTGGATTGAGCTGCAATCTCATCAACTGCGTATCGTACAGGAGGTCAATTCAACCGAACTAACTGAAGTAACTCAACTTTAAGTAAATCTTCACCACAAACAATGTTTATTTTTCTGAACCACTCAACAATCTGAGGCTTGTTCCATGACGAAGTAAGAATTTTTATAAATTGCCGTGAGTGATAACTAGGTTTCAGTCAACTTTTTGTTTCTTTGCAGCTTAAATTACATTGTTTATAACTAACTATATTTCAGATATCTAGATTAACAAAATAAAGGGACAAGAAATATTAATTACATGAGGTCTAAAGTAAACATTTATAAAGCTTATTACAGTTTTCTGTAATATTGTCGTATTTAATAAAGTGATTTATCAACAGACGTCGAAGAATAATTATTTATATTCACACTTTATGAATTTTTGAAAAATAATATTTTTCAAAAACAGTGACCGTTCAACTAAGGAGCAACAACTACTTCCCGTGCAATATACACCGCCGGATATTGAATTACACCCCAAAGTCAAACGGAGTTGGTATATCTACAAGATATTTTAAATCCAACCATTCTGGTTTGCGAGTAGATACACCAACCCCGTTTGGGGTGTAATTCAATACCCGGCGGTGAATATTGCACGGGAAGTAGTTGTTTCTCCTTAGTTGAACGGTCACTGTTTTTGAAAAATATTATTTTTCAAAAATTCATAAAGTGTGAATATAAATAATTATTCTTCGACATCTGTAAATATTTATAGACTATCATTATAATTATAATTCCATAAATGTACGCCCATGGTTTACGATAATTTTAATACTCTCTCCTGATGGCGAAACAATTACAATCACACAATGGATCGTATTGTTCTTAGGTCAGGTATACCATTATCACCTTAAGAGAAAAATTCTTCTATTCAATCTTATATACTCTTTAATAATTAAACTATAATAATATATTTTTATTTGTTTTATAATATTAATAATGTATTCAATTAAATAATTTTCGTTTCAAACATAATTTATTGCGCGCCATTTGGAAAGGCTGCTCTCATTAGTGTATACTGCAGTATGACGTACTAGCCCCAATACGCCTATCGACCTTGAGCCGACCAATCATATAACCGCAGTGAATAAAAACCCCTCAAAGAGTGGCTCTACGCTCATATCATCCAGTTTCCAACTAATCCTAATCGTCCTAATGTTATGGGTTAGTACGTCATAGCACCGCTCATTTGTTTCGAACATTTGTTAGTTTTGAATTAATATGATGATTTCAAAACGCCAGGAAATCTGTTTAATACGATTTTGACACATGATACTGTCTGGACACTGACCAACATAATTATTGATTGATTGAAATATATTTGAAAGGATTTCATTTCTCCATTTTAATAAATACTGTAAGTAATAATAATCTTGTGTTACGATTTTGTATACACTGTGTCCGTAAAGTATGGAACAAATTCATTTTTAGCTAAACAGACCATTTTAAGAAATAATCCTGAAACGGTGTACAAATTCTTGTTGAACCTTGTTTATTGTGTCTTGAGAAATATTGTTTATTGCTGTCTTAATTGTCTCTTTTAATTCTTGAATATTTGCTGGTTTCGTTTGATACACAACATTCTTCAGATGGCCCCACATACAATAATCCAAAGGATTGAAATCTGGTGACCTCGCTGGCCATTCAATAGGTCCACGTCTACCAATCCACCTGTTCGGAAAAGTTTCATCTAGGTACCTTCTAACATCTACAGCATAATGTGGAGGTGGACCATCCTGTTGAAACCATAAACTTTCATCAAAACCTCCAGGATTACTTTATGAGCACACACAAAACTATTGTATTTTTGTCCATCCTGTACCTATTGGAATCAACATGTGATACATTTTTGGAATCAGCTCAACTAGAGTTATCCTAAAATTGAGACAAAATGGGGGAGCTCCATTTAAAAAAAATGACGGTGACGAAATTACTCGAAAGTAATTCTCCGTGTATATTAGAATATTATTTTAAAATACGGTAAATTAAAATCGAAAATCGACGTGTTTCAGAATTATTTCTTAAAATGGTCTGTTTAGCTAAAAATGAATTTGTTCCATACTTTACGGGCACAGTGTATATCCGGCCAACAAACGGTTACAATTAATAAAATCCTAATTTATTTTGGAGTCTTAAAATATGTACACAATTGTGAAACAATTAAATAGATGGTTACGAAATTCTTACAACGAAATGTATCAATATACTTTTATACTGGTTGTAACTGAAAAATATAATGAATTGTCATATATCACTGGAGCAAATAATTATATAATTACCTTTAACTAATTGTATTGCAAAAAATAATAAATTTTTGATATACAAAATAGCTACGCCTACCCGTCAATTTACACAAATTGAGAAATTTAAATATACTTAATTCCAGGACAGGAACCAATAAAGTATTTACTCAATGTTTTTCAGTTCTGCTATTATTTTTATTCATGTTAACATGTATAATTATGCTATTTGAGAAAAACTTTGATCCAGACTGAACATTTAACGGTCATTAAGTGCAAGTTTGATTAAAATTATGGGCATAGACCGAATGCGCCGTTTGATAACTAATTAAATAATGTCATAGTCCTTTTGCGCCGAACGCCGCACTTTGTATTAACCTGATATATTTTCGACTCGCAAATGCTGCTCATGAAATTTTTATAAACATTTAAAACGAAAAAAACGTTATTTTTTTAGTTTTTTGTAAATAACACGAAAACTTATCAATTAATCGTGATGGTGTCCAAAGATGAATAGTAGATAATAAAAATACGAATACAACGCATTTTTTAGCGAAGTGATTGGATGATTGGGAACGAAGAAAATTAGGAAAAACTGTAAAATTTGACAAGTTTTCAAAAATTCATATCTCCGTCGTTTTTCAAGTTATATAGTTGAAACTTCGTAGAAAACAAGTCCTTTGTAGGCACTTTAAGTGCGCAAAGAGCAGGTACCAAGGGACAATTACTTCTGTTGCAATTGCAATTTTTTAATGCAACATTTTTCAGTAGGTTTGCGGTATAGATTGTCCAAGTTTGAATTTGGAAACGGTTTCATAATATATACAGATTGCGAAAAATCTTAGCTCGACATACGATTTACACAAGTACGACAAGGATAATACGAACAACACTACTTGAAAGAAAGAGAATAATTGTTCGCTCAGTCCTATTTACCAAAACTGGTGGGCGTGTGTTCACTGCTCTCCTTGCTTTTATTCGTTGTGTTTTGGTAGAGGGGGCTGATCTGATTGTGAGTTTCACACAGAACAATTCCTGTCTCTCTCTTTCTAGTAGTGCTGTTCATATTATTCTTATCCTTGTGTTAATCGTATGATCTATTTAAGTTTTTCGCAATCTGTATATTATAATAACAAAAAACTGAGAAAAGAACGTGTTTTTCGTTTTAAATGTTTATAATAACAATTCCTTGAACAAGATATATCAGGTTCATATTAATTACTGTCTTCTACATTCTACTAGGATTTTTGTCATAAAAAGTTGGTGGGCCTATAAAACTATCAACACCATTTGCTTCTTTTCTCAATTTATAACAAACTACATTATCAAGAGTTAGTTTTCTTAATTAATACGACTATACCTCTGTCAAGCATACGACTTGACCCACATTTACAATATCTGTAAAAAATGTGTAATTTAAGCCGGACCTGAAGTAAGTCTCGAAGATTATAGAAAAAATATTAACGATAGTAAATAAACGTGTAAACTCAACCATAAAAGCAAGAGGCATCCATGCAATTCATATTTGATTCAAATTCATGATTAAGGTATATCCGTATATTTCCTGTATTTGTATAATAAAAAATAAACGAGGGTCTAAGAAACTTGCAATTTCGAGAGACCACGCACGCGCACTTTATAAAAGTTTACTCTCCTAGAAACTCTCACTTCTTAGTGAATAGACACCCAGTATTCGAAAAATGTATAGATATAGATGAGCAACCGATCCAAATAATTGTAACGCAAAAAAAGTGAGTTCTGAATTTAAATCATAGTTGGCGCTTGTCGACAAATATGAAATGTAAAAACTTGACTTGACGTCAGAGTTTGACACTCCTTTGTTTAAAGCTGTACCTAACTAAATTTTCAAAAATTGAGTAGATGAGGCTTTTACTCGATGAAGATCCATACTTAACGATGAAATAAAACAATTTAATTTGTTTAAATCTTCATTATAATTGAACTAAGTTCAATATACATTCGTGACGCGTTTCACAGTAGCTTTCTCAAACGAGTGGAGGTATAATGTATATTGAACTTTGTTCAATTATAATGAAGATTTAAACAAATTAATTTGTTTTATTTCGTCGTTAACTTCTCAAAGTTGCTGAGTTAGTCAAAAAATGGAATTAAGCCGAGAAATATTTCGCGCAATATTTTTTAACAATTTTCGAAGACAATAATTGTCTACACAGAAATGCCTTGCCGAGATGGTTTCTCCAATGAAGTACCACACCAGTTGATAATTTCTCGTTGGTATTAAGAATTTAAACTGATCCACCAACAACGGTAGTCACCCAGAAAAAACGTCAATGCTGTACGTGAGCTTATCCAAAAATATCGACATGTCATATATCGTGAAATTGGAGCATCATTGGGTATTCCCAAGACCACAATTCAAAAAATTTCACATGAAGGTTTATCTGTAAAAAATCTGTTGACGGAAAAACATAAATCAAAGTCTATTGGTGTCAAAAAACTTTAAACCGCTTTAATGCAGGAAGAAAACCTCCATCCACATACTTGCGAACTGCACAGCAATTCATAATCCTAGGGCACAGCACCTGGGAGACTACTGAATCGAAGAGGGACAGTTACCTAAGTTGAAGCCTACAGATATCCTTAAAAACCTCCGGGAAATGGGACTAAAGGAGCTACTAGTATCTGAGACTCTCCTCAGAAACTAAGTAGCAGTAAGGGGGCACAATAGATCTTTTAGGTCTCAGTGAAAGGTACCCCAAAATACATACATACATAACGCAGGAAACTTAAGAAATATATACAGTATTGTCAGTAGTGATGAATCCTGGATTTACTCTTAAGAACCCGAAAATAAACGTGTCCGCTGTTCTGATGTTCCAAGATGAACTTAGGTATATAAAATAAATTCAAAAAACTGTTTGGAAATGAGTAACACCATCTAGCGATAGTTTTGCTTATGATAATTTTAGCATTTGAAACGTAGTAAAACTTATTATTATCATACGCCACAGTGTTTTGATAACCGTTTCTATATCAGCTTGTATTTTCTTCCTGTTTTTGAATTTTTATTGATTCAATAGTGTTGCCGGATAATCGCAAACGATTGTATTCTTTATTTTTACTTTGTATAACTAGAAGGTAGTATATTTTGTACTTCGTATTAAACTGCTGTCACACGTTTAAATACAAACCGAAATGAAGCGAACTTCAACAATGGGTAAAGCTTTTTTTTATATATAAAACGTTTAGCATTGTTTTAAAGTCCATAAACAAACATTCAATTTCTATAATGTTTACTAGCTTTAAAGTTTTCTTTCAAAGCATCATTACAACTTAATAGTGAAGATCAGTAGACATATTTTTAGAACTTGGTTAATCATGGAGCACAAACTTGTATAGGAAAAATGTCCAATGGTAAGCAGTATATAGCAGATGGCGCGGGAGTAGCTCGAAGGGCTTCCACAAACATAGTGACGACATTTGTCTCAAAAGCGGGGCATGTAGCAGAGAGTAAAATAAAATGGTTAATAGGAAGAAGATCGAAACTAGCTTTGGAAACAAAATATTGATCTACAAAACAATAATCATACCCATTTGGACTTATGGCATTGAGATTTAGGGATGTGCTAGCAAATCTAACATAAATATAATCCAAAGATGCCAATCTAAACTTTTAAGAACAGTATTAGATGCCCCATGGTTCATATCCAATGAAACAATTCATAATGATCTCAAAATAAAATTTGTAAAAAATGTCATACAACAATGCCATAGAACCCCTACTGATAAGAGAAGACAGAAGACTAAAAAGAAACTGCCCAAGTGATTTGATATGAAGATCCCGAGGTTCTAAAATAAAAAAAATACAAATGTAGCAACAATTCTGCTACTGCTGATTAGTATATATCGATTTGTTTGCCGAAGGTCATTACCGAGTTTTGAAAAACCAACCCATAACGATGAATAATCCTCCACCACTACAATGCAAGTTCCCACACAGCTCGGAAAACAATTGAGTTTTTAAAGTAAGAAAATATCAAATTATTATACCCTCCTCCATACAGTCCCGATCTAAGTTCTAACGATTTTTTCACTTTTCCAAAAATTAAGATTAAACTGCGTGGTCTGAGGTTCCAGACCCCAGAACTGCTTCTAGAATTTATTCCAAGGGATGCAAAAAATGCATTTCTTTTCGTGAAGCTCTATAGGTAAAATAAAAAAGGCAAACTTCGTATCCGGATACTGAAATATTGACGAAAGACTAGGATTTTTTTGGATTTCAAGATATTTTTTTTCATTCAATTTTGAATTGTTTAATAAGAATTTAACAATGTTTTAATTTTTTTCCATATATCCGTTTTAATGAATATATGATATAGCGGCAATCGTCTTTGCTTGAAACATCGACCAAGGCTGGGGAAAATTCTCGTTCTAGGTCTTTCGGACCAATCATCGTGGGGGCTACAAAATAAAATCGGGATTTTATGGTTGCTTTGGCCAAGAATAGGGCAATTATGTTGGAGATTAAGGACATTCATATGGTGAAAACCATCAGATTCGTGATGGTGTCTTCCCCAAGAAGGACAGCTCTCATTTGTACGTAATGGAAGGAAAATGGTTGGTAGGAGTCTGCAACAAGGACTCGATCTATATATTAGGTAAGATCTGTCAAGTCATACTACCTCCCCTCATTACCAGGAAAAGAAATAATTATCAGTAGACTGCGAATTGGACATACCAATATCACACATAGCCATCTAAATGACTTCAGAACGTTCTCCTTTATGCCATCATTGCAGCATAATTCTTTCTGTCAAACATTTTATCACCGATTACCAGCAACATTCAGAAAAAAGAAGGCAATTAGAACTTTTGATCACCAAAAATAGTGAATTCTCCGAACCAAATACACAATGTTCTAAATTACTTAAAAGACATTAGTTTCTGTACCAAAATGTGATCAGTTCTAGATAAGTCAACAATGTAACTATTTATCTTATCTAAGAATTGACTCTACTCTATAATATTTACACTGTAACTGTGTCAATAGCCTCTAACGATGAGACACATTCATTTAAATTTAAAAAAAATTCCTTGATACGCCACTGATAAATTAACGAGCAACGTGTTAAAGATTAACAAGGCATTCAAGCAGAAATCTACAGTTAGAGATGCGTCGGTGAAAGTATAAAAAGTAGGGACCCTACGGTTCCACTAATATAAAAATGTGGCACTTGTTTCGAATTATATCATTCAGTGTTCGACATCATATAAAAAATGAAGCCTTTTCTGGTGAGTAATTCGAACTCAATACAAAAAGCCATAGTTTGAACATTCACATACATACAATAAAAGTAGGTTTTAATTACTATGAAAACTATCTGTTTTTTATAGCAATTCGAACTCATTAAAATATAAAAAGCCATCAAAAGATATGTAGAGTTTTACAACATAATGGTGTATTTTGATACATTAATAGGAATACAAGTCTTTTGAAAAAGTTTTAATTTTGGGATTTCATCTTTATTCGCATATATTTGAGAATAACAAACAATAAAACGATATCTGCATACTTACGACTATTTTTAATAATGTTCATATTTTAAATGTATTCCTTTAAGTACAATGACGTACATTATTCACCAGTGCATAATGGATGTGGAAAATAGGTATGGATAATAGGTGTTGATAATGAACAGGTCACATAACCTATACTAACGATTATTCGTATACTAATGTCAAATATAACAAATAAAATGTATCCCCGCGACGAGGATTCGAACCCTATGTCTACAATTCATCATTTCATGCAGTCAGACCTAAAGTCTAAACCACTCCGCCACGAAGACATACTAATTCATTAATCAAGTTATAATATAGTGATGATGATATATGAAAGCCAATAATGCGGACAACATAGTACTCATGGCAAGATCCAGGAAATAACTTCTAAGAGTATTTAAACTACTGGCAGAGAAGGCAAGAAAACATGGTCTAATCATCAACGAGAAAAAAAAACAAAATACATGGTAATGAAGGACAATTAGGAAACCGATATTATTATAAATTGTAATGGAAATAATATATAGATACAGAATAGAAAAAGTGGAACAAATCGAATATTTGGGAGTCACTATCACAAATAAAGGAATCGAACAAAGAGAAATAGAAAAATGGTTGCCAAAAGGCAGTAAAGCAGCAGGAATGGTATCAAAGATGTTAAACTCAAAATACTTATCACGAACAGCTAAAATTAGAATGTACCAAACAATAATAAGACCGTCAGTTACCTACCTAAGACTTGTTAATGGTAATATTTTATATCCATATTATTCCCCTACAGTTTCTAACGTGACAACACAATTTTTAGTTCTGTCAAACTGTCAGTCAAATTTTCAGATTCAGTGGGTAGGTATGTAGCCCAACTAGCAAAGTTGTTTTATAATTTTTGGCTTATATAACAATTCTATTTTAATGATGATATATTGTTGCTTATTATATAAAGGTTCCATGAGAGCCTGTTTAGCTTTTCGATACAAAATTGTTTTATATTTGCAAAGCAATTTTATACGTATTATGTAAGAGATTCATAAGACATTTATTGTTTATAAAATTTAGTTGTTTTATAACACTTTTTTAAGAGAGCATTTATAAATCATGTATAAATACGTTATAAAACTGTTGTTATTAACACTTCTAGCAGCTTATAAAATAATTTTATTAAAGCAGCAGATGCCTCAATTTTACTACCATTGAAAATTGTAGTTGCAGGCACAGCTATAAAATAACTATATAATTATTACATTGGAAGCTGTTATGTAGCTTTTATGAAATAACTAAAAAATATATTAGATTTGACTTGGCAGTTTTGGGAAAAACAAACCGAGTAAATTGTCGGAATTACCGGAGTGGAAGAAAATCAAAAGGAGTGGAGCCTTTCGGAGAAAAATAAAGAAAAACTTTGAAAGTATTATAATTAGCAATAAAGAAATTTTAAATAATACGCCTGCATGTTCAGATAGTCACCCACAAGAAGTAATGATGAATCACTGAATAATAATTACAAATAATGATACTATGCCAGAAAAAGAAACCAAAGATGAGAACTTATCATTAGAAGTGCCAAATTTTAGTTTAGTCGTATTAAAAATGTTATAGAAAAAGCTAAAGTAAATAATATAATCGTGTTGAATCTGTTTATCAATTTCTTTATCCATTATATTTTTAAAATACGTTCCTTATTTGTAGGGTTCTTTTGAAAATGAAGTATATTTTATAAATGTTTTAAAAATATCACAAATGTTGGTAAATTATTTTATAAAACCTACTTTGTCCACTAAACTGTTATATTACTGGCAGCCATGTTAATAATATATAGATACATAATATATAGATAAAATTTTAATAATATCTCTAAAGATAAAAATATATTTCACTTTTACAAATAACCTGACAGAACTGTTAGTGCAGTCCTGCTATGGTTCGCGCATTATTTTTCATGACATAACATAATTAGTCAAAAACCCCGTGAGAAAATTCTTACATTTTGTTTTCACCAATTTCAGTTAATTACAATCTTCGCATATACAATTTCCCTTGCCTTAACTGGAAATATTGGGGGTAGTTATGGAGGTGATTACGATGGTCACGGAGGAAGTATAGGAATTGGAAATAGTGGTGGTTTTGGAGGTGGATTTGGATATGTCGGAGGTGGATTTGAAGGAGGTGTCGGCGCTGGAAATGGGGGAGGAGTAAATGTGCAGACAATCACTCAACAAATACCTGTTTCAGTACCTCAACCTTATCCCGTTACAGTAAACAGACCGGTTCCAGTATCGATTCCGCAACCCTACCCAGTAGTAGTCAATAGACCTGTGCACGTAGTAGTACCTCAACCTTACCCTGTGGAAGTTCCAAGACCCGTACCCGTCACAGTTACCAGACCTGTTCCATATCCAGTACCTCATCCAGTGCAAGTACCAGTTCAAGTTCCAGTACATGTGAGTAATTAAAATTTAACTTAGAAATGTAATTCAATGTCTGTCGGGGACATAGCCAGAGAAGTAGTTGTTGCTTCTTAGTTAACGGTATCTGTTCTTTGAAAAGTGATTTTGAAAAACTTTGTAATGCGTTATAATAGTATTAAACTATTATCTTTGACGACTATTGAAATATTATTCAACACAAACCAAAATCTAATAATAAAAAATATATTATCAAATGTCTGCATTTACCTTTAATTATCTCTTCATTATTTAGGTTTCAGTACCCCAACCCTATCCAGTTACAGTGCCTCAACCATATCCAGTTAGAGTACCACAAACAATAGTAGTACCAGTACCACAACCAATAACAGTAGGAGGTAGCAATTTTGGAGGAAATATAGGAGCAGGAGCATCCGTAGTTGGTGGTTTTGGTGGTCACAGTTCCGGGTTAGCGGGAAGCTATGGAGGCGGTTATGGATACGGGGGCAGTAGTAACGGAAAAGGTGGCTACAGTTATACCAATGTGCAATTTGGAGGGCACCATTACGGTAGCAGCTCTAAGCACTGATGGTAGAAACTGTAGAAAATTTTTTAAATTTGAAAACGAACATTTGAATGATCTTCCTAATTCGTACTATTAGCTTTTTTCGGTATGTTTAAAGTTCCTTGAAAAAATTTATAAATGAAAGCAATTTTAAAGAATTTCTGAGTGATATCTAGTTTTGTTTGTAAGTACTGAATGAATTGTACTGTTCAAAACACTTTATTTTTGTACATTTTGTAAGCAAAATAAAAGGTTCGACTTTTCATTCGCTTATCATTTTTAATCTAACAAACCAAGCTCGTTCCCCCCCAACCCCCTCCTGGATGGAGCACCCTTCTCAGGATAATATTTATTTTTATCTAAATTAAATGAAATCACGTTGATAGCTCATGATTAAAGCGATTCTAAAAATTATTCATATCCACCATTATGACTTATTATTATGCCTAGATGCTTCCAAAAATGGTATTCACGCTGGCTGCTCAGTTACTACAACAAATAATCCCATCAGCACTTTTCCAATTCCACCTTTACCTAGAGAGCATGCTGGAAAATTATACAGTATTCTACAAGTTTTCAAACACATCAACCATCCGAATGAGAAAGTTTTGTACAGACTGTCTAGCTTCCATCTTATCTATCCAGGAATTATTCATTGAACATCCCATTATCCAGTAAATTCATCACTATATCTCTTTTCACTAAACAACAATATATTTCTGGCAATTAACTAATTGATTAACATGCCAAAACAGCTTTAGTTTCTGTAACAATAATTCCTCATATTCAGATTTGCCAGGACATTGAGGCAGAAGCAAAAATGATCGTTAGACTTACTGGAGCTCTACCAATACTTCCCTACTATCTTTCAAGCCATTTCTCAATACAGCACTGTTTGCTGGCCTCACTGGACTCTCTAGACAATAAGTATCAATATTACGAAGACTTCGAATACCTCACACACAGCTACTTAATGACTTCAAGTAAAATACCTTCTTGGTAAAGCTACCGATTGCCACTTACTGTGAAAGATCTTCGTTGGATGTCGCCAATTCGTTTCAAGAAGACGACAGTTTAATATCAAATCCCAGCTACTTGACATCCTAGGAGACCCAAACCAAATTGAGGCGACACTAAAATTCTTAAAGGAAATATCAGTGTATCATAAACATCAATTCATCTTTTATGTTAATGTTTTGATTATTTGCAATTTGTAACTGTTCCTTTAATCGCCGCCGTGCAAGTTGCTATAGTTGCTGAGCACGTCAATTTGAATTAAAATAGTTATTTATGTATCAATGGTAGTCAGTGGATTATTATGCCCCGAGGGCGACAGTCTTATAAAGCCGACAGCCTCTAGCCCGAGGGTTCGTAAGTCGCCCGAGGATATATATCACACTAGTGTTTAAAGTGACGTTTTGCGAATGTCAAACCCGTGTTTTAGATGCTGGCTTAGTGACGGAAGTAGAAAAATATTTTTTTTCTGTGACGGGAAAAAAGTTTGACATATTATCATTGTTGTACGGTAACAAAATATCACTTTTTATGAAATTACTTTTTTCCCGCATATATATGTAAAGAAAGTGTATTTCTTTAATCTTTATTTTTCGGCGCTCAGTCGTTGTCGCCTAGCGTTATTATTTGAATGTTGATAGAATGACAACTCATGTCATTAATAAAAAAGTTACTCAACTGTAAAAGGGAATAATTAAGAAATAGACTTTAATTGTCGTTTCTCTATTTACAGGTGAGAGTATGTGTAATGTTAATAAGTTTATATATTAATTAAAATAAATCTCTATTTACAGAGCAACATTTTGAAGTTTATTTATTCCCAATCATTGAAGATTAATCTTATATATATAGATATATTATTGCACTCATCTGACATTTTTCTACAGCGTTTTGTCATCATGACCAGCATAAACATTCAAATCCATTTAGAGCAACCAAAATAAAATATTTTTTCAATAATACATCGTCATTTTTCTAGTCACTGAAAAAAATAGTGTATTATACACGGGAAAAATATTAGATTTTAGCTCTCGTTTTTTTGTCAACATAACCTCGAGCTAAAATCTAATACTTTTTTCCCTTGTATAATAAATATCTATTTTAATTTAATTTGATTTATAAATTTCTTATTTTTACCTGCAAAATTACCTTGACATTATTATTGTCTTCGTTTTTGTTGCTAGGGAGATAAATGTTAAAATGTTTAATATGTCAAAATCAAAAAAAGGCACAAAATTTTGAAATTCCCGACGAAATTGCAAAAGAGGCTGAAAAGGCAATGCAAAACCTGTTACCGAAAAAATCCAGAGACTCATACAAGAAGAATATGACTAGTCCGGGGAAGTTAGGCCGAAAGTTGTCGTGAAATTGAAAAGATTTCCACCAGATATTTGACTTTTTTAAACGAAAGATTCCGCTCGAGCTTGCGATGCAGCTTGCATGAATAGCTTGGAACACTTGAAATGCAACAGTTTTTCGTCCATAACTTTTTTAGATTTGATTGTACAAAAAAATTGCAGGCATCAAAATTGTAGGAAATCTTATACCCTATAAGATGACGTATTGCAATATTTAAAAAAAAATTTTTCAAACTTTAATTTTTGAAAAATTGAAAAAAATTTTGCAAAATGGTTTTTTAAGCGACAAACATAACTAGAATAACAATAACGACTTCATAATATATGAAAATATAGTAGTCCGTTCGTGTTTTCAGATTTATAAAATTCAAAATGGCGGCCCTACAAAATTTCAATATATATTTTTTTTCAATCTCGCCTCATTTCATGAACATTAACGCTATCGATACGCGGTTTGCTGCAATCGATAGATAATAAGTTGTAGTTTTATGAACAATAAGAAATTTTTTACATTCCTTTTGACGAGTTTAACTGAAAAAATAATTTTTTTCTCTCCGTTTTTCTTAAACATGAATTCTATAGTTGATCTTTTCACAGTGCGTCTACGTTTACAGTCCGTCAAACTATAAATCCCGCTTTACCCTCGCAGCCTTTACATAAAATCATATAATAAGTCCTAACTTTTTTACATCCACTTCTCGCATTAGAACATCCAGTGGTGCAAGCACATGAAATAATCGACATTAATTCTTTAGGAATCAGTTCTACATCTGTAGTTTCTGGCATCTGATGTGCTATAGTCTCTTAGCGTCGCACGGGCTAAAGTACTATTCTATTTCGAATTCATTCATTCATTGACACTACGTAAATGAAAAAATGTGAGTATTTAGAGTTTTTATTAATTCAACGAGTCTATCAGTCTATCAGAAACTCGAAATTTTTGATATGTTTGTCTCAGTGGCTATTGAACTTTGATTACTGTTTTCTCCGCTTCTAATAATCAAATCTGAAATTTTTTCTTTTCAAAATACGTGGTGTTTAAAACAAATTTTTTCCGAGTATTAATGAATCCATGAATCATCTTTTCCAACGTCAAATTAAAGAAAAACGGAGAGACAAATGTTCATGAAATGAGACAAAATTGAAAAAAATATATATATTGAAATTTTGTAGGGCCGCCACTTTGAATTTTCAAAATATTCCTGCAATTTTTTTGTACAATCAAATCTAAAAAAGTTATGGACGAAAAACTGTTGCATTTCACGTGCTCCAAGCTATGCTTGCACGCTCGACCGGAATCTTGTCACAAATCTAGGAAAGTAGTCTATACTTTCGTTTAAAAAAGTCAAATCTCTGGTGGAAATCTTTTCCATTTTATATCCTTACTTCCCCTGACTAGACCAATTTTTGAAGTGGACGACAGAAAATGCTATAGAAAATATTAACGAAACTGTGTTTTGGGTTACTCTAATGATCTATCCGAAAAGATTTCCCCGAGCTCTCTGTGGGGTAAATATTCGATGATAAAGAATACTTTAATGGCTAATTAGATCATTAATATTTGCAATTTTCAAAATAATGCGAACCAAAAAAATGTCCTAAAATTGAATCATAAGGCACCATTTGAAACGTTTTAATGAACAAGATCGCATCACTATTTGTTGTATTTGGTGGATGTCTTATAATTAATGATCTTATAATTATAAATATGTTAGTCACACAGGTAGCATGGGCAAAAAGTAATCCATTATGTAGATGGTAGCTTAAGTATAATAACACAATAATGTACTGGTATGATATAAAAAATCGAACATAAACCAAACTGTTTATAGATACATTCACACAAATATAAATTACCAATTTGTTAAAATACAATTGCGATTGAAGCAACATGAAGAACTTATATCAATATAATCAATTCGGCTTTTTTCTTTATTATCACACTTGCTAACTTTGTATTTTCGTTAAAAAATGCCAGTTGCAGTGGGCAAACAAATAACATCAACATTAATAAGACATTTTATACTATCAGAATATGGATATGGATTGTTATCTTTTATATCGGATAACATATTGAGATGATTTGGAAGTATTCAATAAACCAAAATTGAAAGATTGCATGAAAAGTGATGTATGACGGAACTTTAAGAAATGTATTCTGTTTATTTAAAGAAGCTGAGGGTAATCTATTGGAACATCAATTTGTAAAATGTCTGGTGCAGTATTATTTAGGTATCTATATATTTATTGCGCAGTGGCGGTTCCTGAGAAGAGGCTGAGCATTACCTTGAAATTTTAAGGAAATGAATGAAAGTAATTCAAATAATGGCGCGCACCAGCATCCAACCTTTTCATAATGTACATTTTAATTACGCCTATTTGCAGGCCGCACAAAGGTAGTCATCTGTCGCTTATTTTAAATGGAACACCCTGTATTTTGATAATTCACCATATTCAAAAAAATGTCCCCTTTCGAATGGTACAAGGGTGTCCTATACCTAAGTATTATACTTTTCGTGCAATTTACAATTTTTTTAAATTGTATGCTAATTCGATTCTAAAACATGCAATTCTCTTTAATTTTAAACTGATGATCTGTAAAAGAAACAGTGGAGCTGCTAATGAATATGTACACTCGTAATTTCTGAGGTACACTAATTTTTTTTTTACCGATATAAGTATTTGAGTACATAATAAAACAAAAACAAATTTTTATTAGAGCAAATACATAAATACTACAAAACGAACAACAAATTATTAGAAGCAAAAAATGGAAAATTACTATAATAGATGCTTAAAATGCTTGCCATCTTGTGCAATACAACACGTGATTCTAGCTTCTAACGATTTACCTACATTATTTAACATTTGGGGTGTTATAGACGCGAAAGCGTTCGAAATTCTCAATTTCATATCGTCTGGAGTAGTAGGGGGTGTAGAATACACAATATTTTTAATATAACCCCATTTGAAAAAATCCATCTTGGTCAATTCTGGTGACCTAGCTGGCCAATTATAAGGACCGCCTCTACCTATCCATTTATTTCTGAATTTTCTATCGATGTAGTTCCTAACTACACGTGAAAAGTGAGCAGGAGCTCCGTCCAATTGTAGCCACATTTTCTTCCGTATGCTGAGTGTTAGGTTTTCGAGAAGGATCCAGAAGTCGTTTTTCAAAAAACTCAAAAATTTTCTTCCATCCAGGTGTCCGTCAAAAAAATACGGGCCGATAACATACTCGCCCACAATACCTCCCCAAACGTTTACACTCCATCGGTGTTGGCGATCAACAGTACGGAATAAATGTTTGTTTGCTGTATGGTAATAATGAAAATTATGTCTATTCACTAACCCATTATTGTGGAATGTTGATTCGTCAGTGAACAATACATTACATTACAAAAAACAGGATCTTCACCAACTTTATCCAAAGTCCATAAACAAAAATTTAAACGTTTATCATAATCCTGTTGTGTCATCTACTGGTGTAGTTGGATATGATACGGATGGTAGCGATTTTCCTTGAGTATTCCACATACACTCATTTGACTTATTCCTAATTCACTTGAAATTTTTCTAGCACTGGTATTAGGATTTTCCGTAACCGACAGCAGTACTTCAAATTCGTTGGCGTTGTCGCCAATAACTGTTTTAGTTTTGTTCAACTTCTCGTATGCAACGCTACCAGTATCACGAAATCTATTAAGCAGTCTTTCGAAAACTTCCTTTTTTGGGTGAATTCTATTAGGGTACTTTTGAGCATAAACTCTAGATGCTAGGAGACAATTTTCTGAACATTCCCCAATGCAAAGTATTATGTCGACTCTTTCGTTTAAAGGATCCTGCTTCATTTTTGGTAGCAATAAAATTTGAAACTAACACAATATCGTTTAAAGAATTAACTGAGAAATGTCATAAAATTACATTAAGTTAGGTACCGACTAGATTATGTAAGAATTTTTTGTTTTAAAATCAATTTACCATACGATTTAAGAAAATTGTAAATTACACGAAAAATATAATACCTAGGTATAGGACACCCTTGTACCATTCGAAAGGGGACATTTTTTTAAATATGGTGAATTATCAAAATACAGGGTGTTCCATTTAAAATAAGTCCGATATTATACATTGAATGATCTAATAATTTAACTGAAAATTCTGAACACCCTGTAAAGAAATGTTTAGTACTCAATCATAGAATACATTCAACGAATGTCCGACTATTGAGCTGTGAGAGAAAATTTGCTAGAATTTATTATATCAATGAGTTATTAATTTTTTTCGAAATGTTCACATTTTTAAAAAAGTCAGCATAACTCGGAACCCTCTGTATTTAGGTATAGGGAACCAACATGAAACAGTATTTAATTTTTAGGGGCTATTAGAAAATGCAATAAAATATAGGGTGTTCCATAAGAAAAAATATAACTTTGATACGCCACACTTTATTGGAACATCCTGTATATTTCAAAATAACTTTAAAATGTAGCCTATATGAATGTACAAACTACTGAAGTGACAAACATTTCAAAATTTTCACCGTTTCGCCATAAACCTCCGTTCCGTTAGTCGTGATTCACCCTGTACAATATATTTTTAAAAATATAAAAGGTGATCAATAATTATAATTAATTATTTTGGAAGTTTTTTTGTCACGCCTTTGATTTTTGAATAATAAACGAAAATATGTGAATGTTCATTTATCCATAATTTAATTTATTATAAAAAGGCTTGTCCTGTGAGGTTTTAGGAGAGAGGTTTGCGTGAACACAAACCGAGTTTCTACTCTGTATTTCCATACTGTTAAATGAAAAATGTTCTGGTCCTGGCTTAATTTAAAATTTAACCAATGTTTACAGGTTGTTGGGGTTACGAGGAGAGAGGATTGAAAAAAATTAAAATCTCATTAATCTCACTAATAAGTTTCATGAAATAAGATTCATATTTACATACTTTATTCTATCGTCCGTTTTTGGCTAGATCTACTTGGAATTCATTCATATTTCTTCATTAGAGCGACATTAATTTACATTCAGTGCGATTTGTATTCTCAGTTTTATAATAATTGGTTTTTTTTAACACACATAACACAAGATAAATTTGACGATCCATATAAAACTCTTTCAGAAGGAGAAAAAAGAGTAAAGAGCAATGAACAAAATGACTTTGGGGAATTTCCTCTATTGACTGAAAAAATTTGTAATACCCCTTGTCTTTCCTCAATAAATATCATCGCGCGGACGAAAAGCATCATCTTTCTTTGGCAATAAAAGTGAAGTACAGAGGGAAACGCCTGATCATCCCTTAGACTTGGTTTTCGTATATCAACCCCTTCGAGTATTGAATTACTTTTATATTGATCAACGAAGAGCATTGTTATTGCGCTTAGTTGAATTTTATGGGTTTCCCGTCGAGCGCGATGGGGAAGGATGTTTACGTCGCTGGATTCTATTAATCAGCAATAAGATCATGATTATAGCAATTAATCCGAATATTTAGAGATGAGTTAAGTGTTTGAAACGGTAACATTAAACAGACGATAAATGTAAATTAAATCCATTTCAAATGCTTACAATACTATTATAATAATTGCTTTTATACCGTATTGCGGGAATTATGAAACCATACAAGTATTGCAATGAAAACGGGCCGTTAGATATACAGTATTTTTTTTATTAATTTTCACAAATTTATATGCAGCAACTAAACCTTAATGATACCCACTAAGGCTGCACAATTTGGCAATGGCGGAACTTTTGAAATATCAATTTCTTAATTCCCACCTTATTTATTATGGAAGTGTCGTATAATGTGAACCAATTATATAAGAGAATAAGTTAGACACACATAACCCTAATTATTTTAATGTAAGAACTCCGAAAAAGATTATACAGGTCACATTCTACATAAAAATTTGTCGATATTCGTTCAATAAAATGTAATCATCACTCATTTTTAGAATTATAAATTGCAAATTAAAATTTGCAGACGTTTTACATAATAAGAATCTGGATTACTGCACAGTTTCTGAGAATACAAGTTTCTGGGAATACAGTTTCTGGCAATACAGTTTCTGGGAATACAAGTTTCTGGGAATGCAAGTTTCTGGGATATAGTGTACTGATGTACTCATAAGGTTTTTGGAAATACAGCTTCCTGGAGCACAGTTTCCTAGAGGACTGTTCCTGATGTACCTACAGTTTCTGGAATAAAGTTTCTTGAAGTACCTTTAGTTTCTTTGGGTCACAGCAGCGCAGCGGCGCACCAGTCTCTTTAAGAAGAGTGTGGTAATTATGTCCATTAAGTGTGCTTCTTGAAGTATAGAATACAAAATTGTTTTTATACAAAACAAAGGGTAGAAAAACCAGTTCTATCCATTCAAAGCATCAAGACAAGAGAAAAAGAGTTTGTATCACTATCCATCTTACCAATTGTAACTAAATTTTGACGTTTTTTATAATCTTAGGCATTACTAACCTTTCTTAGTTTTAGTTATTTTTTTGTCCACGTTCGTTTAATTTGTATCAATATAGTTATCCATATTAATTTTTTTTGTGAAAGTTTTATTTATTAAACCTCCACCATCAGTTTTCTTTTTCAAAATCTCAATTAACTTAATTATAGTTGAGTAGATAGCAAAGGTTAAAAGTTAGCTGATTTTTGTATTTGATTTTTTTCTAATTTTGTTTTAAATTTAAATTTCATTTCTTAACTATTCTCGTTTTTTAATTACCTTTAGATAACAAAGCCCTGAGAACTGGTTTTGTTATCTCCAAATACAAAATCAGTTTGGTAAGAACCAACATTATATTTTCCATCATTTTTTTTTAAGTCTCATGGCATTGAATTATTTTTTTGTTTCATTGACGCCCAGCTATGTATTTTTTGTTTCAGACCTGGTCGACAAGAAAGACTCCGACATGTACAGGGTGTTCGTCCGTATGGTGGTCTACAAGTTATGATGTGGGCTGGAATAATTTTTCATCTCGAACTGTTCCCTTTTTTGCTGAAGGCACTTTGAATCAGTTTCAATATATTGACCGTATCTTAGAACCTGTTGTCCATCCATTTGCCACAGCTGCAGGCTCTTATTTGGTTTACATGCAGGACAATGCAAGGCCACATACTGCAGCAACAGTAAGAGATTGGTTTGATACTGGGAAAATTACTCTTCTACCGTGACCAGCACAGTCTCCATACCTCAATCCCATCGAGCATGTATGGGATATACTCCAGAGACGGATCGCTCCTCGTCAAGGTCTCCAAGATCTTCTTACACAAGAATGGGCATTATTAACATAAAACAAAATTGATAATTTAATTTTAAGTATGCCAAGACGGTGTCAAGCTGTAATTAATGCTTTTGTAGAAAATACAGATTATTAAAAGCATTTTTTGTTTAGATTTTTATGT
The DNA here is from genome assembly GCA_949126875.1 of Lochmaea capreae. NCBI lineage: Eukaryota > Metazoa > Arthropoda > Insecta > Coleoptera > Chrysomelidae > Lochmaea > Lochmaea capreae. The sequence continues at coordinate 16,049,336 of OX421407.1, read as the reverse complement.
TTTACATTCATGGATGTGTTAAGAATTTCAATTAAATTAGTGCACCATTTAACTTTTGTTAAAATATTTCATCAAAGAGAAAATTAATTTCACTGAAATTAAGATACATTCATTACTGACTAATCAGTCATCATAACGATATGTCACTTTTAAAAATCCGATTAAAATTCATGTATATACGAGGAAAAAGCTGTATGTTCCCTAGACATTTTTGATTTTAGTTTCGGTTGAAATAGATACAGCTTTCAAATGTGATAATGGAAAGGTAATGTTAACATATTTTCAAACAAAAATTAATTTCTTCCAAATGCCTATTCCTACAAGTCTTCATATAAATTCAACACTTTATAGGATTTTATGCTGGTACTTATGGTTCTAGTTTATTTGAATAATATTACTATACATATAAAAATTAACAACAAAAGAGTTATTTTCCTAACAGTGATACCCTCCCGCACGCGACTGCAGTTGACCCCAACGATGCGAAGCGTAGTTCGGCCAAGCGGTCAAGGGCGGGAAAGACACTTTACGCATGAGTTAGGAACATTATTTTTTCTACGACCGTATATACAAAAAAGTATACCAACCCATTTTCCAAAAATTATTTCATTTCAACATACATATACAAAACTTTAACCAAAAACTACGAATTATTATAAATATTAATATTAAAAACACAATTTGTTGCATTTTGTAAATTACTTAAAATTGCCGGTCCAGTAGAGATATTTGGTGTTAACTGGTAAGCAGATGACGTAGATGAGGATGGCATCGGTTACAGGTCGCATAAAGATGACGGCAACGGTTTTGAGTCATTTGTAGATGAAAGAATTTTATTTGATATTCTTTTCTTCTGATTCTCGGAGTCTTCCAAATAGCCCTCAGAGACAGTAGTAGGCCGAGGCACTTTCTGATAAGGTTAAAATTTGCATAATTTTACTTTCCCGCACTAGTGCCGGAAAGTGACACTTTCAAAACTAAAATGCGTGCGGGAAAATGGGTTAAAACGCACGGTCGCAGAAAAATTCATTTGTATTAACTTGTTACTATACTTATTTGTGGAATATTTTTCACACACTGAAAAATAAGTAACTGACAGCTTCAGTTCAAAGAATTTCCCAACTACAAGATTGTTCCTCCTTTAAATTCTTTTGGACCTGTCGCTTTCAATCCTTTTGGAACATCTCTATAAATAATTTAATTTTTTGAACATAAAATATCGTCGTTACGGCAAAAAGAAATAAGCCAATCTGAGTTTGTAAAATGTATGTCTCACAAATTTCTACCAAATACACTATAAATTGCATGTATAAAATGTAAATATAATGTTGCATACATATAATGACTTTTCTTTTGCATTGGTATTCTTAGAAAGTAAGCAGGTAGGTGCTTAATCGCCTTATCACATGGAAGCGAATTAGCATACGGTCATCGGAGCGAATTAGTACAGGATTAACAGGTATTTCTGACCACGGGAGCGAAATAGTGTGCACCGTTAAAAATTATTCTTGTTTCTTTATCGAATTTAATTTTCAAATATTTATAAAACAATTTGATTAAACACTACATAATTTCAAATATATAAATGATTTATTCTTTTTGCTTTAAAGAATTGACTTATGCTTGAAATATTTAAATAATTATTCTTTTACTATCAAATGTACTGTTTTATAATGGTCTAAACTATGTTTCTTCGGTCTTCAAATATTCTTTATTACTACTATTTCCAAATAACATTAATAATGGTATTACGTCAATAACCAGAAGGTAAATAGTAAACTTGTTAGTTTGTATCTAATCTAATTAAATGAGATTTTGTCCATTTCCGCCAGCAGATGAAGAAAATGTTGTTTTTAATACATGCGGAAAGTGTCTTTTATACACTCAGCTTAGAGTGTTACGGACAACTGCTGTGACGTGCGGAAAATTATCACGTTCTGCACTAGTTGAAAAATAACTAAATTCTCTATCTTTCTTTGTTCAATTTGTTTCTTCACTTATTACTAGCTTCAATGAAAATATCACTTCTTCATATTTTCAACTTCTTGATGTTAAGCTTTCCTATTTGAAATAACAATCCAAATGAATGAATGTTTCAAATATTGGTTAACTCTATTATTTGAAACGCTATGGGTTTATTCTTATTGGAAAACGCTAAAGGTATCATTCGTTCGCTGCAACTAGTTTTCAATATCCAGGTCTGCTTCCGTGGAAAATCCGCGTTATAGATATTTCTCTAAAAATAAACTTTTGTAAGACGTGCAGAATATATGAATCTTTATATTATATATTCAAGAGAAAACTAAGGTGTCGAAAACTTTATGAATAACCAAAAAATTACCAAAAGCTACCTACTTCCTTATACATGCAGAAATTGAATCCAAACAAAAATGATTTTTGAAAAATTATGGAAATGCATTCTGCTTGGAATTCTGAATCGTACAAAAGTGTGGAGCAGCAACGTCAATACGTGAATATAAATGTAAAATCCAGTAGATATTTATGAAGAATTCCATAAACATACAAGGAAGAGATGAATATTATTTTTTATCCATTGAAACTTAGTCTGAACTTCACAAGGTTTAATAGACATCTTTCTTAACATCATTAGCTTCAAGGATGATTTTCAATTGACTATAAATATCATAAAACATAAACACAAATAAATTTGCAAACCACGACATAAAAATTGGAAAATCTTATAAACCTTAGCGGCTATCCATAAATTACGTCACACTTTAAGGGAGAGGTAGGAAGTCAACGAAACGTGACATTGTGTGACAAGGGTCAAAACTTTTGTAATAAATAACAAAGGTGAATATATAGGGAACATCACCCTAACAAATTGTATTTAATATGTAACACAAACTTCATTAAATACATAAAAGTTCTAATTTCTAATATAACAAACATAAATTGCAAAATAAAAAGACAGCAAAGCAGTTTCACAATGTTACAAAAGTAACACAGGAAACTTGGCGTCGAAAGAATTTTTCCGCTGAGTCAAAAGAACCAAAAGCCGAGGACAAAGTACCTACTGCTGAAGTCACTTGGTCGAAAGGTAATTACAGCCAATCAAAAAGCACCAGGTTTCAGAAGGGAAAAAGGCTGACTCGGCAAAGTGCAAGAAGCCGGCAGAGGAACGAAAGACCTCAGGCAGTTGGCAAAGAATCACAGTTGCCTAATTGAGCGAGTAGCGGTTACGGGAAATTCGAAGTTGTATTTAAATTTGCAATTAAAAGTCGTGTTTGAGTTTTGAAAAAAAGTTTTTTTTCTAAACTTGATCTAATTTTTCAATAAAGCGCCTACTGCAAGCGCTTCGAGTGTTTTCTTCGATATCGGCGGTAGTGAACGGCTAAATACGATTCGCTAGAGGCAAAAAGGTTGTGTGTACACGAGTGTTGGAGCCAACGAGCCCCGCAAAGGTAAAACAGCCTGCCTCCCTGGGATAGCATCCAGTCTACAGATTGGTCAGTCAATATACATTTTGTACTAACTGTGTACCCTATATTTTTGTAGTTTGGTTAGCCTGATTATTTTATTGCCACCTCGCACCTATGTTTATATATTTTTTTTGTTAAATAATTTGTTTTATAGGATTTAGTTTTTATGTTAATTTTTATCTCAAGTGAGAGAACCCCACCGAAAAACTTTCAGATTAACCAATTTTATTTTTAACCGCATAAAATACTAATTTCCTTTACTTATCATATAACGAGTTTACTCCTAGTCCAATAGTTGATTTAATTAATTGTAGACGTATTTTTTTATATATATATATTTGAGTTTTTTTCTTATTGTCATTCATTGCATTCATTTTTTATTTCTTCTTTTTTTTGTTAATAATAAACCCGTAAACATTCATAATGACGTTTAATTTCCCAACCAGGGGAGCCTGATCGTATGAAAGAGGGGGTGAATGACCCGAGGTCGTACACGGGATTTGCATGGGTAACATATGAAAATTCATAATATACTGGTGAAATAATATAAGTAATTGTTCCTCATCCTAACCTAATTACAGACGTAACCATATACAAGACCTCTCATTATCGACAACAGCTAATAGCAGCGGAGGCCGAATCCAACCTTTCGGACATTTTCTTTGCGTTATTTTCAGGGACACAAGACGTAGGTTTTGATTATAGGTTCTGGATTTTACATTCGGCGCCAAGGTGTCCTCTGGATTAGCGATAATACAGGGAGTCCAGGATCTCAACGTTCGCCCGTATTATTAGTGGTGATAGGTTCTGTCAGTACTACATTGGTGACAGAAGAAGGACGCTCGTATTAATGCCTGGCCACACCAGCATCTATCCGTCCGACCTCGGACGTCCACGGAGCGCTCCGATTCACACCGAAAGCATCCATCCAGTGGACGGATGTTTTCATGAATCTCTTCATCAACGAATATTTTGTTCACTTGTGTCAGTAGGAGTGCAGTCAGTGCATAAATAACTTAAAACTATAAACCTAAACTAAACGTAAATGGAATAAACAAAATAAACTTGGTACAAAACTGGTATACTTGTGAAAACAATACGAGAAGAGTATTCTACACGAATATGTTTTCAGAGAAACCATGTGGACTAAGGTAGTTTTGTCTGATACCGAGTGGAGCGCGTGTGACCGGGCCCAGAAATCATGTGCAGGAGAAACGTCCATGCGGATGCGAAGGAAAAATCGCTCCCCCAGCGATTCCAAAACATCCATCCATTCGACGTTTTAAACGTCCAGCGGACGGACGGATGTCGGTCTGCGTTGCGCTATTTGCCAAACTGGCAAGCGATCTTTTTTGAACATCCGAAGGATGGATGGATGTTTGGTGTGGCTTGGCATTTACAGTTTGGTGGGATCACATGTTAAAATTTTAAATATTAAAATGCACAATTTATATACAAAAATACTGAAAACATCACTTACTCAACTTATATATAAGGTTTAGGTAGATTTAAGTAGTCGGTGAGGTGAGTTCCCGAGCAACAGTTGTTTGTGTGACATTTGACAAGTGCCACGGCTCGCAACAGCGAGTCACTCGTCAATACGTCTCTATTGTTTTATTTCAATTATTTCTAATTACAAAATACAGAAATATGTTATACCAAGGGTGCGGAGGTTTCAAAAATGTGACCAGCTGTGACAAGTATGGAGGAGGGGATGCTGAGAAATTATAAAATTTGTGGATGGCCCCTAATACAAAATTACAAATATTACAAAATTTGTAATTATTGCTTTTTGTTTTGCTTTATAAGTTTTGTTAAGGACCATCTTAGATAGTTGTTCATGTTCACGTTTTTCATTTTTGTATAGTGAGGTATACAAGTGTATTTGGTTTATTTAATTCATACAGGGTGGTCCGTAAGTAATGGTCCAAAGTGGAATAGAACATTCTTGTCCTAAAAATATTATAATCTGACGGAACTTGCACTAATAAAATATTGATAATAGAAAAGATACAGGATGGTAAAGTTAAAATTTCAAAGATATTTTTTCTCAATAAATTGAAAGATTTTGGATATACAAACGTGAAAGTTTAAAGATTGGGGTTTCAGGGACTGAGAAATCATAATATTATATTCGTTTCGATGTATTTTCTAGAGGGCGCCAATTGAGCTATGTTGTTGGTGTATGTATCATGGGGTGACATTCAGCGAGATATAAAAGATCTATTATGCCCCCTTAATTCTACTAAGTTCCTGAGAAATTTTAGGATATCTGCAGGCTTCAACTCAGGTAAATGTCCCTCTTCTATCCAATAATCTCCTAGGTGCTGTGCCCTAGGATTCTGAATTGCTGTGCAATTCGCAGTATGTGAAAGGAGGTTTCTTCTTCCATGCCACAGAATCTACATTCTTCTTCCTCCACTATTTTGAGCTTTTTCAGATGCCCGTTCAGACGGCAATGTCCTGTTAGGATCCCTGTTAAAACTGTTAGTGCAGTTTTAATTTGACTTATGCATTCATTTGATCCCAGTGGGTTGTAGTCACCCATCAGAATCTTTGATTGTCTAAGCTCCACCAGATCGTTCCAACCGTCAGATTTTCTCTTTTCTTCGACTTTGCCTATTTCTTCCAATATTACATTGGGGCTGATACCGCAAAAGGGTTCCAGCCCCCAAAAGGGTCTTTCAGTCCCCCTCTTCGCTAGTCCATCTGCTATTTTATTTCCTTCTATTCCAGTGTGTCCTGGAATCCACAGTGAAGTTACTATATTGTTCTCGCCTAGTTCATTGAGTATGCCCAGGCATTCCCACACTATTTTGGAACTGATTACACAAAAGCTCAGTGCTTTAATGGCTGCTTGATTATCCGACATTATAATAATCTTTTGCTTTTTATATCCTTTGTCAATATTGAACTGTTTGATTCCTAGCCCGTATACTCCTATCCCAGTTCCTTCTATTTCTTTTGCTGTATACCACTGAATGGTAAAGGTATATTTGGATCCCATTCCTTCTTGTTGCTCAACTGAACGATTAACTTTTTTTATCATTAACGCTATCTCGCTTTTTATGAAAAAATATTAAAATCACATCATTTTTGTATACCTATCATTAGACTCAAAGCTAAAATTTAAAAACTTTCAATTTACTGAGAAAAAAACATTTTCTACTTTTAAACTTTGCCACTTTGCCAATTTTTTTTATTATTAATATTTTATTCAATCAGATCGTAATATTTTGAGGCCAAGAATGTTCCATTTCACTTTGGACTATTACACGGACCACTCTGTATATATTTGTTATTAACTAATCGTTAAAAGGTACATTTTTGACGAATTACAAATATTTTCTTTATGTAATGTAGTCAAAGCTATTCTAATCAATGATTCTAGTTAATTTAGATTAAAACGTACATAGCAAAACAACATCGTTCTTTTAAAAAGTTTTCCAATAACGTACGTTTTTTTCAGCCTCCGAACCAAACACTCAATCTATAAGTCAGTAAGCTATGAAGATAGTAAATCGCTCGAGCCATGTAAATACCGGGCACGTGTTTTACTGCGACCGTTTTTCAGCATGACTTTATAAGCGCGACATGAAAGCGCCGATGACAAATGAACCTACTATTTAGTGTTTATGCACGGTGACATGGATATATTTTTGCACAACAAAATAATAATAGACATGATGAGAGTCGCTAAGAATAACTGACATAATTGTGATTATATACCTTCATCCGTTTCTAACCAATCAAATGCTATTTTGCGACCAATCAGAAGCACATTATACTGGATATTTTTTGAGTATACCCAGGCCCACAGCCAATTTTTAATGTTGTCACATTAACGTCACATTTATAAAACTCTAAATTATTATGTAGCTACATAAATTATTTTGAAAATCTTCCATTTTGTTGTGTTTTCGTCTTTTTCGGTATATAATCTGACTATATATCACTCGAGGTATTATATATTTTGTTTTGAATATTTTTTGACATTTTTTCACAAAATTTCTGTAAAAATAGCCCTCGACAAAAATTCTTTTTAAAAAATATCCCTCTAGCTTCGCTGTCGGGATCTATTCTTTTCAAAAAATATCCCTCTAGCTTCGCTGTCGGAATCTTTTTAAAAAATTCTTGTCTCGCGCAATTTTTACAGAAATTTTACACAAATATGTCGAAAAGAATTCGAAAAATATTCACTTCTTGTGATATAACTATTTATATTTATTTCGGTTAAAGTATAAATACAAAATATGACAATTAAAAAATTCAAGTTTACCACATGTACTATCGTCCATTCTTGATAGAAAATACGAAAATAACCTGTGTCAATTTCTTAAGTCAACAAAGTTGTATAATGTTTTGTAATTAATGCATCTATCTAATGTAAATTGAATGGTTCCTGTCGCTAATAACCCTCAGCGGTTGATGCGACAATAAATTGGAAACAAAACATTCGCCATCTTAGCTAAAACACCGATCACAAAACGTGTGACGTCAACCTTTTGTATATCGTTCGAACTTTTATCGTATTTTCTTCAAATAATTCAAACTAGTAATCAAAATAAATTTTTAATTTACAAACTGTGAAATATTTTTGAAGTATTTACAGATATGTGATGTCATAGAGACGCCATTACTATTCTAACGTTTTGGTGCGAAATTTGAACTTTATTGTATAGGATAGGTTCATTAATGCACTGATGCTAAGACAACTTAGTGAATAAGTCGTGACACATTATTACACGGAAAGTTTAACGAGTTTAACTACATTTTTCGAACAAGATTTTAAAACATTGTATACGATGAAACTGTCCGATTTCAGAGAAAAACCAATATCCACTGGAAATTGTCAACTCGAGTCTAAAACTAAAAGAAAGCTTAACTGGTAGCTTCTATTCTGAAAAGAAGTTTTCTTTTCGGAAAATAAAGGAAACTTGTCACAGAGAATAAGTAGTCAGACTTTATTCTTGAATCAGAGATGGATTTCAAAATGAAGTAAACAAAATCCTGGGCGCTTTTGAACATGCAGAAAAGACCTTGGTAAAATTGAAGGATTACAATCTATAGTTAGTTAACACTAGGGTTTGGTATCAACTTTAATTGTCATATTTCACAGAGTAGTTTGGTGGTAATATGAACATATTTCCAGCGTTTAAGGGTAAAAACATAGTGCAGCGATTAGTACTGGAACTTTGTAAGGTACAAGATAATTTTTCATATCGAAGGACAGAGAATAAAACCAGCAACAACCCTAAAATATTTGGGCATTTATGTGGACCATCAAGGTCACTTCGGACCATACATATAAAATGCCTGCAACAGAGCAGACAAGAGATACGGAAAACTAAGCAGGTTAATGTCAAATATAGGAGGCACTAATAGCTCGAGAAGGGCAATGCTCTATGTAGTGGTTTAATCCATCCTGCTTTATGAAGCTCCAGTGTGGTATGAGGGAATGCATATTGCAAGGTATAGAGACGTGATCATCAGATCCCAAAAAAGAGCTCTATTGAGAGTAGTCAGTGCATACCGCACTGTCTCAGCTGAAGCGGTCCAAGGAATTACCGGCGTGCCACCAATCTACCTTCTAGCAAGGTAACGTAAAGTCCTACATTAAATTGGAACAACCACAGACCAGCAGAAAAAAGAGCAGAGAGAAAGAATCATAGAAAAGTGGCAGTAGGTATGGGAGAGTAACACCACAAAAGCACAATGGACAAAAGTGCTGATCCCGTCTCTCAAAGAATCGGTGAATTGCAAGCACAGGCAGTTAAATTACTGGTTTTCCCAATTTTTAACAGGACACGGGTCCTTTAACTCATATTTACACATAATAGTGAGAAGAGACAGAAATGATTGCAGCGAATGTAACAGGTAGGACAATGCAAGACACTCAGTTTTTGAATGTAGTAGATTTCACCAAAAGAGAGTACAGTTGGAAATTTGGTTCCACTACACGTGCGTAAATGCATTTTAACCCCACCCCAAAAAATCTGGGACTCTGCACACTAGAATTCTAGTATCGACTCAATTCACACGTCTTTTATCGACGATATTTCATAGTATTAGGTCAGAAATCAAAAAGGACTTGTCGAGAGTGAGACTTTCGATAGTAGTAATAATACTGTAGAAAAAGGATTGGAATAATAGTAGTAATAATAATATATATAATATAGGGTGCAAAGTCCCAGCCCAGGTTCGAGATTAGCGACGAGTGTCTCGTTGTAGCATAGAGACAAAGCCAGCGACGAGGCTGGATTAAAACTTTTATCGCGACCAGTTCCAATAATAAATCTTTAGTTTGGACGGCAGTGATATAGGTGGCACAGCAATGAGAGTAATGCCATAATTACAAAACCTTTCAGAATAGTAGAGTTTGTTTAACCATCCTTTGCCGTTACGTCATAATCGGTGACGTATTCTGCTGTTTTACGTTTGTCTTATATTAGTTGAATGTTATTTTACACTTAACCTCAAAATTATAATCAATGACATATGTTAAGGTGTGTTTGTATGAATAAATTAGTAATGATTTATGCGTTGCGCACTTTTTTACATAATTTAGTTTTTTTTTTTTTTATTTTAGCTTAACGTGCCTCGACAGCGCTGGTCATAAATACAGATATTTACACAATTATTACCAATATTTAAATTAGATTTTACAGTATATATTAGTAGCTTTCAGGAACTGTAAGACTTTCTTGATTTCGGTCGGGCAGTGGAGCATTTCCTTGAGGTTGGGCCTAAGATCAAGTTGTTTATATAAAGCAGAAAATTGTTTGCAGTCCGTCAGTATGTGCTTAACGGTCACAATATCGTTACAGCTAGGGCAAACGGGACGATTTCCTGAAGACATCAGATATCCGTGTGAGAGTTTGGTATGACTGATTCGGATTCTTCTGATTGTAGTAGCCTCTCTCCGGGTTAAGAAGTTCAGAGAGAGAGGAGAAGTGGATGGATGGATATCATGAAGTGCTGTCGTGCTATTGCGCCACAGATGTTGCCAAGAATCTTGTGTGACGTTTTTGAAGTGGATCTTCAGGTCGGTTGCGAGTTGGACAATGTGTGTTGGGTCGTTGTTAGTGGTAGCATCTTTCGCGTGGCGGTCCACAGTTTCGTTACCATCAATGCCGATGTGAGATGGAAGCCAGATGAGAGAGACTGTTATATTTTGAACAACGAGAGTTTGATAGATGTCGTGTATATTCTGGACAATTCGGTGGTCAGTGAAGATTGACTTGATTGACTGAATGGAGGAAAGGGAGTCAGTGCATATTGCAATATTTCTGTGTGGTAGGTGGATGCTTTTGAAAGCTTGAAAAATGCTTTGTAGCTCGCCTGTGTGAACGCTACACACTATAGGTAGGGTGAAGGAGCTTATGAGTTCATGTTTCGTGGAAACTGCACAACCAACACCGGAGTCAGTTTTGGAAGCGTCTGTGTAGAGTATTAAATCATACGGTTTTTTTTGTAGTAATTCTAGGAATGCTTTCTTTATAAGTGCAGTGGGAGATTCATGCTTATTATAAATGGAAAGTGAGGTATTAGTTTTGTTTTAACTTGAAATCCCCGTTTTTTTTTAACTGATTTGTTTAATATTATTGGCTTGAGGATGTTTAACGCCCCTGAGCATGATTTTTTAGTGAATTTAAATAATTACGGACCTATAATATATATAAAAAATGTATTAAACGATTATATTTTTGGGGTGAACCCAAAGGTTGTGTAAAATTAGAAAGAATATCTATTATGCTCATATTTTTGTATAGTAATTATTGTCTGTGTCATTGTGAGAAACAATTTCGTAAGTATTCCTGAGAAATGCAAAAAACACATGTATGGGAGAAAACAGGCAATAGATAAATTTCTTTCTGAAAAAAACTCCCAATAAAAACAGGAAAAAGGAACGAATATAGGTAGATACTTACATTGTAGACTGCATTTAACGGTAAAAGCGGCATTCCAATAAAACATTAATTGAAAAAGGCGAAAATGACCAAAAATACTGAACAAATCAAAATATGACAACTTAACTGTCAAAAGTAACAAATAAAATTTACGTCGACATTAGTTAAGACATACGTTAATGACGTCAAAATTCCGTCTCATCCATTTCATGAATGTGAGATAAAGCTGGACAATGTATGACGTAACGGCAAAGGACGGTTAAACAAACTCTATACGACTATGTGATTTTAGTCTCGTCGATAATAGCTACACTGTGTTTACCCTACGTCGGTAGATCAGAACTTAACGTCGATAATCGCTACACTAATTTTTAAATTTCCTGCAATTTTTCAATTCGTTACCAAAATATTGTTACCTAATTATAATGAAAAACTGCTAGGATATCCCAGGGTAGGATACATTACTTAATTAAGACGAATTTCTACAACACTCGTCGAATGAAAACCAGGTTTAACAGGCCGCTATAGTGTCGAGAGCATAGATAACATACATGTCGAGAGGAGTAAGCTAGTAAGCATGTAGTGATTAGAAGCCGTAGTAAGCGTAAAAGTAAAAACTGGAGTAAGAATAAACGAAGAAGAACAAAGAGTAAGTGCTGGAGTATAATTCTTGAACAAAAAGAAATATTGAAATTACAATCATTAGTAGGATACACAATAAGCAGAACTTAACATGTGGGGTGTCATTGTATGAAACAATACACATTTGGAAACACCATGTTGATATGATAACGTATACTTCATTCCAAGATATTTCGTTTAAACTTAACACCGACATGATGGATTCAAAAGAAAAACCCGCAGTATGAAGTCGTAAATCCGATAACAATATCGTATCGTACTTTCTTCCAAGAGATAATGCCTTGTATGTATGTATGTATGTATTTTGGGGTAACATTCACTGAGACCTTAAAGATCTATTGTGCCCCCTTTCTTCTACTTAGTTTCTGAGGAGAGTCTCAGATACTAGTAGCTCCTTTAGTCCTATTTCCCGGAGGAATTTTAGGATATCTGCAGGCCTCAACTTAGGTAACTGTCCCTCTTCTATCCAGTAGTCTCCCAGATACTGTGCCCTAGGATTCTGAAATACTGTGCAGTTCGCAAGTATGTGGATGGAGGTTTCTTCTCCCATTCCACAAAATCTACAATCTTCTTCCTCCACTATTTTGAGCTTTTTAAGGTGTCCATTCAGGCGACAATGTCCCGTTAGGATTCCTGTTAATAGTAGTTAATAGTTAATGTTAATAGTGCAGTTTTGCTTTGACTTATGCATTCATTTGATCTCAACAGGTTGTAGTCACCCAGAAGAATCTTTGATTGCCTAAGCCCTACTAGATCTTTCCAATTGTCAGATCTTCTCTTTTCTTCGGCTTTACCTATTTCTTTCAATATTACATTGGAGCTGATTCCGCAAAAAGGTTCCGGCCCCCAAAAGGGTATTTCACTCCCCCTCTTTGCTAGTTTATCTGCTATTTCGTTTCCTTCTATTCCAGTGTGTCCTGGAATCCGCAGTAAGGTGACTATGTTGTTCTCGCCTAGTTCATTAAGTTTGCCTAGGCATTCCCACACCATTTTGGAACTGATTACACAGGAACTCAGCGCTTTAATGGCTGCTTGACTATCAGACATTATGATAATCCTTTGCCTTCTATATCCTTTGTCAATATTGAACTGGGCACACTTTCTTATTGCGTGAATTTCCGCTTGAAAGATACTTGGGGTTTTTCCCAAGCTTTCAGAGTGTTTGGTTCCTGGCCCGTACACTCCTATCCCAGTTCCTTCTATTGCTTTTGAGCCGTCTGAGTACCATTGAATGGCATTCTTTCCAAGTCTGGTAATGGTATTTGGATCCCATTCCTTCTTGTTGCTTAATTCCGTAACGAATTTATTTGAAAAGTTATACTTTTTCATCATACCATCTTGTGGCATGTCCCAGGTTGTCTGATTTCTAAGAAGTGAAGAGGTGGTTTTCTTTTTAATGATTCCCTCTCTACTTAGTCTGTATCTTGTTCTTTCTGCAACACTCTCCACCACCATATGTAATGGTGTGAGATTGAGAATCACTTCCATTGCTGCCGTTGGGCATGTACTCATTCCTCCTGTTATACAGGCTAGTCTTTGAATTTTAGAGAGGTTTTCTCTCGTCGTCAAGAGGCTAGTTCTACTACTCCACGCAATGGCTCCATAAGTGATAATTGGTCTCACTATGGCAGTGTACATCCAGCTCAGGATTTTTGGGTTACAACCCCAGTTTCTCCCTGCCAGATTCCTGCACACCATTAGAGCCATTTTTGCTTTGTATGTAATCTCCTTCTCGTGTTTGTTCCACAGGAGTTTGCTGTCTAGAGTCAAACCTAGATACTTGACTTCTTGTCTCCATTCAACGTCGTTCCCATCAAGTTTAATGGTTTTGAGGTTGAGTTTTCTTTTCTTAGTGAAGGCTATCAAGATGGTTTTGGTGGGGGAGATAATGCCTTATAGTATGGTTATTTTACAACTGAAATGTTAGGCCAGTAGAATAATATTTACTTTTACTGATTATTTAAATTTTACCGACTACGGTTACGGTTTACTGTACAGTGACGGATTTATAAACTTTTTTAATATTAAATCCTTGAGATCAGATACAGAGTCAACGAAATATTGTGAAATATACTTAATATTGTAGTTTAATTATTGTTTTACGTGACTATATTGTATTATTCATTGGGTACTTACTATTATTTTCAACAGTTCTTTATCATTGTATTCATTACAGAAATCGATATATCCACTTCCCAGAAACGATCGTCTTTATGATTATTACGGAAAATCACGGCAGTGTTGATTAACTGGAGAAGCGATAAACATCAGCACCCTTTATTTCTTGTTGTCTAAGAACCAATAAAACTTAACTAAGCTGTTATGTGGATCAATCATGGTTTATGATAGACCAGTGTTTATATCTCCAAAATTTCGATTATACCTTACCACAGTTAGGAATCTACTAATAAATCAAAATCAATACGGTGAATAGACACAAATCAAGTAATTAACCATCAAAAAATAATATACAATATCAATAATTATTTTCTCGACGACTATATAATAATGCGCAAATTCACCGGCACACAAAAAAAAAGTGGAATGTACTTTAGACCGGCCTACCTACCGACATGTTTTTCGACCCGCTGAATCTGTATTTCAAGTCCATTTGGCCCGGCCACTCTCCAAATGCAAAAAAACCTCAAAAAAAGGCCAAAAATTGCAAAAAACTGCAGTCACAGCAATGAAAAAATTTTTGTGGACCCTGATCACGTATGATTTTTGTATATTTCAAATAACTGAATCTAAATCTAAAAGTTAATTATCCCGGTGAGCTATCCAAATTTGAAAAAAAAAACGGAAAACCCAAATGGCAATAAATCATGAAAAATTGAAGTTTTTGAAATTTTTTTGTGCTCAGATTTAGTATGATTTTCATGTATTTTGTTCCGCTAAATTTGAATCTGAAGTTTTCTTGCCCTGTTAACGTTTTAAAATAAAAAAAAATCTCAAAAAACCAAAAAATTATTTTTACATATTTAGCTGATTAATGATATAAATTCTTCACACCAGTGAAGAATGAAATAGAATTCACTCTCGTTGGCCCATCACATTCTATGATTATAAGAAATCACGCTAAAATGAATAAATCAAATCGTCTCTTTTAAAACGTCAAATACCTAACTAGGTAAATCGCTCCTGACAGCGCGTCGTTTGAAATATTTTTAAAAAAATAACTGAAGTATACTCCGTTGGACGATTTTCGCAGAAAAAATTCTACGGTCTTGAGGATGTTCGGGGGGGTTGTGTTGTGGTTCGGCTTATAATCCATTAGTATCATTCAGTGTCGGGTGTGAATTTTGTTTTAAAGAAATATTTAATATAATATCTATTTCTTGGTTGAGTGAGTTTAGTGAATTGTTATAGATATTTATAGGAAAGTGAAGGTGATCTAGTGTAGAAAGGAATCATTAATATAATACCTTTTTGATGGTGTAGTGGTTAGGTCGCGTCAGTGAATTTATATTAATATAATATTCATTTGTTCGTAGACGTTGGGGTGAGTTTTATAATATACTTAATTAATTAGAATGGCATTTTGGAGACCATTTGAAACAACAGTCCAAGATGATGCGCGGGATTATTGAATTGTGGATTTAAATATAAGAAGTTAGATAATCGAATGGTAATAATGGAATCTCGGCGTATCGCTGAGATTAGACAGGAGTATTTGGATACAAAAAACTGTTCTCTAGATACTGCGTGTTCTAAAGGAAAACGCGTTATTATTGTATTACAAATTTTATGAATTTTGTATGCAGGTTAATTTTTGTCATTCAAATTGATATAGTAGATTAACATTATTTCACAATATTCGAATTTATAAAAAATTTATATGCACGCCATTGGGCGGCTTTTTCCTTCAAAAGAATTAAAAATATGGGTCATCACATTAACTTTGGAAGAACTTTACCTACATATATTTATATTATCTCCATTATTATTATTCCTAATAATGTGATAATTGCATTTAAAAATGTAAATGTTTCTATCAACAATATGAGTTACCTATATCTACGTTCTTTACATTTTAATAAATAAATGTAGTCGATAGCTCAGTGGTAGAGATAGTTGACTCTTACGCGGTTGATCGAGGTTAGATTCCCAATGGAAGACACTTTCTTTAATGCATAGTCGTGAAGAAAGTATAGTCTTTTACTAGAATGGCTATTGTTTACTTGGGTAATTCCAAAATTCACTCCCTGCGCTCGCTCTTTTTGGAAACTTCATCATCCGCGTGAATAAAAGCCATCATTCTACACTCGTTGAAGAATATACTATTCAAGAACAGACGCAATGATGATTAATAATGCAAATCTTGAAATCTGGAAAAAACTTTGACACCGATTTTTGCTAAGATTGTAGTAGCTTTGAAGGTCGTCTTTTATATTTTGCATATAGCGTTACGAAAAACCAGTAGATAACTGTCAAGCACTCTTGTTTATCAAAGTATACTCAACGAAAAAAAATTGATCTTTGCATCCTTTCTGGAAGCAGTTATTCCACTCGCTTCTTGGTACATTCAAAATAGAGTTTTTGAAGGCATCTTCTGGGTTTTGGAACCTTCGACAACGCAGTGCATTTTTAATTTTTGGAAAGTCAAAAAGTTTTCTTGCTTTAAAAACTCAACTGTTTTTCGAGCGGTGTAAGAAATTGCATTGTCTTGGTAGAGGATCATTCGTCGTCGGGGGTAGGTTTTTCGAAACTCAGCAATTTCTTCCGGCAACCAAATTGATATGTACCAATCGGTATTGATCTTTGATCTTGCAGAGAAATTGTTGCTACGTGACCAGCTTTTAAGACAAGTGTCGTCGGTTTTGGTTTATCTTGAAACAGCCAACTGACGATTATTTTCGGGTCTATAATATAAGAGTATATCCAGGATGCATGACCACTGACAATACTGAAAATATTTTTCGAGTTTCCTACGTTAAACCGCTTTAGAGTTTTTTGACACGAATTGACTCTAATCGCTTTCTGTTATTTCGTCAACAGATACGTGGTCTTTGAAATGCTCCAATTTCGCGATATGTGACATGTCGATCTTATTGAATCAATAAAAAACGAGAAATTGTCTACTGATGTCGTGGTTCATTGCCGAGAACAGAAATCAACTGGTCAAGCCATTCTTCTTCGTAAAATTTTTGGAATTAACTTAACTAAACATGATAGTTAATTTTGACATTCGATATTTGTTGACCAGCGCGGCGCCAAACATGTTGTAATATGCAACAGTTGAAAGACAATCTTTGTATGAGGGAAGTTGAAGTGATCCAATTTTTTTAATCAATTCATTAATCATTCCTCCCAAAATTGTGAACGTTACACCCAGAAAATGAACAATCTGCAACAAATCATTATAAAATCTTGTAAAACACATTTCTCTCGTTCTTTTTCTGCATATCACAACTTGTTTAACTAGTAGTGATAAATCTTTGTTAGAGTTCCATTTATTTGATTTTTCAGTCGAAAGCACAATACTTTTATATATAATTCAAAGCTAGTATTTTTTTGTTGGTAACTACGACTAATGAAAATGTGCCCCACACATGTTGTTTACTGTTTAGACTCCAGATACTTGTTATATTGTCTTTAATTAATCTATTTATAGCTTCCGTATGAAAATATGTTTATTAATGTGTGACCTAATACTTTTAATTTCTTATGTTAAATCCGTCAGCTATTTTTAGATATCAAACAGGAAAAGTAGATGGAGGCGAGAATTTCCCATAATAATTTTTTTGGTTCTACTTCTAGAAAAGATACCTTCTGAATACGCAACACGGAGTAAGTTTGTTTATGGATAAATACGTGTCCAAGCCATCAAATTACATCTTGTATGTATGTATGTATGCTGGAGTGACATTCACTGAGACCTTAAAGATATATTCTCCTACTTAGTTTCTGAGGAAAGACTCAGAGACTGATAGCTCTTTTAGACCCATTTCCCGTAGGAATTTTTTGGATATCCACAGGCATTAGGTTAGATAAGTGTCTCTCTTGCATATTGTGCCCTATGATTCTGAATTTTTAAGCTATCCGCAAGTATGTGGATGGAGGTTTCTTTTTCCATTCTATACAATCTACATTCTCCTTGATCCACTATTTTGAGCTTTTTCATGTGTCCATTCAGGCAACGGTTCCCCTACAGGACATCTGTTGATACTCTGGCCTAGGCATTCGTTTTCACATGGTTGTAGTCCACAACGAGTATCCTTGATAGTTTAAGCCTTACAAGATATTTCCAATGGTCAGATCTTCTTTACTTTTTTGCGTTGCCTATTTCTTCCAATATTACATTGGAGCTGATATCGCAAAAGGGTGTTTCAGATCATCTGTTTCATTTGCTATTCCATTTCCTTCTATTCCAATGTTTCCTGGAATCCACAGTAAGGTGACGATGTTGTTCTCGCCTATTTCATTGAGTATCCATCGTCAATCCCATACTATTTTAACACTAAGTTACATGCTTAAATGTAGTTAACGTCATGTTTGAAAAATAATCGTATAGACCTTGATTCTTAATCTCCTCAAATTTTTGGTCATGAGTTTATTTAAAATCCAGCCTTTTATTTCATAACAGGCAAAATGTAAGATAATAATTCTACTAAATATATTATTAAATACGCACCGTGATCTACAAACTACGAAAATGAAGCAATGATTATTATTACATTGTTTGATTATGGCTACACTTTGATTATCCGTTTTAGTAGCTTCACTTTAAGTATGAACAGACTTTACCATTTCTTATTATATGCGTAAGATCGCCAGGATCATCGTCCCTGGAGGACCAACTGCACAAGATAAATAGACCTGATAGCTCAAAAAATTAAAACAGGTACTCAAACGAAAGGATTACTTTAACGAAGAAAAAACTAGTAAACAAGAGAATAAAAAATTCAACAAATAATAACTGTCACAGAGATACACTAAATCCTTAAAAAATGGGACCCGTTAAAGGCAACTTCGTTTAGAAACATAATTTCACAATTTGATTTGAACTTACAATTTAATTCAATAATTGAAATAGGCAATCACACGAAGCAATTGAACTAACAATTAATTTTTTTTAATTAAAATAGAACGAACTTTTAACACTAGCCCTGTTTCTAAGTCTAAAACGTGGTTCGATCAGATATGTAGGGAATCTAAAAACAACTTAAAAAATGTAAAAATAAACTTAACCAAAGCTAACTATGACAAAAACTCTATTTCGAACTATAGATTAACTAAAAAACAACACAAAACACTTTTGAAAAATAAAAAATACGATTATGAAACAAACATTGAGAGTAAATAATCCTAGTGAATTTTGGAAACACATCAAATTTAAAAAAAATAATATAAATAATAGAACTGATATTGATATAAAATATTATATTATTAAACGAGCAATTTATGATAGCCATTATTCACGCAGGGTGACGTTTGCGTCCCGAGCCGTAGACGAGGGGATCAATTCACCCGAGTGAATAATGGCCTTAAATTGCGAGTAGAATACTATACTTTGCCCACGACCCTTGATTTCTTTATTAAATAAGGCGAGTGTAGAACGGAAATTAATAATTTGGTATTATTGACAATTCTAACGTAATAGTAGATTATACCACGAGTCAATAATGATAGCTATTATTCTCGAGGAATTTTTACGAACCGAGCCGCGTTAGCGGCGAGGGAGTAACATTCCGAGAAAATAATAGCCATTATTGCGAGTAGTATACTCTACTTTATTTACGACAAATTTATTCATTTTTATTTTAGATTTTCAATGAACAACTTTATTTGTCAATAACATTTAAATTAGTGACAGTACCATTAATAAACTGAATTGGTAGTAAATTATGATTAACTTTGGAAGAGTTTTCAACACGAATATTTGGAATTTCGGTTGCTGTAAAAGAAGAAGTTGCTTCATTACTATTAATCCCTCGCCATTATTCCGTAAGGGATTAATATATGGCATTATACTTCAAAAACCACAAGTATAATACTTATATTATATATTAGTCGTAAATAAAAATTAATAAATTTCAGGAATACGTCAAATGTGACATATAGAGATGGGCGATACTGTGCATAGTATCGATACACCGTACCGTTATAAATATAATATTATTGTTTTAAAAATATTAGTATTAAAAAATACCGTAATGAAAAGTATCGATACTAAAAATTTCGATATTTTATCGATACGATATATTTCAGAAACAAATTTCCCAAACAAAAATATACGCAGATTTAATAGTTTATTTCATATTGTACCCCCATCTCTAGTCACCTATGTACCGAAATTTTGTGAGTGTTGAGTTGAGAAGCGTGAATTATGAGTTCATAATTCATTCTAGTGAATTATGAACCATAATTCACTCTAGTAGATATATGGGTACCATATACCTTTTGTTAGGAAGTAAAATATTGACTTATTATTAAGTGGTCATGGACAAATAATGTTAAACTTCTACAAAAACTTCAATAAACCAGCAATAAGCACTACAACTACGTATATAGGTGTAACTCACCCTATTCTACATACACCCTTTACCAACTATTGATACTTTGCATAGAAAAATGAACATATCTCAAAAACTAATAACTTCAGGTATGGAAAATAATTGATAAAGTGGAAGTATTGTAATAGTACTCTAGGGGAACTTTATAAAATACAGGGTGACCCATTTAAAATTGCTGAGAAAATAATTTACTTTAGTTTTAACATCTGATAATCATCAAAAATATTTGGCTTCAACAGAGTATTATTCTTCTCCTCCTATCCAATTATACAGGGCGTTGTACTTGTTTCGATTTTGACGGAAAATTGTTTATAACTTTCAAAATACCCAGTATAACAAATTACAACCTTATATTTTTGTAATGGGGAAGTGAAGCAGATTTCAGTTCTGAAGTTAAATATAGGGTGTTTCATTTAAAAATAAATAACTTTGATCCCCATACAGTTATAGAACATCCTGCAACATTGTAACTAATTTTGAAATATGAAGCTGCCTACAATTTTTATACTCAACTTTTTTTGGTATCTTTCATAACAAGAAACCTACTGAGTTCTACGAGCCTTATTCGTTTAATGAAAATAAAACACATGGCGTATGTTATTTATTTTATTATTGGCATTAAAGTTACCAAATCTAATTTAGTTTGCTTCAACTAGATTACTGATGACAAGAACGAATAAGATCATTATTGACAAAAAGATAAGTTATACTTTTATTCTGTAACAAGCTTTACCATACTTATCAATCACCCTGTATATCGACAACAACTAACACAATATTTATAAAACTGTAGGCAGGATTTATAATATGTTATAGTTTATTAAAATATTTTAACAAAAATACATTTTATACCAGAAGTGAGCGTATACTTTGTTGTTTTATCGACTATATTTTTGCAAATTTGTATTCCACGTCAAAAGTTTATTTTAACGAACGACTACACTTTTCAGTTTGCATAGATATTCTGTAATTTTTGAATCTAAATTAAAAAACAAATTAATATTCTATTTACTTTTGTATAAAAAGCTCGATAAAAAGTATGCATCTCGACATTTTTTGTTACAGATAACGTACTACAAAAACATTTTATGTTAATCAAATATTTTGTCATGTGTTACGGAAATTTTACATTTTAAAATTCTGTTAGATACAATCTCTCAATTTCAAGTGAAAAGTTCATTCCTCTACGTACTGAATGTTAAATTTGATGAACTAATTAATTATGTTTGCAAAAACTGTTACCGCTCACAAAGTTTTAAGGCTTTCACTGATTTTAATTGCGTTCTCCAACTAAATAAAATTGTTTCAAAACTCGCTTCAACGTGAGACATTAGGACCAAATGTTTTTAAGAATTGAATTACTACTTACGAGGGGATACATAAAGTGGACAAGTTAATAAAGAGCAGGCCACTGGATTTTTGATATTTTCACGGCATTTTGTTGTCAATAATCTGTCCCAAATAATTAATACGCATTGGATTTCTGTAGTATTTTCGTATCCCAAATCCCAAATTTTTCTGATAGTCGAATTTTATACACATGGAAGGCACATTCGATTACTTCACAAAATTTTTACTCAACTATTTATTATACATAAATGGACTCTGTTTAGTTTACTGGAAACAAATCAGAAAAGACTTAGGCCCACTTTAACTAACAATTTCCCAAAGTTAGGTAATACCTAAATCGGATTTAGGAATTACTAAGTGTCATAATTTACTTTGCATGTAATGTAGACATGATTGGG
The DNA here is from genome assembly GCA_949126875.1 of Lochmaea capreae. Taxonomy (NCBI): domain Eukaryota; kingdom Metazoa; phylum Arthropoda; class Insecta; order Coleoptera; family Chrysomelidae; genus Lochmaea; species Lochmaea capreae. The sequence goes on along the minus strand of OX421407.1, from coordinate 16,027,077 downwards.
TGAAATTGTTCATATGATAAAAAATGAGGAAATTTGATTGGTTCTTGGAACTGTCAAAAAATTGTCAGTGCATGTAATGTAGACATGATTGGGTGAAATTGTTCATATGATAAAAAATGAGGAAATTTGATTGGTTCTTGGAACTGTCAAGAAATTTTCCTTGTAACGAATTCTTTTAAGAGTTATATCATTTGTTTCATTTTATTTTTACCTGCCACCCTATAACATAATTAATGAAGACATACATAGATAAAGGGCACATGTATAAATAAGTTAGTTTAGAGAAAAACAATGTCGAACTTATTTATCTGTTGTTACGTGTTACTCGCGAGTAAAAGACAATAAAGAAACCAACTTTTTGTACCATATACTTAGTTTATAATGAACCAGTTTCGACGATATAAAATAAAACTAAAAAAAAACATTTTTGTGCAATCGGACGCGAAACCAAACGTCACTTTGACATTTCTATAATACTACAAAGACAAGGAGTATTTTTTATTGAATACCAACAAATACATAAGTACTTATATTATTTAGGATGAATATTAACATTAATAGTACAGTTCGTATTATTACTTATATTTAGTAATAATATATTTATTTACAATTATCTAGTTTAATAATTTTAACGATTGCACGAAAAATAGTGTGTATGCCATGGCCGCGAAACTTTTTAACGACCTCAAGATTATCTTGCCTCGGCCGCAAGCGGCCTCGGCGGTAACTGTTCTTTCGGTACGCACGCGAAGTCAGTATTTCGCGTTCTCAGCACAGCCTGCGAAATTTAATTTCGCGGCCGTTACCCATAGCAACGGATGCGAAACCAAACGTCACTTCCAAATTTGACATTTCTAAAATACTACAAAGACAAGGATTATTTTTTATTGAATACCAACAAATGCATAAGTACTTATATTATTTAGGATGAATATTAACATTAATTGTACAATTTGTATTATTACTTATATTTACTCCTGAAGATGAAGCAAGAACTGTCAAAATATTTTGTATATATTGAAACATATCATTTCCATAGCACACGGTGACATTGTTAAATAAATTGAACTGCTGTTGATTTTAGAGCAATAATATGTTTATTTACAATTATCTAGTTTAATAATTTTAACGATTGCACGAAAAATAGTGTGTATGCCATGGCGATCTCAAGATTATATTGCCTCGGCCGCAAGCGGCCTCGGCGATAACTGTTCTTTCGGTACGTTAAAAAGGTATTTCGCGGCCTAAGCATAAAATAACTATTTACAAAAAAATGAAAAATGTACCTACATAGACTCTACATCCATTAATTCCTGTAGTTGGATACGGGCCTAACACATGGGCAGAAAAGTCACGGGCCTAACAAAGAAAACACGTTTTTTTTTGTTCAAAATCAGTTTTATTCATCAACGAAATTCCCATCAAGAACAACGCAATCATTCCAGCGCCGCTCTAATATTTCAATATCACATTTGTAGAACGATTTATCTTTTGCCTCAAAATAGACCTCAGAGTCAGTTTCATTCGAGCGAAATTTCTTACTAGCGACCTTTTTATAGGTCTGCGAATTGACAGCAGTCGCTGGGAACCAAGCCTGGCGAATACGGTGTACGTGGAAGCAATTCGAAGTTCAATTCATGTAGTTTTGATTGACTTGTGATACGGTGCGCTGTCTTGATGAAACAAATTTTTTTTCTTTGCCATTTGCGGACGTTTCTTTGAAATTTCGGCCTTTAAACGCTCCAATAACGCTATAGTTTATTTGAGAAAGGTATAGGGCAATAAAACCTCATTAGGTATGCAAAGGGAGCACATAGTGACCCAACGAATATTCAAGCCACTTTCATAATTTGGCATTGATTTCATTGTAAAATTCTTTCTTTTTATCGAGTGCAGGTAGTACCACCCGGGTTGGGGTCAATATATGGGTTTAACCTATTGTTATCCATTCACAAACACTGAAAATAATGAGCCAAAGGCGTGCCGATAGGATACTCGTAAAAAGGAAAGAATTTTATTTTAGGTACATTTATTTTTCATTGAACATTATACAAAAAATGCATTATACAGAAATTAAATTATGAAAAATCATAATATTCTTCGTCATCTGAGGAACTGTCATCTCCTCTTGACGTTATAATTAACGGATCGACGGTACGATCGATCAAGTAGTCAAGATCCCACATTTTCTCCTCTTCTTTAATGACATGCTGGACTGCTTTTCGCCAGTTCTCTGGTGTCACCTCCTTATTGGCTTTATGAAACAGTATCTTAACGTCTTTCATTTTGAATGTCGTGTTGTGTCTTGCCACAAATCCTTTCACTTGCGCCCATATAAGCAAAACGTATCTGTATAATCTACTACCTACGTAATCCCTACACAATATTTCGATATTGGCACTTCGGACCAGAAAACATACTTTTCCTAATTCTCTTACGCAATTAGATACTTGAAATTTCAATATTACAAACAATACTATTTCAAGACCCACGCCTATGGCCGACACCGAAATTGAACCGAACTGGACGGAATTCCCCAAGTTATTAATAATAATAATAATAATAATAATGTTATAAATACAGTAATTTTGTTTGAATACTTTTTACAAATATACAAATAAACCTTAGCAAACCACGAAGTAAAACAAGTTACTTGTATGTGGTATAACATATACATTACTCTATACCTTTCCGAAATAGACTATATATAATATTCACTGTTGAAGGCACTTCTACCACTCATGTCTTCAAATGACAATTATGTGTTAATTAAAACAACCATTCGAATGTCTGGATAAATATAATCTTAGTAAATATTTACGTTCAGCTGTTAAAATATTACCAGCCCTCGTACAACCACAAATTGAAGCAATTAAGATATTTATCATTCGAAATCCTTGGAGTTTGCATTAGGCCCGTAGTTTTTGTGGCTTCGTTAAAGGGGAAAACGATTCCATAAATTTCGTAAATTTCTTAAACATAAATTATTCTGAGATGTAATTTCATAGCGTCATATGCTCCTACAATTTTAAATATAATTTAAGACCTAGCCCGCATTGTTGTCGACAAAATTCGAACTGAATTGGTGTAAGACGAAACCGTTTTTGATTATGGCGGAAGACTACTTCACAGTGTAGAGTGACTGGGTATGGGGAAGAATATTGTTCGCCTGTCTCTGCTCGGAACGTTTTGTCTAGTTTTCTTTGTGCTCAAAGGACTAGAGGGATGAGTTTTGGTTTCCTTTCCCTATTGTTTTTATCAGAATAACAGTCAATAGCGTAGAGGAATAGATTATAATATTTACTCCGCTTTACTAGAAAGGAAATTTGATTCTGGTGTAAAAAATACTAGTAAGAATAATGGGAAAAAGCGATATCTTGAGGCGTCAAATCTCCAAAAATATATGGAAACGTGAAATTGGTTTTAGAATTTTTAAAATCATCGACCTGAAATAGAATATTGTGCAACAGGTGGGAAAAGTACTTTCCCCATATGTTGCACACTATACTATTTCTACAACTGCACAAATTTAAAGAATATAAGTAAAGTAACTTGGTATTTATTTTTAAGATTAGTAAAACAAAATTAACACTAAGGTATCGTATCTCTAAACTGTTATAATATATTAAGTATTAAGAACGGTAAGGGCTGTTTAGACCGGTGAAACCCTTAACGTTCGAGATGCTTATACCATTTTTTGCGCGATCGTATTGAAATAAATTTAAAATAAAATAATTTAAATTTCTTTGAAATGAACGAAAAGTGACATTTATACTTCTCGATCAGTTTAAAATATATTTGCATTTTGGTATAAAGTAGCCGGTTGCCGACTTGCCAATGATATAATTTAATAATCGTTGGGCAGTTGCTAAGTGTTTCCAAGATATTATTTACCAACAAACAAATGCATTTACTGTGAAACTTAAGATTATATTTTAAAGTCTATACTTACTTGAATTTTCGATTAATTAACTAATATAAAATGAGTGAGAGTGATACTGATGTAGAAAAAGCGTGGCAAATAGGATGTGAAGCAATAATCCCAGAGAAATCCAGGAATCGCTATGAAAACAAAATGTTTAAGAATTGGTGTGAGGAGAAGAATGGTACCAGTATTAATGAAAAAGTGTTGGCATATTTTGTTCGGCAAAATGAGACATTGAAATCGTCTGGTAGTCTTTGGGCAGAATATTTTATGTTGAAAAGCACTATTTTCTCAAATATGCTATCGATATTTCAACATTTCATACTTTAATTGCCTATCTAAAGAGGAAAAACGTTGGACATAGACCTAAGAAAGCTGCTGTGTTTACCAAAAAGCAGATTAAAAGCTTTTTGAATGAAGCTCCCGATGACCCATTTCTAATCATAATCTAATCCTATCTAATTCTAATCTAATCTATTTTAAACAGATGTCGAAAGAATACCTAATTAAAATATTCAACACTCTATGAATTTTTTGAAAAATGATATTTTTCAAAAACAGTGGCCGTTCAACTAAGGAGCAACAACTACTTCCCGTGCAATATGCAATATGCATGACATCTGTTGATACATTCACTCTATTAAATACGACAATATTACAGGAAACTGTAATAAGATTTATTGTTTCGAGCCTACGTGGCTTGTTGTCAAAAATTTAGGGTTTTTGGTTTGCGATTGGAAGTGAAGAGGTCGCTACCGTCACAATCTTTACATTTCCGTTACTGGAAGACATGTATTTATTGTGATTGAAGTGTACTCTTCAGTCCGGGATTAGAGATTCTCGGACGGACACCACATACCTTGTACTGATGAGGCGCAAATACGCCGAAACCGGTCTACAAGTTGTGTTGTCCCTTCTAATTGCAAACCAGAAAGGTTGGTTTTAAAATATCTTGTAGATATACCAACTGTTTAATATTTGACTAATGACTAATTGAATTTTATTTTCACAAACGTTAAAAATATTCTTCCAAAGCTTAAGCTTGAAGAGAAAAGGTAATAAAACGATGTGTTTACTTTAAACATCTAATCAATAGTGCTTACTCCCTTCGGCTCTGCCTAGCGGGAACTCAAAACAATGACCAAAGCGGCGTTGCCCCTTTGATTACAAAATAATAATAGCTCCTACAAAATAAAAATAACATTTAAGGCGTAAACACCAACCCCGTTTGACTTTGGGGTGTAATTCAATATCCGGCGGTGCATATTGCACGGGAAGTAGTTGTTGCTCCTTAGTTGAACGGCCACTGTTTTTGAAAAATATTATTTTTCAAAAAATTCATAGAGTGTTGAATATTTTAATTATTCTTTCGACATCTGTTGATACATTCACTCTATTAAATACGACAATATTACAGGAAACTGTAATAAGATTTTTTAATCTATTTTATATTATGAGAATTATAACAACAAAAATTAAATAAATTTGTAATTTTAGGTAGGATTGATGTTGGGAATAGCTGGCGCATGCAGAAGGGAGGAATTGTACAACATGACGATAGATAATATAGAAGATCATCAAGAATACATAATTATTAAGATTCCAAATACGAAAAATAATGTACAACGGACTTTTACACTAACCAACAAGGTAGATGAAGAAATCTACTACCTCGAAATATTTAAGAAATATGTTTGACTCCGACCACCTCATGCCAAATATAAAAATTTATTTTTAAATTATCGTAACGCAAAATGCACTACACAGGTAGTAGGAAAAAGGGCGATTGGAAGTTGGCCAACAAAAATTGCTAAATATTTGAAATTAGAGAGCCCTGATAGTTATACTGGTCATTATTTTAGAAGGACCTCGGCGACACTGTTGGCCAATAAAGGTGCAGATATTTTAGGTCTTAAGAGACATGAGGGGTGGAGATCTTCCACAGTAGCAGAGAGCTATGTGGAAAATTCTCAAGAAAATAAAATTTGATTTGCAGAAAAGATTTTACACGACAGTGCCTCATGAGTTTCTCCTTCAGTTACGCTGAGTAATACGAATATGAATACCCTCGATACCAACATGGCAGGTACAAGCGGTAATAAAATTAGCCAATGTACCAATTGAACATTTAATTTTAATGTTTCAAATTAATGTTTTTGATTTTTTTGTCCTTCCTGTGAAATTGTTGTTATGCCAATTTATTACTTTTTATATTGTTCTGTTCGGTTCTGTTCATTAAAAAAATATAAATCTTATTTTTTGTTTGTTCCTTTTGTGTAATGAATGAAGTAATATATTATTTAGGAAAACTTAAATGTATGTAGGGATAACACTTCGCTAAGTAATTTACTTACCGACGTGTTGGACTTAGAAACCAGTAAACACAACCTACCGTCCTGACAACCGATGCTGTGAATAAACAAAAAAGATGGATCGCGCAAAAAATAATTTTATTTAAAATTATAGTTCATGGTACAATTTTGTATGGTCAAACCCGGAACGTCATTTCTGTTCATTAAATTCTCCGTTATATTAGTAGAAGTTGAGGGTTGATTCTTATACCTTTCAGAATTTAAAAACTTCTAATATAATCTGACAGTATTGAGACAACTAAGTAGGTATTTAAAGAAGACAATAGCCTACTCAGTTTTTGTCGATTTTATTTGATTCTCCACATAAATGTATGTGGCGTGGACAAAGTGCCGTGAGAAATAATATTTTTCATATTATGAGCAATATTTGGTTTTGAAATAAAGTTGGGTATGAGAAATTCGTCACTTTTCATAGCAGTTATAGAAAAAATTATTTACGAATATTATATATGTATCAGAAAATCTTAGGATTACTCAGTGTTTATTAACAACAACGACAAAGTATTTATTTACTAAGCAATGAAAGAACTATTTTTCTAATTCTCTTGTAATTGCTACTCCAACTTGAACGTTTTCAGAAGTACATTTGTTATACTTTGGCCCAAAATTAACCCCACCTTTATCAAATGATCAGTTTGGATCTAAATGGCATACATTCTTTTTTGCCCAACCAATTTTAAAACAGAGCTGTGTTCTTATCTGAATTAAATTCTAATATAGATAATGAGAAAATCTATTAAAAATAAGGCTACTTTTGACGAATGAATTTCAAACTAAAAACACTAAATATATTACACAATAGCAAAAATCCTAAATAAGAATGTTGATTCGGAAATGAAATTATCTTCTCACGAAATATTTAGATAAACTTCTATCAAATCAAATGAACAACCTAAAAAGTTCTTTGCAAAAAGGAGATAACGAACAGAAACACAAAGTGTTCAGAAAAATTGTGGCTGTAACCCGAAGATCCTGAGGATGTACACAAGGGCGTAGGTAAATTGCGCACAGTGGTCAAGAAGTTTCCCAAATTTGGGAAGGGTTCGTCAGGTAGTTGCAGCCAGGGGATTAAGTCTCTGTATAGGTAAATTGCGCACAGCGGTCAAATTGTATCCTTAGTCCGGTATACCTCAAAACGGACGCATCCCAACTCGTGCCCACTAATCCCTTAAAAGGTACAAGAGTAAAGGTATCAATAATCTGTATACCTAACTCGTGCTCGATTGAAAAATTTACCTGTTCAAATTACCAACCCAACCCAACCCAACGACGAAAGATTGTGTGCGTTTGCTGATTATTTAGTGGAAAACTATATATCGAAAGAGGCTCGTTTTCCTCCTAATATATGGGCAGAAGCATCAGCTAGTATACACAGAACCACGAATGCATGTGAATCATTTCACAGCCATTTAAATAGTTCATTTTATAATGCACATCCCTCATTATTTGTTTTCGTTGAGGTATTGCTAAGAATTCAGGAAGAGACTTACATTAAATGTCGCAGTGTAGATAATACTAAAATCGTGAGAAATGCAACAAGGAAAAAACATGATTTCCTAAAAAAGACTATAGATAATTTTAAAAATAAAAAGATATCAACATTTACTTTCGTTAAAACAGTATCATGGTATAATAGTATTAATAATATGTAGGTAGTTCTAAGTTTTTTATGTGCAATATATTTAATTAATACGTTTTATAGTAGTTTTTTTCAAATAAATGACAACTGTGTATGTAGGTCTTGAATATTTAATTATAATAAATAAGAATTAAAAACCGCAGTTCCGATGCACCCGGGCACGAGTTGGTGTATTAATTTTCTACCTGGTTTTTGAACGGGCACGAGTTGGTCAGTGATTTTCGGGGCCAGGTAATAACGGGCACGAGTTGGGAAACGCCGCTCAAAACTTTTTCTTTCTGATATAATCAACGAATAAAAGTTGATGAAAAGAACACTTCTTGTAAACTGATATTTCATTATGTACAAACAGACTATCATTATCATTCTATTAAATACCTACATTATACAGAAACAAAATTTTATTCTCAAAAATATAATAATGATTTTACATAAGTGGTTAAATCTATCAATTAATTTTTAAAAAAACTTATTTGTTGGTCCAAGAACTCGACTTTCTTTTGAGTTCTTGTACGCAATACTTTATTTGTACAGGTATTTGCACTTTTTATTTTTATATAGGACATTGTTTAAAATATAATTAATAATTGTATAAAATTGAAAATATTTAGATGGGAAGTGTAGAAACTTGCATTAAAATGCGAATGAAACGATTCGCAAACCGTTTGTAGAGCGAGAAACGTTTGGGGACATTTTTGCCCACAACTTTGGAGGAAATCTTGAAATTTCATCTATATACGTATTAATTGAATAATCAGCAAATTTCGGGTTTTTCAGCCATCGTTTCAAAGCAAAACATGTGACTTACTTGCTCTGGTGGCAAATAAGGTAAACCAAACAAATGTTTTAGCCATTTTCCTACTTCCGATTTTTGATTACGATATTCTACGGACAACTTTAATTGGAAAATTTTCCGGTACCAGGCTTGTTTTAAATGAAAAATGCATCCTTCTATTTCAGATACAGGGAAAACCGTATACAGCGCTGAATGTATTCCATCTTCAAAATCTACAACTATTTTCTTTGGATTTAAGGTTAATTCAAATTTTGAACATTCCATCTGAATTGTTGAAAACAGTTTAACATAAGTAGAAGTGGCTTTAGATGAAAGAAATGCAAAAACCACCGGTACATACTGTCCATTTTTAAATCCGTGTAGTGAACAATTGGTAAAAAAACTTTGGGCAATATTGAAATGTGCCGTCTACGTAAATTACTTCTACAGAACACAAAAAATTTAAATTTGTGAAGCATGAATATTACAATGTTATTTTCTCGATCGTTTGTTATTAAAAAACATTCTTCTTGTATCGTTTTAATAGACATCGAGTCTAATGCTTCTTGAACGTCCTGCACGCTTTTCGGTAACGGAGGCAAATATGCTCGAAGCGCATTGTATAAGTTCTTCCGTATGTATCCTATGTCCACTAATGTAAGTTCTTGAAGAACTTCGGGGGTTTCTGAACAATATAAGAATATATTAACCTCCATTATGCCTAAGCACATTGACATTTCTTCCTTTTATCTCCTTATGTATCACTTTCAATGGCGTAACTGATATTTCTTCTTCATCTTTCCTTTTTAGGCTGTTACTGATTTTTTCCCGACACAGTTTTGCGGAATCTATATCATGATTATGAATGAGATCCCTGTCGATGATATCCTTCTCATTAATGGTATAGAATTTGGCTTTGCAATTTTTATTTGTGCAACGCCAATGAGTTTTGCCAGAAACAAGGATTCTTCCTTTGCGAAATTTAGCTCCTTCTATTATTATTAGCGTTTCGTTCTTTTCACTCAGCATTTGTTCCATTTTAGAAATCGGACGAGCTTACTAACACAAATGCAAAAACTAAACTGATCTATGTACCTACGCCTCAAATTGTTATCGTAAAGTCATTAGGGGATAATCCTTTGAATCTCTGGTGACTTTTAAAATTCGTGGAATCGGTAGAAAGTTGTGTGCCATTTACCTAGGGTCACTTGTGCGCAATTTACCTATGAAAAAGAAACATTTTGGGTATACCTGGCTACAAACTGACCGCTGTGCGCAATTTACCAACCCCGGTACACAACCATAGTAAGACCAATCATTACTTATGCGGTTATTGCAGACAAGAAATAATTTCTCAAGAATTATATATGCTTTATAGGATTAATGTCCAACGACGCTCATGGAAATAATTGTTGGTTCCGCGCTACTGCTTATGGCGAAGGAAAGTATTGCAGAGAGAAGAAGATAGAGACTATCAAAAAAGAACTTACAAACACCGTGTGTGCGAGGGAGCATGGAATATCTGTAATAAGGAAGGAATTGCACACCCGTGCATACACCAACAAAATTTGAAAATAGCAACAAACTAAACAAAAACAAAAAACACACCGGGGAAACTTGAGGATTCCTGAAGGGTCAGATCTAACGAAGGCGTCGGACCACTACGGATCACTAAGGTCTCATTTTACTAGGACCGGTATCAACAAAGACTGAAAATTAAGTGGAGGATGGGAAAAAATACCACCGTGGTTCAAACAGAACTGGCCGGTATCTCAATTGCCACAAAAGAACTAACCAGAAAAATAATTTCTGGCAAAAACATAATAATCTGTACTGACAGCAGACAAGCTCTACTAGCACTAAACAGAAAACGTGTTGCGTCAGGAATAGTATTAGAGTGCAATCAAGATTTAGCTAACCGCTCGGTAGATAAAAATATTATCCTAGATGGGTTAGAGGGCACGACAGGAGTAAAGGTAACCGCATTGCCAATTCTTTAGCAAGGGAAGCGGCTGGACTAAGACTTTTAGGATCCAGTGACATCTATGGCCTGATGACTTCGACAATTGCGGAACTGGCCAAACGTTACATCCATGCTCAATCCCTTAAGAGATGGGATGCAGTTTTGCCAGGATGACCATTGGCGATCCTGGGAAGCTGGCATTGAATAAATACTTGGCGATGACCAGAAAAAACCTACGCTTAACAGTAGGATTTCTGTCAACTAAAGAAGCACCTCCATAAAATGGGGCTAGTGGACACACCTCTAAGCAGGATGTGTGAACAGGAAGACGAAACTGTCAGTCATGTCCTATGCGAGTGCCCGGAGTTATCGTCAATAAGAGAGTGTGTGTGTTCGGAGATTCTTGGCCTACACATGCCGATATAAAGGAGATGTCTCCTAGTGACCTGTTCACCTTCCTAGAAAGGACAGGATAGACGATGACCTATAAGGAAATACACAGGGTCACAGGCTGTGGACCTAAAGTCCTCTCCCTACTCTACAGATACAGATACCATTACGGAATTGGAAATAATGTCATTCGATGGTATACAGAAGCAATAGAATGAACTCGGATCCGGGTATATGGGCGAGGAACATATTGGAGTTTGGGAAAAAACCTAAGCAACTTTCAAGGTAAAATTCACGCTATAGATATGGTGAATTTAATATTGATTAGTTTTCGTTAATTCATTATATATTTATTCACTTATAATATCGATCTAAATTTTTGAAATTTCAGATGGAAATTATTTTAATGAAATTACCTTAGACAATTTTTTGTTAAATTATATCATTGAGTGGCATCTAAAAAACATAATCCAGACGGCTTTTTATTTTTAAATCAATATTAAGTTGAGAAACAGGGTTTAAAGTTCCGTGTTATTTAAACTCAAACAACAAAGAGCGCCACACATTTCAAATTTTTTATTCATGAAAAGTTTTTTTAAATATTCAATTATTTTTTCACTACTGTGTAATATACATATATCTATATTATAAAGCTGCAACATTATTCTAAACTTCAGGAATTTTGTGAAAAAATACGGAATTTTTATACGACTACAAGGTAGTTCTTTGAGATGGCAACACGGAACAAAGTATTCCGATTCGAAAGTCCTAAACCATTGTGATTGCTCCAGTAATTTTTACGTTTTAAGTAACAAATTACTAGAAAACATTTGAGTGTTCAAAATACATCAAAATTTAAACTACGAAATGTCTTTTATATTTTTATATTAAAGCACAATTTAGTTAATTAAAATTTTAGTCATGTTAAAATTAACAACATGAAAAGCAGTTAAAAACGTGACAACAATTGAAAATTATCAAAATTGAATTTGCGAGTCTATAGAGGCAACAAAGAGTTATCCTCTCAACATACAGGAAATAACTAGTTGGACTAGTTATCAAAGCCAACGAATCAGATAAAAAACATAAAATAGTTCCAAAAAAGACTTCTGTTTTTACAGTTTTATATTCAAAAAATGATTTTATCTGTCCCATTTCAGCTGAAATATCGTTTCATGAATATTTTAATAATATTCAAACCCCAATTTAATTCGGCGTCATATTATAAATTTCTTTAAAACTTGCGAGACACACTGCATTTCGGAATAATGACATTTTGTCACCCCCTTATCATAGATCTAGCTCCCCTATATTTCGTAATCCACCCTTCTCGCTCCTTTTTGTAAAATCGGCCATCGCGTTCCCGCTCTGGAATTTCATAAATTTCGAGAATCGCATTAGGGAACTTAGCAGTCTTCGAATACTTTTCCCTAATTCACTTCACACAAAACTCAACATAACTCACTTTAATTAGATTTATTCCACTGCGTTGTATTTTTAGTCTTTTTGTCTGATCTTGTTTTAAGAGTGTTGGAACTACAAAGTTGATTAACATTCGCTACCAAGGAGATTATGAAGCTTGGGTTTCCTTGTCACTATAGTTTCCAACATGCAACTTCAATAAGTTATCCCATAAAGTTCTGTAACCTGCTCTTAGGGTAACTAACTGTATCACATTGGATTTCCAAGTGTAAAACTACCACAACCATCAACTTTAACAAAAGTATGTAGTTAAGAGTTACTTTGAAAATATATAGAGCTTTTTGAAATGTGGCAAATAAAAACACTAAAAAACATCCAACTAGAGTAAAGGGGCAAGTCAGGAAAAGCATATCAGCATATGAACAGGTGAGTTATGAGGCGAATCGAAGTAGCACCGAGGCAGCATAGTAGCTCGCGCTTTCTCTCTTTTCCCTACCACACTCGCCTACTAATTCGCCCAATGTGAAAACCATTAGTTACAATTTGACAGACATACAGACAACAATTGAAAGTGTAGAGTGCTAACCCGGGATAGCTTAAGCCAAGTGTATAGTAGAGTGAAAAGACACGTGAAGAAAGGAATGTCAACTCGACCGTTGTAAACAGTTGGTCGAGTAAAAAGTGAATGGACAGGTTATTAGTAACATCCTCTTCCTCCCTCTCTCTTACCCATCCCTCTCTCACTCTCTCTCCGTCTCTATTTCCCTACCTCTCACTCCCACTCCCTACCTCTACCCCCCTCTCTCACTAGCTCACTTGCCCTCTTCCCCATCACATTCGTCAATTAATTCGCCCAATATAATCACTCAGCTAAAATCCAGATTTGAATTTAATGCAAAAATTGGAAAACAAAGTACTTTGCCCAAGCTATTACAATGCCAACTAGGGTTTACTGCATCAAACTAGTGGGCTCAATTTACTAGGCCGAGTTATTCTACTGTTAAAGCACTCAAGAGAGGATTTATCCAAGATGAGACTGAAGAGCCTGATAAGCGCTACTGGTGTCTTCACATTACCAAGAGCACAAAAAGCATAAAAGGTTGAGGTAAGTATTGAAATTTTTGAAACTCCTATGACGTGATCCTCTTGAGATGTGTATAGGAATGGCTCCAGGACGCGAAACATTAATAGTATATTTCCGCACGCGATTGCAGTTGGCCAAACGACGCGTAGCGGAGTTCGGCCAAGCAATTAACGAGCACGAGTTAGGAACGCTATTTTTTCTATGTAAAAATAAAAAAACAACATATTGAAATTTTATTAATTTTTATTAAAACATAAAGAGAAACTACAATCTATTCTACTACTTATGATTAATATTAATAATAAATTGGCAATTTGATGCATTCTGTAAGTTGATCGCTATTAGTTTTTTTGGTTCAATAAGATCGGTTGGTGAAACTATTGCTGCTTCGATTTTTTGTGTCGAGAGACTGGTTGTGACAAAATTGTTGTTGGAAGAAGTAGCCCCATATGCATGTTCTTTGTCGGTGGATAATATTTTGCTAGACATTTTTCTCCACATTTCCTTGATTCTTCTAAATACCCTTCAGCCGCGGGTGTCGATAATACCTTCTCCACTATCTCCCAATATGGTAGCAGAAGACCGCCAAAAAACTGTGGCCCGTATATAGGTAATTCGGGGTTAGGAAGTTTCAGAACTGCAATGTCGGACGGATATTTACCGAAGCTATTCACGCCAACACATTGGATGGTACAGGCTCCTTGTCTGTAGTTCACGAAAAATCTGTTGTGAGGAGTATTGGGTTTTCTCAGATTTGCGTATTTTCTGTAGAGATCTGAGTATCTGCCGTCGTTTACATCATTTGAAATGACAAAACTTCTGCTGGTGTGATTCTTCGAGTCTGGTATTTTCACATTCAAAAGGCCCTCCCTTTCCGTAATATCATTAGTGGTGATTTTTGTGAGCTCATCACGACGACTTGCGCCGGCTAACCCAAAAATAGTTGCTACTTTTATAAGAAGATGTGGTGCTTCCATCAAAAATTTTGAAATCTGTTCTTTGGTAAAAATTTTGGCATTTTTGGTTGAAATCCTACATTTTGTTTCTTTAAATAAGACGTGAGCTTACAATATTGACCGATGTCCATTTCAATAACATTTTTAAGCATCGTATATCTGGACCATAATGTGTTGGGACGGTAGCTTTTGCTTAGATGTATACAATATGCCAAAAACACTTCCTCCTTTAAACTTTTCACCTGCTGACTTTCGCACCACTTGTTAAAAGCTGCATATTCTTTTTCGTAACTGTGTTTCGACTTTTCCGGTAGCAACTCTACATCTCTTGCTGCTTTCAGTATTGACTCGGGCAACTTATCATCGGATGAGTCCACGATAATATAATAATAATAATGAAAGTTTATTATTAGTTTATTCGAATTGTTGACAGTATGTTGGCAAGGCGATAAAGGCAAAATTTGACATATACGCTAATTGTTATAACTGACACTGACGTGGCATGCTAATTGTTGTTATTATTAATAGCAGTTATTGATATTTATGATACTGGGTGTCACAAATTTGTAGGTATATTTGTTTTGTAAAATAATTTTTAGGAATGTAATCCCTTTTTTGTTTGGAATCAAACCCAATTTTCACATCCACTAATAATCAGCTTTATTGCTAAAGCTTACAATCAAACCATAAAAGAATAAATAAAAATGTTACAATGCACGTGTGTTCAACAACTGTCCTTTTGCAACTCTTCTCTCCACCCTCGCGTGTGGTCTCACACACGAATATTTTTAATGATGTGGCGTTGCCACTACGCACTTTTCCGCAGGCATGATGGAGAAACTGAACAATAATTCTTTAATAATTATAATTAGTTTTCCGCTTTGTTATAATGAACATGACGCGTTCTCCTAAATTTGGTATTATCAATATAGAAGTTATTGTGTGACAAATGAATATATTTTTTTTAATAATTTTTTCTTTTCCGCACTAGTGCGGAAAAGTGGCACTTTCTAAACTAAATTAAGTGCGGAAAAGTTCACTTTTCCGCACGCAAGTAGAAAATAGCTATTTGTGTATTAAGAGCAGAGAGTAGTACTTTGGTAGTCGAGACAGAAATCTGTCGAAACTACCAAGATTTTCTGCTCTAAATACACACAAGATTTTTTTCTTCTATCGCACCAAAATGAACTACTAGCTTTCTTTTATCTATAAATAAAATTAGGCGTGCGCCAAAGTTACTTTCTACTTAAGAGCGCCAATAATGTCAAATTATGACAGCTCGCGGAAAACATCATCTTTGCAGTTGCTTTTCAATGCACAAAAGACGACTTTCGATAATGACAGAAGAAAAATATTTTTTTTAGTTTACAATAAACAAGGGGGTTCAAGAACATTTTGTTAATCAACAGTTGCCTCGTTGAAAAATTAATTTTTTCCAACGTCAATGAATTCTTTGAAGTGTTCGAAATACACCATAATCTTTTCAAATTTTTAAATCAACAATTAATACCTTAAAAAAATTATATAATGTGACCTGTTTGATTTTGTAGAGGCACACACCGAAAATGACTCGCGGAGACCTATTTTCTACATATAATTCAAATAATAAATAATAAAGATAGAATTTTGGGAGTCTATACTTTTTTTTGAAATTTCCTCCTCTTTTCAGATCTTTTTTTTTTAATTTCGAATGTCTTCGATAGTTTTCGAGATATTCGAAAGGAAGTTGCAAATTAAAGTTTATACAATATAACAAAGCCAGAAGTCTCTTGCAGTACTTCAACAGTAACGGAAAACTTGGTTTGAGATGGAGAAATTATGGAGTCAGAACATTTCATACAAATTAAGAAAAAACGAGAAAACATTTATTCAAATTTTGTAAATAATGGTCATAATTGTACTATTTATATTCATATAAATAAATAAGATACACGTTTTATATGGCATAAATTATTACCACCAAAGGGTGGAAAGTTGACTTACAACCTGTCGTCAAGGGCAATCCTTTTTGGTAATTGTTACTTACGTTCCTCAAAACAGTGCCAACATCCGTTGTTTATAATATAGGGTGGAGAAAAACAATATTGTAGCTGAATATTATATTCCCGCAAATTGATGAGAAACTACCAACATAACGTAACAAAATTAATCATTTACTTTATGTCTCCCTCTTCCAAATTATCTTTGCCTTATAAACCGAAACACGCCAGTTTCGGAGGCCCAATTAGTACAACCTCACTATTACTCTCTAATTCAATAATAGAGCACTAATAGCACCCCACTAATTATATTGCGTTTCCATGCATCTCCATGTGGAAAATGTCCTTTAATAATTCTATATACCCAAAGCAGCCAGACAAAGTGGAGGCACAAATCTGTTAAAATCAACGCAGTAGATATATTTGCATAATGGTTCAATGGATTGAAAGTAGAAATTAATACTACAATGCAAGATTCATTTGGAAACTTACAGGGCAGGACGATAGAAATTAAGTAACGCGTTTTAAGTTGTTGTTAGTTGAGCGTCGTCATCATATTTATAGAAAATAAATAAAAAAAGCTGAGGCCACAAAAGCGTAATAGTGTGAGGTGCGTTTTTAGATTCACGTAATTTATTTCCAACTGAAAGTCGGTTGGGTCGCCAGACGGTCTCATTTTGCTTTTAAACGTTTTTATTGAGTGTTAGTGTATAATGTATCCATGTGCATTTATGAAGCAGTAAAAGGGCATTGAATGTATCTAACAGAGACATAGTATGTTCTTACCGCATTCCGAATTTATGCTCAGTATTCACTGCTGAAGCACTTGCAATATAAAAAGTATTTACATGATGTCTAAAACAAACAAAAACAGGAGTAGTCATATCCGATTCAAAATTAATTTTGGAAGCCTTACGAAGATCACATTTCAAACAATTTAAAAATAAAACATCTCATCTTAATTCAATAAAAATCCATGTAAAATTTATCTGGGCAAAGGCACTTGTAGGGATTATAGCAGACTCTAAGGCCAAGAATGCTACAACAGGATATGTTATAAATTACCTTCCACAATACTACCATGGCCTTAACAGTTATAAAAAAAATCAAAT
This sequence comes from Lochmaea capreae, assembly GCA_949126875.1. Taxonomy (NCBI): domain Eukaryota; kingdom Metazoa; phylum Arthropoda; class Insecta; order Coleoptera; family Chrysomelidae; genus Lochmaea; species Lochmaea capreae. The sequence continues at coordinate 16,009,460 of OX421407.1, read as the reverse complement.
AAGGTTAGATTGGTCTAAAATGCATGAGGAAATTGCAAGAAACTCTAAAAACTACTACTCTACGCTAGCGCAATTTCTAGAATTAAAATAAATCATGGCTGTTTCCCAGCGCATCTTCACACTCTCAATATAGCTGATTCACGATATTGTTCATATAATATCAGCAATTAACAAATTTATTTTGGACTTTGTAATAAGATACATAAAAAGAATCAATGTACAAGTACAAATTCCTTTTAAATTAGGTACCTCCAGATTTAAAATAGTATGTGGTAAATAGCGGGAGCCAGTGACAAGATGTCAACTTTTTGTATGTCCAGTAGATGCTACACCAAAAAATCAGTAGAAATCAGTACACAGTAACAAGGACGTCAAACACACAGAATACACAGACATAGGAGAAAACAGAGAGAACAAAACTTACCGAAATGTTTGTTACCGGTGTTGCCAATATACAATGCACAAAATAACCATTCTACAAAAAAATGATGGATTATGGAGATAACACACGGACACAAATGGAAGTTTCTCGCTTATTTTACGAAAAATTTGTCGCCCGTATCCCAAGGAACAATTTGCAAAATAGAAAAGCAGTTTCGCGAGCTTGGTGTTTGTTTCATTGGATTTTGTATATTAACATTATTTTTTTCAATTCATGAATATTAAAAGATGAACACTTTTCCAAATTTGTTATTGGCTTTTTCATGCTCTGGCAGCGTTGTGCCAAAACCATAATTTCCACGCCCTCCGAACTAACTCAATTGGTGAAATGAATCAAAGGCCTTCGTTGCTTAGCGACCAGCTGACTTCCTATTGGCAAGCGCGTGCGTCTGCTCTTCCCTCTCACTTTGTCAATTGACTGACATTGATTATCCAGTGGAGTTGGTATTGTCAGTGTCAGATTTTGAACTATTTCGTATCCATATTGGATTCAAGTACGATTCTTAACATTATTTGTTTTTAACAAATACCGTGTTTTGAAAAATACCTTGCCTTTATAGCAAAGCAAAAATCAGTTTCTATATATAATTATTATATATAATAATAATTATTTTTAATAACTTTATAAAAATAGGTACCGTACGCCTTTGGTACGTTTATGACAGATATCCGCCCCTTACCGATGCCCCGTAGCTTCAGATAAACTTGCCAATGTAGTAAGTGATGATACGAAATTGGATATTATGCTCGAGTTTCAAGAAAACCCACATAATTCTGGTCGAAAAGCAGCCCCACTGTTCAACATCAGCTACACATACATTTTTCGAACATTAAAGGAAAGTAAAATGCATCTCTATAAAATGATGCCAACGCAGGAGCTAATGGAAAACGATTTTGATAGGAGAGCGTATTATTATGAGCAAATGATTTTAATGTTAGATAACAATGTGATCCAATTAGAAGATGTTTTGTGTTTTGATGAGAGCACATTTACACTTCACTTCACTTTAATTGTCAAAATTGCCTCTATTGGTCCAATGATAATCCTCTCTGGATGAGAGAAGAACATACGCGATACCCTGAAAAAGTTGATGTTTGGGCAGGAATTGTTTGGAAATCATATCATAGGTCCCTTTTTCATTGATGGCAACTCGAATGGAGATACATATTTAGAACTGCTCCAAAATAATGTCGAGCCAACTTTGACAAACTTATATCCTGATCAAGCAAACCCACAAATTCCTGCCAATACAATATGGTTTCAGCAAACCTGAACAAAAATTTTCCAATCGGTGGATAGGGAGGCGCGGATCGATAGAATGGCAAGCACGATCTCCTGATGTGACGCCATTAGACTACTTTTTGAGGGGATATCTCAAAAGTATTGTATACAAAACTAAACCCCTTATTTCTATACCAGATTAGCCAATTAGTTCGCTGCGAGCCTTTTGAACATTTCCTTCATTCACATTATTGATTTCTCGTTTTTTTTCACATTATTAAGAAATAATTAGTACCTATTACTTAGGTATTATTAGGTTTATAGTGTAATGTAGCGAATTTGTGAAATAAAATAATTTTCCTTATTAATTCGTTATCGAATTTATTCTTTTTCCACACTGTATACAGTATTGTTAGTTGTTACAAATTGTGAGTTTATTCTTATGAGCCTTAAAATAAACGTCAGTCGGTTGGCTGTTTGGGTGTTCCAAAACTATTTTTCCAAAAATTAAAAATGAACTGCGTGGTTTCAGTCCTCAAAAGAAGCAGTCAACGCCTCCATTGCCAATTTTGAATGTACCAACAATCGAGTGTAGTAAATGTTTAAAGAATTGGTTCCAAAGGATGCTAAAATTGATTTCTCTTCGTGTAGAAAAAAAATAGTGTTCACAAGTTATCTACTGTTTTTTTTTTACATAAACATTTAAAAGACTGACCTGGTATTGCGCTCGGTTGGCCTCAACTAAAATGTTCAGAAAACTGAAGAATCCGGTTACGAGTCGGTAGCTTCAACGCAAGTTGTTTATAGACTGTATGTGCAGATTTTAATAAGCAAGTTGGAAAATAAATTGATTCTCATGTCGTATTCTTTGAGATATTTGTTCCAGTGTTCTATCTCTTTTTTAGCTCGGCTTTATTGTTTGCTACAAGTAGCAGGTCGTCGTAAAGCATGATTATTATTGGCTTTAGTCGCCGTACTCCTACACTAACTCCTTTTCTATCCTTTCCGTATGCTTGAGATATTTCATCGATCACTGCAATAAATAGTATGGGACTTAATATTCCTCCTTGTCTTACTCCCTTACATATGTTGAAGTTTTTGGTGTTTTTCGTCCCCACTCTTAGTATGTTGATTGTCCTGTCGTATATACTTTGGATAGCCTTCACTAATCCATTAGAGGCTCCTCTTCTTGCTAGATTTTTCCACATTTTTTCTCTTGATAGTGAATCAAATGCTTCGTCTTAAAATAATCGAACTTCAACCTTTGATATCTATTAAACCGTGTCAGGTTTACGAAAAAATTCTAGGAGACCTTTTTTGTAAAGCGTCCAATTTTCTACCAGAATATGGGGAGAGACATTTTGTAACGAACAATTGTTAGAGATAATGATGAGTATTATAGACTTTTGAAACGCAGATACAGAAAATGACGAGGCTTTAAAACGATATTTCAATAGACCAATTTGTTGGATTGAATCGTACCCCAGTTTGAAATGATGAAATTAAAAAACAAATGTTATTCAAAAATTTAGAGTTGTCTTTTTCATCTGGACGCCATGTATGCAAAAAATTAATTAAGCTGGAGTGAAATGAAATTATGAAACACCAATTACATTGTTCAAATGTTGTCTGTATATATGTGATGTCCCTTAAAGTTATTCTCAAGGACTACAAAGGACACTCATTTTGATCAAAGAAAGTTGCTTTGTGTTTTATAGAGTAAAACAATAAAAGGACATATCAAAATTTCATTATTTCTAGTGAACTTCTGGATCTGACATAAGCGTTTCATTATTTTATTTCCAACATTTTAATGCGTGTTTTGAACATATTAGGATAAAATGCCAGGTATTGATCAAACAGCATTGCAAATTTCTAGTTCTTTCACGATGCGTATTTTTGGGATCCTTCCCTTGCGAGACCATCTGAAATCTCATTTCCGATAATTCCTTCACGCCCAGGCACCCACAACAAAGTTACTTTGTTGTTTATAGCCAGTTGCTTCGGGGACTGTTTGCAGTTCCAGACTATTGTAGACTTCACAGCCTTTAAAGCAGTCTGGCTGTCAGATGAAAAAAATATTCTGGATAAGTTGAGGTGTTTTCTGAGGCAGTCCTCCCGTAATTTACTTTTGTATTAAATCACGATCGTTGATAACAGCATCTAACCAGAATTCCTGTTTCACAGTCATAAGGTCCGTGGGCATCTTCATGGATAAAGTTGCTACAACCCTTAGTATCTTAAGATACCCAGTTATACATCAGCAGGCCTCAAAGATTCAGCCTGTAGGCATCTTCCAGAACGATCCTCCGTACATGTATATATATTGGAGGAAGTTCTAGCATTACCTCCACGGCTGAACTGGGGTACGATCTTATTGCACCTGTGATTTATATGCAGGCAAAGCGTTGCAGATTTTGCAACTCTGTTTTTGTCATTAGCTGCGTTATTTTGTTTTACCAAATTAACGCAGCATAGATAATAATTAGTCTGACAACCGTTAGATATGATCAGTAGAATATCATCGGTTTCAGACCCCACGCTTTCCCAATAAGCCTGTGACACGTCCAGAGAGCCCTTGTTGCTTTTGAGATAATATATGCGAGGTGTGCATTCCGCCCTTCCTTCGAACACCAAGTGGTTATTAGTCTAGGAGGAATCGGCGCATGAGTACCGAAAACTATTTGACTTCAATTTTTTTATGCGATCCTCTTCAAATTGCCCTCCTTATGATATAAATGCATGTTGCCATGGCGCAACCCGGTGCCATATTGTTTAAACCGAAATTGTTTAAACAATTGCAAGGAATTGTTATTTTTCAACCGGACAAATTTTTTTTATATTCTTTATTGAAATACCAATAAAAAAGATCCTATGACTTTTAACGATAAAGTTAATATTTTCAAAGATATGAATTTTTAAAGGTTCGAAAAATCTCAAATTTAGGTACTTTCGACCCATGAAAAATATATTTAAAAAAAACATAATGTCTAAGTTATATTTTTTTTAAAATTCTCTATACAATTGTTAATAATATTGTTGAAAGAGATTTAAAAAAATTTCATTGTTTATATCTTTTTTTTAATTGTTAATTCCGCGCGCTCACAAGTATGCGTCGCTTACCTTTAAGTATCGCTGTCTCTCTCTGACTCATGCGTTGCATCGGCCTCTCTGTCTAGAATCATAATTTATCATTTATCTTTAGTATATATATAGTATAGTATATTATCATTAGTATTATTAGTATATATAGTAATTTTTGCCTTTATATCAACAATAATAATAATAACAAAAAAGTAATATAAACTGATGAAAAAGTAATTTTAATTACATGTTTCGATTTATGCTTAAATAAATTTTGAAAAATTGATTTCAGAAAAAAATGTATTAAAAACAAATTGTAGACAATTTAATTATTAATAACATTGCTCTCTTTAACAATCTTGATAAAGTTGATAGTTTTCAAGATAAATGATAAAAAATAATGATTCAAGACACAGAGAGGCCGATGCAACGCATGAGTCAGAGAGAGACAGCGATACTTAAAGGTAAGCGAGGCATACTTGTGAGCGCGCGGAATTAACAATTAAAAAAGATATAAACAATGATATTTTTTTAAATCTCTTTTAACAATATTATTAACTATTGTATAGAGAATTTAAAAAAAAATATTACTTAGACATTATGTTTTTTTTTAATATATTTTTCATGGGTCGAAAGTACCTAAATTTGAGATTTTTCGAACCTTTAAAAATTCATATCTTTAAAAATATTAACTTTATCGTTAAAAGTCATAGGACCTTTTTTATTGGTATTTCAATAAAGAATATAAAAAAAATTTGTCCGGTTGAAAAATAACAATTCCTTGCAATTGTTTAAACAATTTCGGTTTAAACAATATGGCACCGGGTTGCGCCATGGCAACATGCATTTATATCATTAGGAGGGCAATTTGAAGAGGATCGCATAAAAAAATTGAGGTCAAATAGTTTTCGGTACTCATGCGCCGATTCCTCCTGGACTATATAAGGTTTAAGGCACTTTGAAGGCGATCGGCAATAATGCTTGACGGTCTATGCGATGGGATGTTCTTAAATATGAAATTAATAATAAAATTAGGTTGGCCCATATAATGATTGTGTAATTGAATAAACAATTGAATATTTTTGTACACACATTGATGGGTTAACGTTTGTAGTCGGTATTTTTGACCAGAAAAATATCGTCGATCTTTGATACACATACCTAATTATTTATGTTGAAAACGGTCATTTTAAAACAACAATATGGATTATTTGGGTTGTTCAATTTCAAATACAACACTTACCTGGTATTGAATTCAATAATTGAAAATGGACTTAGACCAACATTTAAATTGTAGCATACCTGAAACAAAAAAGAGGCGTATAAACAAATTGTCTGAATTTTAGAAAATGTATCTTATGTTTGAGGAATCCGAGGAGGAATCCGTTTAAAAAGTCTTTCAGACATTCCAATATTCGATAAACATTATGATTTAATAATTTCAACAACCAAAAAATATAATAATACTTTTTACAAACAAAGACATAGCGATACCGGTTATTTCAAATCGACGGCTATTGGTTAAGCTTATCGAGCAAACGCCTAACCAGTGTAAAACATTCAGTAGTGTGCAAGGTATAAACAATAACAAACTAGGTACTCTTTAAAAATTCCACTGTATCAGGGGGTTAGCAAAATGCGGCTCGTGAGCCGGCTCTTCGGATGTGAAGCTGTGGCTCTTTAGTTCCATACGCAAGCATTATTTATTTTATAAAAAACACTTTTAAAAATCGTTCTGAATTGATTAACGAGGGTTAGGCGCCATTTCTATCTCTCACCCGTTGGTACTCGTTATTACCGCACCCCTCCCCACTGTCGTGGAGCTGTCGGATGTTTGGTAGGTTTTATTTCGGTTTCGACGCAAGACAGTATGACGTCTTCACCAGTGACGTATAGTTTGTTGGTGGGTCGAAGATTGCTTCATGTGCATCTGAAAAACCGTTTCATGATAAATCTTAGAAAAAGTCAAAGATTAAATAGCTAAAATGTCTAAGTGTAACCGGAGCTGGGTGATGCACTTTTGGAAAGTGCTTCAATTACCAAGCACAAAGCACTTCAATCGAGTGCTTTAGTGTTGAACGTGCCAAATACTTTTTATTTTAAACGTGCTTTTACTGTCTAGCACCAAGCATCTAATACTCAAAGTATTTGAAGCCATTAAAACGTTAAAAATATTTGACAAAGCTCCAAGCTTAAAGCACTTTGAAAGTGCTTAAAGCCCTTTAATCTCTATACGCTCATTTTAGTACATCCAAATCATTGAACTTATGATTCACCCCCGAAGATAAGAAAAAAGTTGATGTTTCCAAATTTTTAAAATTCTGAATGGCGTCCGCGCAAACCGACTTAATATTTTTTTAATCGCTGTTCGTTTTATGAACAATACCAATTTTGAGATGCGGTTTGCTGCAACCGACAGAGTCAGAGATGTAGTTTAATAAACCATATGAGCAAAATTTTCAAAATAATATTTTCACTAGTTGAAGATGCTTTTGCGAAAAAAAAGTAAGAATAATTATACTTTAATCAATATTTTATGGACTGAAAGGATTATTTTGAAAATCTACTTCAATATTTGAGAAATAAATTCATTCTGATCTAATTAAAATTGAAGGTACTCAATATTTCTCCTTTATAGGAACGAGACAGGATCTAAGTGTCGCGTTTCACATCGAAAGGCTTGGTTATTAAATATTTCATTCGGCTAAAAATTTTTCCTTGTTCTCATAATGTTTTCCCTTACCGAAAACGCTATTGTAATGGAAAAGTAAAATATTCAAAGCTCTTATATAAAGTATATAGGCTGCTCAATGTACGTTATTCGCCATGGGCGTATGCAAAAAAAGTCAAATTCGGAAAAATGTAATATGTTATAGGTACGTTCCCACTTTTGAGAAAAAAGAAAAATTTCAAGCAAATATTTCGATCGCAAAAAAATTGCAAAATAATCAATCAACTATTATTATTATTTATCGAGAACATAAACCAAAATAACAAATTTTTATGTAATGCTTGTAAAACTTTCCATCTGCTTATTTCTGTTACTTTTCAGGGGTTAGATTTGGATTTACAAATTCTTGTTTACTTATCATTTGAATCTTCACTCCATTTTACTCAATATCGTTTGTCTTATTTTGGTATCTGCACTTTTGATTTCGTTGTTCCATTTATTTTTTGTCTTTATTTCTAAACCTTTCCAATTTAGTTTTGCCAACTATTGTTCATTACACTTTGACTTTCATGGTACCACCTTTTTATCTTGCATAAAAATGAATGTATAAATATTAGGGCTTTGGATTGGAAAATGAAATATTACATCTTTGGTTTAGGATCCAGTATTTCTACGAATTTGTGTTATATCCATTCACAATGCTTCTATTTTTTTGGAAGTAGTTTTTCCCTGTACTTATTCCAGCTTTCTATCTCTTGTAAAAAAGTCGAGTTATTTTTAACAGCCTAACTAAAAAAAAATGCAATGAAGTTTAGATCACAGTTAGGTGCTTCTTAGGTGTTCTAGTACCAAATTCAATTCTACAGTCAGAACAGCCTCTGAGCATAGTAACAATGTGGACGGAAAAGGTGGGTTTAAATAAATATAAGTCCCATCAAATCAAACATTGTTTTATACCAAGAGAAGTGACCTGTGGGGATTGGGACCACTATATCTTCAAGGTACGGAGATTCCAATGGTGATGGATGTTAAATATCAAGGGGGTGATTATTGACTCGAGATTAACAAGGACCAAACAACTGGAAAAAGTAGCAACAAGATCGGAGACCACATTAATGATGGCAAGGTGAACTTTGAGAACACATGGGGTTTAAGTCCGCGCATGATACACTGGATACAAAGTGTAGTGGTTAAACTCATAATAACATATGCTTCTTTGGTCTGGTGGACAAAGAAGACACAATTTCTGGAAATGAACTCGCTAGAAGAAGTTCAGCAACAACATAATATGTTGAACCAGAACCAGTTCTTGGAATCACAAAGAAGGTGGTCCGAGGACAAATAAAAAAATGGGTACAGAGCCAGCATAAACTACATTGGAGGAACACTCCAAAGCAGGTACACAGTAAGACCTTCATAGGTAACACATGTGTTAAACGGGTCGAAGAACTGTAATGTGTAAAGTAATGAGGATACTGGGTGTAGTAGGATAGTAGAAGGGCCTCTGACTAGGTGGTGCTGCTGGTCACTTGGTGGGTCATCCCCCAGGAATAAAACAACTACCTGTTTCACTGGGACATGTTCTATTTAATATTTACTATACATTAACCACTAACACTAATTGACTACTCTTAGATTACTACTTAGAATGAATGATACTGACTGTAATCATCCTTTCATGAATGACCATCATAATGACTTAATAATAATAATGAATCAATAATGAGTTAATATTGAATTAATAATGAATTAATAATGAATACTTAAAATACTATTGTTACCTATATATACAAAGAGTCAAGTTCACTATAAGTAAACATACATGATACTAGATAATGTTTATTTGCTTTGACATTGACTCGTACGTGTAACCTTTATATTTATTATTTATAAAACAATTCGTGGTTTATTGGAATTAGCTGAAGGGAATTTATTCGATAATATTTTAAATAATTAATGACTTAATGTTTAGGCCAAAAGGCATCACACCTTCCCCTTTTACAAAAAGAATAAATTCCGTTGAGCTTCCTTTCCCCCTAATGAAATGAATTTACAATTATCCTAAAAATAAATGGTAGATGGTTATTAAATAATGTCACTAACCTACGATTACATAATATATTCATAAATAAATGAATGTTCATTGCCTTTAAAAATTGTTTACGATCACTTAGTTGTTTATTTATTTTCACTTCAATGTTTTGAACGTTTGTTATAACACTTTTGTTTATTATTCGGAAATGTTTATAAACTCACTCGCACTTTCAATTTTACAATTTTTAATTCATTTTACAATAAGGATGGATTCTGTTTTTGTGTATTTCTTTTATCACACCTGATTCTAATTTAATTTTACAGTTAACATCGCTCACCTCTGTGACTGTAAATGGACCTATATATTGAGATTCGAATTTGGTTCTATTTTCCCTCTTTACTAACACTGAATCCCCTATTTTAAAATCAACTGGACTAGCTACCTTACTATTTTGACTTTGTCTACTCAGTTTATGTTTGGTTAAATATTTCTCTGCTCTCTGATGAGCTACCTGCAGTTTATATTTTAACTCATTCTGATATTCATCAATATTATAGCATGGCTCAATCTCGTTTGTTAGATTCTCGGGTAAGTTAGCACGTCTACCGAACAATAATTCAAATGGCGTATAACCATGATACGAGCTTGGAGTCGTATTATAACAATAAGCAAATAGTTTACACCATTCATCCCAATCATCCTTACTTTCATTTATAAAGTGTCTCACATACTCATTAAGCGTTCTATGTAATTTCTCACAACCTCCTATAGATTGATGATGATATGCTGTTGAGTAATTATGCCTAATATTTAACATTTTAGTTAAAGCGTTGAATATTTCATTTTTATATTCTGTGCCTAAATCTGTCCTAATTTGTTTCATTAGACCGTAATTTGGTATGAAATTTTCAAAAATTCCACGAGCTATCGTGTTCGCTTCTTTGTTTTTAACTGGAATTATTACTGCATATTTCGTTAATTCACATAACATTGTGATGCAATAACGGTTACCATTTTCACTTTGTGGAAAAGGACCGACCGTATCTATATATGTTATATCCCATGGTTTTTCTGCTGTATCCGTTAATACAAATTCTTCCTTGTGATTATTCTTTGCTTTATTGACCTGACACTTGTGACATTGCTTAATATATTTTCTTACATCTTTTTCCATGTTTTTCCATCTAAAATTCGCTCTTAATTTTTTCAATAGCCTGTTATTTCCTACATGACCTCCAAATAAAGGATCATTATGATAAGTTTCTAAAATCTGTTGCTTTTCTTTTTCTTTTTCCACCATCTTAGGTATATCGCAAATACATATTTGTACGTTTTTTAACGTATTGTTTCCTTTTTCCATAAACTCTTTTATAGTGCACTGTGTGAAAATAATATCATTCATATAAATTTTCATCCTTTTTATACCATTATTTACCGCTAGCTTATCAAGCTGAACTAACGTTTGATCTAAATCAAAGTTAACTATATCGGTATTTAATAAGGCTTGGCTAAATCTCATCCTGTTTTTGATCCGTATGTTCATCCTTAACGAAACACGGTTATTTTCAAATTGCAGAATTGGTAATTTATGCGCCTCTAAATTATTCAGTACTTTATATACTGCTGGCTTGCGAATATCTTCCTTTATTTCTGTGGAAACTATTTTATCTTCTCCTATAGGCTGAGCTTTATTATGACGAGTTTTTGACCTCGTTATTGCTAAGATGTGAGCATTGTCAATGTACAAGTCTTTTAATTCATTTATGGATATCCTTGAAATACTGTCCGCATAATTTGAATTTCCTTTCAAATATTGTATTTCGAAGTTGTATTCTTCTAGGTCTAGTCTAATTCTCGTAAGTTTCGAAGTTGGGTCTGTCATCGAAAAAAGATACTGAATATCAGTAGGAATCAGTTAAGAATCATAAGAGGCTATCTAACTGGGATCACAGCTGTAGACTTTGTGGCATGGAGACCGTAACCCATATCTTATTTGACTGTGAGGCAAACAAGCTTCGAAGAAGCCAATTTGCCACCTGAAGCATATAGCACACAGCCCCTGGTCCTATATCTTCTACTCGACGATACGGGGATAACTGGGTGGGCACATTAAATGTGAGAGTAGAGTACAATAAGCCAACAGGATGCAGTGCTCCCAGTACAAGAACGGCTCCCAAAAAAAGAAAAAAAATCGGTAGATACTTCAAAGTTAGCAGGCCCAGCATTGAAGAAAACAAAATGATCATATCATAATTATTATTGTTTAATGCATGCATGCCAATATATTCAGTGTGTGTTTCACTGAAATTGTAGTGATTTTGGTATTGCAGCCTCTGAGAATTAAAAAATCATATTATCTCGCATATGCACTCTTTTTGTAACAAAGGCAACCGCGTGGCAAAATTGCAACGTAATTTCTTGGAGCACTTAATTTTTACGCTTTTTCGATGGAACAGAAGTTAAATTTTGATCGAAGGTCAGCAGATTTTGAAAATTTAGCAAACCCATGGTTTTTGTTATTCTCTCGAAAATAAAGATTGCACCTAATTTATTATTTGTGCACCTGAAAAACACCTAATTGTGACCTGATTTTCATTGGATTTGAGTTGGATTCACCCATTTTTCATTTATAGTTAAATGAAACCATTTTTTAAAAAATCCAGCTTGTCACTTTACTGATCCTTGCCAAATAGAGTTTTTTAAAACTTTTGGTAAAAGTGAGACTTCGTTACCTATAATTTTTTAACGCCCTATTACACGCCTCTACCACGCTTGTGTTATTTACGTTTCTCGCGATAAAAAGTATCGTGACAAAACAAGCTCAAACCTGTAAAGTTTCCGCCACATAAATTCTTAAAGAGGTTAAATTGAATGAGACCGAGGAATACCGAGAGAACAATCAAGTCGCCTGATAGCGAAATGGAGCCCTGGAGATGTTTAAATTTTATTGCCCATCATTTTGAGGCTCGTACGGCACAAACTTGGCTATAGACGTATTTATACAAAAAAGGACATTGTAAAGACATTTGAGTATCTAGAATCAGGTGAATGTTTTAAAAACTGAAATTAGCTTTCATTTTGTTGCAGGAGCCGAGAAGTAGATCTTCAATTTTTCGTTACACATACCGTGTGGGCACATTAAGGCTATAATATGCAAATGTATTGTAGTATTTAGGTAATTATAATTAATAACCAGATTTCTTTGTAACATTTGTTTATAGAGAGGATGGCGAATACTGATTAACGAAATTTAAATTTACGTTAATATATTACACACATCAAAAATGTCTAAGGAACACGACTATTATTTTAATTTTTTTAACAAAAACTTTAACAAGTTTTTGTAAATACATACCAATCGATTCGTAAATTTGTTATCTACAAATCAAGATAGGCGGTCACAATTATTCAGTCAATTGTATTGTTTTATTAAGCCAGAAGTGACAGCTCTTCATATTACAAGGTTTATTGTTTCTAGTTGTATAGATAAATTGCTACCAATTTTAAAGATAGGCTCTAGTAAACTTTAAATTTATACTTAAATAAGATTGTTCAAATGGTAAGTGCTGTGAATATGATTGAGGTTGGTGTTTCGCAAGCTGATGTTGCACGTCATTTTGTCGTCTCTCGGGGCTTGATTTCGCGATTATGGCATCGATATGAACAATTTGGTGATGTCTCTGAAAGACATGGAGGTCGTCAACGTGCAACTACCCCTCGACAGGATGTGGTAGGATTAGCTCGCCGAAATGTGAATGCCATCATGGAAATCGTGGACTAAGGTTAATGTGGGCACAAAAACATGTTCATTGGGGCTTACAAAAATGGAGTTCTGTGTTATACACGGATGAATCTAGGTTTTGTCTCTATCCTGACTCAAGAAGAGTGAGAGGACCTGGTCGACAAGAAAGACTCAGACATGTACAGGGTGTTCGTCCATATGGTGGTCTACAAGTTATGATGTGGGCAGGAATAATTTTTCATCTCGAACTGTTCTTGTTTTTGCGGAAGGCACTTTGAATCAGTGTCAATATATTGACCGTATCTTAGAACCTGTTGTCCATCCATTTGCCACTGCTGCAGGCCCTGATTTGCTTCACATACAGGACAATGCAAGGCCACATACTGCAGCAACAGTAAGAGATTGGTTTGATACTGAGGAAATTACCCTTCTACCGTGGCCAGCACAGTCACCAGACCTTAATCCCATCGAGCATGTATGGGATATACTCCAGAGACGGATCGCTCCTCATTTGCATAATGTTAATAATCGTCAAGGTATCCAAGATCTTCTTACACAAGGATGGGCATTATTAACACAAAACGAAATTGACAATTTAATTTTAAGTATGCAAAGACGGTGTCAAGCTGTAATTAATGCTTTTGGAGAAAATACAGATTATTAAAAACATTTTTTGTTTAGCTTTTTATGTTTTACATTCACGGATGTGTTGAGAATTTCAATTAAATTAGTGCACCTTTTAACTTTTGTTAAATTATTTCATCAAAGAGAAAATTAATTTAACTGAAATTAAGATGAATTCATTACTGACTAATCAGTCATCATAACGATATCTCACTTTTAAAAATCCGATTGAAATTGATGTATGTACGAGGAACAATCTTTGTGTTCCTTAGACATTTTTGATGTGTGTATTTGGTTGTATTTACATAGAATTGGCAGTTCTGGAAGGTCCCGCTGATCCTAAATTTCCATCAGAAGAGGTTAACTCAAGATTCATTGTCTGGGTCTCTAGTTTCTGGAAGTAAATGCGAGATCCAGATGGTACGCCTGCCAACATCCTTGAAACCTCATTTTTGGTTGCTATGCTCTCCTCTAAACATCCTTTAGCAACTATGTTACTCTTCCATCCACCATGGTGCTTCAGCGTAGTCATACTTGCTCCAGCTTCTGCTAAAAGAGTTGCCGACGTTCGACGTAAACAATGACCAGTGTTTCGGGGTTATTCAAACCCAAATATATTGCAATAGGACAGGTTAATGTGTTTTTTCCAACAGGTTGTACAGTAGAGCGGCCTTGTCTGTAGCAAATAAATAAAATCTTACATAAGTTTCAAGCTCTTCATTTTGTCTACGTCAACAACGGTGAAAACTCATTTGTCAGTTTTGGTTTCTGGCATCGACAAAGAGTGATTTTATATATTCTACATGTGTGACTAACATATTTACAAGTTATTTCATAAAACATTTTTAAATGGATATATATAAAACATAACCATAAAATTGGAATAATTTGACAGCGTCAAGATGAGCGAACGCTTTATTTACGGTATTGCCAAATTTCTCAACGAATCACCTCAAGAATTGCATAGTAGTAAAGTCTTCGCTAAATACTGCTCGTTATGCTGCGAATTCGCTCGATAGCGAGTGATGTCAAGAATTGGGCTCCTGGATCTTTTCGGTTGGTACCCTTTAAACATTTGCTTTCAATAAAAATGCAGAGAACAAGTAATTAAATGTGGAAATTGGACAATACATATAATGGAACATACCATAGATCCAATAGTTATAAAGTTCGGAGCAGATGAAAATTCATTAGATTTTTCACATTCCGAAAACTAATATTTCGTGTTCGAATAATATTAGTAACACCGTGTTGGAAATAACTTCTATAATTTTAGTAAATCATATAAAAATCATTGATTGTTATGGGGTCTACTCTGTAACTAATCCTTCAACTTTTAGAGGCCTCTTAAAAATACGTTTTTAACGGGCCTATAAAAGTTTTTAGTTGAAATGCTATTCAGCAAGTGTACATTTTAGAGGACTGTTAAAAATTATTTATTTTATAGGGTTCTCTGGCAACAGTGCTTAAGGAGCTATTGGACATTTAATAGCTAAGTTAGAGACACAATTTAATAAATAAGAACAATTGTATCTAACATGCTTGAACTGTTTTTGGTTTATTGCACGCTGCTAGTAATTTGTGAAATTATGAAACACAAGAAAAACAAAAGGAATGCCTAATAAGCTTATTAGAAGAGAATAGGCTGATATAGGGAGAAAAAGGAAACCCTGTGGTTTTACCCAAAATAAATAATGTTTGGAAGGATCTAACTGCAAAATCGAATTTATTCGTTATTATTCGTTACTGGAATGCAATGGGAACTGGCATGAAGGAACCAACTAGGCAATCCAACGACCTGTCAAATAAATTCAATATGGCGCCTGGTTGGCAAACAATTCATTAATACGTTTGTTTACTTGTTCAGTTTTGTTAATTGTTGAAGCTTTTTTGAAGTATTTGGGTATAATTACCTTTGGTTTTATTCAGATTTATGGAAAATAGTGAGACCTAAGTTCAGTTTTGAAAAAAAATGCCAGTAACGTGTATTGTGGTGGGTTGTGGAAGCCGTGCTGATGGGGACCATTTGCTTAGTTTTTTTCGCATTCCCACATTGAAAAACTTTGCACATTGCCCACATATAAACGATTTATCAAGAAAAAGGAGGGATATGTGGTTAGCAGCCATCAAGAGGGAAGATCTCCTTGAAACAACTAACGATTACTTCGATAATAATCAAAATGCAAAATAAACACCATTGAAACTTGCTGTATATAGTTACCTTGCTACGACTTAAAAGCTTTGTTTGCCAACCAGGCGCCATCTTGACAGTTGAAAAGCCACGTGGTTTGGATTCCCTAACACCCAAAGTCATTCCAGAATCACAGAGGTTATCCCAAACTCGCTTCTTGAAATGAGAAATGACATCATGTTGGCCACAATTAACGACAACCTAACCTAACCATATTCAGCTAAACTGGGATGAGTTGGAAGCATGCAGTCAGGAAGGAACGTTGGTGTGGTACACAGACGGATCTAAAACTGACATTGGAACAGGAGCTGGAGTCCATGGTGCTAGACCCATGTGCAATATCCACGCATTGTTGGGGAATCTTGCTCCTGTATTCCAGGCAGAAATCTACGCTATCGACACGTGTTTGCAGCTGAATATCGAAAGGGGGTATAGAGGCCAAAAGATCCTTATACTCTCTGCAAGTCAGGCAGCACTAACATCTTTAGCATGTCCCCAGATCAAATCCAGACTGGTCTAGGACTGTCTACAAAAACCATTAACCCTGGCTATCCATAATAGAGTTACTCTGGGTCCCGGGGCACAAGGGCATTGTATAGGAAATGAAAAGGCATACTGAGACTGCATTCACTGGTCCTGAATCAGTATTTGGGATATCTAAAACTGCTGCACGTGGTTGTACATCTGGGTGGACTCAAACTAAACATCAGTTGTACTGGAGACCCGTGCAAAAACAGGAACACAGCAAACTCCTGGTCAAAAAACCCTCGGAGACGCTGACTAACGGAATACTAACCCTTAGCAGGGGCAAGATGAAGATAGTAACGGGTTTACTCACTGGTCACTGTACCCCAAGGAAGCACATGCATACAATTGGCATATATAGGGAGGAATTTATCTGTCGGTTGTGCATGGAAGAGGAGGAAACAGCCTCTTCGATTGTGAAGCGTTATCTCATTGGAGATATAGACTCCTAGGACTAGAACATCCAAGGGAGAATTTCTCCAAGAATGACCTAGTGAAAAGACTGTTGAGCCTGATAAGCGCTACTGGTCTCTTCACATAAACGGCACAACCAAGAGCACAAAAAGCCTTAAGGCTGAGGTGTCGAGGACTCTAAGCCTCTGACTGGTGGTGCTAAACCAATCAATACTATGATTGTACGATGCAATTGACTCAAAATAATGACAATTAATACTTTTTAATTATGACAGGTAAATACACAGCCTACTCCTACATAATAAATAATTAATATTTTTAACACGTTGAGTGCCAGCGTCCAGTATACTGGACATACTTGTAGCCTGCGTCCAGAACGGGCGTTAAACGATTTATTCCGGGGCTACCAGTATGAATCGGATAATTGAAAAATTAGTTTGAATTGTCGTTCTTTTTCTCGTAATATTGAGCACAATATGGCAACATGTGGTACAACAAACAAACGGGTTCTATCGGGTCGCTAGCAGTTATGATTCGTTGGTTATAAGTCTGCAGTAGGACATAATGTGTTCACGGGGCGCTTTGGTATTAATTTACGAAGTAAGCCAAATCCTCCTGCTGAAAAACACGACAGCCGTCAATTTATAAAAACAACAGTGTACAAAAACATCAGTGCACAAAGAAACAAGATATTACTGTCCAGTTTGTATGTGATGCTTTGAAAATTGGCATGCTAAATCTACTTAATATATTATTACCATTATAACTTGTTCCTTTTTTATTTTAAATTAATAATTTTTAGCATTAGTTTTTAGCAGGATTTTTTGATGTCCAGTCAACTGGACAGCGTTCCATTTAGGGTAAAATCATGACAATAGCCCCATGTCCAGTTTACTGGACGGCCTTAAAAATTATCTGTTTAGAAAGGCAAAGAGTCTCATTTTACACTTTATATAACCCAAACGTTACAGTTGATTCCTCGGATGGGTTAACGCGTTTTGGACGTGGCATTCAACAAATTTATGTTAATATCTCAAAAAAGCTTAAGATTGGGTATACGGAAATGCACATACATTGGCCTTATTTTCGGCACTAGAATCAGGTAAAAGAATAAAAATATGGTTGTTTAATTTGAAAAAACTGAGATATTTAACTTGAAATTTTCATTAATTTTTTAATATCTCGATAAGCATAAATTTTAGATATAGGGTATTCCTCACAAAGTGACATTGAAATTTAACGTAGGATCCGAAAAGTTAATAATATACAGGGTGTTTCATCTAAAATAAGAAATTTGTCGTTCACTTTTCGTATAACCGGAAGTGACATGATTGTCAAAATATTTTCCCATAACTTGTTCTTCATATATGCCAGTTTTTAAGGAAATCATGTGAGTAGTCACCATAAATAGTGTAAGCTCGTCATGAAACAGCCTGTATACCATTTGTGCGAATTTTAAATTGTGGAAAACGAGCTTTTATGTTAATTGCTACTGTAAAGTGCTCGGCCTATTTAGTGAACTTTAACACGCCCATACATTTTCAAAAGATTGCAGCGATATTACATTTTGACCCCTTTGGAGTGATTATCGTATCACAATTAGTAACACTTGTTGTACAATAGAATTATTAAGTAGTTAAAACACACAACGGTAAAGTATTTTTTAAACTTTCGAACATTTTGTCAGTTAAGTGTAATACAATGAAATATAATAATTATAAAGCTACATTTCCAAACAAAAGAATCTCTTCAGATAAAAATTTTTAGAATTATTTGAAACTAGAGTATGCAACAAGCAATGAATTTAAAAAATAAAAGCTACTCACGTACTCTATAAATAACTACTGAGAAGCAAAAGGAACAAAAAAGCAGAAAATTAACGATAATGATAACCTCGTATAGCGAAATTATGCATGATGCTACAACATCCCAGGAGCTAAGTAAAACAACCCTCCAAGAAAATACCAGACTTTTCAGAAGCCTTAAATTATCTTGAGCATAATAATAGAGAAGAGTCGCACACAAATGTTCTTTGATTATGGATTTTAGTTAGACGAATAGGTCCAGCTTTCACAATCTAATCATCCCAATTATTCAACTGTTGACTTTTGAATCACTGGTTGAAATTTTTCAATATTATAAAAATAATATACCCCGAACAACACTTTCAGTGTTCGTTACACATCAGTCAAAAACTGCTCGTAAGCCGAGTCACACATTGAATTCACTTGAACGTAATGTATATATAGCTTACTAATATTTTGCTGGATTATTGGATAGCGTGTTTGTGAAGTCCCCATTGTTGAGATTTAACTTAAATTTGAAGAATCTGGTTGTACGGCAAACAAGTTGTAACCCTCTCAAAATAAATTGTAAGGTTTAACCAAATCATGCCTTTTTTCATTGAATAATACATTAAGATCCACTATGATGAATTGAGCATTTTTCAGTGGTTATGATTTTTTTTATTAAGAAAATAGAAAAACGAATTTTTTCGAAATCCAAGTTTTTTCATACATTCAATAAATTCTTAATAAATATGGCGCTGAATACACGAAAGAACATGCATTTTAAAAAAATCGAAATTTCTCTTTTTTCTTAATAAGAAAGCTCCTAATCACTAAGAAAGGTCTTAATTTTTATTTTCATATAGAATGAAGTACAGGTAAACTGGTATCTCGTGACAAGGCGGAGCTTCCAGTACGCAGAGAGAGAACGTATTTGGCCAGACTGGGATGGAATTTACTCGAACATTAGATATTAAAATTTATACAATGTTGTCAATATGTGGATGATCATAGTAATATTGGGTATTTTTTAGAATGATATTTAGAGAAATGAGTTTCAAATAATTGGCACAACAATTTAATTACTAAAAGGATGAGGGATTGATTTTTGGTTAGGTGTGATATACAGGGTGTCCCAAAAAATTTTATACAAAGGGAGAGCAAGTTTATCTGACATTTCACAAAAAAAAATATTCTCGATAAAAAGCTGAATTGTAGGTCCATAATCAGGTCAAAAATTTTAAAACTTTGTTTAGAATAGAAGGAAAACAAAAATATTGATTTGATTAAAATATAATATTTACCAAACAATACATAATAAAATTATGATGTCATTACAATACAATTATATAAGGGACTTTCATTTTAAAAGAATCCTACTTGGAAAACTTAATTACTGGTGAGTATTTAACGTTTCACAATACATATTTGAATAAGGCAATAATTATATGATTCTTACTATCATTTTAAAATTTTTAATATAAAACATTCTACAAAATTATTTATTCTGTTTAATTTAAAAAGTATAACATTATTTGAAAAATTACTCAAAATTCTGAAACAATAATAGCATTAATGAGTACTTAGTAGATATTATTAAATTAATGGGGTTTAAATAAATCAGATTTTTTTGTATCCATGGGGGTTTAGAGATCCTCGGTATCTGATTCTTCATTATCAGAAGAATCCCATTCCGAATACACAAATAAACATAAGATCACAACAAAATCAACTTTAAATAACGCGAGTGAATGAAACAATGCAACAGTGTAAAAATATCGAGCTGCCCACTGCATAACGTCTACCGCACGATTGGCTTTACTGGATCCCCACTTTCAAATTTGTTACGGCGCATCGTCACTTCATTTCACGAGATACCGGTTGGAGTGTATCTAATAGATCTGGTTGGGTCTCATTTGGCTATAACAGGCCACAGGGACAATCAAGCTCACGATTTCCTGTTTACTATACAAGCGCTTCAACCAACTAAGCCGGCGGCAGCTACCTGTTACCGTTTTCAATATCAAACAAAAACGAGCAAAAAAATCACGTTTTTAAATATTTATTTAAATCTGTTTTTAGTATTTGTGTTATACCTACAACAGAAATACATCTTTGAAAATTTCAACTGTCTAACTAAACGGTTCATAAGATACAGCCTGATGATAGACAGACATACAGACGGACAGCAAAGTCTTAGATTAGATTAGATTAGATTTTATGAGGTGGCTTTCGGCCTAATCCACTGCGACCTTTTCAGATCTATTGTGGTCCTCTCAAACTCTAGATTACATTCTCCAGCCTGACTCTTTTTAAAAAGTCTATTAGCGTGGAGACTGAACCTTCCATATAGCTCTCTGCCACTGGCTTTTCTTCGCCCAATGCAAAAAACCGCACATTTGCCAGGCTATCGCACTGACATAGAATGTGTTCCGCCGTTTCTTCTTCTAGGTGACAAAACCTGCACGTATCTTCGTTTGTCAATCCCATCAACTTTAAATGCCTATTGAGCTTACAGTGCCCCGTTAACAGACCCACTACAGCTTTAACAGTTTTCCTGTCTTTGGCCATAAGATCTGCTGTACATTTTGGCGAGTGTTCTAATATGAACTATTTCGCTTGCCTCTGTCCTGGTGAGTTCCTCCACCATTTCAGAGATTTGTGGGAGACCCACTTCTTTGTTTGTTTCCTTGTTATGGTTTTTGCAACGCCGCAGAAGGGTTCCGGCCCAACGAACGGCCTTGATGAGCCTTGCTTGGCCATTTCATCTGCTTTTTCGTTGCCCTTATGCCCCTCGTGCCCGGTACCCAGGCTACCGTAACATTGCTACGCTCACCCAGTGTGTTTAGGGCCCGCACACAATCCCATACTAGCTTAGAATTGACCTCTACGGAGTTGAGTGCCTTTAGCGCTGCTTGGCTGTCTGTGAAGATGGCAATTGAACGATATGTTCTCTTCTTGCTCCTACGCCGTCTAACGTCTTTGACCCGTCTGTATACCAAAAAACATCTGCATGTATGGGTACACCTTTTTCCCAGTCTTCCCTGTTTGGTATAGTTACTTTGAACTTATTTTCGAAGCTATATCTCGTAGCTATTGCATCGATGGGCTGTCCCATAACGCAGTCCGCCCTTAGCTCCTCGATTAGCTTCCAGTTGTCAGCACTATGCGTTTGGCTTATATGTTGCTGGCTATGTATTAATCTGTGCATTACAGATCTCGCTTCACCTTGTATGAATATGTGTAGAGGTGGCAGATTCATCAAGACTTCCATTGCAGCTGTAGGAGTAGTTTTTATGGCCCCTGTAACACACAGGCAGGCCAGCCTTTGTGTGTTATTCAACAGCCTTATTGCTCCTACTTGCTGCGTCTTTGTCCACCACCCCACGGACCCATAAGTTATCATTGGTCGGACAACCTTTGTGTATAACCACAGGGTCATTTTTGGGTTGAGTCCCCAGTTCTTACCGCACAGTCTTCTACATCTGCCTAAATCATGATAGCTTTCTGTGTGGTTTTCAGCAAAGTCTTAGTAATAGGGTCCGTTTTTTACCGTCTGGGTACGGAATCCTAAAAACGACACAATTTTTGGTGTTTTCAGCTACAAGCCTGGTCAAAATAATATTTGAGTGCTGCTGAAATTTCCGACGAACTGAACACCTTGTCGTTACTAATCCGAAAGTGGTAAACTAAGAGCGGCCCGACTATAGACAAATGCAAAAAATAAGTTTTGTGAACAAACGATATCATCCATGACTTTATAACAAACTGAGGTTTTTATAAATATTGTGCTGAAATGTATTGATAAAATATGAAACTTTGTCTTCGTTTAAAATTATTTATAGCCCAGTCATATTAGGTAAAAAAAGGGGTCAACCTCGGAATGAAAGATAATAAGCTGCAAATTGGTATGAACCTTTGTTTTGTCATTCTAAATGTTGTATCAAAAGTCACAATCGTTATCGTGTCCGCGTCTCAAGATATTCAAGGTCAAAGGTCACAAAAAATTTATCGACATGCTTGTTGAAAAATTTAAAACTGTTAATATCACAACAAAACAAGCCAGAGATGATGCTGATGTTCTCATAATTGACACAGCTATTGCCTTATCAGAACATCAAAAGACTGCTGTCATCATAGGAGAAGATATCGATTTGCTCGTTATTTTAATTGGACGTACTCAGTCACATCATCAGGAAATTTTTTTGAAAAAAGTTGGCAAAGGCAATGTCAAAACACAAATATATTCTACTAAAAGTTTTGACCAATATCCTCGTACTAAAAAGCACATTTTATTTTTACACGCATTCAGTGGCTGTGACACGACTTCTGCGCTATTTAAAAAAGGAAAAAAAACTGTTACTAGAGCATTGGAAAAAATTCCTGATTTAGATAAACTGGTGGAAGTATTTCAACAAGAAAACTGCCCAAAACAAACATTATTAGAAAATGGAGTGCGCATCTTGTTGGCATTATATAATGCTCCAAAATCTGAGGACAACATTGATCATTTCCGCTACACGCAATTCATCAAATTTACAAAACTAAATAAACCTGTACAACTGTCAACACTTCCACCAACAAGTGTAGCAGCTCATCAACACATAAAACGTGTCTACTACCAGATTCAAACGTGGTTAGGGAAGGACTTAGAACCTCAAGAATGGGGCTGGATGCTTGAAAATGAAATCCTGGAGCCCATACGAACGTTATTACCTCCAGCACCAGCCGAACTACTAAACGTAATATTTTGCAATTGCAAAAATGGTTGTGGTTGCCGCTGTGGATGCAGAAAATCAGGGCTACAATGTTCTTTAGCTTGCGGCCAGTGCAACGGACAAGCTTGCCTCAACGCTTCACTGTATCCAAGTAATCCCGATGAAGAAAATACATATGATCCCGATATTCTGGAAGGTTTGGAGATGAACATGACAGATAATGAGGATGATGACAATGAATCGAACATTTTTGAGCGACAAGAAGAAGAAGACGACGAAGAAGAAGAAGAAGATAATTAGCTTCCATTTCCAATTTCATTACAATTAAAATCAACAAAGATACTAATAATATTTTATACTTAAATAGTTAAATATAAATAATTATATATCTATAAATAATCAAGTTACTTACTTTAATTAAATATAAATAATTAATAGTTAGTACATAAATAATAGACATTGTTTAATAATTATAATTTCCAAGTAAATAATTGACTTTATAACGTACTGATAACCATAACTCACGATTGACCTTGCATTAGGCCGTATATGACTGTACGATGTGCACTTCGCGCTCTACCTTCAAAACGGTTGGTCGTATGAAAAAAAAGTTTAAACAAAAGTTGTAGGGAATTTTATAGCCTACAACTTTTATAATAAATGCAAATCTCATTTAACCGATAGGAAGCCAGATATTCGCGAAAAACCGATTTTTGTGACCTTTGACCTTGAATATCTTGAGACGCGGACACGATAACGATTGTGACTTTTGAGACAACATTTACAATGACAAAACAAAGGTTCATACCAATTTGCAGCTTATTATCTTTCATTCCGAGGTGAAAGCCCTAATATGACTGGGCTATTATTTGAGAGTAAGGATCACAAAATATGTCAACTGAACTGACAACATGAATAAATCAATAATAAAAAATGATTAATAAAAAGAAAAAAATGTAGATGGTGCTAAATTGCCAAATTTGGATTAGTCACTTAATATGTATGAGCTTTGATCTTTTATTTTTCGAATGTGGATAGGTTTTTCGGACGCAGATAATTGAGCGAGAAGTAATTATTTACTGATACTCCAACAAATTAATCCTAAAAATTACCATTTCGCTTATAGTTGCTGATTTTGCGTATAAAGACGGCAATAGTGATGTAGAAACGATTAACTCACCCGGATCGCTGAAGTCGTTGTGGAAAATTATTTAACAAGGTAACAAGGGTGGGATTTCAGTCAGTGGTGGTTCCTCGAAGGAGGCTCAGCCTCCTCAACAATTTATCCAGCAAATAGCGCCAGATATATTTTGTTGATCATTGTTCATTTTATTTCCTGTTATTCTAATAATTTTCAAATTTTACAATTCCCGATTTTACTAGTTATTTTTGAATCTGCAACAGTACCCTGAGGCTAGATTCTACAAACATCTCAATACCGAAACAAGTGTTGCTCTACACAGTTGCAGTTTTTTCGACCAGTCCAATTGCTAATACCTACTGTAAAAAATAGCGGAAATGGAAACACTCTCAGGAGGCTTGCCTCTAGCGGTCGCGATGATACACGAACTGCCGAATACAGAATACGAGTGGTACATCGTGTTGCGTGTTGCATATAATTTGGTAGACAAGAAACTACATTATAAACAACTTTTCTATGAAATTGTAGATACTATTAAAGGTCAAATTGAGATACGATTTTCCGATTTACATGAATTGAAGTTTTTCGACTTGACGAATAAAACCATAATCGAATGTTTTTCAAAAGAGTTTCCCAATACACGTTTAGATAGCTTAATTCTAAAATATACATTTGTTAATAAAATAGCACTGCACAATGAATTTTGCGTTGTATACTCGGATCAAGATATTTTAGGTCAGTACGACAGTCACGCCGATATGATAAATAATGATTTGCAACAAGTTTTACCTCAGTTTTATAAACTACTTTGTTTGGCAGTCACCATTCCTGTCACGTCGGCATCGATGGAGAGATCATTTTCTACTCTCATACGAATTAAAACTTACCTACGAAAAACAATGGGACAAAATCGTTTATACAATGTTAGTTTAATATCTATTGAAAAAGATTTAGTAAAACGCTTAAAACAAAATGATACATTTTTTGATAATATTATTGATCATTTTTCGAAATCTAAAGACCGTAGGATTCCGTTAATATATAAAAAAAGTAAATAAAATTAATAAAAAAAATTATCCACGTTGGCTCTTGCTCGGCAACAATTAATTTTGTCACTGAAGTAGCTGGTACGGTCGCTGCGGATAGGTTGAATTAATAGGCTGAATAGAGTATATTTTTACAAAAACATTTTATGTCCAGCCCCCTCTCAAAGTTCACGAGCCGCCACTGATTTCAGTGGAAGAAACGTTTTCGGTGTATATTCAATTTGACATAAAAACGTCCAGATCTTTTTTTCCTCCCCAAGAGATCTTCGAGACTAAACTTTGTAAAAAAATATTGATTAGATCAGAAGTTATTAGCCGGAAACCATGATTTACAAAATTATTAATATGACGTGTTCACATTACATCCCATTATTTCTTCAAATTCACAAATAACCTGTACGGAATCTGTAATTTGTAACTTCATTAGTTTGCAAATGACGACGTTATAAGCAAATTAATTGATTCTCGCCCTATACGACATTACTTGTAATTATGCAGTTTGTTTGGTAGGTTTCTTTGTGATGAATCACGTGTCGTTATTATTTTTCAAAAATATGCAATTCCGCAGCCATGGGAATGATTATTTGAAACGTATTTGTAAAATACAATATACTGAATGTCCAAAGAATTGAATTCGATCATGTAACAAAAGTTCAGTTTTTTCACTAGTTACACAAATAACTATTTTATATGTCTCTATAGATTCTTGCAAAGTTGGTATAATCCCATGAATTAAGATTTCTCACTGGTTTGGTATTAACGGAAATAACAAAAATCATATATCTAAGTATTTTGTGGTATTTAAACATATCATTTACTGAAGGTTTTCAAATAAACTCGAAGTCAAACCTCAACACTATAATAACTTCAAATCAAGTAGGTTAGCAACTAGTTTCGGTTGATACCTTCACCAGGCTACGAAGAAAAATATTCGATAAAATTCATCAATCAGAAGATCTTACAAAGTTAATAAAAACAAATGAAACAAATTCAAGTATCGAACTTTTTTTTATTTGATAAAACAATATTAGTTAACAAAATTATAGATATACTTAAACAAATTGAAGTATATTCCCTTATAGGATTGTATTTCATTATTAATCAAAATTTTCACCTTACATAAAGTGTTGACAACTGGAAGAAGGAGCTTGTGTAATTGTAGTTTGCACTGTTTCACAATAAAATAAAAGCCATAAATCATTTCTAGTCTTGACCTACCCACAAGCGAACAATTGATTCTCATTGGTGCAACGTAGCTTCCGATTGGTATATGAAAAATGTACTTGAATTGTTAGTCCACATGGACTGTTAACGTCCCAGGGTGGGTTTAGTTTATTTCTGTTATTTACGAGATATTTTGTTCTTAGATGTTGTTGAGATTAAGATTTTGTTTTATTGACTAAAACTATTTTGTTGGTAATAATTAAAATTATAGCTTTTTGGCGACCATTCGAAGAAGAAGATATTGTTATAGGCTCCGAACAATGAATATACTAGACAAAGTTTATTTATTTATTCTACTTGATTCCATGTCGCAGTGAATATAATAAGTTATTTGATTGATGAAAGACGTGTTTCGTATTTTATTGAAACTCATCGCCTACCGGGGTTAAAAAGGGGTAGACAGTTATTTTGGGGGTGATTTGCATCGAAGTTGATACCAATACTCCATAATGCTTTTGATTTAAATTATATTTTATTTTGACACGTTGGAAAACTCAATCCGATTTTATTAAAAAAACATTGAACTCACTTAGAAGCTTGGTGGAAAAAATATAAATGGGAAATTGTAACACCACCAGTAGTTTCATGAAATATTGAAAAAAGAGAGTTCTGTGTTGAAATGAATTTAATAAAAAAAAGTTTTGTTTTCAAACATTGAGTATTTTTCAATGTGTTAGGTATTTGAATTTGTTAAATCCATTATTTTTTTTTTATTAGAATTTAAGTGCCTCGACAACTATGGCCATTGGCACTATACAAGAGTACATCAGAATACACAAAAAATATGTAGTTATATTAATACAGTCAATGATATTTCATAGTTTGTGGTAGAGGTTAGCTGCTTTGAGGAATTTCAATATCTTCGGAATTTCGGCGGTGCAGTTTAGAAGTTCTTTCAGGTTCGGTTTTAGATCTAGGAGCTGATACAAATTGTTGTATATCTGGCAGTCCGTGAGTATATGCTTAACGCTTAAATCAACATTGCAGTAACGGCAGACGGGAAGGTTTTCAGATGACATCAAGTAACCGTGAGTATATCTGGTATGGTTGATCCGCAATCGTCTAATAACAGCAGCTTCTCTCCTGGTTAAGAAGTCGAGGGGGAGAGAGCCAATGGAAGGCTGTATATCGTTTAGAGCTGTTTTACTGTTGTGCCAAAAATTTTGCCAGGATTCTTTGACGGACTTTTTGAATAAACCATTATTATATTATATAGGTTGCGAAAAAGTTTAATAGGTCATACGATTCACACAAGTACAAGGATCATATGAACAGCACTACATGAAAGAGAGAAAAGAATTGTTCTATGTGTTAGACTCACAATTAGATCAGTCCCCTTCAGCAAAACAGAACGGTTAAAAGTGAAAAAGCCCAGTTCTTTCGGTAGAGGGGACTGATTTCATTGTGAGTTTTACAAATAGAATTCTTGTCTCTCTCTTTCAAATAGTGTTGTTCATATTATCCTTGTCGTACTTGTGTAAATCGTATGATCTATTGAACCTTTTTGCAATCTGTATATTGTGGTTGGACTTGAGTTTCTTTGAAAACGTTAAAAGAATTTTAACCACATTTGAGAAGTGGGTAAACTCCTAGATTTAAATTATTTACTGTTTAGAAAATCTGAGCAAAACTACTATACAATAACTCAGAAATAGTCCGAATAGTATTTATTGTTAGCATGTTACCAAAACCCTTTCGAATTAAATGTTTTTGTGCCTTTACCAAATTTCGATATAATCCCCGTGGTAAACCGAATACGATTATTTGAGTAGCATGAAATTTAATTATAGTATTGGAACATTTATCGCTATTAGTTGAAAAGTTATTCACCAAAATATATCATCGCAAACATCTGCTTTTCAAAGAGGTGTTCGTATCAATTTTATTGGAATTTGAATTTGATTACTACACGATTTCATTAACATCATCAATATTTACCGAAAAGTGTTGATTTAACCAAACTCAATTACTGAAACTCGTGTAATAAAAATAGTTCAACTTTTGAATAAACATCTGCCGTTTTCTGGATACCCTTAGTAACTGGTAGTACATCATATGTTATTGTAGCTCGTTTAGTTTATTGATTTCAGCTTTACGAAAGAGAGCATACCATTCATTTTTTTTTTGGGGGGGAGCCGTTCTAGTACCGGGAGCACTGCAGCCTATTGGCTTATTGTACTCTACCTACTTAACAAACGTATTAAAGTATTACATTGATTATGTCCATTATTATTTTTGTTATGTCTTTTGGGAAATCAATTTTTTTTCTGATTTTATTCCAAAGTTATAGTATATCTGGGTGACATCTGCGTATACGTGAATTTTACAAGTTTAAAGATGTTATTATGCTCTGTATAAATAGAAAACATTAGTGGCACCAAAATGGATCCCTGAGGAAGTCCCGAATTCAAAGTTGAAACTCCCGATTCATCTGAGTTAATTTTAACAGAACGTTGATGATTATTTAGATAATTACGCAGAAGGTTCATGACACTTTCAGAAAATACTATATAATGTAATATGTTAAGCATCAATTCATGATTTATAGTGTCAAAAGCTCGGCTAAAATCCAACAATGCTAAAATTGTACATTTACCGACATCTGAAACAGAAATTATATCATCAACTAGACTCGTTAAAGCTGTGGTGCAGCTATAACCTTTGCTAAAACCGGATTGGACACTAGGAAGTATTGAGTTAATTGTTGAATGTTCTCTTATTTGCAGTTCCATCGCCCTTTGTAGAATCTTAGAAAGCAATTATTAACCTATATTCCCAAGAAACCTGATAAAAATAGTTATTTAAGTACCAAGGAAGACAAATTGTCTATTATAGTCAAGTCTCGTTGTGGATAGCAGAGGATATGTATGTTTGTATTTTGGGGTAACATTCACTGAGACCTGAAAGATCTATTGTGCCCCCTTACTTCTACTTAGTTTCTGAAGAGAGTCTCAGAGACTAGTAGCTCCTTTAGTCCTATTTCCCGGAGAAATTTTAGGATATCTGCAGGCTTCAACTTAGGTAACTGTCCCTCTTCTATCCAGTAGTCTCCCAGGTACTGTGCCCTAGGATTCTGAATTGCTGTGCAGTTCGCAAGTATGTGGATGGAGGTTTCTTCTTCCATTCCACAAAATCTACAATCTTCTTCCTCCACTATTTTGAGATTTTTAACATGCCCATTCAGGCGACAATGTCCCGTTAGGATGCCTGTTAAAACTCTTAGTGCAGTTTTACTTTGAATTATGCATTCATTTGATCTCAACAGGTTGTAGTCACCCAGAAGAATCTTAGATTGCCTAATCCCTACTAGATCTTTCCAATGGACAGATCTTCTCTTTTCTTCGGCTTCACCTATATCTTCCAATATTACATTGGAGCTGATTCCGCAAAAGGGTTCCGGCTCCCAAAAGGGTATTTCAGTCCCCCTCTTCGCTAGTTCATCTGCTATTTCGTTTCCTTCTATTCCAGTGTGTCCTGGAATCCACAGTAAGGTAACTATTGTTCTCGCCTAGTTCATTAAGTTTGCCTAGGCATTCATACACCATTTTGGAACTGATTACACAAGAACTCAGCGCTCCAATGGTTGCTTCACTATCAGACATTATGATAATCCTTTTCCTTCTATATCCTTTGTCAATATTGAACTGGGCACACCTTCTTATTGCGTGAATTTCCGCTTGAAAGAGGATAGCAAGCAGGCGAGACACTAGACAGATTTTCGCCGAGGTGCATATTACATTTTTGCGTCGACCTTTACATAAAATTACTAATTTCCGAATGGAAAATCGACACTTTTCCGCTGTGCAAAATGTACGTTTCATCTTGGGCATCACGACAAAATCTGTTTATCTCGACTAAATACTCGATTCTTTTCACTTTACACCCACGCCTTCTGGGAAACATTTATATCATCAATATTATGAAAAAAGGTTATTCCCAATGAAAAGTTCTGGATTATCTAAAACCCAGAATACAACTATCAGGTATTGGAATAAATTCTGGATTATCTAAAACCCAGAATACAACTATCAGGTATTGGAATTTCCAACTTATATAAGAGATATATCAGAAAATTGATAGATAGATAATTTATTAATCTTTACCATCATATACATGACGTAAGACAAGTCAGACACAGTATAAAACTATAGTTAAAACAATTAAAATTAGAATTTAAAATGTATACAGGCAATAGCATAGAACAAACATTTGGTATAAGCAAGATTATAAGAAAATAAATAAAAAGTTACATTTTTAAAGTCTGAAATACAAAAAGATCTAAAATTAGGTGAGGAATTAAGCCTCCTAACAAATTCATCTAGCGAGTAAAAACAATATTGTATTAATAATTTTTTAAGACTAGCTACTAGTATCTGAGACTTTCCTCAGGAGCTGCGTAGAAGTAAGGGAGTACAATAAATCTTTTAGATCTCAGTGAATGTCACCCCATCATACATACATACATACACACACGATTTGGAAAACTTTGACAATGTGACAATCAATGAAAATATGAGAAATTGTTGTCAAATTGTCAAATTTAATTTTCCACAATTAAGAAACAAAATAATGTCATATACAATAATACTAACCTCATACAGTAACAACTTTTCAAATCGTTTATCAGACAACTATGAAGTTGCATTAAAATTTAATTACGAAAACTGGTAGAGAACTACTACAACCGTTTGTGTCTGCTTGGCCATAAATTTAAAGTTAATCTGCTAAAGCTTGCAAATCTCACCGATTTTCGGCAATTAAAGATATTAGCGAGGATTTCTGGACTACTGTATAACCGAAGAGATCCTTAATTTAGACTAAGGATTATGCCACCCGGTTTTTATTAATCTAATTTTGTTCGATTTTAAAGGATTCGACTGGTGTAATCTGACTTTGTTACGACTAATGTGAAAGTTATAAACTTTGGAGTTGAGTAAATTTGATTTATAATAAGGAGATAAATTGAGTTAAAAATTCAAATTTCAATTTTCATGACCAATGCTGGCTAAAAGTGAAAAGTAATGAAAAATGCAAAAAAAATTATCAACGAAGGAGTTTTACCGGGTGTCTGATGAACAGCCAGTTTCACAATACTTATGGTTAAGAACAGGGGGTCGACAATGTAATGGCAAAATAAATCCCGGTATATTTCCTGACCATTAGTTAAATGATGATTGTGAAACAAGTTCTATTGGTTAGTGTCTCGGTTAAGGTCACTTAACTCTAAGAGTTTACCACCGATTGTGATACTAGCTGTAAGCGAGGTAACCCGCTGGATTTAACTATTTATACAGCCTAGAAAAAAAAAACTTTAATACAAGTTTTCTACTTCACCGCTAGAGAGCGTAGTTCACGATAATAATACAAAAGCATCACAAGACCTGCAAATAGAGCAGATTGAGGAAGATATTATTCAACGCATAAAAACACAATTCACTGTATTTCCAGAACTGGAATAGAAGCTGCTGACTTTTCTACCACGCAGAGATTAAATATCTGCATTTAAAAAGGTGGAAAGAATTTCGAGCAGTATCTCCAGGCTACTTCACTAGGTGAAGTGATCAGGCGGAACGCAGTGGACTTCCAAATGAGGCGGTAACACCAGACAACATCAAAAAATCCTCAAAATCGTTTTGAATGATCGAAAAGTGAAGTTTCGTGAAATAGCTGACATCGTGAAGATATCAAAAGGACGTGTTGGCTTTATATTACATGAGCAACTGACTATGAGAAAGCTCCGTTCAAAGTGGTGGCCGCGTTTGCTCACTGTTGACCAAAAACAAAAACGTGTTGATGATTCTGAGCAGTGTTTGACCATGTTTAAAAGTAAAAAACCGGAATTTTTGCGTCGATATGTGATAATGGTTGAAACATGGATCCATCACTTCACTCCGGAACCAAAACGATCGTCATCTGAGTGGAAAGCAACTGGAGAACCTCGTCCAAAGCACCCGACAGCACAACAATCAGCTGGAAAGGTTATGGCTTCGGTATTTTGGGATGTACGTGGTGGAATATTAATCGTGAAGAAAAAAATGTTGTTTCATCAAGACAACGCACCGTGACACAAGTCAACCAAAACAATAGCAAAACTACATGCACTGTATTTGCCAGATTTGGCTCCCAGCGACTACTGACCTAAAAAAAAATGCCCGCCGGTAAGAAATTTCGCTCGAATGAAGAGGTTATCGTTGACACTGAGGTCTATTTTGAGGCAAAAGATAAATCGTTCTACAAATGTGTTATTGAAATGTTAGAGCGGCGCTGGGATGATTGCGTTGTTCTTGATAGAAATAACGTTGATGAATAAAACTCATTTTGAACAAAAAAAATTGTTTTTCCTTTGTTAAGCCCGGGTCATTTCAGCCCATGTGATCATTTCTGAGATACAACGGGTTACTTAATTAGGCACGGTACCTATAAAACATTTACCATTCAAAAAAAATGAATTTCCTCACCAAAAACCCCTTCTGTCGGTCTTTTGGAAATGGTAATGCAACGGACCGAATTCATTTTCGAGCGCTGAAGAGATGCTGAAGCGGTTATACGGCATGTCAACTGCATCACATAACTTCATAGCTAGTGACGCTAAAATGGGTGGTTGTTTCCATGTGATAACATCGCATCAATAAAAAATGTAACAGAAAAATGGGTGGAAAGCTCGAATAAATATTACAGTGGGCCGAGAGATGAGTCGTGTTTGAATGTTTTTGACACTTCAATTCTCGAAATATGCCAGATGAAAAGCTTTGAATGATTTTAATAGAATTATAATCCAAATTCAACTGTGCGTAATAGAATGAAACATTTTATTTAATTTTCTGGCTTTCTTAAATTTGTTTATGTCAAATTAAAACGCGTTTTTGTACACATTAATTGATTCTATTCAAAATTTACGAAATAAGTGGTAGAAACAACTGAAAAATGAATGCACAATCTTCTACAATCGTTCGCCGGAAATTGGAAGGTCGTGATGCAGAAAAAACAAGAGAAAATAAAAAGAGCGGAAGAAACGTCAAAATCAATAAGACAAGACCAATAAAGAACAAAAAGTACTTCGAATTATCAAACCAATTTAAAAAAAAGCTTTGTTCTGAAGTATTAAATTTCTTGAACGTTTTCTCATGGATGTCTTAAATAATAAATTGTGAAATGTATGTATGCCTTTAAGAAAGGCAACATTTTATATTTAATACGATAATACCCATTGTTAAAGCAGTTTTTTCTTCAAGTCGAATTTCCCTCCACGATTTCCATATACAGTTGGCACATATGGGAAACTTTTTTATTTGTAATGTTACGAAAAAAAAGTTATTCTTTATAAAAAGTTCTGCATGGCCCATACAGTAAAACGCAAATATCAGCTGTAATGTAATTTTGAGCTGTGATAGGAATTAAAAATTACGTTTAAGTGCAATTACTGATTACTTCACTCATTATCTCATATCTGTTAGGAATTATCTCAAATAGACAAATACGTTATTATAATTATTTATTTCGAAAACCTAACATCAAGAAAATTCGTTTCAACTTTTTCATCACTAAATATGCATCTCAACTTGTCCACCGTTTCTTTCCATTACATCTCTAATAACAACCGGAGTAATATCGTCACATGCTTCCTGAATTGTTCTTTCCAAATGATCAATATTGTCGAACGGTCCTTTAAGGTACACTTTTTGCTTTAGGTATATATGCCCACAAAAAGAAGTCTAGTGGGTTCAGGTCTGGAGATCTTACAGGCCAAGCAAATTACACAAATATTTCCTAATACTCGTCCATTAAAAGTTTTTGGTAGATATTCTCGAACATTTCTGGTACTATGACATGGTGCCCCATCATTTTGGTACCATATGCGTTGTCTTTCTATTATTGGTGGGTTATCAATAAAATGGATTTTTTTTCAAAAATTCGAAGTAACGGTTAGAATTTATAGTTTTCCTCAAATCCACCATACATTTGTTTTAAAACAATATTGGTCGCGACATTCGACAGTAACATGCAGATTGGTGTCGTTCCACCAGAGGCAATGTTGTGAGCTAACTGTCCCATTAGAAGTAAACTTTGCCAAAATAAGTATGCATCATTCCATATAATGATTACCTTCTAACTCCCCTTGGTACCAAGCACAAGATCCAAACCTTTTATTAAAATCTTCGGGTTTTAGAGTTTGAATGAACTGGGATTTGTAAGGTTTGAATTTATTAGATTTTAATATTTTCGCAACTACAACTTAACTTACATCAAATGTGGCTGGCCTTTTCCTTATCGAATCTTTAGGATTTTCTACTGCTGAGAGCATTATTTGGTTTTGATTATCTTCACTGGCGATCCATGACTGAATTTATTATCGATATTTCCATCCCTCCTGAAGTTTTTCATTATTTTACTAATTGTTGCGAAATGTACATTTTTATCGGTATGTCTGTTATTGAACGACGATCTGCAATAGCTATCTTGCTGAACTTTCCCCCACTTCATCTCTGCATGCAGGCGAAGATTAATGACTGATAGATTAACGAGAGGACAAGCAACCATTAATAGACTACACGGTAAGGTGAAAATCTATCCCACAATGGAAATGCTACAGGACGAGATGATTCCCAAGTGTAGCTTCGGGAAAAACTTCAAAACAGTCATAACAAATTCAGAGGTGTGGAAGGAAGGACCCTCAATTAATGCAGAAACGGCCTGGTAGACAGATGGCTCAAAACCCGAGGATGGTGTAGGAGCAGGAATATACATAGCCAAGCCGAAGACAATACTTGCTGCTTGAATGAACAGAACTTAAAATTGTTTTGTTTTTTTGAAAAATTAAAAGTTGGGAAAATAGTTATTTATGATCAAGGGTACTAAGTATATGATTACGCCCTTTGGGCGACAGTCTTACAAAGCTGAGGAAAAAGCAAAAAAGCTAAAAAGGCATCGCAAAGAATGTTACCGATAAAATCCAAAGACTTATTCGACAAAGAATATGACCAATTTTTGAAGTGGATGTGAGAAAATGCTGTAGAAAACATTCACGAAACTGTACTATCGTTTAATGATCTATCCGAAAAAATTTCCCCGAGCTCTCTTTGGGCTAATTAGTCGATGATAAAAAAGAGTTTGATGGTCGGGTCTTTTAGCAGAAGCTGGAACTAGTATAACCACGCTGGAGCGCCATGATAGATGGAAGAGTAGGTACTACAGTTGCTGAAGGATTTTTAGAGGACAGCATGTCCTAAAAAAATAAGGTGTCGAGGATGTTGCAGGCGTAATGAGTCAACCTTTGCTGAAGGAAATTTAGCATCAGCTGAACCTTCCAAAACTGCCAATTCTATGTAAATACAACCAAATACTATATAAACGTAAATTTATATTTTGTTATTTCGTTAATCGAAAACTGTTTTTTGGGCCTTAATGCCCGCACAGACAGAAGGTTAACTACTTGTTTCAGATTAATTCATTATTATTTAAATTATATTCAATTACTCTACGTGACAATTGCGTTTGACAGCAGATAAATAAATATTGCTGTTACAACCTGACGTTGTCAAGGAAATGGCAAAGCACAGCTCACTAACCTACTAATATTTTAAACTACACATATACTTACTGCTTTAAAAATACTTGTCAAGCGATGTAGTTTTTAATCTTTCGAAAATGTATTAATATAAATGCCATCAGATAAAATTTTGTATGTAATACGAATCATAAACATTATGGCAAACCAGGCTACGCCCCGCCCAATAACATTCACTTGTATATGATCGTCTTTATGATCCTTATTACATAAATAACTATTAAAAATACTTTTATCATGTTATAGGACATAAGATTTCCTAACATTTTTATGTCTAGAATTTTTTTGTGCAAGCAAAACTGAAAGATATATTAGAGTAATTGACTCCAATTTCGAGTGCTCCACGCTGTGCTTGCAAATTGCGTTGCAAGCTCCAGCGGGATTTATTCGAAAATTTAGGAGAATCATTGGGGGTCGATATGTTTAAGGAACCCTCTTTAAAAATATTCTACCGTATCTCTGCCTGTAGAAGTTGAAATATTTAACTGTTTTTGAGCGTTTGTCAGAAACTTCAGTTTACACGAGATTGAACGCTAAAAATAATTCAAGGAGCGGGTATTTCTCATGATTATCAAAGTGAATTAGGTGAGGATAAATTCTACACGAGCTGTAAAGATCTTAGTTTATCCATGGAATTAGGACTTGATGATATTAACGCAGGAGTCTCAAATGCGTAATGAATCGGAAAGGATTACACGTACCAAGAGGGTTAAAGGTGCAAATAATGTAAGCAAAGTTTCTAGGAACTACACATGAGAAATTAAAGTCATTTCCTTTCGTGTGAAGTTTCCATGGGAGTTCTTCAAACCAATAAATGTTGGTTATTTAATTTTTTGCCTTGTCAGAATATTAATTTGCCTCTAGGTAGGTACTTGAAATTGTTTTTATTGAAAAAAACATCTGATTACAGGATGTATTATCATAATGCTAAAAAGTAACTTACACAAGCATTTGTTTGAAGCTATCTTTGTGAATAATATTACAAGTTTCTTTTATGTAAAAATATGTTCCTTGCCTTCCCCAGACTAATAAGCTCTAGAGACAAAATGATTTATTCATAAAATGTCTGTAAATGCGATCACATTGTTTGAAAATAAATAGTGAGTGTAACAGAGAAGGTTTTATACATATTTCGTTGTCGGCAACATTGTAGTTTGTGATTTTTCGTCACCAGTGGCGTCCTGTTTTGAAGAAAAATAGCTATTTTTATTTTACTGACAGGTGCACTGGAGAAAAGTGCTATACGATGCTATGAGAAAGCATGAGCAGAAACACAATAAATTATTCGGTTGCAGTGTTATCGGAAACTTGGTCAGGCGGGTTCGTAAAAAAAAGAACTATTTTTATTTTAGGAAAAATTTTTGTGAGATTCAAATTTTTGCTTGAAAATTATAAAAAAATTGACCTATAAATGCGATTTTCTAGGCAAGTTTGCGTTCAAAATGCTTATTTACGCATGTTTATGTTGACTGATTGAATCCTATGTCCTTGATTTCGAATGCGAATGAAGGAAAGTATTAGGCATACACAATTTACGATCGAAGCGCAACGATTGTTCTGAACATGTTGAACAATGATTTCGAAAGAAATATGACGATACGATGGATAAATTTGAAGTTAGATTTCTGTTTTGAAAGTTTTAACAAATTTAAAAGCACATTTCGAAGTAGAATAAACAAGACGAAGGGTTTCAAGGATAATGTCAATAGTATACTTCGTTCCATGCTGGTGGCATGAAACCCCAGGACAAAGGCACGCTAAACTATTCCTTAAAAGTCCTTCGGCCAAATGGTCACGCGACCTACTATGTCAAAGTCGAGAAACGACGAGGATGATGGTGGGAATGCTGACCAGACATTGTAGGCTGACGAAGCATATGCATGCAATTGGCCTAGCAGATGACAGCCTATGTAGGTTTTGACAGGAAGAAGACGAAACCGCGGAGCACATACTTTGTGAGTGCGAAGGCCTAGTAAGGGTGCGGTTTCACCTATTCGGAGAAGAAAAACCGAGGGCAGAAAGCTATGCACGGGAGGCGGTATCCAGGCTAATAAGTCTAACAAAAAGAATAAAGCTAGATATCGAGCTCTAAGGATAGGGAGGACCACAATAGATCTGCAAAGGTCGCAGTGGGATAGGACAGAGAGCCACTCCATTTCTAATCTAATCTAATCTAATACTTCGTTCCAAGATATTTCCTTTTGACTTATGCCAGCATGATTGATTTAAGACCTGAACCCGCAGCAGGTAGTTGTTAATCCGATAACCATAGTACTGTATCGTACTTGTTTTTTCGAAAAGCGAAAAGACAATGCTCGATGATTATTTCAGAACTGAAATATTTGGCTGGTGAAATAAAATAATATTTGATACTAATTTTTCAATTTGTTAATTATATTATTATTTACTTGTTCTTCGAATTTTATAAGTTGAAAGTATTTTTCACGATAAACGTACAAATGCGTAAAGAGCTTTCATTGATTGTTTTCCTTTGTCTAACCTGTACTGCACCTACCCACTTCATTTCCAATGCCCTTTTTATATATATACAGTGTGTCGCATTTAAGATGAAGACACCCCCATATTTTCGCTGTTTGAAAGATTACAGATTTGAATTTTTGCACTGTCATACATGTTGATGGGACACATCTTTTAAGTTAATCAACTGAAATCTGAACTTCAATCTCAGCCTACTACGATTTCACAAACGGGGTCACTTTTCGATATTTTGCTTCGCGTTAAAAATATCGAAAAAACATATTCGAAAAAGTGGTTCAGAATATCATTTTATCCCCTCATACCGAAATTCATAACAAAATTCGCAATTTTTGTTTTAAATTTTTTTGGCCCACACAGATTTATTATTAAGTACAAGATATTGTTTAATTTGATCAATAGCGTGACATGGAAAATAACATTTTGACAGTGTTTTTAAATGTCAGCTAAGTTCTAGTCAGTGAAATCAAAGAAATAAAATGCGCTTGACTTTAAGAGAAAGAATAGAAATAATCCGGTTGTTTGGTGATAATGCTCGTAGTAGCAGAGAAGTTGCTGCAGTTTAACTCGAGACATCTCCAACGTGCGCCCTTTACTCATGGAAAAGCAGCTGCTGTAAACGCTCTTTTCAACGAAACTGGCAGTGTTATTAAAGTTCATAGGAATGGTCATCCTCGTCAAATACAGATCCAT
The DNA here is from genome assembly GCA_949126875.1 of Lochmaea capreae. Lineage (NCBI taxonomy): Eukaryota > Metazoa > Arthropoda > Insecta > Coleoptera > Chrysomelidae > Lochmaea > Lochmaea capreae. The sequence goes on along the minus strand of OX421407.1, from coordinate 15,969,841 downwards.
GCATGAGCCTTCGAGATTTATCGCCTCAACTTAATATTAGTAAGGATAAAATTAGATGTTTTGTAAGTCATAAGATCAAGCCCTATAAACCGAAGTTCTTACATACATTGAAAGAAGGTGATGATAATGAAAGATTAGACTGTTGTTATTGGGCCCAAGGTAATTTTTTAAATGACAGACAGTTTCTGAAGAAGATTATGTTTACCGATGAGGCTACATTTACCACTAATGGGGTTGTATCCTCTCACAGTTGTAGACACTGGGTTATCAATTGTAAAGACCAATGTTTCCAGAAAGTTAATGTCTGGTGTGGGATTTTAGGAGACCGTATAATTGGTCCTTTTTTCTTCAATGGATCATTGAATGCTGATCGCTTTGTTAACTTCCTCGATGGGGAATTTTGGCAAGCAATTGAAAATCTTCCTCTTAATGTGCGTCAGGATATGTATTTGCAGCTAGACAGTGCATCCATTCACAATTCAAGGCTTGTTCGTCAATGGTTGAACCAAAATTATTCTATGCGCTGGATAGGAAGAAACAGTCCTTTTGAACTGTGGCCTACGAGGTCTCCCGATATTACACCACTTGATTTTTATTTAAAAAATAAAGTCTATAAAACAAGGCCCATAAATCGAGATGAACTTTGTGCTAGAATAAGGCGAGCCTGTCAAGAAATCAGCATCCCGGAACTAAGACGAGTAGCAAATCGCAAAAGAATCGAAAAATGTATTCGATTAAACGGAGAACTAGTTGAGAGAGGTCCCATTTTATAGTTATTTATTTGTATTATGAAAATTATTGTTTGATACTTTTTCCTAGATTTAATCAATTATCAATATTGTTTTCCCATAATAATTATGATAAAATAATTATTCCTTTGAAAGTGCTGTTTCCTAAAATATTTGAATACATGGCACTGTGTCAAGATTTTAATTTCCACGGCACACTAATTTTCAAAATAAATAATAATTTTGTATACTCAGACCAAAAAATGAAAAAATTCAAAATGCGAATTTTGTGATAAAATTTGGTATGTGGGGTTAACATAATATTCTGAACAACTTTTTTCAATAATATTATTCGATATCTCTAACGCGAAGCAAAATATCGAGAAGCGGTCCTGTTTGTAAGATCGTAGTAGGCTGAGTTTGAAGTTCAGATTTCAGTTGACTATTTCAAAAAATGTGGCCCATCAACCTGTATTACTCTACAAAAATCCGAATCTGTAATTCTTCAAACAGCGAAAATATGGGAGTGTCTTCATCTTAAATGCTACACACTGTATAATGGAATTAAAATATTCATGGATATAATAGAAAGTGGGGATTTCGGAACAATTATTTTCAATATTGTATCAGAATTTTAATTTGTAATAAACATTTTACTCCGAAAGTAATCTTGTGTTAAAAACTAAGTATGTGGCGTCTTAGTGCAAAAAAGTATAGTACAAAAAATGTTTAAAATGTGCCCATTATTACTTAAACTACATATTTTTTATTTGAAAATCTGCCAATTAGATGTAATAAATCCAAGCGTATACTGTGGGCCACCCTGTATGTTTCAACAGTTTAGTTTCTTCCAATTAATAAAAGTTTTTTTTTACAAACTAAATTTAATTTATGTTTCATCTAAATTTAATCGACTACGGATCTGTTACTGTTTACTGTAAAATTTCATTACTAAATCCTAAAGGTCAGACGCAGAGTCAACGAAATATTGTGAAACGCTCTTTATAATTATTTTCGAGAATTGCGGTACGATTTCGAAATCCAGAAAGTATATGGTTTATTTACGATAAAAAGGCAGTGATTCATTTTCAGTTACTTTTCTGCATATCAAAGTAAACATAAATTTACCAGCCGTAAATACAATTTATACTAAATGGCCAGGGCAATTTTCAGCTTACGGGTTCGCAAAACTTCAAGAAGTTGTCGGTTCAATTGGAAAATTTCAGGAGTTGACACAATTGAGGTTAGGTTTAATATGTCATTTATTGTTTATTAACATCGTGCTCCTAAATTCATTATTTCTTCAATGTTGGGAAAATAGTTATTTCCGTTTCTAATTAATTAGGCAAATCTGAAGGGTGTAGTAAAACGCATAAAAAGGCCAAAGCAGTTGAACAGTAAATGCCGAAAGATGGATTAATCCTTGATAAGTTATTTTTGAAGGGAATGCCATTTACTTTAATTATTATCAATACAAATTCTTTCACATAAATATATACTTATTTTATATAAATCTGAGAATATCTTTTATAAACACCTACAATTTATGCCTTACGAGGTACAGGTAAGGCGAATAAAAAAGAAGAAGCGTCAAGCTGCGTCCTCACTGAAGCGACACTGTCGATCGACAGTGGTGTGTACGTTGCAATCGACGGTGTCGATCGACAAAATAAATCGATCGGATGCAGTATTGTCGACTTATTGATCGACCATGTCGAGGACGCAGCTTCCCATTGACTGTTCCAGCTTCCTTTGAATAAAGAAAAAATCTACATGCTGGCAACATCACAAAATTTTGTTTTGCAACGGCATCCCCTTTTTATGGTAATAAACCATAATATATTCTTCGCGAAAAAAAATATTTCCGAACATTTCATGTATCGGGTATATGTTACATCAGGGGTTCTCAAACTTTTTGACACTGCGACCCCCTTTCTAGACCTAGTATTTCGGCGACCCCCCTATTTTTAAATATAAACATAAATGAAAAAAAAACACTATTGGCTAAGTTTTATCCATAAAAATACTATTAACTAGTAAAAATAAATACAAATTGTTGTCACTTGAATTGTTTTATAATAATGCTGAAAATTAATGTGCAGAACCCTGACACTTCATCTCTCTCCTTACTAGTATCTTCTCCTCTCGAAGGTTTGATTGAACACTTGAACAGCTGACAGATTACATTCTAAATAAGGATACGAGTGGGGTTTTGTGGGTAGTCAATCCGTTCAGTGATCAAGTCGTAACAAAAGCTGAGCTAACTGCTCGTCAACATGATCAACTTGTATGTGTATTACAAATTTGTGTAGCCTATTAATTTTGTTATAAATAAAAACTACAGCTATGACTGATTTGTTTTTTCCTCCTTATCCCGCGACCCCCCTGGACACAACACGCGACCCCCCTGGGGGTCGCGACCCACAGTTTTTAGAACCCATGTGTTACATAATCCAAGTCTCAACGCAGCAGATACAACTCCACCAGTTTGTCAAAATTATTATTTAATTCTTTGAACCGATATCGACACCACTTTGTTAATATATTTTCATTTCAGTCACGTACTGTTTTAGATAGACCTACAATGAAAAATATAGTTTTCTCAATTATTCCAAATTCCAAAATTTTTTTCTACGATCATCAATATATCAAAAACTTCACTTACTAAGTCTGAACAATTGTAACTAAAGCTAAAAATTGAAGCATTTTTTCAAATTTCCATCTGTACATCAATAATCGTATTGTAGTCTCTATACTGATATTGCCATTTATATGCATTTCCAGATAAAGGTTTATGTTCGCATCGGCAAATTACATTCTCGTTGCTCATTTAAGCGCTCTCGTAACTTACGACAATATTTGTGAATTACTAGAATGGATTTCAACCATAAAATATTCAAAATCGAAATAACGAGAATACTACTACATACAAGGAACATATAAATTTGTTATGATTACTATTACAATGTAACTCCAACTTGGGTATATTCGAATATCCGTTATTTCAATAGCTATTGAATACAAGGCAATGAGTTCTTTCAAAAATTAACTAGAGTTGGATTCTTGGTATATTCCGGTCAACATAACTCAATAATATTTTGTTCCGAGATAATTTGTGTGGCGCCGATGGTTTTAATCATTTTTTTTCTGCAGTACATATTATTTCCCTATTTTTAGTACCAAATTAACGGTCAAAATACATTATTGACGTCTATTTACCTGTTGCATCTATAGTTGGGCAATATTATCTAAAGCTGTGGAGGGAATATGGCTGAAAACATTCGATATTGCCACGTTGAACTATGAAAAAGCTAAAGGGCTGAGTATACACTATGTCCGTAAAGTATGGAACAAATTAATTTTTAGCTAAACAGACCATTTTAAGAAATAATCCTGAAACACGTCGATTTTTGATTTTAATTTACCGTATTTTAAAATAATAATCTAATATACAGGGTGAATTACTTTCCAGTAATGACGTCACCGTCATTTTTTTAAAATGGAACACCCCCATTTTGTCTCAATTTTCAGATTACTCTAGCTGAGCTGATTCCAAAAATGTATCACATGTTGATTCCAATTGGTACAGGGTGGACAAAAATACAATAGTTTTGTGTGATTCCGCAAAAGGGTTCCGGCCCCCAAAAGGGTCTTTCAGTCCCCATCTTTGCTATTTCATTTCCTTCTATTCCAGTGTATCCAGGAATCCCCAGTAAGGTCAATATATTGTTCTCGCCTAGGTCATTGACTATCCGACATTATGATCATCTTTTCCCTTCTATATCCTTTGTCAATATTGAACTGGTGACACTCTCCTATGGCGTGAATTTCTGTTTGAAAGATACTTGGGGGTTTTCCCAATCTTTCAGTGTTTGGTTCCTGGCCCGTACACTCCTATCCCAGTTCTTTCTATTGTTTTTGAAAACCATATTAGCGCGTCCGAACGAACTCAATTGGTGAAGGTTTATCGATCGGTCCGTTGATATGCAACCACCTGACTTGCTATTGGCAAGTGCGTGCGTGCATGTGTCAGTTTTTATCGTTGTATTTTCAATTTTATTTAGCATTTTAAACTTTTGTATTTTGTGTTTAGTATATTAATAAGTTTTCTTTTGTGATTTTGTATAGGGTAGTGTTTTGTGTTAGTTAATTTTAAAAAAATAAATCAATATACTCGTGGAAAGACACTTCATAGCCAATCTAGAGAGGTGATAGCTAATGTTTATAGGTAAGTGATAATATTAATAAATATATAGTAATCGTAATTATTTTCTTTTTGGTAACTTAGCATAAACTTATAAAGGTAATAATTGAAAGAAATGTTTGATGTAACCATATAGGTAAAAATACTTTGGTTTTCTGGTCGGCATGGAACATAATTAAATATGGATCAAGTTAGTATTATAATATATTGGTTTACTTGTTTTTACAGAGGTCGCGAAGAAGAAAGACTGGAGAATAACTCTAATCAAAAACTCTGTAGCACCGGAAAAAGTGGAGCAAGTCTGTAATACGTCACATGTTTTTACATACTTAGAATTTCAAGAGGTCCCAACCACTAGGAAATTCCTGCAAAAATGTTCCTGTTAATGTTTGTCAGTACTGTGATATCTTGATCAATATTATTCTCACTTATCTAGATCAATTTCAATTATTATATTATTTGTAATTTTGTAAACATAACAAAAACTTCCCAATCCTGTCGTTATAAATTGTAAAGTGCAAACGGGTCAATTCCTACCGATGTGTCGACTGGGTTAAATGGTTGGACAAAATTTACCGCTAGCATCTGAACAATCCGACTATTTACCAGACGTAAGTATCTGAACGCATAAAACGCGCCCGACGTAGGATCTGAACGCCCCTAAGTTTCTACTCGATTTCAATTATCTACAAAAATTTCACAGCAGAACAAACACCATGCTAGTGCTTATTCTTTTGCAAGTGTTTCAGCAGTAAATATTGACAAACAAATCCATGTCTGTGTTAGTGACATAAAATGCCAAACCTGTACCAAATTTAGTTTTCGAAGCATCTGTATAAATCACTGTTTGATCTGCAAATCCATTCAATATGGAATTCAATTCAATTCAATATGGAATTCATAATGGTGTTGTTCAGTGAGGGGTTCTCAGTATATTTGGGGTATATTATAACTGGCTTGTGAAAAATATTTTCAAATTTAAAACTATAAATATGGTTTTCAAGAAACATTAAATAAATTATACGATAATGTTAAGATAAATTATTAAAGAACAAAGTACCCCGACTAAAAGTTAAAATATGATTTATTTGTACCTAATCACTTTTTATCTCGGTTAAAAAACAGAAGGCCGACAAGGCACAATAACTGGAAGATCCCTGAAATTCGAGATAATTAATAGCGTTTACATTAAAAAACCGTTTAAGGCTTTTAAAAGCGGAAGGTAAAATGTTTCCTCCGTTTATTTTTAACGTCTGATTTCGCCCCCGTAAGCTCTTCATTATGAGATTTTTTGCTTCCTTTATATTTAGCATCTTATCATATCAAAAAATGTTTCTTATTACAGGATTAGCGTATACAAGATGCTATTACAAGAATTTTGTTGATATTTTTTTTCGAATTTAAGACGTGGATCATAAAATGTATTCGAATATATTTTTTGGTAATATGGAATTCCATATCTCCTCAATTAGAAAATATTAAATAATTCGAATATTTTTAGATGCCGTAACGAGTTTTTCAAATTGGAGTTGGAGGCTACTGATGGCAGTTTATTTACTCACTATTCGTTGGTGCGTCGATTTTAATTATTTGATCCATTGATGCAAGAGTCAGTGAATTAGTAATTTCATTTTCACAAACTGTTCTCAATATATTGAATGTAATTTAATGATGTCGATAGGAATTAAAAATAACCTCAAACTGCTTTGATTACACCACCCATTTTTCATTGCATCATTGATAAACTTTGACTTTATGTGGGAAAATAGTATAATATTAAACGAGCAATTTATGATAGCCATTATTCACGCAGGGTGACGCTTGCGTCCCGAGCCGTAGGCGAGGGGCGCAAGTCACCCGAGTGAATAATGGCAATAAATTGCAAGTAGAATACTATACTTTGTCCACGACCCTTGATTTCTTTATTAAATAAATGTCAGGTAAATAATGCGAGTGTAGAACGGAAAGTAATAATTTGGTATTATTGACAAATCTAACGTCAAAATTAATAAATTTCTGGAGTACGTCAAATAATGTGACATATAGAGATAGGCGATACTGTGTAAAGTATCGAGACACCGTACCGTTATAAATACATTGTTTTAAAAATATCAATATTAGAAAATATCGTTATGAAAATCAATACAAAAAATTTTGATATTTTATCGATACGATATATTTCAGAAACAAATTTCCTAAGCAAAATACGCAGATTTAATAGTTTATTTCATATTGTACCCCCATCATTAGTCACCTATGTACCGAAATGTTGTGGGTGTTGAGTTGTCATGGCATGTTATTTAAATGCAAAAGCGTGAACTATGTATGTATGTGTTTTGGGGTAACAGTCACTGAGACCTAAAAGATATATTATGCCCCCTCACTTCTACTTAGTTTCTGAGGAGTCTTAGAGACTAGTAGCTCATTTAGTCCTATTTCCCGGAGGAATTTAAGGATATCTGCAGGCCTCAACTTAGGTAACTGTCCCTCTTCTATCCAGTAGTCTCCCAGGTACTGTGCTCTAGGATTCTGAATTACTGTGCAGTTCGCAAGTATGTGGATGGAGGTTTCTTCTTCCATTCCACAAAATCTACAATCTTCTTCCTCCACTATTTTGAGCTTTTTAAGGTGCCCATTCAAGCGACAATGTCCCGTTAGGATTCCTGTTAAAACTCTCAGTGCAGTTTTGCTTTGATTTATGCATTCATTTGATCTCAACAGGTTGCAGAAGAATCTTTAATTGCCTAAGCCCTACTAGATCTTTCCAATTATCTGATCTTCTCTTTTCTTCGACTTTACCTATTTCTTCCAATATTACATTGGAGCTGATTCCGCAAAAGGGTTCCGGCCCCCAAAAGGGTATTTCAGCCCTCCTCTTCGCTAGTTTATCTGCTATTTCGTTTCCTTCTATTCCAGTGTGTCCTGGAATCCACAGTAAGGTGACTATATTGTTCTCGCCTAGTTCATTAAGTTTGCCTAGGCATTCCCACACCATTTTGGAATTGATTACACAAGAACTCATCGCTTTAATGGCTGCTTGACTATCAGATATTATTATAATCATTTGCCTTCTATGAACCATAATTCACTCTAGTAGATATATGGGTACCATCCTACCTTTTGTTAGGAGGTAAAATATTGCCTTATTATTTATTAAGTTGTCGTGGACAAATTATTTAATTCATTTTAATAATAATGTAATATTTTAAGCACTATTTGTGGAGACAAAAAAATTCAAGTGGGTGGATTTAATTATAAAGTATAATAGTAATTTACGTTACAAGTCCGGAAAATGGCTTATTAAAGTACAAGTCTAAATGTAAATATTTATTTTATTCTGTTTTTTGTATTTGTTGTTATAGTGGCAACAGAAATACATCATTTGTGAAAATTTCAACCGTCTAACTATAACGGTTCATTAGATACAGGCTAGTGACACGGGCATACCGGGACCCTAAAAAACGGAAAAGACTACAAAGAGTCAAGTATCAAAAGCGTATGGAACATCACGGCACAGACGGTACAAAAAAGTACTATCAAGAATTAAATGTGAAAATTTACCGACATTGCTTTTAAATAAGCCCGTTTGGAAGAGGACTGAAAACGAAAACAACTTGAAATGATACAAATTCATGAGGATGACACCACAGACGGCCTACAGAAAAAAATATTTCATTTATTCTCTTTTGAACTAGCCTGGCGAAGCAACGAAGCAGTGAACTGCAGAGTACATTATTTCAAACAAGAATTAGACCTAAAAGGAAAATTTACGGGACGTATCGAATACAGGAGGTGCAAAAGCTTTAGCCGGTAGAAAATGGTTGGTAGGAAAATCACTAACAAAGATCTTTGTCCTACTCGTCTATTTTTAAAACTTGTGGAAAAAAGAAATAGCAATCCAGAAATCACAAGAAACAGGATTTTTATGGAAAAAAGGAATTTGGTGCAAGAACATGGATATTGAAATCACCAGCATGCCAAAATATACCAGTCTCTTGGCAGAAAAAAATTTATGTAACTACCTCAAAAAAGTTTAGGAACCATTCACATCGCTCTTCCACTATTTCTGCCCCTGAAAGAAATGATCAAATTAACAGGACATTCCCATGATGCCAACTCTTTAAAACCGTATTTGCAGTTGGACTCTGAACATCATTTAAAATCTGTGAACGTCAAATCATATGCTGTCAGAAGAGAGTTTTTTTTTGTAAAAAAACATATGAACACTAAATATAGACCATAAACTCTTCACTTGTATTGAAATAGCCAAATACACATAAACATACAACATTTTCTCTGTCCCCGTTCCACCCAACCAATCGTATTTTTACTACCGGATTTGTTCGTTATCTCAACCTAGACATGCCCAATGCTAGACAAGTGTAATTGATTTTCTTTTAGAAAAGTTATCTTGGCGAATCAATCTAGTAAAGACTGCGAAGAGTTGATATATCTATGGATTTCATGAAATTGCTTTAGTTAAACCAAATAGAGATCAAAACTTATCAGGTAGTTGTTTTCTAAGTATGAAAGCATACATTTTCGTCAATAAATCAAAGTAATTTTATGAATAAGTTTACTAATTTCCATATTTTTTACTTAATCCAAGTTAAACAAATATGCAGAAACAACAAAAGAATTTACTTTGAAAGGGAATTATTAAAATATGAAGAAGCTTATAAAAATAAAGGAGTGAGAAATTTTTATCAAGAATTAAGAAAAGGGAAAGCACCATTCTTTTTGAAAAGCAAAGAAGGATATCTAATAGGGGATAAGGAAGGAAAAATAAATAGATGTGCTCAGTATTTTGAAAAATTACTAAATGATGGTGAGGAAGAACTAATCGGAAATGATAATAAATCGAATAAAGAAAATTGTGAAGAGGAAGATCTAGCCATAACGGTCCAAAAAAAAAGGTGACAGAATGTTTAAAACATATGACGAATAATAATAGTGCAGGAGACAACAATATTCCAATAGAAAATAGTTGTTGAAGCAAGTATGGAGAGAAGAAAAGATCCCTGAAAATTGGAACAAGGCATTAATCATTTTAATCCACAAAAAAGATCCCAAGGAAGAATGCAATAACTGCCGCGGAATATCACTTTTAGATGTAGCATACAAAGTTCTGTCAAAAATACTAAAAAATCGATTAGACAAATAGCACAAAGAAAATGTAGGAGAATACCAAGAAGGTTTTAAAGCAGGTAGATCGACAATAGACCAAATTTTCATTATGAAACAACTTCAGGAGAATACTTACGAACAAACTATAAATCTGCATATAATATTCATCGATTACAGACAGGCCTATGATACTATCGAAAGGAAACAATGAATGAGGCAATGGGAATGGGGATGGGAAATATACCAGTTAAATCAAGAAGAGAAGGTAGAAAAAGGTCTGAGACAAGGAGACCCATTATCCACAACCCCCTTTAACCTAGTTCAAGAAAACATACTAAGAGAAAGTGGTATAAAAACCCGAGGTTTAATTTATGGGAATAAACATCAATGTCTAGCATATGCGGACGACATAGTACTCATGGCAAGATCCAGGAAAGAACTTCTAAGCTTATTTAAACTATTGGAAGAGAAGGCAAAAAAACATGATCTAATGATCAACGAGAAAAAAACAAAATACATGGTAATGAAGGAAGGAATGAGGAAGCCAATATTATTATAAATTGTAATGGAAATAATAGATAGAGAATAGAAAAAGTGGAACAAATCGAATATTTGGGAGTCACTATCACAAATAAAGGAAACGAAATAGGAAAAAGGTTAACAAAAAGCAGTAAAACAGCAGGAATGTTAAACTCAAAACACATATCACTAACAGCTAAAATCAGAATGAACCAAACAATAATAAGACCATCAATTACCTACGTTTGTGAAACCTGGACAATGAACAAAAAAGAGCAGAATAAACTGGAGATATGGGAGCGTAAAATGCCCAGAAAGATTTATGGTGGAATTGACGAAGAGAGATATATCAGAGAGATATATCAGAATCGTATAAGCACACAAATATAACCCATATAATTGAAGTACAGAGAGAAGCAGAGGTCTATGCAATACTTGCATGTGCAAGGGCAGATAACATGAGAGCCTACAACAACAAGCAGATCAGGATCTACAGTGACAGTCAAGCTGCCCTTAAAGCACTTCAGAGCTCTAAGGTAACATCTCGGCTGGTATGGGAATGCGACTCGGAACAGAGTAACACTGGAGTGGGTCACAAAGGAATCGCTGGCAATGAAAAAGCTGACGAATTAGCAAGAGCAGGATCGTCAACCCTAATGAACGGACCGGAACCATCTGTGGGCATTCCCAGATGCTCCACTAAGTCATGGTTAAAAGGGTGGGTAAAAAACACTGGAAGAATACGCCCAGGCAAACACATGGGAAGAAATTCATACCATCAGAAAAAGTAGCGAAAGAACTATGCACCATAACAGGGCTTCTTACGGGACACCTTCCCACAAAGGAGCACCTGAACAAAATAGGGCTGTATAACGGAGACCTTACATGCAGAAGATGCAAAAAGGACACCGAAACAGCTCTGCACATATTATGCAACTGTGCGACGCTGGACCACAAGAGGCAGAAACCCCAAATGACTCCAGAAGACTTCTACAACCAACCAGGTAAAGAACACACAGGGAACAGATTGGCTGAACAAGCCCAAGAGGCTGAGGTGGAGAGACCTGAGAACAGTGGGAGTACGGGACTGGCAAAACGAGGCGAGGAAGAGAGAAAAATGGAAATAGAAAGATCTCCAAGGAGAGGGCCAGATAGGCCTGTAGTGCTGATATATGTAATCCAAGCGACTCAAGGAGAGAAAAATAATCGACAGGCCGATAAAGATATATATTTTCTAAATAATTATTGTATTTAGTGGATTGTACTATTTGTATGGAATATTGTTGTAATCCCAAATATTTAAAGCGTTCGGTTAATTATAAAACCAATAATTTTCTATCAAAAATGTTTCTACCAACCATTCACAATTGAAAATAATACATCTGTATACCTAATTAAATATTTCTCAACATTATTCTCCATCTAAACAGCTTTTAAAGTTAATTCCATTAATTATTCGAGATAATGCACACTGCACAATTTCCCATGCATATCAGCTATGCCGGTATATCCTTACTAGAATATCTAATTTCTGTTATCTTAATAAGATCTACTGTATTCATCCTTAATTTATAGAATGAGCAATTAAAGTATGTATAGGTTGTGCTGATTAACCAAAATACATTCAATGAATTTTCAAACGTAACATTGTACTTTTTTTTTTCTGAGAACATCCGCTTTATTTATATCAGTAAACTTTAAAAGAAGCTACAAGTGTCAGCTGCTGACATTTTTTCCATACAGTGTGGAACAGCCAAATGGAATAAATTCGATAACGAATAAATGAGGGCGTGTTGTGAAAATATAAATAAGCATTTAAAAAAAATTATATAGGGTGTGTTCCGTGACAGTGGCTATTACAAACTTTCTTATTTTAAATGCAACACCCTGTATATTATTTATTTTTTGGATTCTTCATGAAATTCTAGACATAATTTATGTACATGTATACATATCTTCAACTATTTTGGAAATATTAAGTGTTTTCAGATTTATTAAGAAAATTAACATTTAAAAAAGAAAATTATTTTATTTCACAAATTCGCTACATTACACTCAATACCTATTTCACATTTAGCTCTTGATATTGAGAAAGTTCCTAATTAAATCTAATATTTAATGAAAAAGTCATGAAAATTCCAAGATATACATATATTCTTAAATAATTTTTTCATTAAATATTGATATTTTAAAAAAATGTTTCATTAAATAGTGGAGCTAATTAGAAACTTTTAGTTTCATTTAAAATACAAATATGAGTAGATTCCATAAAGTACCCTTACAAACAGTATTTTCATTAATATTAACTGATGCAAATTCTTACAAAATAGAAAATAATTATTATGTTGTTTTTACGTACGTAAAAACGACCTAAAAACAGTACAACACGATTTTAGCACACAAAACTAAACGTAGGATATTTGAGCTATTTCGCGTAATCTAAAAGTGGATGCACATATTACATAACAACTTTATAAAATTGATATTGAATCGTGTATGACTAAAACACTCTAGTAAGTTACAGTACATTTCCAAAAGTACCTACTTTATAATTAATTTTTTCTTCAAACGTCAGTAAATCTGTAATTTTTCGACTGTGTACGTGACCGTAAAGTTTCATTTTTCCTCCGCCGGAGCTTTAGTTTTTACTTTCCCGCCAGCGGAGCGAAAAGTGTTATCATAGCAACATAGATAGAAACAAGAAGACAAGCGTCAACAACTAAGATTTATTAAACTAAAAACAAAACCAAAACTTTTATTTATCATTCAAATGAATATTGAATGTACAATGCGAAATTGTTGCATTTTGAAAATTAAATCCGCGCAATACCGTTGTAGCATCTTGTAAATTTAGAGTAGCGTTTTCAACTGTTGATGTTACCGAAGATTTTAGTGATCAGGATTCAGTGCAACTTTTGTCAATTTCATCGATATTTTGTCTCAGGTTTAATATTTTGCTATCTGTGTCATTTTTATTTCGAAGAGATTCTTCTATATAGCCCTCAGCTACTCCAGTTGATTTCCAACCTCCATGTCCCTTCAAAGATTCAATATTTCCTCCACCATCAATCAATAATGTAGCTGCTCAATACCAGAAATGATGCCACTTTCCTAGATGTCCCTGCTATAGTGTGCATTCCCATTACATCTCTAAAGCATTTCCCATTTTGAAATTTTTAAAAAAATCTCTTTTCCTCCATATTTTTGGGTCTCAATAAAGCGTAACTTCGATATATTTTTAAATAATTTTCTCCGATAATGGTGGAAGAACGAACCTTCCTGGTTTTTGAGTCGGGAATTTTCATAACAATTTAATTTCCTAAATCTTCTATATCATAAATTGCCATTTTCACCATTTCGTCGCATCTGCATGCCCCAGATACTCCAACTAATAGAACAGTCTGAATAAAAAAATATCCTTTGTTAAACCACATATTAATTTAAATTAAACTGTACTTACCTTCATTCCCAGATGAACTGTGTCTGGCGCTTCACATAAAAATCTTTCAAACTGTTCTTTGCTAAATATCCTGGTTTTTTGGCACAATAACCTTCATTGGTATTCTTCAGTAAAACCCGTAACTTTAAATATTGACTAATATCCACTCCTTGTTTAATAATTAATTCGGATTTAACCATTGAATACCGAGATCAGAGAGTTGAGGATTTCCACTTCTTCTTATTTAGCAAATAGTTAAAATAAGCTAGAAGGACATTCTCCGAATATTTGCTGATACCTTTTGTGTCGCACCATTCAATAAAATGCCGATAGGCAACAGAATATTTCTCGGCAGATTTTGAGGGTCCGAGGGACCCTCCTTCTTTTCTTCTTCTTCTTCCTTAGGCTTCTTTTGCCTTTTCCATAATTTCCGGCGGTGTGCACTGCATTTCTATAAATCACTAATTTAGGAACTAATTGGTTATTATTTAAGTGAACTTACTCGATAAAACTGCCTATCAATTCGGAATTAAAACGCAACCGGAGACGCAATAATTGTAACCCCTGATTTATAGATTCCGTAACGTAACGTAACGCAAGGATTTCCGTGAGACGATAAAAGATAAATCATAGGACGACTCCACTTCGCGAGAGATACCCATCTCCATCTTTATGAAGTTGTGTTGTGGTACGATGACAGAAGTAATCTATGAATGATAGTGGAGTCGTCCTATGATTTATCTTTTATCGTCTCACGGAAATCCTTGCGTTACGTTACGTTACGGAATCTATAAATCAGGGGTGAGAAATAAATTAATATTGTTGACAGTGTCCACTGACAGCTTTATGTTACACTACTATAGCAACAACCTGTGCCTACTCACCGACACCGGTCTAAACCGCCTTGCGAACCCAATTATCTTTAAAAATTATTACTATCAAAAAGAGACGTTTTTGCAATAATTTGTAGACATTTGAAGAAGAAACAGCATATTCTATTTGGAGGAAAAGTTACTTTTCATGACTTGCTCTCGATTATTAAAATAATATACTATTTCTCATGTATAAAATGATTTGAATAAAACATATTTTAGTCTTCCTTCAGTCTCTCAAGGAGGTGCTCACTGGGCATGGGTCGACAGTAGGGTACCTCCACAAGATTGGGAAAAGAGAGACTGGAGTGTGCGAGAGGTGTGAAGTGGAGGATGATGTGGGACATGTGTTTAGATGCTGGAAGAACGAGGAGCTGGAAAAATTGGAGAAAAAACTAGGGGTGGCGGTGTATTGGGAGAACATCGTGGAGATAATATTGAGGGGAGAGGAGAAATGGATGGAGGTAAGTGGCGTAGTGGAGATAATGATTAGGGGAGAGAAGGAATTGATATATCATGTGAGGTAGGAGTGATAGAAAGGAGAAGATGACGGAGTGAGTATGAGGGACCGCCGCCCGTCTCGAAGTATGCTAGGGTAGCGATTTCGAGGCGGGAGTAACGGCGAGTTTTGAGGTGGGTTCGGTTGATAGGCATCCCTTGGGATGAGTCCAACACTGTCTGAGTCCTGGGATATGGCCCATTCGAACATGAGTTTCCTATTTCGGCCCGAGAAAAAAAAATATATATAAAAGACAACCCGCGTATTTCCAGATAAATTGCTAAACAGTTGCACTTGCGATGTGCGCATAGACAACTGTTAATTAACAATTCCCTCCAATTTTACTAGATATATCTGTGGATATACTAGGACAATCATCTAACCTTTTATTTTAGTAATTCATGTATTTCTGCTTAACGTAAAAGTTGAACGAAAGATAATTGAACAAGATTAGCATCATAGAATGTGTTTACGCACATGATTGGTTTGTTAAACGCTTGAACGAATTCAGTTCAACGATCGTTAGTTTATTGTAAGCTGCATCATGCAATATAATTATAAATTCTATCTGTTATAATGAGTATTAAACTCGAATCGATTAAAATTTTGTGATATCCAGCATAATAAATTATTTAAATCATACTGTTGGAAAATCATAAATAGTCTGTCCAGTTATATAAAAAATATTTATGTTCACTAAAAAAATAACATTTCATAAGAAAATTTGAGGTTGAGTGTTTTAAAATGCAAATGCAAATGCCTAATACCAAGAGATAAAGCAATTTTTTCAATTCTTATTAATGAACCCGTCATAATATATGCCAAAAATGAAAAATACCTGCAACCAAATTCAGATATATGAGACATAGCTCTTAACCAGAAACAATTACAAATTTACATTGAAAAAACTAAGGTAATGGTAATTGGAAAAGATGACAAAAAAAAAAGTTTAAAAAAGAAAAACTTTCCATTCTTATAATGTTATATTTTCGTAGATTCACAAGTATAATTTGATTTTTCATGTCAGACTTTTGTAACTAATGTAATTTTCCTGTATAATCTTGTTGAGCGCTAATAATCCTATAGATTGATGCGTATTATACGCTAAAACCTAATAAATAATACTGGTTATTTCTTAATAATGTAAAAAAAGCATTAATCTCAATGTAGGAAATTTTAAACATGTTCGCCGCGAACGTCTTGGCAACATGCTAATCTGGTATAGAAATATCTTCTAATGTTACTCGCAGGCGTGACTGTTCTAATCACAAGCGTGATTCGTCTTTTTAAGTTATCTAAGTTAAGGGGTTTAGTTTTGTATACAACACTTTTGACATATCCCCACAAAAAGTAGTCTAATGGCGTCAGATCAGGAGATCGTGCTGACTATTCTATCAATCTTCGCCTCCCTTCTAAATATGTATATCTGCATTCAAGTTGTCATTAATAAAAAGGGACCTGCGATATGATTTCCAATAATTCCTGACCAAACATAACTTTTTCAAAATATGTTCTTCTCTCATCCAGTGAGGATTCTCATTAGACCAATAGCGGCAATTTTGACGATTAACATGACCGTGAAGTGTAAATGTGTTCTCATCAGAAAACAAAATGTATTTCAATTGGATCACATTATTATCTAACATTGCTATCATTTGTTCACAAAAATACGTTCTCATTTCGAAATCGTCTTCCAAGAGCTCCAGAGTTGGCATCATTTTCTAGGGATGCATTTTACATTCCTTTAACATTCGAACAATTGATGTGTGGCTAACGTTGAACAGTGGGGCTGCTTTTCGACCAGAATTATGTGGCTTTTCTTGAAACTCGGGCATAATATCCAATTTCGTATTATCACTTACTGAATTGGCAGCTACTTTTTTTTATTTGTCTTACATGACCAAGCTCGCGAAACTGCTTTTCTATTTTGCTAATAGTTTCTTGGAATAGGCGGCAAATTTGAAGATTTTTCGTGAAAAAAGCGAGATAATTCCATTTGTGTTCGTTTGTTATCTCCATGACCAATCTATTGTAGGATGGTTATTTTTTAATCACAAATTTTGTTCCGATGAAGTTGACGAGCTTAACATAATAAATCGTAGAATGAGAATTTTTGGAAAAAAAAATATCTGCCATTTAAGTAGAAGTCGAGTCGGTAATCTTATATTCCAATGTAAACCATCTAACTTTGTTTACAAATTACATAAACATTTTGTAGCTTTTTAATTCAATATTATGAATTAACTCATCCACAATGACGCTTGGGTGTGCAAATTAAAACCATAACAGAGACCGGAAACTAGCAATTAAAACAAATAAAACTGTGTTTGTGTATTGTTATTTTTGTATTTCATGGGAGCGTATTGTAACTTCGGTTCAGTGTCGTAACAATCAGGGAGTTAAAAATTTCATTACAATTCACAGGAAAAACGTTTTCTATGTTAATGTCTAAGCCATCATTTAGCCACGCACGGTATATGATGAAGTAGGACAAAAAAAAGTCTCCTAGGCCTTTCTATAACCAAGTTATCTTCTTCAGAATCTAAGTTTATTGGGTATCTTAAGAAGATAATTTTAGTATTGGTATAGCGGTAGTGAAAACAATGTTCAGTATCGAGTATCGCCACTGGTTCCATCTTGATAAGTCACAATATCCGTTTGTTCTCAAATGGGTAAATCAAAATATGGTTTAGAATCGAAAGTTGATAGACATACGTATCAGAATCCCTATCCAACTAAATAGTTTTACAGTACATGTGAATTCCTCTTTAAATAGTTCGAATCATACCTTTCGTTTAGAAGTTACGACGGGTATAAACATTCCCAACGCATAGTTACCTTGCGATGTGAGTGTCACGAAGCAAGGCAAAAAGGGGAGGCAGCCAATATATACATAATATTTATATACAGGGTGCTTCTAAATTTATGCGACAAAATTCAAGAGGCGATTGCTCGTATGAAATTAAAATGGGTCTTCCCTATAACAAAATTTCCTCAGCCCACCCCTTTCCGAGATATCACCGTCAAAAGGTAGTGACTAAAACTGAGTTTTTATTTTTTTTCTTAAATATCAATGCAGCAAGAAACTTGAAATTTTGTAATTTTCGTGCACTCGCAAATGACTAACCACGGGTATTTTTTCAATATTCTGGTTACATCATACGGGGGTGAAATTAGCAACCCTTACTTTATTTCATATCAAAACTTTTTTTTCGAGTTGAATTTTTACGAAATAAAATTTAAATTAACATTTGTTTTATTTAAATTTTGTACACACATGATTTATAATTTTTTCTAATAAATTGATTGGAAAACAATAAAGATGTAAAATGTAATACGATTCATAATTTTTTTCTCTGCACCTATTAGTTTTGGGAAAAAAATTTAGGAAAAAAAATGTTTAATTAGACCAGGACTTTAAGTTTAATTTTATTTCGTAAAAATTCAACTCGAAAAAAAAGTTTTGATATGAAATAAAGTAAGGGTTGCTAATTTCACTCCCGTATAGTGTAACAGGACTATTGAAAAAATACCCGTGGTTACTACCATGCGAGTGCACGAAAATTACAGACTTTCAAGTTTCTAACTTTACTGAAATTTAAAAAAAAAGTAAAAAGTCAATTTTAGTCACTACCTTTTAAGGGTGATATCTCGGAAAGGGGGGGCTGAGGAAATTTTGTTATAGGAAAGACCCATCTAAATTTATACGAGAAATCACCTCCTGAATTTAGAAACACCCTGTATATTTCTAAAATTGGATATTTCCAGATTTTTACGAAAGATTTGTTGCACGTGTCCATTTTTAAACCGATATTATATTCATATTTTGTTTTTAACGTGTTACCTACTTTTTTCTTTTCATATAGGTATCTGCAAATAAAAATAAATAATAAAATTGTGTATCTCTTCGTATTTTCTTTCTGAAAAACGTTACTAATCCCGCGGGAAAATAAATCTCTGATACGGCTTACGTTGAGTGTGTACAATGTGCAGCTGGTACCGAATGGCGTTGACGCTCAGAATTTATAACAATCATTATTAAGAGATTTTTGGTCTAAATTTGCTGGATTAAAAAACGTTAACGATGCTTCGAGTCAAAAGGATGCATTCTGTTGTTGAATGAGTGCTGAGACTTGATTATTTGTTATTACGTTTTTGAAACCAGCGGTAGAATGCGTTCGCGGAAATAAAAAATAATAGAACGTGTTATGTGAGCATAACAGGAACAATATATTTCAAGTCTATACCATATAACGTTCATTAAGAATGTTCAAGTGTCAAAATGGTTTTCAGAAAAGTGTGTCTAATTAGATTATTCAAAAAAGCAGAAATAACCTCAAAATACGAGCAAATTCATTCTGAAACATCTGTTGTAACTGACGTGAATATTTGATGAAACAATAGATTAGATTATAAATGTTGCAAGAGAGAAACCTATCAAATTTAAACACCTCATTTCGATTATTGGTTTAATTGGTGGGTTTATCATTCGAATATATGTAATATTGTGATATTATTGAAATAGTAAGAGTCTGGAAATATGGATTTTTCCGTGCGCGCGTGACAAATTCACGGGAATTCATGCAAGCACGGAAAAATACATTTCCGGGCGTGTAATGAACGATACTTTTTATTATACTTATCTGAAAACAACGCAAAAAAAGGATAAGAATTGAATTTAAAACATTCTATTTTCAGAGTAATAATACCGAACATTTTCATAACAACGATATATTTATTATCGGTATTGTTTTATTTTCTGTCAGTTTAATTCATGTTAGTTTTAAAAAATGTACAGGGAAGAAAATCCAGATATTCCTATGATTATACTAGAACTAGCGGCACAAGCCAGTGCTGATTTGTTACCAGCAAAATCCAGGTCGAGATTTGAACACGAGTATCAACTTTCTATGCAATGGCGAGATCTCAAAGAAGTTAAAACTGTAAGTGATGATATTCTTCTAGTTTATTTTGTCGAAAAAGCTAAGAATATGGAATCCTCCACGTTATTGAGTCGGTTTTCAACGCTTAAGAGTTGTTTATCTATGAAAGAAAATTCTGGCAACACAAAATATCGAAAAACTATTGCTTTTCTGAAGTGTCAGGCTGTGGGTTATATACCAAGAAAGTCCAGGGTATTAACGGCAGAAAAAGTAACCACATTTTTATGCGAAGCTTCAGATGAACAATAGCTACTGGCAAAAGTGATTTTAGTGTTTGGGATCTTTGGCGCATGTCGTAGAGATGATTTAATACGTTTGAGTTTAGACAAAGTAGAAGATAATAGTCGCTTTATTGTTGTGTTTTTGTGAGATGGAAAAAATCATATGTCAAGAAGTTCTACCATTACCAAGGATGTACCTACATTCGAGCCCTGTGCACTTTACTTATAAATTTGCAGATCTACGGCCTAAAAATATAAACAGCAGAAGGTTATTTGTTGCGCCCAACATTTTGGATTCCATACTATCATCGCTTTTCCGAAACTTGTTGCAAAATACCTGAAACTGAAAAACCCGGAGAATATACCGGACATGGGCCAAGGCGTTCTTCGACAACCATGTTGGTGGAAAGCGGCGCTGATTTGCTCACTATGAAAAAACACGGAGGATGGCGTTATTCAACGTAGCAGAAGAATACTTAAAAGAATCCATACAAAGAATAACAGAAGTATCACAAAAATAGTTTAACCCTTCTCACTTGCAAAATACAAGCTCTACGACATTCCATCAGGTAAATAAAATATCTGCGAACCGTATGCTTCAACATTTTCAGTTCTAAAGAATGAAATACCGAAGGGATTAAACTTCTGCAATAATACAAATTGTACAATAAATGTTACTATTAATAACAACGATTCCTAAATATAATAATTATGTTATTGTTTATAGAAGAGTGTTATAAATAATTAATTGTTTTTTCTTATAATTAATTTCAATTTTCCGTGCGCTGTTCTGAAATGCCACCTTTACGTCTTTGTAAAAACAGATGAAAACAAAGTGTTTTCAGATAACTATAATGAAAAATGTTTTTCATTATACCTAATTGAAAACGGGTTTTTCCGTTCGTTAAAATATGTCATTATATATTTTGCCTAGCAACTCTAAACTATGCCCAACAAATGAATTTCAAATATATAATGGTGTATTTTTCAATAAGTTGTTAATTAACAAAATATACGCATCCTCCCAACTTATTCATTATTATTATTATTCTGTCTATCTACAGTATTTACTTGAAACACCATTATAGGCTATACGTCTATTATTAACTGTTTATCAATATCTATGGTCTACCACTAACCTATACGCAATCTCCATACAATAATGATCAAGTTAAGGTATTCCATTTAGATTGAAATGCCTTTGACCTCCTTCAGTTTGTTTAATAATTTATAATTATTAGATTAGTTAGTAAGTGCATCTGTCATTAATTGGAGTTAAAAGACCACCATACATTAAAAGGTTCATTTTAAGCGTTTAAAATCAGGATCGAACTATCTCAAAATTGTATATTTTCAAATGTGAAATATGGGCAGAGGATTTTCGATGCAGTGTTGAAAATTAACTGAGCACTCTCTTAGAAAAATCATATTTTCATTTTCACATAAAATTTTAATTACGTGACCAGATTATTACGATAACCGTTTTACAGTACCTATGACATTATATATTATAAATAAATAAGACATTTGTTTCTGTTCTTATTCACATTCTAGAGCACTGGTTACTTAGCGATGATTGGGTATTTGGACAATTTTTAGCAAACGCATTCACATTAAGTATTTCATTCATTGGTTTAATGTAAAAACAATTATTTGTTACATCTAAACAGATTTCGGTAATTTTAAATCATTAATAACATGATGCCAAAAAAACCTTATTTTGCATGAGGTTTGTATGTATATTAGGGTGACCTGAAAGATCTATTGGAATTAAGCAACAAGAAGGAATGGGATCCAAATACCATTACCAAACTTGGAAAGAATGCCATTCAATGGTACACAGACGGCTCAAAAGCAATAGAAGGAACTGGGATAGGAGTGTACGGGCCAGGAACCAAACACTATGAAAGCTTGGGAAAAACCCCAAGTATCTTTCAAGCGGAAATTCACGCAATAAGAAAGTGTGCCCAGTTCAATATTGACAAAGGATATAGAAGGCAAAGGATTATCATAATGTCTGATAGTCAAGCAGCCATTAAAGCGCTGAGTTCCTGTGTAATCAGTTCCAAAATGGTGTGGGAATGCCTAGGCAAACTTAATGAACTAGGCGAGAACAATATAGTCACCTTACTGTGGATTCCAGGACACACTGGAATAGAAGGAAACGAAATAGCAGATGAACTAGCAAAGAGGGGGAGTGAAATACCCTTTTGGGGGCCGGAACCTTTTTGCGGAATCAGCTCCAATGTAATATTGGAAGAAATAGGTAAAGCCGAAGAAAAGAGAAGATCTGACAATTGGAAAGATCTAGTAGGGCTTAGGCAATCAAAGATTCTTCTGGGTGACTACAACCTGTTGAGATCAAATGAATGCATAAGTCAAAGCAAAACTGCACTAAGAGTTTTAACAGGAATCCTAACGGGACATTGTCGCCTGAATGGACCTTAAAAAGCTCAAAATAGTGGAGGAAGAAGATTGTAGATTTTGTGGAATGGAAGAAGAAACCTCCATCCACATACTTGCGAACTGCACAGTATTTCAGAATCCTAGGGCACAGTACCTGGGAGACTACTGGATAGAAGAGGGACAGTTACCTAAGTTGAGGCCTGCAGATATCCTAAAATTCCTCCGGGAAATAGGACTAAAGGAGCTACTAGTATCTGAGACTCTCCTCAGAAACTAAGTAGAAGAAAGGGGGCACAATAGATCTTTTAGGTCTCAGTGAATGTTACCCCAAAATACATACATACATACATACAAGATCTATTGTGCTCCCTTTCTTCTACTTACTTTCTGATAAAAGTCTCAGAAATTAACAGCTCCTTTAGACCTATTACCTGGAGGAATTTTAGGATATCTGCAGGTAAGTGTTCGTCTTCTATCCAGTAGTCTCCTAGGTGTTGTGCCCTAGGGTTCTGAATTGCTATGCAATTTGAAAGTATGTAGATGGAGGTTTCTTCTTTCATTCCACAGAATCTACATTCGTCTTGCTCAACTTTTTTGAACTTTTCAAGGTGTCCATTCAAGCGACAGTGTCTTGTTAAGATCTCTGTTTTACTCTGACTTAGACATTTATTTGATCCCAACAGGTTGGAGTCGCCCATAGGTATCTTTGATTGTCTAAGCCCTACTAGATTTTTCCAATGGTCAGATCTCTTTTTTCGGCTTTGGCTATTTCTTCCAATATTACATTGGAGCTGATACCAGAAAATAAGGCTTCCGACCCCCAGAAGGGTCTTTCAGTCCCCTAGTTCATCACCCATTTCATTTTCTTCGATTCCAGTGTGCCCTGGAATCCACAGTAAGGTAACTATATTGTTCTTGCCTAGCTCACCGAGTTTGACTAGGCATTTCCTTACCATTTTGAAAATGATCAAAAAAGAACTCAGTGCTCTAATAGCTGCTTGATTATCCGACATTATGATACTGAAATGAACACCTTTATATGGCATGAGTTTCCGCTTAAAAGATACTTGTGATTTTTTTCCAAGCTTTGGGAGTGTTTGGTTCCAGGCCCGTATACTCCTATCCCAGTTACTTCTATTGCTTTTGAGCCGTGTTTCAGCCCCTTCTTATGCTAGTTCATCGGCTATTGATACTACTTGATACTTGAAGTATACAATACAAACAAGGAACTCTCGTCACCTGGGAGGTCAACATGTGCCATGAGCGACGATGGATTAGAAAGAAACCAGTATATTTGGTAAGAATGTTGAACTAAGGATTGGTATTCTCGTATCCTTTTCTAAACAATTATTATTTATGGCACTTCCAAGTGAACAGAGTTCCTTCCTCGTACTGAATAACTTCGTTTTGTGTTATTCAGTCAATTAGGTTTAAAACATAAAGAGGAATATTGTTGAACAGCGACACATCTGTACTTAAGTAAATGAGCGGAAGTAGCATAAGTGTCACTATTATTTTAACCGTGTTAAGGGGGGAGGTTAAATTGTATTTAAAAAAGTATCTTGTCGTTAAGTATTTATAAAATAATAATTTTGTGAGAACAGTGACACATTTTGAATTACAACACCATAAATGATTTATTTTTTATAGTAATAGTAACACAAGTGGATGTACGGCCCCTAAGAAAAGCCTCTGAAATGGGAATTTGAATTTTAATAGTTAACATGTAACATTGAGAAAACCCAGTTACTTCCTATTTTTTCTAAAATTTCGGCAAAAAGGACGTTTATTGACATTTCAGGTGACAAAAGCGATACTTCTTGAGTTTTGTCACTGTTATTTCGAATTAGCGATATATGTACGTAGTAAATGTTTAAAATATACTCATTTAAGGCAACCAATGAAAATAAATTCTATTTACAATTTAAATACCACATGTCTTAATACAATCCTGCGTTCAGCAAAGCTTCCATTTCGCTCTTAGACAAATTAATGCTAAAGAGAGTCAACAGAAAGATGACTAAGATTCTTGCCATCCTATGCATTCTTAATTATTTGTCTCTATTACTGGATACACTGTATGTTTACCACCACAACAGACTCCGCTCATTTCTTGTCTTTGACGACTAACGCTTGTTAATATTCAAAATATGTATTCAACACGATAGCGAAATAGTTTTTTGTTGTCTTAGTAAGATCTAAATATTTAATCCACAATCTGAAGGAAGCTCGTTGAAAGCTTTTCTTCGAAGTTCGGGAGGTAATTTTTTAACGTTTCTGAAATAGTATTTTGAATATATGTGTACCTCCATTATGGCTTCCAAAGAAACTTTTCAATTTGGGATGAGTAAACTTTGTTGTACAGGAGAAACAAGGTTTATGTTTAATCGTTGAGTGAAATTTTCACTCAACGGTTTAATTTAATTTAATCGCCAGCTTTTGAAATGTGTTGAGCCATTCGACGATTTTTTCTTGCATGTACCATAGTTTGAGAAAATTTGTTTATGTAATGGTATATAATTTATTTTATAATTATTTGGAATTTTTTTTGTACTATTCAAAACAAACAAGTATTTGAAATGTTTTTTTTCTTATTTATTGTTTAATACTTGAATACCGTACTTTCCTTTTTGTTGTAATAAAATATCTATTATTATAACATTTAGAAAAATTGAATAAAGATGACAACAAAAAGAAAGGAGATGTAGTGACACCGTACATGTTAATGTTCGGTGACTAATGCCCGGTTGCAAGAACGCTAATCAAATCTCTCATCATGTGATGGTTGATTAAAAAATTATGAACCATCAACGGGAACCCGATTTCACGAAAAAAATAATGGTCGATTAATTGTTCATCATTGCAGGTACCTATCCGTTGCATTTTGATTGTGTAAATGATGGTTGATTTGAAGAATTAACGAGTTATTATTTCATTGATTAGCCGTTAATCATTCATCATTTTTAATAAGCGTTCTTGCAACCGGGCATAAGTGTACTCGACTTCGACTCTGTGTATGATTTCGTTCCATACTTTTGGTATGTAACACATGGGATGGAAAGTCCCACTTGACAAATAGATGGCGCTAGTTAGTACTAACCTTAAAAAGACAGCTGTCAAAATTTCATGATATTCTATTCATTGGTTCGTGAGTTATTGTGATAAGACTGACGCTACTTTTAATAATTTCAAAACAATAGATCAAAAATAATTTCGTGTTTTAATTTTACACTGCTTCTTGATGGGAAAAAATACCGTTCAAGCGAAGCAATGGTTTGAAAAGTGTTATGGGGACTCCGCTCCATCAGAAACAACAACAAAACCATGGTTTCCTGACTTCGAACGTGGTCGTAGAGACACCGATAATGTGGAACACAGAAAACATAAAAAAAATCCACAACATCGTTTTGAATGATCGAAAAAAGAACTTTTAGTGAGTTGCTGACATCGTAAAGATATCAAAAGACCGTGTTGGCTAGTGATGAGCAAAATTGGTCTTGGTCTTGCGAAAAAGCAAGACCAAGACCGAGACCAGACAGATTTGAGCAAGACCAAGACCAAGACTGTTCGAGTCTTGGTCTTGGTCTTGCTTTGCTTATCACTAAACGAGTCAGCTCGATGGTTGCTATGTATTAATTCATGGGCATCCATAAGAAATTAATAAAAATAACATTAATGAGCTAATAGAATATTTATATTTCTAAAGTGCAATAAAATAAAGTATTTTACAAAATAATGACTTATTTTAAACTATCTATTCACAATCCATCTTTGAATAACAATGAGAAATAATATCTTAATGAACTTTTTTTAATTCAAAGATAGTAAATTGAGGTTTAAGAATGTTTGTTGAATAAAAATAAAATGTTTACAAAATATTTTGAAAGATGTTCGTTAAGAAATTATGGCAAGGCCAAGACTAAAACCAAGACCAAACAAAATTCAGCAAGACCAAGACCAAGACTGAACAAGCAAGACCAAGACCAAGACTGTTCGAGTCTTGGTCTTGCTTTGCTCATCACTAGTGTTGGCTTTATATAGCATGAGCAATTGACTATGAGAAAGCTCTGTTCACGTTTGCTCACTGTTGACCAAAAACAACAAGGTGTTGATGCTCTGAGCAGTGTTAGACCATGTTTAAACGTAACAAACCGGAATTTTTTCGACACTCCAAGTTTTATAATATGATCATTCAGATTACAGCAGCGTATCAAAAGGTCTGTTAGACAACGCAGATCATGTTTGCTATAGTCTAACACTTGGTTGGGGAGGCCTTCCGATGAACCAATCTACGGAAGTATCTTGAAGTCCAAGTATTCAATATGGAGCCAATTACAGCTCCCTTGCCAGGGAATATTCTTTTTCATTGCCATCAATACCAGAATGACCAAGGATCCAAACCATAAAAACCCTGTTGAGTTTTCCTATTAATTATTTTAAAGCGACTTGGCTGTTCGAGGAAATGTTCATTCTTTCACGTACAAGAAGGGGCGCGTTCAGCCGGGCACAATGTTTGGAACACCCAACATGTTAAATATGCTGGGAATCAACAGCTGAACGCATTGCTGGAAGTTAGCAGTGGAACATAACCTAACTTTTTAATAATATTCTTCCAGTTTCACTGGATAGAATCAATTCATTATTTACCAGTACTCTATAATCTACCAAGTTAATTATTATTGCGTATTACCAATAAAAAAAAAACAACGTAAGTCAACTAAACACTTTGACACCGGCAAAAATTGGTTAAAATAAAGTTTCTGTTATCCTTGACAGAGCTGCGACTGATGCTCAACAGTTGAGAGGCAGAATCCCGTCTGAACGCAAACATTGAGTTGCTAACTCAACCGTTGAACTCGTCTGAACTCTCCAATTGGTATGAATATGTTGCATAGGATCCTAGATAGGTTAATATTTCTGTCCTAGGTGTACCAGTGTGCCGTTCGCTGTAAACTTCCTTACAATCACTATATCTAATAGATTTGTTTGGGTCCTAGGCCACAAGATTTTGTACAGATCCTACAACATGTCCAAGAGGATAATCTAGGGCTCCATGTAAAATTTAGATATAGGATAATCCACATCTGTAAACATCTTCCAAGTTCTTTTGATTTGGTATTTGCCATGATGAGATCGTCAACAAACCTTTCCTATTTCGAGAACAATAAGCATGTCATCCGTCAGAAGTGACCACAATAGCGGGGGGACAGTACTTCGCCTAAAGCTGATGGAGTTATGCTGAAAAGTTCTAATTTGCAGCGATACCAACAGTTGTCAATGCGATGCAATAAGAGATGACCTGCATTCTGTGCTATATAGTCAGTTAGCTCAACGCAATGCAGGTAATTTACGTGCTAGTTTTCTTGAATCTATAAGTCTGCTGTCGCTTTTTTTGTAAATAATTATCGCCATTTCTTCTCTTGTCTTTTCATGGTCGGCGTTCTTTTTTACTTTGAAAAAGTTTAAATACGAGAATTTAAGCATAAAAGTTATTTGGAAAAACATTATTTCAAAATAGACAAATAAAATAAATTCAATTCGAACTTTAGATTTTTACATATATAGTGGTGGAATACCCGCTTTACTTTTACGGAATAAGAACCATTTTCTAACATCCCTTTTATCACAAATCAGCTGTTGATTCAGATTCGCTGAAGGAAATAAAATAACACACGAGTTTTGATAAAGCGCTGTGATGTCGGTCTAAGAGGAGAAACGATAGTTGTGCTCCAATATTCCCGATGCATCATTTATTTTCTCCGTTTTCTCCATTACTCAACAAGACACAATAAAACCGTAAACCTGATACAAAGAATGTTTGTCTATCAGCCCTCATGAATTACAAAGGAATGAAAGGTAAATTAGATATTAGTTGGGACGGTTTATATGGAAAATAATATGGAAAAATTAAAAGTTAATTAAAGTTCTGTAAACACAGTTCATTGTTTTATAAAATGTTGAATTAACTCAAAAAATCGTTCATTTTCAAAATTTTTTCGTAGTGTCAGATAGAGACCAGAATTTTATAAAAACTTAATTATAGTGTATTCATAAAGAAGAGAGAGTATTAAAACGATGAAAACCCCATTTTTTCGTGCGTACCATGGGCGTAGGAGTTTTGCCAGCATTTAAATTTAAAAAAAAAATAGAAAAAAGACAGCAGTTGAAAATATATGTTATATTTTAACCTGATAGAGAAATTGTTTACTACGCGTGTTCTGTTTTTGCACTATAGGTATGCAAATCCGGAGCATAATTAGAGGATTAAGTTTAAGTGAGGGTTAAGTAGCAATGTAATAAGATAATTTTAGGATTTTAAGAATTTTAGATTATTAGCATATTTTGTTTCTTCTTGGTGTTAAAGGTACTTATGAGTTGGTTCCGAAATATTAAAGTTGACTACAAATCTACTTCGCTTGTTATTATAGTTTGAACTTTTAACCCGGCGGCAGTCGCGCCTTTGTTTTTTTGCACATTTGGGCTCAAATGAAATGGTATGTAGCAAGAAATAATACTAACTATAAATTAAAGGATGTGGAGGTGCTTTTTCAAGAATTAGTTAAAAAAATGACTCCAGATAATTGGTATAAATGTGTACAACATGTTTTAAAAGTAGAAGAAAAAAATGTGGAAACTTGATTGTTTAATCGAAGCAACTGTGGAACCGTTAATTATTTCTTTGGACGAAAATCAGAGTGATGATGAGAGCATTTATTGTTCTTCTGAATCTGAGTAATTTATTCTTATTTTATTTGACTGTTTTTAGAGAAGCGTATCTAAGTACCTATTTAATAACAATTTTTTTGTAATTCTATTTTTGACTGTTTTATTACATTTATTTTTTCCTATTTTTTGACTGTTTTTAAAGAAACGTATCTACCTCCATTTCATTCTAATTATTTTTGTAGTTTGCAATAATTGACAACAACAATTTTTTTTACTTACCATTTGTTTGGCCTTAATTTAATTTTTAGGTGTACTTATTAATTCATTATAGTTAAAACGCCATTTCGATTTTTTATATATATAATATAATATTACTTTCATTCCTAAAATGTATTTTTATTATTTAATTTATGAATTGTTTCTAATAAAGTAATTTGTTTTAATAAATTTCATAGAACTTTTTACATATTTAATATTTTTTTTACTAATACCTATATACCACGGTAT
Source organism: Lochmaea capreae (assembly GCA_949126875.1). Taxonomy (NCBI): domain Eukaryota; kingdom Metazoa; phylum Arthropoda; class Insecta; order Coleoptera; family Chrysomelidae; genus Lochmaea; species Lochmaea capreae. The sequence continues at coordinate 15,939,710 of OX421407.1, read as the reverse complement.
TTGAAATGTAAGTTTCCGTCAATTGCGGCGCCTATGATAATAGTTTATCCCTTGCCTTCTATTATTCTCGGTTTTGGGTTCTACTGTATTCTCCGATCGAACAGGGTGAGGTATATAAAAATAAAGGATTTTTACCTGAGGTACAATAGAAAATTTTGAAAAGAGAAGAAAAAGTGATTGATCACTCAGTACAAAATTTATCCAAATTTGCAATTTTATTACTCTCTCTTCTTTATGAATATACTATAATCTTGATAACGGTAGCTGGAACGATACCGAAACGTTCAATTAAAAACATAAAAAAGATTGTTGTTTGATTTCCCAAAAAATTAAGAAAAATAATCGTGAATACAAGGAGCATACAGAAGATATCAATTTTTATAATTCACTCATGACGATGCAAATTTAACTTGTTCAATATAAAGAAGCCTGTAGATACAGAAGTTCGTCCAAAGTGTGCATTTAACCAGGTGCAATACTCTGGTATAAAGGGAAGTATTGAAATGATAAAAAATGAAGTTAAAATTAATTTTTTAAACCTACAGAAACACAAATATTTAAGACCAAGACCAAGTACAATTTTTAATTTGAAATTATTTTCAGAAGCGATTTAAGGTATTCAATACATCAAGGTGATCGAGAAAATACTGGAGAAAAGAATCAGGTCGACAATGACGACAATAAAAGATACATTGGAGGAATCACAGATTTGAATCAGAAGTGGAAGATGAACCCAAGACCACATATATACCATTAAATAGAAAAAGCAGTACAAAAAAAATAAAGTATTTGTGGCTTTCCTGGATCTAGAAAAAGCATTTGATGGAATACCTAAAGAAAAACTGTGGAAAATGGATGAAACGCAATGACACGAATACTTCATAGCATCTATGAGAAAAATGAGAACGTAGTCATAAGAAATAACAATGTGAAAGAGAATTTCACAAATATGAGAGCAAGACAGAGAGCCTAAGCCATTTGTTATTTATAATTGTTTATGTTTAGAAATAGGGTGTAAACTAAGGTGTAGCTTCGGGAAAAACTTCAAAACAGCCATAACAAGCAGAGAGACTCACTAGCCCGAGAAGGGTCACGTTGTGCTCCCACTGGCCCAGATCTTTTTTGTGGCATAGCGAAAGCGCTACAAAAAACAAATAGCAGTACTAGAACAAAAAGCGGTATCGAGTGAAACATGGCGCCAAGAATGAGGCAGGCTTAAGAGTTCATCAAGGAACCATTGCCAAAATTCCGAGAGTATCTACTGAGCCAGCATAGGAAATCAATGAGGATTCTGGTTGGGCTCCTAACAGCATTATAGACTTAACAAACACGTGAATAACACATCCTGTGCTACTGCGAATGCCTGACTAGGCTGAGATTTTTTTCAATGATAGGGGAGGAAAAACCACAACCCTCCTAGTGTATGGAGGACCTGATGTTTGGCATTCGAATTATAATAATAATGATAAGTCTAAACAAGGAGCTCTAGAATAAAAGGAGGGCACACACAATAGATCTACAAAGGTCGTAGTGGAGAGGCTCCTAGAAGCACATAAGCCACATATTTATCTTATCTTATCAGAAACTAATGGTGCGTTTAAAAATGCATGGATTTAGTGGCGCCAATGAGAACTGGCGCGCCAGTAAATTAAATTAGCATGTGTAAACATCGACTTGCATACAATTTTTATTTTTGCATGCATAGATCAAAAAGTCTGCATCCTTCTGGAATCACTGGCGCCAGTGGTGAAAAATTCCTACGAAAATAAAAACTTGCAAGTGTAAACATGTCGGCCTCTGCTCGCCAGTTTTAGTTTGATTTTCGTTTCGGTTGAGCTTCTAATTTTTGTTGATAGTGACTGTAGTTTAGCTAGTTTATTATGGTTATAGCTTGCAGGATCCTCTGTTGCGAGTTCTCCTAGGAGTTTTGCAGAAGCACCCAAATTAGGTCAGCGACCAATCCATGGATTAACCCAGATTCGTTGGTTGCGTCTCTTTTTCTCTAATTATTTTATCTTTTTTTCTACTAAAAGTTTAGCGATTATTTTACAGGCATCAGAAAGTTCACTCGACATAGTGCGTACTGTTAAAAACACTTTAACAATAAAAATGGCGTGCCACTAATGATGGTTTTTGAACAGTAGTGTAAACCTTTACTGGCGTGCAAATAGAACTGGCGCGACCACTGACGCCACTAAATCCAAGCATGTGTAAACGCACCATAACAGAAGTAGGCGTAGAGTAATAACGGCTGTAGCATGGAAAAGGTACAGTCAATGACGTGAAAGGATTCAAAATATGGAAAACTTTAAACTAATAATAATAAAGTATCCAAAAAAGTTTAATCAATATGGATTATATGGAAATATTCTTTTTAAATTGCTTTTTTCGTAGAAGATGAATGTCGAAATATAATTTTTACAAAATGATTCTACTAAAATAAAACTTCCAAATAAAACCCACTCAGTTTTTATTTGTTCTTTAAACAATATTACGGTTTGTGGAATCTTCTAATATGTCATGGTTCATTACCGGACCGAATAAATTGAATTGTCATGGGAAATGGGAAGTGTAATGTTTACCTTGGGTGATGGGATCTAACCAGAAACATTTAATTCAACTAATGAAAGATTTCCAATACGTTTAAAAATGACAAAGGAAGCAGACGAAAATAAAAGGTGTGGTGAAATATAAATTTCATTTAGAAATTCCTAAATCTGACTTAGGTATTACATAAATTTATGTAATGGCTGTTAAAATTAGGCATTAAGGTTTTAGAAGGTGTCCTAACGGGACATCGTTGCCTGAATGGGCACCTGAAAAAGCTTAAAACAGTATAGGAAGAAGAATGTAGATTCTGTGGTATGGAAGAAGAAACCTCCATCCACAAACTTGCGGATTGCACAGCAATTCTGAATCCTAGGGCACAGCGCCTAGTAGATTACTGGAAGGAAGAGGGACACTCACCTAAACTAATTCCTGCAGTCATCCTAAAATTCCTCAGGGAAAAGATCTAAAGGAGCTAGTAGTCACTGAGACTTTCCACAGGAACTGAATAAATTATAGGGGGCACAGTAGATCTTGCAGCATTTCTAGACATCGAAGGTGCTTTTGACAACACATCGATGTCATCAATAAACAGATCCCTTAAAAAAGAGGGATTAACATCACCACATGCAAATGAATAGAATCCATGCTCGAGCATAGGAGAATAACAGCGCATATGCATGATACAACCTACACCGTGAGGATAACTAAAGGATGTCCTCAAGGTGGAGTACTTTCACAACTTTTATGGAACCTGATTGTGGATGACTTGATCTTCAGGTTGAATGATCAAGGCATATGGACGCAGGGCTTTGCGGACGACATAGTGATTATCACCAATGGGAAATTCCCAGAAATTCTTGTTTAGCCATTATGAAGCCCTCCGTTTCTCCATGTAAATTACCTTGGGTGAGCCATTCTTTGGATGCTGTTGTATTAATGTGTGGTTGTTTTAGTTGATTTGCATGTCTATACCGTGCAATGTTTTTGCCTTCCACTGTGATTTTAGCGTGTCTGTGGTTGTAGCAAGGTCAGTTGGCATAAGTGTTTTATTATTGAATGAAAAAGTATTTTTTTGTAATAATTCCATAAAATAGGAAATTGAGCAGATAATAATTGATACCTAAGAATCCAATCCAAAATCAATCTATTATCTTTAACAAGTTAATACACAAAACAAACTTTTTTTTTGAACATATTCTTATACATGTAAGTGGGTTAAATTTTTCAGCACTATGAATTTTCTAAAACCTTTTAGCCTCATATAACCATTTACGAATATTTAAAATCAACTCAACAAATTTTTGAACAAAAAATACGCTTTTTTATTCCGATTGATGTAAAAAAATTCACAAACTTTGTATATATATGATCGGGACCCTGTTTACCGAATAATTGGTGTCAGGGTATGTGTATTTCCAATGTAATATTGGAAGAAATAGGTAAAGCCGAAGAAAAGAGAAGATCTGACAATTGGAAAGATCTAGTAGGGCTTAGGCAATCAAAGATTCTTCTGGGTGACTACAACCTGTTGAGATCAAATGAATGCATAAGTCAAAGCAAAACTGCACTAAGAGTTTTAACAGGAATCCTAACGGGACATTGTCGCCTGAATGGGCACCTTAAAAAGCTCAAAATAGTGGAGGAGGAAGATTGTAGGTTTTGTGGAGTGGAAGAAGAATCCTCCATCCACATACTTGCGAACTGCACAGCAATTCAGAATCCTAGGGCACAGCACCTGGGAGACTACTGGATAGAAGAGGGACAGTTACCTAAGTTGAAGCCTGCAGATATCCTAAAATTCCTCGGGGAAATAGGACTAAAGGAGCTACTAGTATCTGAGACTTTCCTCAGGAACTAAGTAGAAGTAAGGGGGCACAATAGATCTTTTAGGTCTCAGTGAATGTTACCCCAAAAGACATACATACATACATGTGTATTTAACTAAATGCTTATAAAGCTTTTCCAATTTCGGTATTTTGCCATTTTTTTTGCTTCCAGTAACGTTTTCCCTTTATTTTTTAATATTTCTGAAATAATATTATCCAATGTTTGTCTTGGTCTTTCTTTTCTTTTATTTTTAAAAATTTTGGCTTTCCATATTCTTGTGTTTTCCATTCATTGTAAATGCCCCCACCATCCCAGTTGTCTATATTCTATAAATTCTAGAATTGATTCTATTTTTAGATAACTTCTTATATCTGTACTCCTTACTCTGTCTTTTTTTATAACGCCTCGGACTCTTCTTAAGTATTTCATTTCAACTGCCTGTATTTTGCTCTTCTGTGTCTGGTTTAGCACCCACGTTTCACATCCATAAGTTAATATTGGCCTATATATTGTTTTAAATATTTTTATCTTGATATTTTTCGATATTCCTTCATTGTTTATAAATGCTTTGTTCATCCTATAGTAGAGTTTCATTGTTTTTTCTATTTTTTTACAAAATTTTTGTAAGAAGAGCAATTTCAAATCTGCTTACATTACAGTGAAAAACATTGAATATGATTGCACTTCAAAAGCAATGAACAAATTTTACGGTCTAAAACATACCAAACTTTCGAGATTTCCTTTTGTATCGAAAACAAGAAAGGAAATATTAAATGCAACCGGCTGCTGTTCCATTACCAATGCAGTTTCTTGAAGAATAAATTGAAATATTTGTTTAATTAAAATGTAGCAGTTTTTTGTGGCGCAATAATTCCTATTTTCTATTTTCTTTCAATATTCTATCCATTGTGAGATTTTCTGCTTTTTGATGCTTTCAACGTTGCTGCTACGAAGACGGATTTCAAATTAAATTTTCATCTTAGATAACGACTTGTTGAACCCAACTTGCTGTAATTAAACCTCGTTATAATTTAGCGCTTTGAAAGTTTTCCTATTTCCAGATTAAATTTCGATATAATTAGGCTTGAGGAGGAGAATTACATATTTATTCACGTGAATAATGTCTGTAGAAAAATATACCTACGAATCTTTGAACTTAGTTGATACCTTAGTAGTAAAGTATTTATAATGTATTCATAAATATCAGTTAAATATTCATCCATTTCCAATGAATCGTGTTATAATTAACACATGGGCTGAAAAGTTCCGGACCTGACACATAGATGGCGCTAATGTTATTGCAATCGCCAATCTTAAAAAGACAACTGTCAAAATTTCATGATATTCTATTCATTAGTTCGTGAGTTATTGAGCTAAGAGTGACGCTTCTTTTAATATTTTCAAAACAATGGATTAAAAACAACTTCGTGTTTTAATTTTACACTTCTTGATGGAAAAAAATACCGTTCAAGCAAAGCAATAGCTTGAAAAGGGTTATGGGAACTCCATTCCATAATGCGGTAAGCAGTGGATGTCCAAATGAGGCGGTAACACCAGAACACATAAAAAAAATCCACAAAATCGTTTTGAATGATCGAAAAGTGAAGTTGCGTTAGTTATCTGACATCGTAAAGATATCAAAAGAACGTGTTGGCTTTATATTGCATGAGCAATTGACTATGAGAAAGCTCTGTTAAAAGTGGGTGCCGCGTTTGCTCACTGTTGACCAAAAACAAGAACGTGTTGATGCTTCTGAGCAGTGTTTGACCATGTATTGTTTAAACGCAACAGACAGGACCATGGATCCATCACTTCACTCCGGAATCAAAACGATCGTCATCTGAGAGGACAGCAACAGGAGAACTTCGTCAAAAGCGCCCGAAAGCACAACAATCGGCTGTAAAGGTTAAGGCCTCGGTATTTTGGGATGTACATGGTGTAATATTCATCGACTATCTTGAAAAGGGAAATACCATCAACAGTGAATATTATATAGCGTTATTGGAGCGTTTGAAGGCCAAAATTGCAAATAAACGTCCGCATATGGCAAAGAAAAAAAATGTGTTTCATCAAGACAACGCACCGTGTCACAAGTCAATCAAAACAATGGCAAAACTACATGAATTGAACTTCGAATTGCAGTCACATCCACCGTATTCGCCAGACTTGGCACCCAGCTATTCGCATGACCTAAACAAAATACTCGGCCGTAAGAAATTTCGCTCGAATGAAGAGGTTATCGCTGACACTGAGGCCTATTTTAAGGCAAAAGATAAATCATTCTACAAAAGTGGTATTGCAATGTTAGAGCGGCGCTGGAATGATTGCGTTGTTCTTGATTGAAATTATGTTGATGAATAAAGCATTTTGAACAAAAAAAAAACGTGTTTTCTTTTTTAGGCCCGAAACTTTTCCACCTATGTGTTATAAACAAAAACATCCAATTTCTAATTTTAGATGCCTATAATTCGTTCATGAGAGGAGTCAGGCATGAAGGTTCTGGTAGGCTTCGCGACCCTCGACTATAATGACAGTTTCTCGTCCCCGGTACATAAATAACTATTATTTAATATGAATATAAATTACGATTTTTTTTGGCATGGATGGTAAATAATAGAAAATGTCTTATTTTATTGTGTTTTAGACTGATTTGTACCATGCACAACTTAAATAAAACATTATTTATGAACAAGAACAACAGTTGAAAAGTAAATATTCAAGACGGAAACTTAACTTTCAAACGAAACGAAAAGCAAGGTTTATAGTTGGTGAATATAACTTTATTGGGATCCAAAATACAAAACTTCTAGTTCAAATAGAATTTGCTTACGACAAGGGTGGAAATGTAAGCCAAGAAAACCTGAAATACTTACATTTGATGTAAGTGAATTTACTTTTAATGTTTTACCATCGCAGTAAATAAAAAATAATAATAAAGTAGGAGCAAAGAATCAGGTCACATCAGATTTCTCGAAATATCCCGATGAAATCCTCTGGAGAACGTGCTTGGTTGCGCATTTCAATTCTTTTGGCTTAAAATTAAACGAAATTCGCTATAAGGAAAATCCTGGGAATGTTTTCACGTCAGAGCAATTTTTTAGAACTTCTTATCAATGTCGACGGAATTGGAATTGTTGAATGAAGGACTCTCAAAATAGCGATGTTGTATACAATAAAATATTATACGTTTTAGCGACAAGGGTTGGTAAATTTTAGGAAATATTGTAATTTACTTATGAATTCCTCTATCTAGACCAGACCAGTCTAGACCTATATGACTTTGTTCGTGGACAAAATTAATAACAGAAAATGAATAATGAGGAAGAGAATAAACTGCCGTCAGAAATACAGAAACCAAAAATCCAACCACGTAAAATGTAGGGGGGCTGCAGGGGGGCCCATTTTAGGGGCAAACGAGGTTTTTCGTCATTTCCGGCGAAAGGTGACCTCCAATCGAAAAATGTTGTAGGTTTTAAAAAGATCCAAGACGTTTGTGGATACAATTTTTCACATAACCTCAGAGATTCTGAGACAAATCGAAATAACCTTGTTTTCCGTTTTCAATTTTTTTATCACGCGAAACTTTTTTTTTCGTTAAATTTACAGGAGACTGACCTTTCTGTGTCCCAAATAAGCAGTATTTTTGCAAGAACAAAAATTAATTTTCCAAGGTAATATTAACAAAAAACCGAAAAACTACCCATAACTTCAACCTGAAAAATAAATGTAAGAATTCCCGATATTCAAAATTTACAGTATAGGGTTTTCTTCGTTAAAACGTCTAGTTTCAGATGGTGTATGGATATAAACAGGGTGTTTTCAAATGAAATTTACAACGTTTGCATGTATAGATACCTCTCGTCAAATTGGACAAAATGCCTCATATCATTTTGAGGGGTTCAGCCTATTTACTTTTCGAAGTTATGAAAAATCGAATGTTTTAATTTGATAACTTAGATGAATATATTGATATGACATTTGGCAGGTTGTTTTCAAATGTAGAAGAGCACATTTCGATGGAAAAACGTGTTTCAATTCTTGATCCAGTGGTGTACATTTGGAAGAATATGTCACCTTTCCCCTCCCAATTTTTATGACACTGGCATTTGAAGCTTTTTTCATTTTATTTTCTATTCCTCAATGGTTTTCACGTGAAAAATGCATAACCTTTACATATCAAAACATTTGTGATTTTCAAGATATTTAATGTTTTTATGAAGTCTGCAAGATCACATTTTAAAAATGAAATTAAAAAAAATATTTTTTTTGAATTCTTTTTAATAACTACCATACTATTAATGGTCAGAATATGTAAAAGGAACTAATTTGTGAAACAGCAATGCATCTAAAACATTGAGAGAAGATTGCTGAAAATACTTTTCCCAACTTGTGATTTTATTAACAAAGGAATTAATGACAGTGAGAAAAAATAAGATGATTAAAAAATTAAATATCTTACTGTCATTAGATAATTCCTTTTGTTAATAAAATCACAAGTTTGGAAAAGTATTTTCAACAATCTTCTCTCAATGCTTTAGATGCATTGCTGTTTCACAAATTAGTTCCTTTTACATATTCTAACCATTAGTAGTATCATTGTATACAATGGTAGGATGGTAGTTATTAAAAAAAATCTAGTAAAATATTTTTTTAATTTCATTATTAAACAGACTTCATAAAAACATTAGTGACGTGAAAAATGGGAGGGGGCAGGTGACATATTCTTCAAAATATGCCCTTTTACATTTAAAAATAACCTGCCAAATGTCAAATCAATATATTCATCCATTTTAAAGTTATCAAATTAAAACATTCAATTTTTCATAACTTTAATACCCCTCAATCCTCATATCATTTTGCCCAATTTTACGAGAGGTATCCGCCTATAAACGTTGTAAGAGTCATTAGGAAACACCCTGTATAATAATGGTTTAATAACAATTTAAAAACAGTTTAAGGAAAATTGGTATCATTCATAATATTATATACGTGGCATTATTTACTTTGATTTCAAAATCTGTACGACTACCCAGTTCAAATTTTCAACATTCAGTTCCGAAAGTATACGGAATCTTCCGATTGAATGTGAAAGTTAATTTGAATTTTAAATTTAAATCAATGTCTGTTATACTTAGTACGTGAATTAATAATTTTTTCCGTCCACCGTCCGTTATTGAGCTATATTAACCATTATAATACCAAGCGGGGTGCAAATGCACCCCACATGTACTTTTTTGTATATATCTAAGCCAATTATATTTTGTTTTATTTCCTCTTTTTAGTAGCTGCATTTTTTTAGGTTCCAAATGTAATTTACCTAAAATCTTACATAGATTTTCTCCATCTCAGTAATTATTTAGGTTTTTAGAGTGGGTGCATTTGCACCCACTTACTGGTACAGGAGTAATAGTTATATCTTCTTCAGTTGGGAAAGGAACTGGCCCAGGAAAATATGATTTATAGATTTAGAAATAATAATGGTTTGCAAGCAAGCATAAAAGAAAATATTTTTAAAGTTGTTCCAGAATTGGAGCAAAATATCCCTTCAACAAAACCTGTAGGAACTCAAGGTAGATGTTTTCTCTGTGAAAGAACCAAAGATAGAAAATCAAGACAACGTTGTATAAAATGTGAGCGTTTTGTTTGTGTAAATTACTCTGAAAAAGAATTTTTTTCTATCCCATGTAAAGCAAAAAATTAAAATTAATTTTGAATACCTAATTAAGGTTTGTTTATTTTTTAGTAACTAAATTGAAATAAAAAAAGATACAAAATAATTTATTTGCGTTTTTTTTTCATTTTACTTAAAAAAAGTGTAAAAACTACAAAGATAGACAAAAAAAATGGGGTGCAAATGAACCCTGCTTGGTATCGCACGTATGTAAAAAAGCTTGGTATTAAAAGGGTTAATGTACACAAAATCATTCATCAATGACCCCTATTAGTAAACGATATTCTATTGATAAAATATTTTGGTATAGGCAACCAAATATACAATAAAAAGCGAAAAATGGAGTTCTAGTATAGAATACTTCTAGTTTTCAACTTACCTATCGTTTTTATTATACAGTGTGTACATAAAGTAGCGTAACTAACTAATATTTCGATTTCCGTTAGGATTACAAAAAAAAGTGTTTTGCTAAAAGTTGTTTCAAATAATTCAGACCATTTGCATACGGCGATTGGAAGTATACAGGGTGCTCCGTTGCTTCAGAATAACTCATTAACATATTTTTTAAATAGTACACCTTGTATTATATTTTCAGTTTTTCATAACCTATTAAATTACAAATACAACCGTCAGGACCATATAATTCTACCTTTAATAATTCCAAAGTTACATTGGTTTGAATCTAAAATTATAAAAAAATTGTTTATGTCAACACAGTGGTAGGTTTTTCTGTCATCAATATTAATTAATAAAGTTTTAGGTTTCTCGCCAAAAATTTCAGGTTTTTTCCCGTTAACAATTTCAAGTTTCCCGCCGAAATTCCAGGTTTATCGCTGAAACTAATGCAGTTGGTATGGATTAGTTGAAAAAACTTTTATTCGACATTTTTTTACAAACCTAATGGAAATCGAAATATTAGCACGTTACGTTACTTTATGTACACACTGTATGATTCTACAAAACTATAATAATTACTAGTGTTAGAACATCCAAAAAAGAATTAAAAAAAAAAACGAAAACTGATATTTTAACCGGCGACCTTCTCTGTGACCTTTCTATGTCATTTATTATTGACATAATTAAACTATGAAACAAATAAATATTCTTTTCCTACAACCACTATGCAAAACACGCTTTTCTACACAAATTTCTATACGCAAAGCAGGCCTTTTCTTAATTCTTTTGATAACTGTAGGAAAAGTAATGCGAAAAGTACACGCTATGGCACTTTTCCGCACCGAAATGTCAAACAAACCTACCTATAACCTGTCAAATGTTTTTGACAATTCAACATATTTATTATACTTAGTGAATTTCTGGGTGTAAAAATGTTAAATTTAAACCAAAAATAGGTAAACTATTTATTTGATTATTTATTTATTCATTGTTCACTATTAAACGTACACTCAACTGATTTTTCTATATTAAATTTCCATTTTGTATGTTCTTTCTGTTCAAAGTTTTAATAAAATACCTAAGTATATAAATTTCTATTTTTATTTCATTAATAAATGTGGTTGTAGAAAAAATAGTGTGTACAACTTGTACGCAAATCACTTTTCCCACTCGCTAGATTTGCGGCACTCGCTTTGCGCACTAGTTGTACAAACTACTATTGTCCACGACCACTTAATAATAAGTCAATATTTCACCTCCAAACAAAAGGTATATGGTACCCATATACAGGGTTTCTACATTCATGCGACAAAATTCAGGAGGTGATTGCTCGTATGAAATTAAGATGGGTCTTTCCTATAACAAAATTTCCTCAGCTCGCCCCTTTCCTAGATATCACACTTAAAAGGTGGTGACTAAAATTGAGTTTTTATTTTTTTTCTAGAATTTCAGTAAAGCTAGAAACTTGAATTTCTGTAACTTTCATGCACTCGCTAAGGACTAGCAACGGGTATTTTTTCAATATTTCGGTTACATTATACGGGGGTGAAATTAGCAACCCTTACTTTATTATTTCATATCAAAAATTTCAGTGTTTTCCACTCAATGTATAAAAAAATTATAAATTATTCTATTTTTTTTTTCTCTGCAGCTATTGGTTTTGGGAAAAAAATTAAGAATAAAAAAATTTTTAAATAAAACAAGGATTTCAAGTTAAATGTCATTTCATAAAACTTCATCTCGAAAAAAAGTTTTGATATGAAATAAAGTAAGGGTTGCTAATTTCACCCCCGTTTAATGTAACAGGAATATTGAAAAAATACCCGTAGCTAGTCCTTAGCAGGTGCACGAAAATTACAGAATTTCAAGTTTCTAGCTTTACTGAAAATTTAGGAAAAAAATTAAAAACTCAATTTAAGTCACTACCTTACGAGCAATCACATGAATTTTGTCGCATGAATTTAGAAACACCCTGTATCTACTATAGTGAATTATGAACCATAATTCACGCTTTTGCATTTAAATAGCATATGTTGCTATGACAACACAACACTCACAACATTCCGGCTAAAGGTGGGGGTAGAATATGAAATAAACTATTAAATCTGCGTATTTTGTTTAGTAAATTTGTTTCTGAAATATACCGTATCGATGAAATATCAAAATTTTTAGTATTGATACTTTTCATAACGATATTTTCCAATATTGATATTTTTAAAACAATATATTTATAACGGAACGGTGTATCGATACTTTACACAGTATCGCCCATCTCTGTATGTCACATTATTTGACGTATTCCAGAAATTTATTAATAGAATTGTCAATAATAGAAAATTATAACTTTCTGTCTTACACTCGTATCATTCACTTTACTTTTATTTAATAAAGAAATCAAGGGTCGTGGACAAAGTATAGTGTTCAACTCGCAATTCATGGGCCTTATTCACTCGGGTAACTTGCACCCCTCGCTTACGGCTCAGGACACAAAAGTCACCCTGCGTGAATAATCGCTATCATAAATTGCTCGTTTAATAATATACTGTTGTTTTTAACTATAGAAAAAAAGGATTCAATTTGTACAGTCGATGGAAAAGTTTTGTAACTAACACGAGTATTAAAAGGTCGATTAACAATCTCAATCATTAATATCTCATATACATACATATATATCAGAGTCAATGATCAATCCTAAATTTTTTGCACTATTATATTAATAGTATTATTATTAATTTTTAAGTTCATTAAGTTTAAGCATCTCTTCCTGGCGATTGGCTTTCCAGATAAACTTTTCTTCTCCAATAATTAAACTTGAAGGAGTAAAAATATTTGTCAAAATGTAGTTATAAAAAGAAAGTATATATATAATACCATCTAATTTTTGTATTATATCAATAAAAATAAGTATAAAATTCAGAAAACTCACAAAGCAAACATCGACGGAATGCATTCTTGGTGCAGCAATCTTACCATCACTTTCACTAAACTGTTCGTTTAATTTTCACTATAAAAGTAATAAAAATCACGAAATGAAATTTCATCAAGGTGAATAAAAGTCTTTTTTGGAAAAATACACTCCCGATATACAAACACGACGATTGTAAAATTCTTATTATAAATAAATTCGAACTCTTCCTATGACAAACCACAGGCAACAAATATAAACGAGTCTTGTTTGTTATTTTCAGTCGTTGTAGGTACTTTTTTTTGCCCGAACAAAAAACGAATTCACTGATAAACCGAGTGAGTTCTTATTTTTAAAAGCATATAAAATTGAATTAATAGTTCAACATAGAACGTATAAAAAACTTGGATAATATTTTAATTTTTAAATCTCCTTTTTAAATGAGTACTAACAGTAGGGAAATAACATAGGCGTGCTATTTATAATCAAATAAAGTCGGAACATATTATTATACATACAAAAAAATAAATTAATTAGCCCCTGATGAATCTGATGATAAGCAATCGTTCTTTGCACGACACGTGGTTTTTAATTGTTTTTTGTAATATAGCTACTAAAAATACGAGTGAAGGTTCATTGGATTCGGAGTAACTTATAGAAAAATGAAAAAAACTCATAAACTATGGAAATAATCGAAATCTGGAAAACGATTATTAGCGAGGAAGAAACTTAAATAAAAAAAGTTTGAACACCCATGAATATAATCTCTATTGACAATATTTTGAAATCAACGCTAAAATACTCCTCAACTTGGCGATTTGGAGATTCAATACGTTATGTAATAATCAAGTATAATATAGTATTTTGTTATAAGGATGAACAATTAAGTTTTTCGAACAAGTTCCTGGTGCAGCTAAGTCAGTGATGACCTAATTAGGGAGGTTGGAGAGTTTGTTGCTTTAGGGACGATTCTCCAGCACTTTATGAAATTGATTTGGAGGTCTTTGAGTCGGAAATTTGACAAATGAGAAGTTTGGGGTATGTAGTTTAGTTGGGTTGCTTTTCCTGGGAGCAGGAGATTGTTGGTGTACAGATGCCCACCACACTGTAGTATTCTGGATTTTAGTCTGGAGTTTCTTAGAGCATAAGTTCCTCGGAATTTTGAGGAGTTGAGTGCAATTTAAATTTACTTATAGGTGAGGGACTTTGTTTCTTTTCAGAAGGTTGAAAAGTTCCTTCTTAGAGCAGTATTTGGGTGGGAGATTTCGTAGGTTTAGTGTTGGTGTTGATGAGGGTGATAGATATTATGATTTAGACGAAGAAGTCCGAATATGATTTAGACGAAGAAGTCCGAACTGAGGTTTCTTCGTCAATTTTTCTAAAAATGTAAATTCCACGGACTGAGGAGGCTTGAGAAGAGCGTGAAAAATGGGTGAATGATGCGGGAGTTTTTTCTGACTGAGCGTATAACGAGTTTTCCAGATTAATTGGCTTGTATTAGAGTAAATATTCTAGGACAGTTCGGAGGCGCTAACATGGGAATCTCCATAAGAAAATCGTTAAAATCGAGATACTCGAAAATAGCAAAAACTGGCCCCTAAGGGGAGTTCACACCGACCGTGCGGCAACCGGACGGGATTGCGCAATAGCAAACGACATCTCGTTCGAAAGACCTTAACGTCTGTAGACGTTAGTATATACGTGAATCATATACAGGGTCCTAGGAAGAGTTCACACCGACCGTGCGGCAACCGGACGGATTGCGCAATAGCAAACGACATCTCGTTCGAAAGGCATTACGAACAATAGCGAGTCAAAAAAATGGCCGACGGCCCATTTGTAGATATCTCCGTATGTCTCCGTCTCCCGCAGGTAGATGGCTCCGGTTGAACAATAACGGGACGAACAATGGCCGACGGCCAGCATGCCTCTTCCAATAGCTGACACGTGCGGGCCGGAGGGGGCGGGGCTAAAATGGAAAGTGGAGGGTAGCAAACGACATCTCGTTCGGGAGGCCTTAACGTCTATAGACGTTAGTATATACGTGAATAATATACAGGGTCCCAAGGGAAGTTCACACCGACCGTGCGGCAACCGGACGGGATTGTGCAATAGCAAACGAAATCTCGTTCGAAAGGCATTAACGTCTATAGACGTATATACATGAATCATATACAGAGTGGATCGAAAGTATCTTAGGTAGGTTTAGCATATACAGAGTGTAGCGGAGAGTACAAAATGTCAAAACGTCACATGTGACACGCGTCCATATGCAGGGTGGATCGAAAGTATCTTTGGTTTAGCATATACAAAGTGTAGCGGAGAAAATCTCACATGTCAAATGTAGCGTCAAGTTGTTGGAGTGATTGAACGTATGCTTAAGTTCAAGTTTGAAATATCAGGAAATCTTACAACGTTGGATTAAAGTTTCCATTCGGAGACGTGGATGCTTGGGAAAGCTTGAAAGCCTTTCTTATGGAGTCTAAAGATTGGATTCAGAAGTAGAAGGTAATTGGGGAAATTCATCTTCTTTGTCATTTTTTTTACGTTTAGTTTTTCTCCATTTTCGTGGCATGGTGAGGATTTAGGCCCTGGCACACTGCACACTATAGAATTCTACCGATCGTTCTCTACAGTATTATTTGTACTATTATTCCAGTCGACAAGTCTTCTTTTATTTCTGACTTAATACTATAAAATATATTGAAGTTTTTGAAGAAATCGTCGACAAAAGACGATAGTAGAATTCTATAGTGTGCAGAGTCCCAGTATTGGTTTCTATGTACTCTATAGCGGTTTCTCAAAAGAAACCAACATTATCTATTATTGAATCAAAAACTACAAATATTTTTGAAAAGTTTTCAAGCCGTTTTGTCCTTGAGTAAACATGAATATAATTAAAAGTGAAACATTTGAGATTTTCGGAATTGTTTCAAAAAAACTCGAGCATTAAAACAATACATTTAAACATATCCTTTCGAAATGTCGTTATCAATGTGTAGGAAAAACGAGATTTAGAGAGAGCAGAAAATCCAATAAAAAAGTATAACAAATTTCATAGGGTTTATTTGGGAATAAAATGAATCACTAGCGGTTCTTGGTGTATTTGGAATTCTCTCTTGAACGGAGGTCTGGCACCAATACAATATTCATTGGAAAATATCGAGCGCTCGATGACTAAAACAATTTATAATAAATAGGTTGACGGATCAACAGGTTGCCTATACGAGTTTCATGCTATTATGATTAATATGAGCATAAGGTTATAGGAAATTCCCGGAATAATCATAAACTACAGCTGTTAGGAATGGATATGATCACATAACCTTCAACTCCCAATAATCTAAGAAGAGATGAAGATTAAATAAAACCACTTAATTAAAGTGAGTTAGCTCTTGACTGTGATGAAGTCCCGATTATCCCAAATTTACCATATTTTAAACAAGATTCCTGTTATCCTTCATAATATATATAAAATTTATACCTGTTAAGTAGGTATAGTATTAGTTTTCCAAAAAGGTAACATTAGTGTTTGGTTTATCGTGGAGTGGTTTCATTGTTGGATTACAATCTGGTGTCCATTTGTTTGGGCTGATAAGAGAAATATAATAGAGGCACATTCCCTAGGAAGCATTTAAATCCTGATGAAAGAATTAATAAAAAAATATTTACAAATCTGCTGGCAAGAAATTTCAATTCAGGCGATGCTTTAGCTGAAACATCCGATTGGACAAAATTTATTTGTAACAATTACCTCACTTGTAACATGTCTATCGCCAATCTTCAATTCTCTCTTGACTTCTTATTAGCTACTTCCAATAACAATATATTAACACTTTTGTTCTATGTTTGAGTCATTTTAACCCATTATATGTATTCTCTTTGTGTATATAAAATACAATAGGGTCTTCAAGTAAAATCGATTCTTGTTGATGATTAGCAGATCGTTAATTCTAAGGGAACAAAGTACGTCGCACCGTATTTTATCAAATGTAATAGTGATGTTTGCATTCGCATGTGGTTTAAACAACAGGGTAATAGATGTGAGATATCAACATTTTTGTCCTGTACAAGCTCAAATAACCCAATGAAGGAGTAAGAAAAAGCTGAGACGTGGAACAGCAAAGGAAGAGTATCACAACTTCACATTTAAACTAGTGACTTATCTGTATGATAAGATGCATAATTTTAGTAAATTTATGTTTACATTTTTTTCTTTTCTTAAGACTAAATTTGAAATAATTTGATTTTTCAATATACCCCTTGTCACTTATAAATATTACCTAATAAAACATGGGGTCAACATTTGACCCTTTCAGTATACTCAATATTTCACCAATTTTAAGCAACTGCCTTTCTTTTTAACCTCAAAAACTGAACCAACATTATGTGCTTCAAGTTTCCCATTATCCTTAATCCACCTGACTTTTTAGGTAAACACAACCACTAACATACCGTTAGGATATCTCTAGAATACCGCTAGGATATCCAGGACACCTCCCAATACTATTTTAGGAAATATCTCAAGAAAACCTTCAATTGACTGACGACCCACCACTGGGATACCTCCAGGCCAGGCTTTCAATCCACCCTTCCTGGAGAGGAAACATAGACAAAGATAAGTAGTAAGATAAAAGTACAGGCCTCATTTCTTTTTTGCTTCTTACCCGGCAAAATAAAATGTTTTAAAATTCCTTCCGGTTATAAAAGCTGTAGGGGAACGAGTCCGGGTTGACGTAAGTTTTCAACTTTTAAAAAAAAATATCTTTAACTCAAATTCTACAAGGCGTTTCTACCTGTTTGAGTTTTAGACGTATCCAGTAGCTGGCACCAGTCTCACTGGAACGCCAGCTAGGACACTGCCAGCTCTGGATCAGGTCGTTTACATGAGTTCAGTCCAGTCAGTCGTGAATGTGTGTTTGTGATCAGGTGCGTTACAAAAATGAATGTGGGGCAAAGCCGGATGTTTTAAAGAAAGTGTCAAGACAATTTCCGCAATATTACTACAGGAGCTTACTGATATGTTGGAGGACGAAATATTAAAGAAAAAACGAATATGGATAAGAAAATGGATCAGCGATAGGAATATAACGAGACGTTCGTCTTTGCTACAACAACTGAGAGGAGAAGATCCCTCTGAGTACAGGTTGGCGTTACGTCTTTTGACGAGTTACTGTCTCTGTTAAAGAGCTCGATTCAGCATCAAGGCATTGTCAGATTCCATAAACATTCGTGTTCTCGGTAAAGTTGAACCAACTTGAACGTTTCTATTTCGTTTAGTTTTCGGGTCATTTTACCGCTGTCACTGTTCACTCTACAGAATGCGCCAATGACTGGCACAACGTGTTTAGACATTTCCGCAACACTGGCTCGGGTGTTAGGGGGGACGCGGGTGAGAGCTACTGGCAGCAAAAATAGACGAGCTCTCTATTCGAGAAAGCACTGTCTGACAGCGCTGTACTGGCCCAAAAAAGTGTTTACATGGGGCCACCATCACGCCAGTGCTGACGTTCCAGTGAGACTGGCACCAGCTACTGGATACGTCTAAATCTGCCTTAAAGCTTCTTATAGTCTGATAACTCTCTGGCATACTTAGTGCAGTACAAGCATGGAGTAGTACCACCCTTGAGAAGAGTCCCATGCCTGAATCTTTTGGAGTGGCCATCAACTAGAGCACAAACAACATCAAGTTTCACACTCAATACATAAATAACACCATTATTTTATTAAAACTTTATATTACGAAGCTTCTTCAAACAATAATAGTACGTAACAATAGAAATATTTAGGTACGCATGTATGTTACATTATCCAACTTTCAACGCAGCAGATACAACCTCAGCTGTTTGTCAAATTTATTATTTAATTCATTGAACCGATATTTGTTTTATATTTTCATTTTAGTCTCGTACTGTTCTAGATATTTAACTTCACTGGCGCAGTCAGTAGGATTTTTCCAAAAAAAAGCCTTTTCTCGATTTTAATCGTTAATTGGGAAAATTAAATTAGTAAACGGTTCACGAATGCCACGAAGACAACGCAGAAGAATTCTTGTTTCCATTCCGCTTGGCTTCAAGCCGACCCTCGACGAGCAGCAGAAACTTCACTTGTATATATTTTGAATAAATAATATACATCACATCAGAGCTTTGTGTACATTGATGACAGTGGTTTTTAATGCACCGATATTAATTAATTCAAACTGGAAACTTGTAATTTTACCTAGGCGACAAACGTTTCACGGTTTCCAGTTTTCGCTAATTATCTCAAAGATAGTTAACCTAGAGCGTCTAAACTAGAGGCGGTTAATTCTCACAGCAAGCTTTAAATATGACGTTATGGTAACATACTAAAGTCAATTTTGTTTCGTACTCGCATAGTTCTGTTACAAGTTCAGGTGCACTACGTGATGTTACCTTTTGTTTATCATCTAAAGTATGAAGTATGTTTATGTTTTCGTGTTATATATAGCAAAAGTTACATTATTAAATTTTGAAGCGTGGATGTTTTGGATTACTTGAAAAATAGTGTTTTCAACAATGCGAGCTCATCTACGAAATAATTAAATAACCAATATTAAGTTCGTTTATTAACATCCTCTTTCTTGTTAAATTTGACATCATGGAACGGCATTTTTTTATTAGTTTGGAACTAAGATCGTATTAAAATTTGTTTTCTACTTGAAAAATTGTTAGTACCATGTTCATTCCTTTGAGAACATAGATTTTTTCTGCTCGCAGTCCTATGCAATTACTTCATTCAGCATTACAAAATTTCCTCTATCTTCTGTACAGTTTGGCAAGTTTATCTGAAGCCGTGAAAGAAATGCAGTCGAAAACATTCGATATTGCCACGTTTAACTATAAAAAAGATAAAGTGCTAAGTATATAGTGATAAAAATTAGGAAATGGACTTTTTATTATTAACAATATTAACAATATGATTAAACGTTAATTCTTCAATGTGCTTGTTTCCTTGGATTTTGTCTATTAACATTATTTTTTCAATTTATGAATATTAAAACATGAACACTCTTCCAAATTCGGTATGGGCTTCTTCAAGCTCTGGCAGCGTTGTGCGAAAACCATAATTTTCACGCCTTCCGAACTAACTCAATTGGTGGACTTTATCGAGGCTTTCGTTGCTTAGCGACCAGCTGACTTCGTATTGGCAAGCGCGTGCGTGTGTTCTTCTCTCTCACTTTGTCTATTCACTGACATTGATTATCCAGTTGCGTTGGTATTGTCAGTATCAGATTTTGAACTATTTCGTATCCATATTGAATTCAAGTAAGATTCTTAACATTATTTGTTTTTAACAAATACCGTGTTTTGAAAAATACCTTACCTTTAAAGCAAAGCAAAAATCAGTTTCTATATATAATAATTATTATTAGTATTTTTAATACTTTTATAAATATAGGTACCGAACGCCATTGGTACGTTTTTGACAGATATCCGCCATGTTTCCTCGCCTCTTACCGATGCCGAGTAGTTTCAGATAAACTTGCCAAACTATATGTTCCTTGTGGTGTATTCATTATTCCTTTCAATCGATTGGTTATCATAACAGCATTCTAACTGTTGAATTGTTCCTCTGAATCGATTGGTTGAATGTAGGAGTTACGCGTTGTGTTCTACTCACAATATGATGACATTATTTCAAGGTGAAGAAGTGATTTTATCGAAACACTAAATCGACCAGGCGATTTTTCGTCCCAAATTACAAATTTTTGGCAATCTATATCTGTAGATGTTTTAAATTAAAATTATTTCACAATAACAATCAAAAAAATGAAATTGTAAATGGATCCTTTCATTCTAGTAGAGAATAGTTTATTTCAGAAAGGTATAGGGTAATAAAACCTCATTAGGTATGCAAAGGGAGCACAGAGTGACCCAACGAATATTTAAGCCAGTTTCATAGTTTGGCATTGATTTCATTGTAAAATTCTTTCTTTTTATCAAGTGCAGGTAGTACCTCCCGGATTGGTGCCAATATATGGGTTTAGCCTATTGTTATCCATTCACGAACACTGAAAATAGTGTGCCAAAGGCGTGCCGGTAGGATACTCGTAAAAAGGAAAGAATTTTATTTTAACAGAATAAAAATTAGGCATTATGTACATAGTATTAGGTACACTTATTTTTTATTGAACATTATACAGAAATTAAATTATAAAAAATCATAATATTCTTTGTCATCTGAGGAACTGTCATCTCCTCTTGACGTTATAATTAACGGGTCGACGGTCCGATCGATCAAGTAGTCAAGATCCCACATTTTCTCCTCTTCTTTAATGACATGCTGGACTGCTTTTCGCCAGTTTTCTAGTGTCATCTCCTTAATGGCTTGATGAAACAGTAGCTTAACGTCTTTCATTTTGAATGTCGTGTTGTGTCTTGCGACAAATCCTTTCACTTGCGCCCATATAAGTTCTATAGGATTTAGTTTGCAATGATATGGCGGTGTGCGCAGCACGGTTACACTATGTTTTTCTGCTATATCTTCCACGGCGTATTTCATAAAACGATGTTTGTGCAAATTTGCTATAGCTAATAGTTCTTTTTTTATCAAATTATCTTCAAATTCAATACTTTTGGTGGTTAACCAGTCAATAATTTCTACTGTACTGTACTGTACTGTATAACCTTCATTAATCCACGTCTCATCAAGATAAAAGATTTTCTTCTGCTCTGTTCTGTACTGCTTTATACTTCTCAAGTATTTTCGTCGCCAGCAAACAATTTCATCGCTTTATAGTAAAACTGCTTCACGGTTATGCTTTTCCCAGGCAAAATCCATATTTCTCAAAGTTTCGATATTGACACTTCAGGCCAGAAAACATACTTTTCCTAATTTTCTTACGCAATTAAGTACTTGAAATTTTAATATTACAAACAATACTATTTCAAGACCTACGCCTATGGCCGACACCAAAATTGAGCCGAACTGGACGGAATTCCCCATTTTATTACCCTACAACTTTCCGAAATAGACTATAAATTGAAACACTTCCAAAAAGCTGTTTATACATTTTATTGTATATTCTCTTGAAATAAATGAATATCCGTGAATGTCAAATATTTGCTTTACCTCCATTGTTTTTTCAATATATTTTTCATAGCAGCTATTATATTCAGAATATTATTTTAAAATGCCAATGATAAAATGTTGTTGGTATTGACTTACCAATGTATCACAGCTCTTCGTTACCTCAAATAAATTGTACCAGCACTCACCTGGAAAATAAAAAAGAATTTCAATGAAAATTAATGAGTAAACAAAATCTGTAAAAAGACGGCCAGAATACTTTTTTTATTATAAACGTAAACATATTATCTCGACTTCTAGGTCATTGATACACAGTTTGGGTGCAATATGTAATTACAGTAGATAGGGTTCTTCGGTTTCTATTGAAGTTGCAGCATTGTGTAAGGACATGTTCCACGAAGAGAGAAGAGTTGTGACAATTTTGATACCGATGTGTAGATATTTTATGAGTTGATTCTAGGTTACTGTAATAGTCGAGGCAATGAAGCACTAAAAAGGCCAAAGATAGGAAATCTTTTAGAATAGGACGAATCGGTTTTTTGCATTCGCTTGCAAAAATTATTTATATCATTTGTACCTACTTTGTACCTATTACAAACCGGAAGTTGCATCGCTGCAGCCAAAAATGCATCTTTTGAGAGGCCTTTTGGCAAATTTAATAACTTCGTAAATAAGAGTCAGAATTGGCTCAAGTCGGGTACCCGAGGGTTTTCGCGGTCGCTGATCACGATTATGATGTTCAAATTGACCCCCCGAACACCTGGAGCTCAGGAACGCCGACGAACGGAAAACCCTCGGGGATGACGTTCAGAGCCAGGTTAGGGTGCACCAGGTGTCCGTGGGGTGTTTGCCGATGGTATATTCGAATTCAGCGACCCAAAAAACCCCTGGGTGCCCAGTTTCTCTCCTCTCTCGCATAAAGTTCGGGATAGTCCCCGGAGATGACGTTCGTCGGCGTTCCTGAGCTCCAGATATTCAGGGGGTCAATTTGAACATCATAATCGTGATCAGCGACCTCGAAAACCTTCGGGTACCCGACTTGAGCTAATTCTGACTCATATTTACGAAGTTATTAAATTTGCCTCTCAAAAGATGCATTTTTGGCTGCAGCAATGCAACTTCCAGTTTGTAATAGGTACAAAGTAGGTACAAATTATATAAATAATTTTTGCAAGCAAAAAACCGCATTCCGATACGTCCTATCCTAAAAGATTTCTTATCATAATGCTTCATTGCCTCGACTATAAGTAGTTTGTGGGTTTGTGTAGTTCAAACCTGAACAGAACTAGAGATGAGTTTTAACTGACTTGTAGAATGATTTGGAATGGTATTTAAACCATTCCTCCCAACATGGTAGGAACTTACATTGATTTAAATATGAATAATATCTATGAGAAACATTGTTTTGCGTACTCAGCGTCTTTCTGTACAAATACAAAAAATTGTTGTTTTTAGTGAGATTTTAATACTGTAACAAAAATAAATTGAGTAAATAAAAAAAATTGTTCCTTTAAAACATAATTATCGATACTCTTATGAAAAGCGACCAGAGAAATTATTAAGCACACGTGTTCGACTGTTTATCTTAATATTTATTTCCTAAACATTGCAATTAGATATTATTAGTTTATTTTGTCTACTAATTTCCAAAGATAGTCGAAATTATCCCAAGATCTCGTTAACTTACATAGGCGTAGTAATGGGAACAATACTCACTTGAATTAAATACTGAAGTTATTGATAATATGCATGTTATCAGTACACATAATTTCAAAAACATACAATAAAAAAAAGATTGATATTTTCTACAGAGCTTTGCAGAGTTATGGTAAATGGAAAAATTTGTTATCAAGTTATTGATTAGTAAGTGAACTCTAATTAATCTTTCTAATTACCATCAATTATATTCATTCTTGTCAATCTCTAGAGAATAACATATTCATAACTCAATAATTCGGAAGCAAACACTCAAATGAATTCTAGCGAGAATGTTCATTATGCGAAAATATATTAATAAGCAGGTTTTTCGAAGTCAAATTAAGCTGTTTAACTTCTCCTTGATGGGGGAAAATTGAAAATTCCCCTAATAAAAAATGGAAATCCACAAACTCCATTCGAATAAAAGTTATTGGTGTATTTTTAATCTTTATTTAAGAGTATCTAATAACCTTATTTTTTGAAATGACATTTAATGATCAGTAATAAGAGAGAGGCCATAACGTGAAAATAATTTGACAGATTTTCGATTGCCAGAGGGCAACAGGCTTGAGAAATGATCTGGAGAATTATTTTCTCATATTGATATTCATTCAATATTTGTTAGATTATTTTTTGACATTAAAGGATTAAAACGTTTTTTAAATAATTTTTCAATTATAACTAAACTATTATTAATTAGGTACGTAAGTACGAAAATTAATGAGAATTAAAGTTTTGAACATGAAAAAATTATTATAAATTTGTTCCCTCAGTTGATGTTTTGCTACCTGTACCCGATATCCAGTTTATTTATTGTGTACAGGAAAAGTAACAAAATATATTTATTTCCAAAAAAACAATTCTTAAGGCCGCTTGACATGGTGCAATACAATGCAGAACGCAAGAATTCTTGATAGCAAGCATGAAAACTACACCAACTGCTGCGTTGGAGGTGATTCTTGGTCTCTTCACCATGTGATCGAGGCTGAGGCTGGGAGGGCACTCCTGCGCTTGAAACGTTTGGGATATGCGCGAAACGAGGAAGGGTGCAGGCACGTCAATAAGCTCAGGCTTCTGGAAGATGTCCCTGTTCTGGCTTGAGCGGCTGATGTCTGCCTGCGCAGGTACTCCTTCGTAACCCCCTATAGGGTGAAGATCCGGAATAAAGAATTCTGGGAAAAGGAGGGAAATTCACAGCCTCATAGGATCGTCTGGTATACAGATGGTTCGTGCTCCAGCGATGGGGCGGGGGCTGGAATTTAATCCAGGAACCCAAGGACACAAGTCTGTGTTTCATTGGGTAAGGGTGTGTCTGCATAACAGGCTGAGGTATACGCTATCTTGGAATGTGCGCAGATAAACCTAGTCAGAGGTTATACGGATCGACGCATAACCATATACACCGACAGTCAGGCGGAAATCAAGGCCCTGAGTGGATATACCATCAATTCAGGGTTTGCTGGTGAATGTCGTGAACGCATTGCTGACCTAGCAAGGCGGAAGACAGTGTGGCTAGAATGTATTCCGGCCCACTCTGGTTTTGAAGGCAATATGGACATGCTAGAGCTGCTCTAGAACTACCAAGAAGTAGGTTAAAAAAGATAGTGGGACTCCCAACAGGGCACTGCTGTCTGAGGGAACACCTCTATAACCTAGGTTTAGACGAAAGTCTCCTATGCAGGGGTTGCGGCTCGTATGTCCACGTTGGGCAGGCGAATCTTCGGAGTCCCTGTTATGGCCTCTGGGGACATAAGCAGGCATCCACTGAAAAGGATTGAGTCCTTCATCGAGGGACTCAGCTTCAGGGATGCATAAGTAGCAGGAATGACACAATGGGCCCGCCAGTGGCCTCAGTATCGGATACACATCTTCCCTTTGATGTTGTCTTTATAAACTGATGGGCTGATTATAATGAGGTTATTTTATTTCCTGAATTGTTACTGGAATTTTAATCATTAAACGCTTTTATATATACGAGTATGAGGTATATTACCTAATTCTTTGAAGCAGTAACATTTTGGGTAACATTCTATTGTCTTGTTGCGTTAATAATATTTTTTTCTGCACTTCTCAGATTACTGGAAGGTGCTCACTGTCCAACTGAAGATAACGTTTTAATAAAGTAGATTGATTGTGACCAGTGATTTCGATAATTTCCTGTTTCTTGATACCTGCTTTTGCAAAACATTGCATTAGGTTTTGCAGAGTGATTGGTACTCCAAACTTTTTTTGTATACACACAAATCATCTCTACAGATTCCTCGAACCACTTCGGAATAATATTCCCGCCAATTAGTGTTCTTTGCATTCGTATTGATTACTAGATAAATTATCAATAATTCAACAGTTATTTCTCTGAGTGAACCTTTAGACATTATGTAAAGTACTAGTGAGGATGGGGAAGAAATAATTGAAAGATAAAAGTTATTACAGTTTCCTGAAATATTGTCGTATTTAATAAAGTGATTTATCAACAGTATTGATTGTGATTGAAGTGTATTCTTCATTCCGGGATTAGAGATTCTCGGATAGTACATACCTTGTACTGATGAGGCGCAAATACGCCGAAACCGGTCTACAAGTTGTGTTGTCCCTTCTAATCGCAAACCAGAATGGTTGGTTTTAAAATATATTGTAGATATACCAACCCCGTTCAACTTTGGTGTAATTCAATGTCCGGAGGTGCATATTGCACGGGAAGTTAGTTGAACGGTCACTTATTTTGAAAAATATCATCTATATTTTCTACGTCGTCGACGTATTGATTGTCACCTAATTTTTTGCGACTTTAAAAATTCTGGTACATCTTTAAGCGAATCGATCTGAAACTTTGTCGTTGAGTTAACATGACAGATATTTTTACTTTATTTTATATTGGCTGACAGGAGCCAACTATAATGTTATTTGCAAGATAACCCTCGTATTTCGAATATTTTCTTTCGAGTTAGGGGAAAACATTTATTCCAATAAAAAACATCGCAGTTACTCAACCCGCCCTAGAAATTAAAAATGCGCAAAGCACTATAAATTGAACTAAGGAAAGAAACAAATTGAAGAGAAATAAAACTCACAACAGCGTTGCCAGAGCTGGTACAATTGTACAGATCTGGTACATTTTGAAACCATTTGTACCAGAGCACATTTCCAATATTTCTGGTACATTTATTATAATAGTGAACATTGATCGACACGATATTTTCTTGATTCAAACTTTCCTAATATTTCCTATCACAAATTTCGCTTTTCTACATTGCCCACTCTGCAGCTGATGCGAGATGTCTATTTCGGAGATTCCCAGTATACAATAAAAATTGTGCTTTTTTATTTTAGTTTCGCATTAGCGGTAGCGTAATCTCTGAACACATTAATAAATATTCGACTTATTATTAATTGTTTTTTTTTTGTATTGTGTTGAACACTTTTTAATTTAAGCTGTGTATTCCTACTAACCAACTACGCTTTAGCTGAATTTAACGTGTTTTCTTTTCCACTAAAATCAACTGATGCAAAAAAAACAATCTGGCAACATTGACATCGCTAAGGATAAAATCAAGATCTTGGAGTTACTTACAATAGTTAAATGTCTTTCATTCCACACATCCAAAAATCAGTTAAAAGTGCATTAGTTTACATACAAACTCCTCTTTTTTCGAATATTGAGACAGTAAAAATGTGGTTTAATAATTTAGTAAGACCTAAACTTGATCTATTATCTGGGGAGATCAACCTCAAATGTATTTAGAAAATATCGAGAAAGTGCAGAATAAATACTTACGTTTCTAATATTATAAAAAATATAATGGTTGGCAGGATTATAGAACAATTAGGACAACTAGATTACGGGAAGAGTTTGAGGTTATCTCTAGCACTGGTCGGCGTAAATTGAATGATAATTTTATAGTAATCTAGTGTGCCTAATTCCTTTCAAAGTTCTCTCAAGGTTAACACGATCCTCTTTATTGTTTGGGAGACTAAGAACATCATTTTGTTCCCCCCTTGAGGCCATGTTAAAACTTGCCAACAATATAAATAATGTTACCGAAATAGATTTGACAATGTCAATTAGACAATTTAAGAGCAGTATTTATGAATATAATATTATGAAATTTGGTTTATGAAGGTACAGTCTAGAAATTAGCCGTCTATGCCTCGCTTTTGATTCTCTTCATTGTTCTACATCAGTGATCATACTCCACAACGTAAGGAAAAAATGTATGATGTATTATTAATTCTTATTCCATGTAATCAGGATATAAAACCTGTTTGGAATAAAAAAATAAATAGTGTTTCTGTACAATCGAACAAAGAATGGTAAACTTTTTGGAAAGTCTGTGGCATCACTGCTCACAAAGCAGAAAAAGAATAGCCTTTGTATATGAATATAGTAGAATGTATTCCCGCGTCTAAAACAGCAAACTCTGCTTATTTTATCGGCAAATAAACCTTAACTTAATACCGTCGAGGAAAATATTAAACACATTTTCAGCGTTACCACAAATAAATAAGCAGAGCAGTGTTTATATAAATATTTATTTAAGAAATTTAAGTTCCGAACCACTTAAAGCGACAGCTTACAGAAGCAGATTCTTGACGGGGATGTTTTTAAAGATGTACAAACCAGACATCCATCAAAAAGATAAAATATCTCTATCAACTACTTAGTTATACCACTAGAGGTTTAAAAATTTGCGATAAAAGCAACTTCTCTGGTCCTAAGGAACATTAATTAACGTTATCTTATGTGTGTTTTAGTATGGAAGGAAATAGTGAAATGTTTTTTGGTCTAATAAGTAGTAAATTGTATTGAAGTAAAATGTACCGGGTGGCCAACGAAGAATGGACACCGGTCATATCTCACAAACCGATAATCGTACAATTTCTGTAAAAAAAATTTAAGAGATAAATAGGCCAAGGCAAACTGCTGCAAATTATTTTCAAGTTCGAAAGATGACTGCTAGGGGGCGCAATTGCTATGGCTAATCATAAAACGATCGTTTTCTCAAAAAATATGCAAGTAAAGATTTATTTTAAATAGTGCTCTCATAAACACCGGAAATTTTGTGACATTTTTTGTTAAAGGTATTTTACTCTGTTTTATGAAATGTAGTAGTGGGGGAACATCAAATATGTTTTTATGTAAATGGCAATAACTCCAGTATGGGTTGACGGATTTGAACAAACTAGGTCTCGTTTAAAACCGCTCTTTTTACTTAATAATCTGCTGCATAAATTGTTTCCAAATATATTTTGGTGTGGCACGAAAAGGGCGCTGTTTGACGTTACGACAGTTATTGCGCATTCCTGTTACATTCAAAATAGAGTTGACTGCATCTTCTAAGGACTGGAACTTTTGATCACGCGGTTCAACCTCAACTTTTTGAAAAGTGAAAACGTCGTTATGACTTAAGTCGGTTCTTTATGGAGGATGGTTCAATAATAAGATGTTTTCTTGCTTTAAACACTCGATTCTTTTCCGAGCTGTGTGGGAACTTGCATTGTCTTGGTGGAGGATAATTCGTCGTTGGGGTTGGTATTGCGAAACTCAGCAATAACTTCCGACAATCAGATCAATATGTACCAATTAGCAGTAACAATTATTCGATCTTGCGGAGGAATTGTTGCTACATGACCCTCTTTTGATAAAAATGTCGCCACTATCTTTTTGGAAACATTTCGAGATCGGAATTTCCTGCGTTAAACCGATTTAGACTTTTTTGACACCAATTGACCGTAATTGCTTTCTGTTCTTTCGTCAACAGATGCGGTATCCAACGAGAAACTGTATTTTTACTGATAATTCTCCATGTACAAATTTTTGAAATAAGTTCTTTGAAATGACCAATTCCACGACATGTGACTTGTCCATCAACATTTTCCTGGGTGGACCTGTTCTTGGATAAACGTTGAGATTTATTCGTCCATGTTTAAATTCTCCATACCAACGAGGAGTTGTCGACTGATGTGGTGGTTCATTACCAAAAACTTAGACCAACTTGGCAAGGCGTTATATAAAAATTTAGTTTAGATTTTTAGTTTAGAACTTTAAATGGAGCGGTCTGAAAATTGGCATTAAGTTAATTAATCATGACAGTTACTTTTGATATTTGTAGCACTAATTACCAAGTAATTACCAATTTATTTGTTATTTATATTGTTAAAAACATGAACAATACACCAACCATTTCCCAAAGTTAGGGAATACCTGAATCGGATTCAGGAATTCCTATCTTCAATTTCCGTTTCATCCCGCGCTAAGTAATCCCCAAGAGATATAGGAAATACCTAATATTGGGACAGCTTGCTCGGTCTGCCTAAACAGTTTAGGAAAAATTTAACTTGACACTTCTCAGTTGTCATTTTTATTGATAGCGAGTCGAAAGGTTCGATAGCTCATCAGACTCTGAAAATGCAAGACCCCGAAAACGAGTAATTCGTTTGCGTAACAATTATTTTGAAACTCTTGGACAAAACAGATTTCTTAAGGTGTTTTTGGTTACATAAATATACGACGTTACAAATATTAGAGAAAATTGATTATATTGTTGAATTTGAAAGTGATAGGGAAGTTACTACACTCTTTAGACTATTTAACCTAGGTTAGAATAATGTTACACAAATAATTTATTGAGTACAGCTATTACTTTTTAGTTTTTCGAGTTCCTTGATAAAATACATCACTGACGTCGTTTTGATGTGGGTACTTGATTTTTCGAATTAACTCTTGCTCAAGTTTTGCTTTAAATTTCGTTGTGTATCTGCCACGAATAGAGTAATTTCAGCTTTTTTTCTTCCGTGAAATTAGCACTTGTATTCTTTTTTCCCTTCCATTATGATCAATATATATGAATTCAAAAATTACAAAAGCCCACAAGAATAAACAAAACACAAATTAATACATTTGACATGAACTATCAAATTTTATTATATTTGTTAGTAATGATCTCCACCCATTCGGTTTTCAGGTTAATATTAGACAGTGGTACCAATTTTATGTAGAAAACTCTCAAAATCGAATTCTTATCTAGGTATTTCTTAACTAAGAATTTTAGGTTGGTGAAATCCGATTTAGGTAAGTATCGGATTTAGGTATTTCCTAGCCTAGGAATTACTAAGTCAGGAAGTTCCTAAAATCTGGTTGGTGAAATCGGGTTTAAATATTATGGAAATTGATAAAGAATTCCAAGAAAAATGTAGCAAAACTGTCATTGTCAAAATGTATAAGAAATAAATATAATATTAAAGTGTTATAATAAGTACAGTTCAGAAGTATGGTCGGATATTCTAATAGGCAGCCAAATATCAACTCTTGAAAAAAAAAACAATAGGTTTTTTCCAATATTAAGTCAAACCAGTAGTGACTTGAACTGATGACAGTCACTAACAATCACTTAAGACCTTCATGTTCTGGTATCCAGGCTGCCGTAGCCTTGCAGCGGTCTCCGAGTGTGTTTAAGGCACCCTATGAAATTGAGTGCGTTCAGTGCAGCTTTTCTGTTTGTGAAGAAGAAATTGTCCTCTTAGAAAGTTGGCTCAACCCTCTAAAACTTGATACTTGGATGTCTAATAGTCCATATCTATTGCCAATTAATCTTTGTCATGATTAAAAACCTACGAGAGAATCCCGCAAAAACCGTTCCAAAATTGCGTTTCCAAGAAATTTTCAAATCGCTTTACACCAGATTATTGCACCATCAGTTGACACAATGCCGAATCGAATCAGGTATCCGTCGAAAAGACGATGTGACTCCGTGGTAGTTTGCTTTAATTTTGTTCAGTTGATTTTATTATGTTTTCGATGGGGAAATTCTTGATCTGGACATTTTTTTTAATTATCAAGTCGGATAAATATACTACGCCAAAGTTTTCGTAAAACTTAGGGTGTATTGTAAATCTACAGGTTAACCCACTGGTCACAGGACCAGTGGTTGAACTATGTTTAACCACCATTCAATAGTTGCCTTTTTCCATTGTAACACGAATAGGGAACTTGCCAAAAAAATAAAATCATTTAAAAACAATTAAAATCGTAAGATATTATCATAAGGAACTTCGTAGAAAAAGAAAAATTCCAATAACGATTAAATTACCTGAGAAATAAAGGGTTAAAATTTGAATAATTTGAACTGCTCTTAAAACGCGCTGCCATTGGTTGTGACGTCAGACCGCACTTTTCGAGTCAGGCGATTGTGAACCGACAATTCAAACAACACTTAATAACTGAGAAACTGACGCTAACGATTCGAATTCGATAAAAAATCAATAATGCTTCAAATGGCTGTTTCTGCGGTTACCGATGCGCGAGGTGCGGTGTGACGTCACAGCCGCTGCCGCGCATTTTTTTTCGTTTGAATACACCCGGTGGCGATTCCAACTTTAATTATTTATTGTGAAATAAGTATTGCGATTTAAGGACTGATATTTGGTATAATGTGTTTTCATATATAAAAACACATTTTAGTAGAATAAAAAAAAATGGGCAAGTTCCCTATTGTCGATCAAGGGTCACGTAACCAATGGGTTTCAGTTGACATTTCAACCTTTCGTTTCCGTTGTCATTAATATTTAATAATTCAGTTTGATCCTGGGTGTTTTGAAGTGTTCTTGAGTGTATTTGGTATGGGAAACGAGCGTTGTGTAAGATAATTTGACTTATTTTTTTATAATAAGTATAGATATTTCGGTTCAGATTATTAGTTTTAATCTCCTCTGTATAATGGGTAAGTTTATAGACGCTCTAGGAATCATTTTCAGCTCGAACAACTCTCGAAAGTCTTCATAATCTGTGAGCTCTTGTAAATCAGCTCATGCTTCTTCCAATTCCCCCATTTTGTTTATAACAATTCATACTGAATGTTGAACAGGATAAATATATCTTTATATAAATTATTTTTTTACGTATTAGTGGACAAAAATAACTATAAAACGTCAATTGCAAATATAAATTGTCAAATTAAAACAGACAATCAGATAGAACAAGTAAAATTGCATTGTTCCGTGTTTGACCATAGGTTAACTCTCTGAGATCTGATGGTAAACTTTTCGAAGGTTAACCAGTTGGTAAACGTCTGAAATTTCGTGTTACAACAACCTTTTGTAGTTAACCAATGGTTAACTATAACAATGGTTTAACCTACCGAGTTACAACACACCTTAAACAGTATGAAAATAGCTATTTCTCGAGTAAACGATATTTAGATGTTTCAAAGTACTTCTTGATGTGATTCACTATTTTGCATCAAAACAGCCATATCAGAATGTTATGATGATATTTCAGGTTTATTATATTCTGAAAAATGTACTCCAATTTAACCTTAATGAATTTGCTTGCTAGCGGGGTTATCGACTTCAAAAGCAGGTATTAGTCATACTTGAAATGTTGCAATAAGACAGAGAGACAATTTTATGGACAAATGAAATAATATAAAAATAGATAAGATATATAAAAAATACTGACTAAACTATACTAATAATACGAAATATAATATAATATGCCAATTTAATATATTATAATATCGTACACCAAACTTGAAATTGAATGTTGCCAATGTATCTCAAAAGTCTGGGGTATATTGTAGAATTCTGCCACTGAAGAATAAACGTATATTAAGTTACGGGGGCCATTTTGGAGGGCACGTTCCGGACCCGGCTCATAATTTGTTGCTAATTTGTTACTAAATAATTGATTTTGTTTCTCCAGCCGTTGCCGAGAAACGCGTGGTCCCCTACCGTAATATTAACTTAGGGTGGACAAGTGCCATATCTCGGTAACGGAGGAAGCTAGCGATACGAGCCTGGTGGCATATTTTGTTGCTTTAAGGTGGCTTTACCGAAAAATTCCAAAAACCACCCCTACATGTCAAACTCACCCTCGCGCAGTATTAAGTCTCGGGAGCCAGACGAGCTAGCGACACGAACCAGTCGGCATATTTTGTTGCTAATTTGTTGCTTTAAGGTGGCTTTACCGGAAAATTCCTAAAATCACCCTTACATGTCAAACTCACTCTCGCGCAGTACTAAGTTACGGTGGCCAACTGCGATATCTCGATAGTCAGACGAGCTAGCGACACGAACCAGGCGACATCTTTTGTTGCTATTTTGTTGCTTTAAGGTGGCTTATTCTTCGGCCTTTCAAGCAGAAACGTGTTTCATTTTACTTTTTAAATGAAACTAACTGGTTTCTACTTAATTCTAATGTAATTTAAAATATATGATAATTTTAAATTATTGTTATTTTAATATATCGTTAGTTTCATTTAAAAAGTAATGTGAGTAGATTCCAGAAAGTAAGTGTTCAAGCAGGAAATTTAATAAATGTCTTTGTCAATCATCGGAACTTATTAAATATATTTGCCTTTTTTAATTTCAAAGGTAGCTAATTAAATAATTTTTTTGCATTGAAAGTGATGGAATTTCACTAGATAAGAGGTGGGCATTTTTAAATAAATTTCGACATTTTTTCTTCTAGTAGGGTAACTATGAATTGGTCTCTCAGTAAAATAGTGAAAATGTTTTCCAAACCAAACACATTCATTCCAAAATGAATAGATCGAAAAAGAGTTCAAATTTTGTATTTTTCAAAATAGAATTTTCAACGCTTCCTACTACTTAAACAATAAATGTTACGAATAGTTATTTTTAGTTAGAACACCGCTGTCCGTCTGTCACTAGGCTGTATGTCATGAACCGTGATAGTTTGACAGTTGAAACATTCAAAGATGATATAGTTCTGTTGCCGCTATAACAACAAATACTAAAAACAGAATAAAATAAATATTTAAGGTGTTCCCATAAAACAAATGTGATTTTTTTACTCGGTATTGATAACAGCAACAGGTAGACTCTCGAAATATTCACAGAATATTTAGTTATATGTCTTGGCTCCTACACAACAAACGTGTTTTTTTTTGCTCGTTTTTGTTCGATATTGTTAATGGCAATAGGTAGACGATTGAAATATTCACAAAATATTGAGTTATATTATTCACTTTGAAAAAAAATAATTAAATTGAAATAAAATTTAAAATTAGTATTCAAGAGATGCTCTCATATAAAAAATGTGATTTTTTTTCCAATTTTTATAGATAATAGTACGGAACTCTTCGTGCGCGAGTACGACTTGCACTTGACCGGTTTTTTTTGTAATTTGATGATGGATTCGAAGAGGTACAAGCTGCAAGTCCCCCAGAAAAGCAAACCAGAGCGAAGGTGCGATTCGAAGAGTAGTTAAAGCAGTAGATGAATCAAGCTGTTCAGACACAGATTTAATGGCAAAACAAGCAGAATATAACTTTTTCGCTAACGTGTCAACATGTACACACCAAACCACGAAACTTGAATAAACCGCATGTAAATCCGAAGATGTACCCAACAAAACTAACAAGTTGATAATTAATTAACTTTACAACCGTGCATTAGTATCTTAGTAAACGGTACACTTTATTGGTAAAAAATAAATTAAAATAAATTGAATGAAATTTTATTGAACATCACAAAGAAATTAAAAGGATAATATTGAAAAGTCTGATATTGGTATCGGGAAACAGCTTTGACATGCTTTCACGCTCCAAGAATTGCTGCGATTGAAAATACAGTTAGGTCGAGTTGATTACTAAAGAAGTTCCAATTATTGCGCATCAGACGAAATTGCTATCTTAGTTATTGATGGAATGTTTCTGATCTGAATTGCTCCTAAAAAAAAAAATAATGGAAGGTCTGGAAGTTAATTGGATCTTTGCAACATCGGTTCTCGTGACTGAATGAATAATAATATGCTGTAAAGATTTTTTATATACATTGAAGAGTGTATAATAATTTAGATCTATATTGAGTAAGGCAGATACACATCGCCGTATATCCAATAATAAAGTAAAATCAACTGTAGGAGAATATTAAACACTGTGTTTATCATAACTCAGATATTATCATGGACGTAAATACAAAATGTTGTGTTTGGTGCTAAGAAATATTCACGTAAACCATAAATATGTTTGTATAACATTCACCAAAATTGTTATGAAGCAACGCTGGTTCTGCAGCAGCTGAAGCTTTCTCGTTAGCTTTGTCATAGCAAAGCAGTAGTTATGAGGCTTCACAATTTTTTGTTCACCGATCTTGACGTGTGCTTTTAATAATCTACATATTCGTCTCTTCCTGATACGCAGGAGCTTAGTACACTAATACGAAGCAGGTTTGTTATGCTGAAGTGTTTGAAACACATTCATCATACGAGTGATGGAGACTTAGGTCTCGTTGTTTCACAGCAATTAGTATATATACGGCGTTACGGCTGTCAGTGATAAGTTGGAAAAGTACAGATAACTAACAGTGGTGTGCGCGAGTAAGAAAAGAAGGAGTAGTGGAGTCGGCTCAATGCACGGATTATAAAGACGAGTCACCAAGAACAGTTGAATTGCTACGTCAAATCCAAGCTCTTCGACAGCAGAACTAGCTACTACAAAGATTACCGAACCCACAGCAGCCACAACAGCAAGCTCCAGTCGTTGACTCCCAGGAAATCATCCCGCAATGCAACTGATCTTTACAATTAATGCCATGGCGGACACCGGTGTCAGATGTGTGATCCCTCTCCTGTGCCATAGAGGACATCTTCGTCTGTTTGACTTTCAAATCTTTTGTATTCGTACCCGGACGAAAGGACTCGCTTTTATGTAGGTAAACATGGTAGGGTGCCCGCTCTGGCCCTGCACAGTTAAACATAATTTTTGGGTGAAAAATAATTAGGTTTTTATTGAGATATAAATAAGAAAATTTAACTGTTTATGAAACAGTGTCTGACATTTTAAGTGATCTTAAATAATACTAACTTGGTTATTTATTAAAGTAATTTATACATTCAGCTATTGTTGTGGAAAATATTGAAACACTCTAAGCAGTAACTAGGATTTCCTTCGCACTGTGCACAATATCACTTATCACTTTTTTTTATTTTATTTTTATCAATTAGTTCATCCAGTTTCGAGAAATTTCGTGTCCGTAGTCGTAGAATCGTGGAATCTACTCATATTTGTTTTAAATGAAACTAAAAGTTTCTAATTAACTACACTTTAATATAAAAAAAAATAAATAAAAACTAAATTGGATTGATAATTATTTCGATGATATTTTGGTACCTAAAGAAAATCAACAAGTAGTTAGACAAGAAATTTTGCATTATTCACAGGTATATCTACATTATTTAATGGTTGTAGATCATATGTTTACCTATTCAACTGTCAAAATATTTCCACTTAAATATGGTGCCATGGTAACTAGTCAAAATTAACGTATCTTATTGGTTAAAAAATAATGGTGTGAGATTTTCATTGAAATATTATTGGAAATATTACCATAATATGTGATGTTTTTGGAACCATGTATTTCTCTAGTATTTCTGGAAATATGAGTTATAATGCCACTTTTTTCTCTTTTTTATTGATTAATGTATTTGTTACATGCAATGGACAACCGTTGGATGTGGCTATTCGTTTAATTGCATAAATTTCTCCATTAATAGTATATTATTAAACGAGCAATTTATAATAGCCATTATTCACGCAGGGTGACGTTAGAGCCATAAATTGCGAGTTGAATACTATACTTTGTCCACGACCCTTGATTACTTTATTAAATAGAAATTAAGTAACTAATGCGAGTGTAGAACGGAAAGTAATAATTGGGTATTTGGTATTATTGGAATTCTAACGTCAAAATTAATAAATTTCTAGTAAGTACGTCAAATAATGTGACATATAGAGATGGGCGATACTGTGTAAAGTATCGATACACCGTACCGTTATAAATATAGTGTTTTAAAAATATCAATATTAGAAAATATCGTTATGAAAAGTATCAATACTAAAAATTTCGATATTTTATTTATACGATATATTCCAAAAACAAATTTCCTAAACAGAAATACGCATATTTAATAGTTTATTTCGTATAGTACCCCCATCTTCAGTCACCTAAGCCGGAATGTTGAGTTTTCATAACAACAGATGATATTTAAATGCAAAAGCGTGAATTATAAACCATAATTCACTCTAGTAGATATATGGGTACCATACACCTTTTGTTAGGAGGTAAAATATTGACTTATTATTAAGTGGTCGTGGACAAAATTATATTTTTTATAGGAACTGTCTCATTGAATTATATGCTGCTGATTTATGTGACATTATATCTGAGTACGATAATTCACACCGGTTAAAGTGCAAATAGTTCAGTTTTTTTTATCACGTGGTGTCAGTTTAAAAAGTTTGTATTAATAATTATGGGACACTTCAGTACAAATTATTTTAAACCTAGTATTAGGTAGATAACCTCAATAAACGTTCAAGAATTAACAATCGTATTTTGGTTGTATAGTTGTGTATAATTATTACAAATAGTATTTTAATTTTAACTAGAGTAAAACAATTCAATAATAAATTTCTGTTGCTGCAATGGATATGAACGATATGGAGGTGTCTGCATCCATAGCCGTAATGATCAATACCGGAAGAAGTGTGGTAGAAGAATTAGTTGAAGAAAATATGGAAGTCTTGGAGAAGGTGGAAAATTATTACGAAATTACTGTGCCAAATTTCAGTGACAACCAGTTTAAGCAACATTTTCGCCTCTCATCTAATTTTAATTTTAAAAATGAGGTTATATACATATAAAATGTCAGTTATGACAGGATAACTGGGTTAAAAGTTTAAAACTATTTTGACTTTAACCGAATTATCGTACAGAAATCAGTTTAAAAAGTGTAAAAAGTTCTGAATTAAAAGACGCTTCGGGTTGAAAAGTTAGAAAAGTGCGTAATTATCGTACTCATCTTATCTTGATTTAAAAATTCAAATAGTAAATAATATAATTGATTTTTCAATTTACAGAAAACCAATACATACTGAAGTGACTATATACCATAAAATTCCAATCATCCCATGTCACATAACTTAGCAGTATATAGTAGATTCCATAAAGTAAAGTTCCAAACAGTAAATTCAATTATATAAAAAATGTTATCGATCCAATTTCAGGAGTGGCTTTCGCAGAAGTATATTGTGAGCAATTTTAGTACGAATAAAATAACGATGGAGAAATATCCTTGCAACATTTTCTTCATAAATAAATGATAAAAGTGGAATAGAGTTGGTAGCAAAATAAAAAAAACTTGTGACTTTCGGGTGTATTGAATAAATTACTTTTTATTGTAGTCAAAACCGAAATATCCAAAAATATGTACCTAAACAAATAACGCGTTAAATTTTGCTAACACAGAAGTGAAACTACATAAAAGTTTGATTGATTAGCTTAGTCAAAGTTTCAAAATCTTTGCGCCTCAGCCTTTAAGGCTTTGCACCGTTCATGTGGAGAGACTAGTTGTCTTTATGAGACTCAACATTATTTCCACACGATCTTTCTTACGGCGCTCTGGACCCAGGAGTTCATATTCCCAATAAGTCATTACTTCGCTTTTTAGAAAAATGTTTTTGGCTGCTTCCTCCTCTTCCATGCGCAATCGACAAATTGGTTTATAATGCCAATGATGTTCATGTGCAGTATTATTGTCACCATTTTTGTTTAACCCTTGCTTAAATTCAATAAATTGGTTGTCAGCGGACACCGGGAGTTTATTGAGTAAGAGTTTACCGTGGTAATGTTTAGGCACGTGGCCCAGTACAGCTTATGTTTAATTTGAAACAAAGAAAACAGGAGCACAGCAAACTCTACCAAATTGAAGTAGATGGAATATCGTTTACAAAAATAAATATATAGCAGACTGAAATACAGAAAGTAGTCTATGCATCCTGCACATTCGAGGAAAATAGTGTGAAGAAAATGTGGTAAGAAAGCAGAATGGATGAGGTTTTCTAGAAACTTTTCACATCATCAAATTTTGTTGGAACAAACATATTCTGATAACTGTTTCGAATTAACTCAGCAAGCAGTTAAACAACTACTCTGGACCAATAAAAAGCTCCTTGAGATTGGGCGTTTTAAAGTTTCAAACATCATAAATTATTTTCACTGCTGTTCTCGGAATTTTCAGAGTTTACTGGATTTGAGGAATTAGATGTCGAATGTTGAATTAACTAATTTTAATGTGTCCACGGATACGGTACCCAAGAGGAGAAGTATTTTTATTTGTAGTTTAAGTATAAAAAAGTGATTTTTGTTCTGAAACCACATTGAAATAAAATTCAAGTGTTTCAAAACCTGCTTCATTTTATAGTCCATTTTATGGAAAATACGATGAATTATTGTCGACCATTGCAATCAGTAATAGGAATTACGCGAAAGTAAACTCGTTGTTTGCTATGACCAGTTATCATCTAATCGTTTCTGACAGTTTTTGATTGCGGTTGGAACATAACTTTATAATACCGAACAGAACATTGATGTATACGGTGCGGTGGAATAAGTGTTACCCCCCCCTATCAACTACTCTATTTTTATATCTTAAGAAAAAAGCTCAATTTTTATATTAAACGTAGTATGTTATGTCATAAAAGTTTCGAACCTGACATAATCCCTCTTCATGGGGGTGTCATCCCTTCGATTTTTTTAAATGAGAAAGAGCATCATGCGACACCTCATTTGAAACCTATTGAAACACTGATTTCAAAAATGTATAACACTTTGGTTCAAAAATTAACAGTCTGAATTATGCGAGATTAACGGATTATGATAAAGTCACTATTTAAAATAATGTCGGTCTATTGGGCGGTCAGGAAAGCGTTCATTAAAAATTCTGACCGCCTTATGATATTTACGACCAGCTTCGCCATAAATATCAATCATTTCGCATTTTACTTGTAAATTGAGAGGCTGTACCATTTTTATCATTCACAAAAAACAAACTTATCTTCAAGTAGTAACAAAACTGAAATTACTTCAATATGTCACTGTCAAATATTTGACAGTGACAACTGATAATAATAAATTTGCTAGGTAACGAAAAAACACAATTACGGTTTGAGAAAAAATCGACAGTGACTTACTCATAATCCGTTAATCTCGCATAACTCAGACTCTGTTAATTTTTGAACCAAAGTGTTATACATTTTTGAAATCAGTGTTTCAATAGGTTTCAAATGAGGTGTCGCATGATGCTCTTTCTCATTTAAAAAAATCGAAGGGATGACACCCCCATGAAGAGGGATTATGTCAGGTTCGAAATGTTTATGTCATAACATACAACGTTTAATATAAAAATTGACCTGTTTGAGCTTTTTTCTCAAGATATAAAAATAGAGTAGTTAATAGGGGGGGGTAACACTTATTCCACCGCACCGTATGAACCGTCCTTAGCTTTCTAACTGACGATGACGGGTCCCGGCTTCGAGTCCCGATGGTTTCGCTTTTTCAATGTCAGAATATTTAGCTCATATAAATCATAGATATGGGCAAAAGGCATAAGTTTAATGTGTACGAGGATAAGTATAAATGTGGAAAAAAAATTAAGCAGTACATACACTACACACAACCTAATATTTTGTATTATGTATGGAATATATGAAAATTATTTATTTAGAAATAAAATTCATTGAAAAATTGAATAGATGAGGCTTTTACTTGATGAAGATCCATACTTAACTATGAAATGAAACAATATATAATTTCATAAATAAAATTCATTCTTTACCCAATATTTTAATCAAAACATTTTTACATACTAATTAAAAAATTAATTATAATTGACAAAACAAACATAATGGTTTTTTTGGTTTCTGAAAATTATTAATTTTAATAATCCGTATTGCCACCTCTAGCACTTATGCAATCTTTATTTCGCGCAGGAATTCTCTGATTAAATTGTCAACATTTTCTTAGGCTATGTTTGCCCAATGTCATTGTGAGATATTTCCTGGATTGTCCCGACGAGCTTTAATCCTTCTTTTAAGCTGGTACCACAGTTTTCAATTGGATTTAAATCCGGTGAACATGCAGGCCAGTCTAAAATTGTGACACCTTCTGTTTCAAGAAATTCTCGAGCCACTTTGCTAGTATGAGGAGGTGTATTATCTTGCATAAAGATAAAATTATCCCCAGCTGCACCTCGCCAAAGCCTAACTACCGGCTCTAACACCAAATCAACATACCTCCGACTGGTTAAAGTTTGTTGGAGAGGTAGCAAAGGAGTTTTTGCTCCCCTCATAATACCTCCCCAAAACATTACGGTTCCTCCTTTATATATTGGGATACCCTGAAGTCTGGTTTGTCTTCCTGGAGCTCTGAGAGCATCTGATCTAAGGCCAATTCTGGTCTCATCTGAGAAGAGAACATATTTTCAATTGTCCAGTTTTCGTGTTGAAGGCACCAGTTTAGCTGGTCAGTTTCGTCTTGCTTGGACAACTCTGGAACCCGTAACTGTCTCCTGCTGTACAACCCTCGACCACGAAGTCTTTTTCGTATAGTTTCAACTGAAACATCTACATCTGTAGTTTCTAGAAGTTGTCGTTGCAGCTCTGGATGAGAATCATTCGGATTTCTTCTAGCAATTTGGCACACAACGCGGTCCTGTTGTTCAGTTTTAACTCTTTGACGTCTTTGACTAGGCCTATTCTTGAGAATTCCTAATTCCAAATACTTTACATACGTTTTTGATATAACACCCTGGGTAACGGCATTCCTTGTTCAATGAGAGCAACAGTTTTTCCCCTCTGCACATCTGTTAGTCCAGCATAAGGCATTATTGTCTCCTATGGACCGAAATAAAATTACAGGAGTAACGTGATTTTACTACTGAACACAAAATTTAAAAGATTATAATTAATGTGCAGTCGTTTTTTTTTGTTGTCATGTTTATTTTTACAGCAAAAAACCTTATCTTCAACTAGCATAAGTACCAAGATTTGTTTCTACAAAATATTTTAGTCACAAATACTGAGTGATTCCATATAAGTTTGGATGTGTTTATTTTAGTACCTATAATGTAACATATTCAACAGTTAGTAATTATTTTAAAACAGATTAATGAATTTATCGGATCTAGGTAAATTGTTCGAAATCAATTCTTCGAAAGTCAATTGTTCGAAATCAATTATTCGAAAATCAATTCTTCGAAAGTCAATTCTTCGAAAGTCAATTATTCGAAAACCAATTGTTCGAAAATCTATTGTTCTGAATAGAATATACAAAAATTATAATAATTTTCAATAATAACCCAACCAAACCTACCCCTACCAAACCACCTTCGTATTTTTAGTCAATTTTTGAAGAATAAATTATAATAATTTCCAATAATAACCCAACCAAACCTACCCCTACCAAACCACCTTCGTATTTTTAGTCAATTTTTAGAAGAATAAATTATAATAATTTCCAATAATAACGCAACCAAACCTACCCCTACCAAACCAACTTCGTATTTTTAGTCAATTTTTGAAGAATAAATTATAATAATTTCCAATAATAACCCAACCAAACCTACCCCTACCAAACCACCTTCGTATTTTTAGTAAATTTTTGAAGAATAAATTATAATAATTTTCAATAATAACCCAACCAAACCTACCCCTACCAAACCCCCTTCGTATTTTATCACCATTAGGAACCTGCCACCTATTCGATAAATTGATTTCGAACAATTGAGTTTCGAATAATTGATTTTCGAATAATCGGTCATTCGAAAAATTGATTTTCGAACAATTGATTTCGAACAATTGATTTCGAATAATTTACCGGTACCCGAATTTATCAGTGAGAATAGTTATCTGGGTTTAAATAAAAAAGTATGAATCGTTGATTTTTTGGGAAAAGGGAAATCTTGTTGAAAGGCTTAAAAGATATTTCAAAACATTAAAAACGTAGATGCCGTAGAAAGTTGTAAACTGGCAAGTTATGGAAATAGAGAGATCTTATCAGAGTGCTTTTTTCCGGAAGGAATATTGAAAATTATTAGAGCATCGCAAGAGTTTGGGTAAATAAAGGATATTATGTTAAAATTTATTCATGGTGCAAATACCGATGGAATATGAGGTGTTGTAGTTAACCAATCGGGAATGGAATGAATTTTTTTCTTATTAATTTTATTGCAATCGAAAGATGTTAATTATGATAAAGACACATAAAAACGAATCGAATGAATTCGAAATTTTCATTGATATGTAAACATTGTACATTTCAGTGTAACAGAAAAATATTTGAACTAAATAAAAGAATTTATCAGTAAATATTGGAGATCCCAATTTTCAAAATTTATTTTTTTGATATTTGTTTAGTTGTCAAATACTATTGATGTAATATTGTTTTATTCATTCCAATTCTAGAACTGGAAACAGTATCTGCGAAACTAGGATGAAATAATCTGATGTAAATTTCAATATAACTATTAAAAGAATATTTCGTTAGTAAATTTTGCTTATCAACATTAAAAATAGAGTAAAGTGTTATTATATCGATATTTCATTGCATTTTATTTGGATTTAAATTTACTGTGATTGGATAAATAACCGGTAATAGAAGAAAACTATAACATTATAATGTTTATGAAATAATAGGAAAGGTAACAACGAGATTTAAATTTTATATTAAGCCCTTCTATCTAATAACATACAGGATTATTGATTACTGTGATAAAGCTCAGTAGGTAAGTTATTATGAAAGATTCCAAAAAAAATTAAGTATAATAGTTGTAGGAGTATTTAAGCTTCAACTATTTTATTTAGTTAGTTTTTGTGGCTCATTAGTCACTTCCTTCCAAATTTCTACTAAATTTCTAAGCATGCCGTTTCCTTGTCGCATCAGTCACTCCATAATAAAAAATTAATTTTCATCAAATTCCCTTCTATTTTTGTCTTTAGATATTCGAAGTTTCGATTGGAACTCT
This sequence comes from Lochmaea capreae, assembly GCA_949126875.1. Classification (NCBI taxonomy): domain Eukaryota; kingdom Metazoa; phylum Arthropoda; class Insecta; order Coleoptera; family Chrysomelidae; genus Lochmaea; species Lochmaea capreae. Next base: position 15,894,788 of record OX421407.1, on the reverse strand, counting down.
TTTTTTCCTCTAATTGCTACTAAGAAGGCAACGAAAGAATATATTTTTTACTTTATTGTTGGCTGAACCAGCTGCGTCTCATTTTGCGACTGGCCTAAAAGATTTCAACCTCATATTGTTGTGAAGGGGAAGATTTCAATTTTACAGTAAAATATAGGGTGTTCCATTTAAAACACCATAACTTTAATCTGGCAGCGAGTTATGAAACCATTGTAACTAATTTTGAAATATGAAACCTGAAGCTGTCTACAATTTTTATGATTTTTGGCATTTTTCATGATAACAGGCGTACTGAACTTTATCACACTTATCAATCACTCTGTATATACATTTTTATTTTCATAATCATAATGGACTGAAGTTTAGAGAAATTGAATGAGACTTCTTCAAGTTCGTCCACAAAACAATTATTTTTGAGCGAACTTTTTAAAACAAAACGTTAAAATATCTGTGAAAAGATTCCCATTATTTCGAAGTACGCTCAAGTTTGCGGAATTTTGAGACGAAAGTAAATGAAGAAATAATAATTCCAGAGATTTCTAATTATGAATAAGATGAACAAAATATTCTGAATCTTGTCAACATCTGGTGATATTAAGAATAATCCAAATATAAAGTATCGGCTGATTTAGCTGGGAGAAATTAATAAAGTAACGTAGAGTAAAGCAGAAATAATTCCCATTCTCAGATATTAAACAGTATTATTAAAATTTCCATACCAAATATTTAAGCTATTGGCCAAATTTTTTGACAGTCGGTACAGATTCCTTTTACAACCCAGAAAAAACTGTGTGAGTGTGTCTGTGTGAAAGAGAGAAAAATGTCATTTACTCCATTTACCACAGAAATTTGGAAAAGAAAAATAATTTAAATACCTAGGAGCCTTTGATGAAACAGGAAAACAAGATGCTGAAATAAATTAAAGAATCCAAACAACAATAAATTTATATTATGCCATGAACCTTAAATTTATTAATAAAAAAGAAATTTCCAAACAAACCAAAATCAAAGTGTATAAAAGTATATAAAGTTCAGTATTAACATACGGACGTGAATCGTGGACCCTCACAAAGCAACAAAAAAGTAAGATACAAGCTACAGAAATGAAATATCTCAGACGTACGCTAGGAATATCTAGAAAAGACAAAATTAGAAACACTGAAATAAGGAAAAAACTAGGTGTACAACCAGTGTTAAAGTTTATAAAACAACGACAACTTAGTTGGTGGGGACATGTTCAACGAATGAATAACACAAGATAAGTCAAAAAGGTATATGAGGCAAGGGTACAAATTAAAAGAAAAAGAGGTAGACCAAGACAAACATGCAATAAAGTATTGGGAAGCATATTACAATCAAGAGGTAAATCTTGGAACGAAGCAGTCACTCTCACAATAGACAGAAAAAAATGGAGAAGTTTTATTTATAAGGACTGAAATTTAAACCCGACACCTTCGGTAAAAGGGTATATGATTATATATATAATTTGGAAATGGCTTTGCTTAAGTTAGATACGAGGGCTGTCTTTCAAGTGTTAAGTTGACGCCTGTCAACAAATTGACTGTCAGATTTAGTTAACTTAACGCCAAAGTCACTAGGGAAAACGTCGATAATCCAAGAAGATTGACATGTCACATATCGTGATATTGGATCATCATTGGGCATTTCCAAGACCACAATTATAGAAACTTCACATGAACAATTATATATGAGTATTGTCAATGATGATGAATCCTGGATTTCCTCTTATGAACCCGAAAGTAAGCGCCAGTTGGCTGTTTTTTTAGTGTTCCGAGGTCAAGAAATTAAAGAAATGGAAAAAGGACACCTACTAATATATAGCGGCGTAAAACAAACGGATAGAGCTAAAGGCGGAGTAGGATGCATAATTAATGAAAATTTCATAATAGTAAAATGATGATGATGTAAAATGATGGCTATTATTCGCGCGGATGAAGTTTCCAAAACGAGTAGCTTTGAAACACGCCTAATTTTCCGCGAGCTGTCATAATTTGACATTATTGGCGCTCTTAACCCGAAAGTAGCACAATAGCTATTTGTGTATCAAGAGCAGAAAGTAGTACTTTGGTAGTCGAGACAGAAAGTTGCCATTCAATTGGATCACATTGTTATCTAACATTTCCATGATTTGTTCACAAAAATACGTTCTCCAATCGAAATCGTCTTCCATGAGCTCCTGAGTTGGCATCATTTTATAGGGATTTTAGATTCCTTTTCATTCGAAAAATTGATGTGTGGCTAACGTTGAACAGTAGGGATGCTTTTCGACCAGAACTATGTTTGTTTTCTTTTGAAAATCAAGCATAATACCCAATTTCGTATCATCACTTACTTCATTGGCAGCTACTTTTTTTATGTCTTACATGACCATTCTCGCGAAACTGCTTTTCTATTTTGCTAATAGTTCCTTGGGATACATGCGGCTAATTTGGAAATTTTTCGTGAAATCTGCGAGAAACTTCTATTTGTGGCCTTTTGTTATCTCCATAACCAATCATTTCTAGAATGGTTATTTTGTGCATTTCTGTAAATGAACCATTTTTCTGATATTATTACGTACAGTTAACGAAATTCAAACGACAATAGCACTGACACTGATCACTACTGTCATGCAGACAGACAACAAGTTGCTAATGCTATGAGTTTTATACAAAAATAAACAATAGCTATTTGTGTATCAAGAGCAGAAAGTAGTACTTTGGTAGTTGAGACAGAAAGTTGACAGCGGAGCGCGGCAATCTGTCGAAACTACCAAAAGACTTTCTGCTCTAAATACACACAAGATTTTTTCTACTATCACACCAAAATTAACTATATAATATATATGTTAGGATCAAACACCTATATCGGCCAATGGTCGAAAAATACGGCCAAAACGCGTTCTGACCACTAGTATATTGCCAATGTCAGAAATATCGTTTTCCGGTCGTTTAGTGTAGACCAGAACGCGTTCTGGAGCCTTTGCAATTGCCAGAATGTGTATTGAGTTTCCCAAGTTAGTCTGAAAGAATTTTGTTATTTGTCTACGTATAATTCTGGTGACTTAATGGCATACTTAAAACATCTACTTGTTTTTACACGAACTATTGTAATTACACTTGCTGTTACATAGTACCCTTACCCTTACCCTTACTTATAGAGGTAAAGGTAGCAAAAGCTTGTAAAAATAAGGGTGAGGGCTGTTACATAGTACCCTTACCCTTACTTACAGAGGTAAAGGTAGCAAAAGCTTGTAAAAATAAGCTACTAGTCTCTGGGACGTACCTCAGGAACTAAGTAGAGCTAAGTAGGCACAAGAGATCTTTTAGGTCTCAGTAAATGTCACCCCAACGTTACATGCATACATACAAACCAGCAAACCTAGAAAGTATCAACCAGAGGCAATATGAACTGATAGTAGACCTTGCTAGAATATTTCTATCAAGGTATAAATTATTAACGATTATTCAAAAAACGGGCTTTTTTCAATCATAGCAATCTAAATCTATTATTTTAACTTCGGCGGAGGGCGTCGACTCAGCACTATAGTGGAACGCCTCTGATGCTATAATTACAGTAAAGCGGAGTGGAGCGAGGTTAGTACTTGGATGGGTGACCACATGGCAACACCTTTGTAGTGACCGAACAGCCTAGCGGGTTCGGCAAAATTTCCGGTTAGTGGTAGAGATGATCCAAGTGCAGCTATAATTTCGTAATAATTGCATTTAGGTATAGGGAACATTACATGGGAAATAATTACCTAGTATTTCTTAAGAATTTCAAAAGGCAAAAATATACAGGGTAATCCATTCCAAATAAAAAAGTTTATTATTATTCCGAAAAAATGGAAGACCCTTGCACACCAAAATATACAAAAATCATGCAATCCGTTTCCGAGATAAATGAGACGTTCCATACTTAAAACTCACTCTGTATATATTGAAACCAATTGAAAGAAAAAAATGTTCAGAGGATCTCTCAGTCGTAATAATCTCGATTCTCTACCTCTTGTTCTTTTTACTTAATGTACTAGTGAACCCTTTTATTATTTCATTATACAAATGGTATTCCCAACGAGTGTTACATTAAGATAATACAGACTGCAAAGTCAACATCATATATGGTATTACCCCTTCCAGAATACGGAAAAAAAAAACTCTTCAGATCAGGCTTTAGTGAACAATTTGAAAACATAGTTCCGTATTGATTTTTGAAAGTAATCAGGACTAGTAGAAGTTTCTAAGGTGACTACTTCCTATTTAGGTTGTTTGTTTATTTTCAAGCTTCGTTAAAAAATGGATTTAATGTTTTATTGGTGAAATCAACATTGGACGTATTGTCACACTCATTTTTTGATATTCTACGCTTCCGATCAAAATCCTTCACTCCCTGTCTCATTAGTCTAGGGAAGTAAGGTCAAAAAATCTAACTAAAATCAAATTTCTCCGAGATGTAATATTATTTACCTCATCCCGCAGCTTGCAAGCAAAGCTTAAGCGGACGTCTATAAAGTCTATAAAGCACAGCCAAATGAGCACAATCGATTTTAATTAACACAACAATTTAGTGCCATAAATGGTGGAGCAACAAAAACTCTACATAGGTATTTTGAAAGCCCATTATTATTGCATTTAAAATCGACTATTCAAAGTCGATTGTGCTGAGAATTTCGAGGACTTTACTCTTGCACCTAGTTGGGCTGGGGGTGATTTTTTGCCATAAAGGGTGGAGCAACAAAAACTCTACATAGGTATTTTGAAAGCCCATTATTATTGCATTTAAAATCGACTATTCAAATTCAATTCTGCTGAGAATTTCGAGGACTTTACTCCTGCGTCGTGTCGGGCTGGAGGTGATTTTTTGACCAATCGTGATCCGAAATTTTTTTCTATGGCATATTCTGAAAGCACATAATTAGCACTAAATCGATGTGCCAGAAAAAATCAAAATAAACAAGCTGTGCTAGCTTTTTTTGAAGCTGACACAGCCATCGATTTCAGCGAAATGGTAAAAGCACAAATATTAAAAATTGCTCAATTAATTAGCACAAAAAAAGCACTAAATCGTTGTGTTAATTAAAATCGATTGTGCTCATTTGGCTGTGCCACCTTTATAGACGTCTTAAGCGGCAGTTTTATACAACAGTCGACTGCCATAACAACGGTAGTGTTAGGTGGGGAACACGACTTCTGCTATAGTTTTACTGCTATGTACTGAATCACTATACTTCTCTTAATTTGGCATTTGAAAATGGCGCCGACTAAAGTTGTGTTAAATGGTCTGACTGTGTTTATTATTATTAAAAAGGCAGCTACTCTTAAAGAAATTATCATATATAATACCACGAGAGTGAAAATTTTGTCGGCAAAATTTTTCGATTGTCATGAAAGTTTGTTGCTTGGCAATTTTGCGAATGACATTTTTAACAAAACCACGAGCCGTCAGGCGAGTGGTTTTGGATTAAATGTCATGAGCAAAATAACCTAAAAGCAACAAACTTGAATACGACAAGAGAAAAATTTTACCTTACACAATTTTTAATTGAGTGGTATTCGACATAACTATTTCACGAGAGAAAAACTAAAAAATCATAATTTTATACACATAGATTTGATATATTAAACGTCAAAAAATTGCCGCGACAAGACAAAAAATTGCCAGTTCAGAACCTTCAAATTTTGTCAGTTATCAATTTACTCTAGTGAAAAAGTCAATATCAAAAAAACGAAAATACAGGAAGAAAAGGTACTGGGTGAAAACACCATTATTAAACAGATCTAATTTTGACATAGAAAATAATGTGTTGACCGAATTATTAACTGTTGTCGGGGAATTCCAGAATTTTACTCGTTAGCCATTCCAAAAATTCGCAGAATTACACGAAAATACGTTTATCTCATTGACGCTATCTTTTTTTTAATGATTTCTTCTGTAAATCTCATTTTTTCAGAAATATTTGCAATGGCGCTTTTTCTTTTGTATTCTGGGGACTGCACATTCCACAAACATTCGTTTTCTCGGCATAACTCGACTAATAACATAATTTGGTTATCGGAGAACGCTGGCCGTTTGACGTATTTCGCCATTTTATTTTTCAATGCAGCGACTGTTATAACAGAAAGTAGAAATATTTCTAGTTATCCCAGAAACTGCCATAACACTCAACTACGTTCGCAATTTCATGATTCACATCGCTAAATAGTAAACAGTGTAGACACGCCCACGTAGCGGTCGCTGCGATAACAGTCAACTGCTCTGTGAAACTGCCGCTTTTAGAGAACTCGAAATTGGAATTTTTTTTTTTTTTTTTCAGTTTAGCTCGTATAAGAAAATTGCGGACAACAAAATTGTTGAAAATCTTGTGCCCTAACGTGATAAAACTAGAATGAAAAAAAATAACAATTCTTAATTTTTCAAAAATTGTCAAACAACTTAAAATTTTGATTATTTAACAGGCAAGTATAATCAAAATCACAAAACGAACATGATAATTTGAGAAAATATGGAGAAAATGTTTCTGAAAAAGTTGGTGTTTTCAGATTTTAAAAATTCAAACCCTATATAATCGATGTTCATTTTATATTTAGGATTGAAATCAATCAGTAAAATAATTCACTTTTTCCATTTTCGTTGTATCACTGCATGTGTACAAAAGAGACAACTATGAAGATATTTAACATTTTTGACCTTGAACTTATTTTTGCAACAACCCTGTATACAAAAGAGAAGTTTTCGACATGTCACCAATGGGGTGTTGAACTTAACAAAAATATGATGTTTCTCAATGTTGATAGTTGGTGGTAGACAAAATCAAAATGAGGAATCAATTATTTTTAATATTCTTATTCTTACAAGGTTTTTATGTCGATTTGAAGATTCAACTCTTGGATGATTTAAATAATCCACTAAAACACTAAAAGAGAAGTTAGCTTCATAAAGGTTGACATAGGGCCACAATTCTGATATTATGATGAAGTACTTATAGGTTATGCTTATGTCACATTGTTGTTATAGTGACTTAGGAGTTGTTTTTTACTTCCAATTTATTTTTACAGCCATTACATTATTTTATAAATTTTACTGTTACCATTATAAGTTTTCGTCAACGTATTTAGGTATAGTTGACGTAAAAGGTATAGTGCGAACTTAAAGTTGCCTGTTAAAGTTTTTGTTTAACTCTAAGACTAAGAGTATATACCGTCATAGCCCAGCCAATATTATAATTATTTAAAATGGTTACTTAGTGAGAAGTTGCAGGTGTTCTCTTTAGTCGGTGGTCTGACATCAAGAAAGTGGGTGTGTTTTTGTGTGGAAATTCTAAGTATACATATATTTATCAGCAATTATCTATTTGGACGAAACTCGGTATGATACACACGATACGGTTAAGAAAGGATGGGCTGATGGGTCAAAATACAAATACAATATAGAATTATGTTTGGTAAGTAGACGAAAATAATATAAATACCTTTCAGAGTTTAGCTCCGCAACATAATTTAAAGGGGATATACGATTAGATAGCTGGCACTATATATTTTACGTCAACTATACAGTTAGTTTTTATCTTTCCTAGTGTTAGATATTTTTCTTGAACTATTAGAATGACTGGGTTCGTGCAGGGAAATACACACACATATATAATAACTTTCCAAAATGATTTTCACAGCAATAGTAACTAGTTGTAGTCTGTTTATATTTTGCTCTAGCCGCCTCAAACCATGATTTTCCTTTAACTTTCACTGCAGGCACAGGTACAAACTTTTTACGAGGCGTTGTAACTGTTGTGTCTGTGCAGAATGATACAAAATAAGATTTATATAATATTGACATTATTCTAACTTGAAACATTGTGGAGAAAAACTAACTAAACTTAACTAAGAAAATATTAACACAATTTTTTCATAATATTCGAACGTCAAGCTCGAATAAACTGATGAACAAAACCATAACACTCATATATTATAGACTTTATATGACTATATGCCATTCTTCAAACTTCAAATTCGAATGGCCTTTTTATAACTGGATATTGATTCATAAACATCTAAATCAGAAAGTGACTAACTTCATCATTAATGATATGACGTATCTGTAGTGAAAGTTACAAACAAATTCTTAATTTCCAGTTTTCTCCTAAAATATTCGGTTTAAAAAAATTTTAAATTAATTTTTGCAAAGTTGCACTAATATACTTACTTTAATAAAATACCAAAAGCCAGATATCGGTTTAACACCCCATTAGTTTGACCATCCTACTAATTGACCCGACAATATTTTTTTTTGTATTGGGGGTGTTCACAGAAAATTTTCACCTGTCAAGAAATTGATATTTCTATAAGTATAAATTTTTTTGGATATATGGTATTCTACACAAAGGGCCATTGAAATTCAATGTAGAGTCCGAAAAGTTGATAATATACGGGGTGTTACGTTTAAAATAACAAAGTTGTCGTTCACTTTCGGTATAACCGGAAGTGACATGTATGTCGAATTATTTTCTATAAATTCGCTATAACTTGTTCTCCATCTAAGATAGTTTCTATAGAATTCGTGTATATATAGTTTGTAACTTATAAATATCAACCCACGTGACTTCTGTCATAACTGGACTATGTTGCCAAGCTCTTGATAGTATGAGAATCTAGTAAATGTCAAATGAAGTTGTAATAGGTCTTGTTTGTCTAGTTTATAAAAAATAATACTTTTCACTTAAAAAACATTTATTGTTCTTATTCAGTCTTAACTCCTGGCCATCGCAATCGTTATTGCCTTCTCAATTTTGAGAATTCCACAACTATTGCGATTTATTGCTTATGTAAACATATTGCAATAGATTACTTTCTTTAAACATGTTTTTTGATTATCCAACAAACAAAGTAAGTAACCTACTTCAATTAAGTTCATTAAACCAGGGTTACTAAAAATTACAATAATTTTAATAAAATCTTAAATATTAAATTTACACATATATTTAAATTATAACCCTATAACTATACTACATCTTCCCCGCGGAAAAATAAAAAAAAAATTAGATACTATGCAATCAATTTTTTTTTTCTGTATACAACTTAACTCTATTTTTATGAACTAAAGTTTCTTTATTACCTTGTTTAATTAAAATATTAGGGGAAATTTCTTTAAGGACAGTATAAGGACCTAAAAATAAGGGATCGGTTTTGCTGCCATCTTCTTTTTTTAATAAAATTTTATCACCTATGTTATATTTTGTATATACAGCTTTTTTATCACAAAAATTTTTTCTGTTATGTTTTGAAGCTAACAGATTTGTATGAGCATCACTCCACGCTTGCTGTAAGCGAAATTTTAGTTCTAATGGATAATTATCAAAATTGTATAAAGGATCGACATTACTATTGAAATTGGAAGGAAGACGACATTTTTTCCCAAATACTAATTCAAAAGGACTATATTTTGTTTCTGAATGTACTGATATATTATAAGAAAAACACCAAAATGCTATCCACGAAGTAAAGTTTGATGAATTTTTGGCAAGTTGCATTCGCAAATATGCTCCAAAGTGCTTGTGATTGTTTTCAATCTGACCTAGTGTTTCGTGGTGGTGTGCTACAGAGTTTAGTTTTTTAATCTGTAATAAAGAACATATTTCTTTAAAAACCGTTGACATGAATTCAGTGCCTTGATCTGTTAATATTTCCTCAGGAATAGGGAACTTGCCAAAAAAATAAAATCATTTAAAAACAATTAAAATCGTAAGATATTATCATAAAGAACTTCGTAGAAAAAGAAAAATTCCAATAACGATTAAATTACCTGAGAAATAAAGGGTTAAAATTTGAATAATTTAAACTGCTCTTAAAACGCGCTGCCATTGGTTGTGACGTCAGACCGCACTTTTCGAGTCAGGCGGTTGTGAACCGACAATTCAAACAACACTTAAAAACTGAGAATCTGACGCTAACGATTCGAATTCGATAAAAAATCAATAATGCTTCAAATGGCTGTTTCTGCGGTTACCGATGCGCGAGGTGCGGTGTGACGTCACAGCCGCTGCCGCGCATTTTTCTTCGTTTGAATACACCCGGTGGTGATTCCAACTTTAATTATTTATTGTGAAATAAGTATTGCGATTTAAGGACTGATATTTGGTATAATGTGTTTTCATATATAAATACACATTTTAGTAGAATAAAAAAAAAATGGGCAAGTTCCCTATTCCATAACGAAGGATAAAATTCTCTACAAAGGCCTTAGCCACTGTTACAGTTTCCTTATTAGGTATTGCATAACCTTCAATAAATTTGGTTAAATCACATTGCAAAGTGAGAATATATTTATTGTCCTCATTGTCCAAAACTAATGGACCTATCAGATCTAAATGAATTTTTTGAAACGCCGATGTAGCAGTAGTAGTAATCGTCAATGGTTCCTTTCCTAGTCTCGAGTATTTAAATCTTTGGCAATCATCACATTCTTTAACAAACCGCATAACATCTTTATAAAGTCCTGCCCAATAATAATACTGTTTAATGTTATTGCACATTCTATTAATACCTGCATGCCCTCCTGTTGGCAATATATGAAAATCATTCATTATTAAGTGTTTTATCTCATAATCTGTAACTTTTTCGACACCATTTATCACAGAAATCTTCATTTCCATTTCCTTAAAATTTTTATTTAAATCTTTAATAGTTTTTAATAACGTAGGCGCGCCTTGTAAATTTTTTATAATAATCAATTCTGAAATATTATATTTTTTATAAATATGTAGTAATTCTCTTAACGATGTCCCTAGGGTGAACGTTAATCGAGAATCCCATCTAATAAAAATAATTTGTTTAGTAACATCACAAATAAAAGTACTATTACTAAAATCATATTTGTCTTTTTTCATACTTTTAAAACAACTATCTGTGACTAGTTGCAATTCAAAAGAATTTTTGTCCGGTTTCAACAACTCTACCAGACCAGGGTGATCAATCCTGTTATCTGAATTGTTGTTTACTGTATCGTTACTGGGATTTAGGCGTTTTTTTGTTTGGGATCTAGTTGTAATTAATAAATGTTCACTAGAAGTGGGACGTAAGCTTTTGAGATCGTCAGAAGAAATTTCAATCCTAGATAATGCATCTGCAGCAACATTATCTTTACCCCTAATGTGTTTTATTACGAAATCATACTCTTCTAAAAGTAAACGAAATTTGGTTAATCTACTTGAAGGGTTGGCCATACCAAACAAGTAAATTAATGGACGATGATCGGTTAAAATAATAAATTTTCTATTGTATAAATATGGTCTCCAGTGTTTAACTGACCAAACAATACTCAATAGTTCTTTTTCGATTGTCGCATAATTGCATTCTGCCTTGTTTAAGCTACGACTTGCATAAGCAACAGCTGATCCATCTGAATTACAAAGTACGGAACCTATTGCTTTACCAGAAGCATCTGTTTTCAAGATAAATGTGTTACTAGAAGAAAAATCAGGATATTGTAAAATAGGAGAAGTAGTGAGAGCTACCTTTAGTGTCTCAAAGGAGTTTTGACATTCGGAAGACCATACAAACGGCACCCCTTTTTTTGACAAATGATTTAAGGGTCTAGCAATTTGAGCAAAATTTTGAATATATTTTCTATAGTAATTTGCAAATGCTACGAATCTTTTAGTAGAAGCAGCATCTGTTGGAACTGGATATTCCTGTAAGACCCTAATTTTTTCTGGATCTGGTGAGACTCCATCTGCTGAAATTATATGTCCTAAATATAAAATTTCTTTTTTCAAGAAATCGCATTTATTTGGATTAAGTTTTAAGTTAACATCCCTTAATCTTTGTAATACTTTTATTAAATTTCGATTATGATTAGACAAATTATTGCCAAATACGATTAAATCATCTAAGTAAACAAAACAGCATTCGTAGTTTAAACCTGACATTGCAATAGTCATGGCTCTAGAAAATGAACTTGGACTAATTTTTAGCCCCATTGGCAGTCTTGTCATTTGAAATTGTCCACGATCGGTCGTAAAACTTGTTATAGGTCTACTCGCTTGATCCAATTCAATCTGATAATATCCTTGCGATAGATCTAGATGTGAAAAATATATCGCGCCTGATAAAGAGTCCAAAATATCCGTTATACATGGCAATGGAAATTTGTCATCTTCTAGTTGTTTATTCAATAATCTGTAGTCAATTACAATTCTCCATTTTTTATGACCATGTTGATCTGCTTTTTTCGGGACTATTAGTAACGGAGCTGACCATTCAGATTTAGCTTCCTCGATGATTCCATCTTTGAGCATTTTATTCACCTGTTTATGAATTTCATCCCGTTGTGCATACGGCAACCGATACGGTTTTACATAAACTGGTTTACTAAATTGTTGAAGATGCAGTTTCTGTTTGTATATATTTGTTACACTTAATTTATCATTTTCTAATAGAAAAACATCTGCATACTTTGCACAAATCTTCTCTAATGAAAGTTTCTCTTCTTTATTTAGATGATTCCTGTTAATTAATTTCAGTACTTCTTCGATACGACTTACTGACTCGTTCCTGTTAGTATCAAGTTGTACTAGGTTGTAGTCTTTTAATGTTTCCATTTTTGGAAATTGTTATTATCTAATCCATTGGTGAAGGCATTTATCGCAATTTTTTCGTTGACTTTTGTTAGAACTTCTAATGCGTTGTTATCTCCATCTGCTTGAGCAATCGTTAAATCTACAATCATCTCTTCAATAGATCTTCCATATTGTTCCAAGGGTTTTCCATGTTGTTTGAAATTATTTAATTTCGTAGATAGTGCTGGAATTGACTTTTTTGTTATGAAGTGCGTACGCAAATCGGCTATTAAAAGATTATTTGATGCATAAGACTTTTTTAATCTTAGCTTAGCGCTTTCGGATAATCTTGTTTTTAATACATATGTAGTTAATAATGCTTTACCTGCTGCGTCAAGTAATGCATCATACAATTCTATAGCATCAATAAGCTGCTTAGTAGAGCTTTCTGTACCACTCATAGATGGTATTAATGAAGCAGCAACCTTTAAATCGAATTTTTCGGACATATTGGAGGGTAAACTGGTACTTAATTGTAATTCTTCGTTAATTCTACTATTTAAAGTGACTTCAATTAAAGAAATATATTTTTTAATGACCTCACTATGAATCGTAATATCGTTTAATTTACTACTACTTAACGTTTCTAAAGAATATAAAGTTTGTAAGCTAACTAAATTATTTCTTACAACATCTAACTTTGAAAAATATCGCTTAGTTAAATTTGAATCCTTACGTCTACTACTATTATCTTTAACAATATTTCTATAAAATACCTTAACCTCTTCTGTTAATTTTTCATATTCAGCTATTACCATGTCTCTAATGCTTCAAATTGTTTTAAAACTCCATTCCATATATTTTACTTATTATTTATTACCATAACCATATTACCATGCCATATATATTATTATATACGATTTATTTAATACCATTAGATACTTTATCGGACATTCCATTACTACCATATATCCATTACTTTGCTACCATATTTCCACTAACTTTACCCATAATATATTTATTATTACTTCTAATATTATACTTTTTCTAAATTTCCATTACAATATTCACAAACTGACTTAGTTACCATATACCAATTTTTTCATGTGAATTTTTTTTTTCTTCGTCTATCAATTAACTTAAGCTTCAGTGGATTGTAAACCATCGTTTTGACTACGTGTTAATTCGGCACGTCTGATTTCTGTTCGAATTTTTCTTGTCAAATTTTTTCTACACATTTTATACCAATATAGTAATATAACTACTAGTACAAACAAGACAAATAATATTTCACAAATTGTTCTTACGGAAATGTCTTTTAAAGTTGTTCCACTAGTTTGGCCTCCACTATTTCCTGACTGGGCTATAATTACTTCTTCTTGCTTTGTTTGTGTAGTTCCCATTTCAATATTTTCCAATTATTCGATGATTAGTAAAATAACTAATTGGCAGGATCGCCATGTAATAGGTCTTGTTTGTCTAGTTTATAAAAAATAATACTTTTCACTTAAAAAACATTTATTGTTCTTATTCAGTCTTAACTCCTGGCCATCGCAATCGTTATTGCCTTCTCAATTTTGAGAATTCCACAACTATTGCGATTTATTGCTTATGTAAACATATTGCAATAGATTACTTTCTTTAAACATGTTTTTTGATTATTCAACAAACAAAGTAAGTAACCTACTTCAATTAAGTTCATTAAACCAGGGTTACTAAAAATTACAATAATTTTAATAAAATCTTAAATATTAAATTTACACATATATTTAAATTATAACCCTATAACTATACTACAAAGTTATCAAATTTTCTTCTTCGTATTTGGCTATAGGTTAGGTTCAGTTTTTGATAGTTACTGTATATAAACAATCTTGAACTTATTTCTGTATAAAACTTTTATTTGTATGTTAAAAGTACAGCACTAAGTAAGAAATTATTATTTTAAAACCTAATGAGCCTAAAAAGGTATGTATGAAATAGTTGGAAAATTCAAGATTCATTTTAATAAAAACAAATTCATATTGTGGTTTATTTTTCTTGGAAATCCTTTGTGTGGATTTGTGTCATATTTTAGGAAACTATGATTAGGAACATTCTACATTAAATAATTGTTCTTCCTCCAATTGCAGCAGTAACATTTCTAAAGTGAAATGGGTTATCTGTAAATAAATTGTGCAAATATAATTGCTAAGTATTATGAATAGTGTAACAGAATACAATAAATACAGTTGATTGAGTATAATATTAAACTCATACTTACTTGCTTCATACATGCTGTAAATAGTCAGGAATAGATGAATAGTGAATACATCAACTATTGCAGTGTTATTAAGTTTTATATATACGTTAACTTTGACAACTCATCACTGCTTGTGAAAATTTACTCAGTTTTTCGCAGTTTTTTATAACAAGAAGATGAAATAATCGAAAAATTTAATGATCAATATTAAACTGTCACAACATAACCTTAAAAATGTCAAGACGTCAACTGTACCAGATAAACCATTTTAATCGCGGCAACAGCGCGCATTTTTGCCAACATATAAAGCTTTTAGTTCGACTAATGTTAGTTTGAGTTTAATAATTAAGTAACCCACGAGTTGTATTACATATGAAATCAATTACGAAACCTTTCTTTAAGCATATTATATTCATATTTTTTGATAACATGCGACCTATAAATTTCAATATTTATTAGGATTAAAGCTGTAAAACATACTGATTGACAGCAGCAAAAGAATTACATAATTCAAGCGAACGTCTCTTTTTTGGCACTTTGATCACGTGGGTTGATATTTATAAGGTACGAACTATAGATAGTGTAAGCTCTTCGTGAAACATCTTTTATACTGAAATTAAGGTCACAATATAAATAATTTTGATAGAAAAATACAAGTTATTTAAAGCTGTATTTCTCCAATGTCTAAACTGATGTATTCCGTGCAAAGAAAATAAATTAAAAATGTTCTCTGAGCTTAAGTTATCTGGAATCGCAGTAAAATGTCCAACTGAACGAAAAGGATCAGGGAGATAAAGATATTATAAGATATTATTTATTTATCTCAGTATGCGGAATTCTGTAGGAGCATATGAAGCTTTTCCTAAGAGTTCGAGGGACATATCTGGATAAAAAAAAACAGGAGGAAGCTGAACGGAATTAATTTCCGAAACCGGAGAGAGGTTGAGTGCAGAAGTTCAAAAACTAAAGGATCTTGTGAATCCTCCTAATACCTCCGTTTCCCTTCAACATGACATGTTCGTTCTAAAAGAATTATGTAATACTATACCAGCCAAACTAAATAATGGTTAAGATTAAGTACACTTTCCTGAAGTTTTCCTTTTTTGTAATAATATTATCCCTTTACGTTAATAACCTGATCCGACCCTGCTACGAAAAAATCTTCGTGGCCATTTGCATTCAAACTAGTTAATGTAATGGAGAGTGTCGCCTCAGCAAATTGCTAAATACCTTTTCCATTATTTCGCACAACTTACGACCTTATGGGTCCGCAACGTACTTTGAACGACTGAAAATGTGTCGGCAGAAAAATTATACGCGATACGTGCAACGACTTTGTGCTAGGTCACAGTAGAATTTGTTATTTCATAAAAAAATATGCTTTTTCACGACTTACTGTCGGCGACAGTTGCTGTTTTAAATGGGTGTATGTCGAGAAAACAGAACGAGCCAGATATTAAAAAAAAAATTTCATGAATTGTAGTGCATGGGAAGTTATTGAGTTTAATTAATTGTTAAATGTAAATGAAATATGGTTTCCTTTAGTCTGTTTGTTGCATATAAAATGGCAGTAACAATAGAAGATTGGATAAAACTGGCTATAGTAGTCCGGCGAAGTAAGGTCGAAACATCTACTACTAACATAAAATTTTTCCGAGATAAAAAATATTATGTCCCTATAAAGGCACGTTTGCGTGTGCATTCGCCATTCGCTAGTAGTCGTAGGAAAGAAGTGACGACAAGATACTTACCTGGGCCCGTATTCGTAAGGGACTTTTACCGTTATTTCTGGTTTTGCATCGTTTAAATTATTTTTCCTACAACTGCTATGAAAAGTGAAGTATTCCTCATAGCTTATTTAATTTCAAAACCAAATATTGCTCATACTGTTAGTTTAGATTTGTTGCCGGAAATTTCAAAATTGGCATACGAGAAATTTATGGAGTGGAGAAGAAATACAAAAATAAAATCTTTTTCGAAAAGAGTACTTTTAGTATATTTTGAAGAGTTGTCAAAAAAATTAAAGGCGTCTACTCTTTGGTCACAATATTCAATGTTGCGAAGTACTAGCAGTATAAAAAATAACATTGATATATCCACGTATACAAAATTAAGTTCATTTTTGAGAAGAATGTCCGACAATTACATCCTCAAAAAATCAAACATATTGACAGCAGACCAATTGCAGATGATGCAGAAATGTACTAGACAGGTAGTTGGGAGTTGGCATTAACAAATTCGGTAGTATGGAAAAGACAATAGCAATTTTTTCAAAATTAGAAAACCTCCATCTATATACAGGTCACTGTTTCAGACGTTTTTCGGCAACAAGTTTAGTTAATGCAGCAGGGGATATGTTAACGTTAAAGCGGCATGGAGGATGGCAATCCAGTACCGTAGCAGAAGGATACGTTGAGGAGTCCATCACCAATAAAATAAACGTTGCTAATAAAATCGTCAACTGTCTTAAAAAACCAGTCGAACTCACTGAAATGGAGACAGAATCGTATATGAATCAACCCTCAACTTCTACAATTGATATAACAGAAACATTACTAAAAAGAAATGACGTTCCGGGTTTGACCATACAAAATTGTACGAATTTTACTATTAACTATAATTTTAAATAAAATTATGTAACAGTTTAGAGATAGGATACCCTAGGATAGGTTATTTTTGTTTTACGAACCATAAAAATAGATATTAAAATATTTCACTTTATTCTTTAACTTCCACACAGGTGAGAAAAGTTGAACTTTCTCCACTTGTTGTACAATATACTATTTACTCGTTATAAATCCATGACTATTGCACAAAATAATTCAAACTATTAATCAAAATAAATCGTTAATTTACAACCTGTGATGTCATAGACAGACGCCATTACTATTGCAGCTGTTTTACGCAGAATTTGAATTGTTTCCTCAAAAGATCAATATGTCATTTAAAACTTTTATCATGACTATTTTGAACAACAACCAAAAAAATCAAGGATAATAGTAGCATCTTCTACTAGTCATAGAATAATCCAGTTTAAAATTGAGTGGATTATTCTCATGACCCTGGAAAGTTCGCCTTGCTCCTATACCATGTGGAACAGCCAAATGGAATAAATTCGATAGCGAATAAATGAGGGCATGTTGGGAAAAACGCTTTAACTGTTTCGGAAATATGAAGTGTTTTCAGATTTATTTCAAAAATTAACATTAAAAATAGAAAATTATTTTATTCCACAAATTCGCAACATTAGGTACACTAAAAATCTAATAAATGATTATTTTTTAATAATTAAAAAAAAACAAAAAAACATTGATGTCAATGTAGGAAACGTTCAAAATGCTTGCCGCGAACGTTTTGGCAACATGCTAATCTGGTATAGAAATGTTTTCTAACGTTACTCAACATTTCAGGCGTGACTGATCTAATCGCAAGCGTGATTCGTCTTTTTTAGTCATCTAAAGGGGTTTAATTTTGTATACAATACTTTTGACATATCTCCACAAAAAGTAGTCTATTGGCGTCAGATCAGGATATCATGCTGGCCATTTTATCGATCCGCGCCTTCCTATCCACCGATTTGGAAACATTGGTTCAGGTACTGCCAGGTACTGATTTAGTAATGGGGCGGTGTTCCATCTTGCTCAAACCATATTGTATTGGCAGAAACTTGTGAGTTTGCTGGATCAGGATATAAGTTTGTCAAAGTTGGCACGACATTATTTTGGGACAGTTATAAATACTTATCTCCATTCAACTTGCCATCAATGAAAAAGGGACCTACGATATGATTTCCAGCAATTCCTGTCCAAACTTTAACTTTTTCAGGATATTGCGTACGTTCTTCTCTCATCCAGTGAGGATTCTCATTAGACGAATAGCGAGAATTTTGACGATTAACATGACCGTGAAGTGTAAATGTGCTCTCATCAGAAAACACAACATAATTCAATTGGATCACTTTGTTATCCAACATTGCCATCATTTGTTCACAAAAATACGTTCTCCTATCGAAATCGTCTTCCATGAGTTCCTGAGTTGGCATCATTTTATAGGGATGCATTTTAGATTCCTTTAAAATTCGAAAAATTGATGTGTGGCTAAAGTTGAACAGTGGGGCTGCTTTTCGACCAGAATTATGTGGGTTTTCTTGAAAATCAAGCATAATATCCAATTTCGTATTATCACTTACTGCATTTGCAGCTACTTTTTTTTATCTGTCTTACATGACCAAACTTGTGAAACTTCTTTTCTATTTTGCTAATAGTTCCTTGGGATACATGCGGCTAATTTGGAAATTTTTCGTGAAATCAGCGAGAAACTTCTAAGCTTGTTGCCTACAAGCAACAAGCTTGAGAAAGTTGTCATAAAATTTTTGAGCATTTATCAATGTCCGAGGGTTATTCGGATAGAATTTTATTTCTAATTATAGAAAAAAATCGTGACATTTCGAAATATTAAATATTTGAAACTTCAAAATCGAATTAAATCAATATGTGTCCATAGCAACGTGAAAATAGCCCATGGTCTGTTATCAGTGTAATGTTGACATGATTGGGTGAAATTGTTCATATGATAAAACATGAGGAAATTTGATTGGTTCTTGGAACTGTTAAATTATTTTCTCCATAACCAACCATTTGTAGAATGGTTATTTTGTGCATTTCTGTAAATGAACCATTTTTCTGATATTATTACGTACAGTTAACGAAATTCAAACGACAATAGCACCGACACTGATCACTACTGTCATGCAGGCAGACAAGTTGCTAAAGCTATGAGTTTTATACGAAAATAGACAAAACTGTTTTTGTATTTTTATTTATTTCATATCAGTAAACAGGAACGCAGGAATGGTTTTTGCTTACTTTCTCAATATCAAGAGCTAAATGGGAAATAAGTATTGAGTGTAATGTAGCGAATTTGTGAAATAAAATAATTTTCTTTCTTTAACGTAAATCTTTTTTATTAGTGGACCATTTTACCTATTTAAAGCACGCCTCAGCGTGTTCAACTCGAACTTTCAAAAACGCGCGTTTTTTAAAGTTACCATGGCAACATCAACAACTCGAGAAACGAAGTCTAAATGACAATTTTTTTATTATTGATCTGACAGGAGTACTTTGTAACGTCAACACCTTTATTCGAACAATATTTAACAATAATTTCAATTTTATAAATGAAAATGGAAAGTACAGTTGGTATTGTTTGAGATATTAATATTTCGATTTCTCAAATCGGAGGAAGATTTTTGCGATATTAACCACGATTCTGCTTTACTATACTTAAAAAATCGATATTAGAATTCATTTTTATGCACTGCGGTGACAACAATAAATATTAAAGACAAAATGCGAATTAGTTCATGTTTTTATCATTTCCATGACAACGCAAGGTTTACTGATGTAGCATAACGAATTCAACCAGTATACATTATTAGTTCTTATTTCCATTTCTTGTTGTTGTAGTAGTAATAGATACCAGTATTTATAATTTCAAAGTGCACCAATTAAAAAAAATAGCGTAAAGTATTCATGGATAACTGGTCGCTAAAACACTTACTCTATTTCGAGCACTCCGGCTTCGCCGTCGTGCTCGAAAAATCGCGCGTGTGTTAAAGACCTTAATATCCTCTTATATACAATTTTGTAATAAATCTGAAAACACTTATTATTTCCGAAACAGTTGATGATATGTATAGGACATTGTACATGAATTATGTCTACAATTTTCTAAAAAAATTAAAAAATAAATAATATACAGGGGATTACATTCAAAATTGGAAAGTATTGGCAACTGTCACATGACACACTCTATATAATTTGTTTTTTTTTGAAAAATCGACGTGTTCAAGCGTTTTCCCGACACGCCCCCGTTTATTCCATTTGGCTGTTCCATACTGTGTAGACGATCGCCATTGCTGTAAAAACTACTGTTATTCCTTCATGATAATATAATATTATGTTTAATATGCACAGATGTACCAAACAGAAATTGTTATCCTCGGCTGTCATACAAAGGAATAGGAATAACATTTTAAATGTAATTATTTTCACCATTAATCCTTGAATTTGTCTTAAAATTTAATTAGTTTTTAGATTGACGATTTCTTACACTCGCTATAATGAGTTTGAAAATTGCTATTGTATAATAGTCCAGGGAAGTTAGGAACAAACAACAAATTTTTCCGAGATGGAATATTAAGTATGTATCTTGTAGGAAAAATATCGACTCCCAATTATTTTTTTAAATTCTCAAATCAGTTACGCTGGAGCTTGCGACGCAGCTTGCAAGAACAGTGTGGAGCACTCAAAATTGCTCGCACAAAAAAATTATGGACATCAAAATTCTAGATCTTTTCTCCTAGTTAACAGGATACAAGTAGTTTTTGGAATTTTTTTTTCAGTTAGGTCGCTTTCATACGTTTTTTTTAAATTTATTGTTGAAAAACTAATTTCAACTTCTGCTTAGATCATTATATGCCGAGAAAATGGAAGTCAAAGTTCGCTAGTCACTAACAGAATATACTGTATGGCATTTTAAGCTCGCAATAGAAGGAACTGGTATAGGAGTGTACGGGCCAGGAACCAAATACTGAAAGCTTAGGAACAAACATACCAAGTATCTTTCAAGCGAAAATTCACGCCATAAGAAAGTGTGCCCAGTTTAAAATTGACAAAGGGTATGGAAGGTAAAGGATTATCGTAATGTCGGATAGTCAAGCAGTCATTAAAGCATTGAGCTTTTGTGTAATCAGTTCCAGAATGGTGTGGGAATGCCTAGGCATACTCAATTTAGGCTAGAACAATATAGTAACCTTACTGTGTATTCCGAGACACACCGGAATAAAAGAAAATTAAATGGCAGATGAACTATCAAAGAGAGGAACTGAAACACCCGTTTGTGGGCCCAAAAAAAAGGGAAGATCTACAACCCGTGGAGATCAAATGAATGCATAAGTCAAAGTAAAACTGCACTAAACAGGGATCCTAACGAGACATTGTCACCTGAAAAAGCTCAAAATAGTGGAGGAAGCAGAATGTAGATTCTATGGCATGGAAGAAGAAACTTCCATCCACACACTTGCGAATTGCACAGCAATTCAGAATTCTAGGAGATTACTGGAAAGAAAAGGGACGTTTACCTAAGTTAAAATCTGCAGATATCCTAAAATTCTTCCGGAAAATGGGTCTAAAGGAGCTACTTGTCTCTGATTGATTCGTTAGGTTATTTAGCCCGCGCCACGACGCACAGTGCCACTCAAATTACTCTACGACTCACAGGATTGATCCGTTTTAGACGTGCGTCACCTTAAAATGTTCGTCTTGAGTTTGCCTATCAACCCTTGTTCCGGAATTTTTGATTTCGAGTTTTATTTTTCTGTAATTTGTGTCCAAAAATTTACTTTCATAGAAAAATGGCGATTTTGGGTGCAAAAGTCATCCTAGCGAACGCAACATTGAGTTTTTACAAAACTTTTTTGAAGGAAACTCTTCCTCTTGACAACCCCTACAACCCTGTGTACGTCAAATTGCGAGAGAAATTGGCAGTCATGCCTAAAAACGACCATAGTGATCCAAAACTATTGATGCGAAAGGAAATTGTTCCTCAAAAATCTATTGGAACAAAAATCTAAATTTGTTTCAATAAAAAGTGTTTGTAATCAATCCAGCAATAGTACAAATGTTTGAGGATATTTTTGGCCAGGAAATCGCCAAATTCCAGAATCTCGGAAAATTTCTAAAAATTCTGTAAAAATTCGGACATATTCCTTAGGTGATACTGAACACTTTTCGTTCAATACAAGTTTCTCATAAAGGTCGTCATTTCCGACAGAGGTTGTAGGAGTTGTCAAGAGGAAGAGGTTCCTTCAAAAAAGTTTTGTAAAAACTCAATGTTGCGTTCTCTAGGATGACTTTTGCACCCAAAATCGCCATTTTTCCAGGAAAGTAAATTTTTGGACACAAATTACAGAAAAATAAAATTCGAAATCAAAAATCTCGGAACAAGGGTCGATAGGCAAACTCAAGACGAACATTTTAAGGTGACGCACGTCTAAAACAGATCAATCCTGTGGGTCGTAGAGTAATTTGGGTGGCACAGTGGCGCGGAGCGCCACTGTGCGACGTCTAATCGCTTGGCCTAAAATAGAAATATATAATTGTGCCTACGATTTATCACTTTAGTAGTTTATAAAGGCATCAAAAACTAATTCTCAAACAAATCCAAGTGCCCAGTTTGGACAATTAGTAGCATAAAATCGAAAAATTGCTAAATAAATATACTTCAAAAAATTAGTTTTAAACTAACAAGTTTTAGGAATAAAAATGAACACGCTTTTAGAGTTGCATTTTCCAACTTTCCATTTTCCATTTTCCAATTGGTTCTGTTGTACAAGAGGTTTATTTTAACAATCATTTTTTTTAAAGTGATTTTAATGAAATTCCTGGGCCAGGCAAGTTCCTTTGAGTGGGTTTCCCTGGACATGGTCCAGGAGTTTAAGTAGGAAGAGACGTCAAAAAATGGAAAGTGATTTGTTGGATTTTAAGGCTTCACTAACGTTTGTAATTTTATTTATTTTTTAATCTGCTAACCCCTTTTATTGCTTCATGTAAAAATTCATTTTTTTTCGTCACTTTATATAGTTATTTATGCAACAAGTGCAAAAAGTGTTGTCCAACTCGGCCTAAAGGCCTTGTTGGACAATTTCACGTCGCGTGCAAAAAACACGTTTTGCACGAGTTGCATACAATATTTTTTCTACATTCATGCAAAAACTGGAAAATTAGAATATAATTTGTTAGGAACTCAAAACTTTATTAATATTAAAAGTAAAGGAACAATTTGTGCAATTTTCAATATTAATATTTCTTGGTGAATTATTTTTTAATTCTACTTCTTGATTTGTAATTTCTGGTACCACTAGTACTTGGAATTTGTACATCTTCATTATTTAATAAATATCATTTACCATGTCAGAACTCAGAATGTATTTTAACCGTTCTTCTTTTTTTTTGTATCTTTATGGCCTCCACCTTGTCAGTACGTATTCAAAGCTGGTTTTCGCTTCGACCATTTAAATTTTAAATAATCAAAGATTTTTGCAATAATTGTAACTCGTTGAGACTAAGTTGTAAGATATACATATAGTATTGCTGTATTGGAGCAGGATCAGACACTTGCTCTGGATTTGTACTTTATTTAAATGTTTATGTTTGTCATAAATCATCACAAAACTGACAAGAATGACAGATGAGTGCAACAAAATTTTTGTTGCACTAGTGCAAAAAAGAACCACTTTTTCCAATAAATGTGTTTCACAAAAGTGTTGTTTTTTGCATGAATGTAGAAAAATTATAATTTTTTAATTGAAAGTTTTATTTATTACACAACAACCAACAGAACCGTAACTTCAATATAATTCAGTGTTTTTATGAGCAGATTACAGCAGGTAAAAGTTAGTGGCGGCCTTAAATTTTTTCTCTTATCTAAATAAATTTTGTTTCTAATTTCAATCAGATAACTGAGAGCTGGCTTTGTTATCTACCAAATTTAAGGGCAACGCAACCTGCAATATTTTCACTAGTTATAACACAAGAGGTGAATGTTTTTTGACATTTTTTTGTAAAATTTTGCACGAGACAAAAATTCTTTAAAAATAATTTTCGCGAGGGCTATTTTTATAGCAATTTTGCGGAAAAATGTCAAAAAATATTCATAAACAGAATATATACCTCGAGTGGTATATGGACAGATTATATACCGAAAAAGACGAAAACATACAACGAAATGGAGGATTTTCAAAATATATCGATTGAAATCCATGTTAATTAACGAAAATGTGACGTTAATGTGACAACATTAAAAATTGGTTGTGGCAGGTGGGCCGGGGTATATATCTTATTTCAAAAAATATCCAGTATAATTTCAGTTGGTAGCAAAATGGTATTTAATTGTTTAGAAACGGATGGAGGTATGTAATCAATTACATTTTATCATTCAACGCCGTGAGTCAGTTTTTGTTTCAAGGACTATAAAAGTAATGTTCATTGCTTCTACTTTTGGCCCAAATTAAATACAAACACTTTTTAAATTTTATTGAACTTTTCGAATACAGTATATATATGTCAGGAGTCTGCTATCATCTAATTATTTTTTTGTAGTATTGTAGGTAAATCTTGAACATCGTATTAATAAGTTAGTTTTACCTCGTTGTGTACTTATAAAAATGGTGAATGCGTAAATTGGTATGTGGTGCATTAATAAAACTGTAATTATTAGCCAAACGGCATATTTTATCGAATTCCAACAAGAGTACCTTTTCGTTAGCTTAATATGTGGGGAAGTCAATTTCGATAATTTCGTACAGGGTGTGCCATCCCTGCAAAATTTTTGGATCACTAACCATTGCGAGTAGTCCGTCCCTGGCTTCAAGGCACTACTGTAAATCTGTTTACCTTTCCAAAATAAGCATACACGTACATTATAGCTTTGCCGTAAATTTTATGAAGATTAAATAACTAGTACAAAAAATAAGAATAAAAAACAAATTCAAAATTAAAACTTTGGAGTCCTATAACTCGAAAACGAGGGCCTGCATAGAAAAAGTTTATATGAAGTATTAACATTATTTTTGCTCAGATTATACGCTCCGACTTTTTTCCCATTAGTCCCGGGACACCCTGTATATTTATACTCGGAGCGCTAAGTGGAACAAACACTACTTATTTATATTCTGGAAGTTCAACCAGGAATCGTCTCTGCGAAATTAAAACAGAGCTCTCGATTCTCCCTAAATGAAATTAACAAAACCCTATGTTCTCATTCCTGCGTTGCTCTATCCAGTTTATTTACCTCATTAGTAAGCGGACCGTAAATTTCCAATAAAATGGAAGCACTGTATTTCTTATTACCATAGCATCTGGGCTAAAAAATCGCAATTCCAAGATTGCGCCCTCGAAAATATAAACGTTTTCATTATTGTTAGAAAGTCACAACTGGATTTAACCTGGCGCATACAGAATATCATTAAAACAATTTGCTCCCAGATCTTGATATTTTCTTATGCAACGTTTTACTAGTTACAGTAGTTAAAGGCAACACTGTTAAATCCCAAAACCAGCTCAGGCAAACATTCACTAGACATATCACTAATATAAGACTGAGATAATTATCAGTAGGCAAACTTTGCAGCGATATACAGATCTTAGACAACGATTATAATTTAAATGAAAGTGGGTATGTACGATATACAGTGTGTAAAAGCGAAACGGAATAACTTCATTATTCCGGTTACTGTACATGTGTAGATTTTCATAAAAAATTTCGACAAATTTAAATTATGAATTCTTCAACGTGAAAATGCGATCACTACCTTCAACTCAATTCAAATGACAGGTAAAACCGACAATTTTTTAAATGGGAAGTATAGGCTTGTGGTATATCGTTTTAAAGGCCTCTTCATTTTCTATTCAAAAATGTTATCATTTCCAAGTTCATTGCAATAATAAAGATATAACGTCTTAGCTAAAGTGACCATATTTAAAAACTGCCAATGCGGGACAATCCAATGTTGGCGCGAATTTTTTCCAAGTTGATGTGGCCTATTTCACCGCATATCAATATGAAACTGTTTAGAAAATTAACCTTAAACCGTATAACGGAGTCAAAAGTATTGTTAATATTGTATTGCACCCTTACCTTTCACCGCGAGATAGAGGTTTGAAAAATAATTGAAGTGGTACTTTTTGCGAGGCCGAGACATTGTTTCCAAGGTAGGGTCGTATTAAACTTAGCAACATCCTAATCTTAAATAAAACTGTCTTCTAATATTACATAATATATCAGTCGTAATCGACCTAATTGCAAGCGTTATTCTCCGTCATTTAAATCAAAAGGTTTAGTTTTGTACAGACTGCTCTTCACATATCCCCATAAAAAGAAATCTAATGATTTAAGATCAGGAGATCGCGATGGCCATACTATCGATCCTCGCCTCCATATCCACCGATTGGGAAGCACTGGCAATTTGAATGGCGATCATTATTTGGCACACTTCAAAATGATGTAATTCCAAGTTTGGCAAATTTATATCCTGATCCAGGAAATCCTCAAGTTCAAGTGAATACGATATGGTTTCAACAGGATGGAGCACCACCACATTACCAATCTCCGGCAGTACCTCGATGCAATATCTCCCAATCGGTGGATAAGGAGGCGAGGATCGATAGAATGGCCAGCGCGATCACTAGATCTTAGTTCATTAGATTTATTTTTATGGGGATATATGAAGAGTATTCCGTACAAAACTAAACCTTTTAATATTAATGACTCAAAAGAACGAATAACGCTTGTGATTACGCCTGATATGTTAAGAAGTGTGCAAGAATCTAGCAGGGAGAAATTGGGGCTGTAACCCAAAAATCCTGAGCTGGATGTACACTGCCATAGTGAGACCAATTATCATTTATGGAGCCAGTGCGTGGAGTAGCAGAGCTAGTCTATGGACGACGAGAGAAAACATCTCCAAAATTCAAAGAGTAGCCTGTATATACATTACAGGAGCAATAAGAACGTGCCCAACGGTAGCCATGGAAGTGATTCTCAACCTCACATCACTATATATGATGGTGGATAGAGTTGCAGAATGAACAAGATACAGACTCAGTAGAGAGGGAATCATTAAAAAACCACCTCCTTAATTCTTAAAAATCAGAAAACATTCTACAAGACGGTATTATGAAAAGGTATAACTTTTTAATTCAAGGAAATTCTTTACTGAATTAAACAACTAGAAGGAATGGGATCCAAATACCATTACCATACTTGGAAAGAACGCTATTCAATGGTACACAGACGGCTTAAAAGCAGTAGAAGGAACTGGGATAGGAGTCAGAACGGGCCAGGAACTAAACACTCTGAAACCTTGGGGAAAAGCCCAAGTATCTTTCAAGCGAAAATTCACGCCATAAGAAAGTGTGCCCAGTTCAATATTGACAAAGGATATAGAAGGCGAAAGATTATAATAATGTCGGATAGTCAAGCAGCCATCAAAGCACTGAGTTCTTGCGTAATCAGTTCCAAAATGGTGTGGTTCCAGGACACACTGGAATAGAAAAAAATGAAATAGCAGATGGACTAGCAAAGATAGGGACTGAAAGACCTTTTTGGAGGCTGGAACCCTTTAGCGGTATCAGCCCCAATGTAATATTGGAATAAATAGGCAAAGCCGAAGAAAAGAGAAGATCTGACCATTGGAAAGATTTAGTAGGGCTTAGACTATCAAAGATTCTGATGGGTGACTACAACCCGTTGATATAAAATGAATGCAGAAGTCAAAGTAAAACTGCACTAAGAGTTTTAACAGGGAACCTAGCGGGACATTGCCGCCTGAACGGGCACATGAAAAAGCTCAAAATAATGGAGGAAAAAGAATGTAGATTCTGTGGCATGGAAGAAGAAACCTCCATCCACATACTTGCGAATTCCACAGCAATTCAGAATCCTAGGGAGATTACTGGATAGAAGAAGGACATTTATCTAAGTTGAAGCCTGCAGATATCTTAAAATTCCTCAGGGAAATAGGACTAGAGGAGCTACTAGACACTGAGACGTTCCTCAGGAGCTGCGTAGAAGTAAGGGAGCACA
Organism: Lochmaea capreae; assembly: GCA_949126875.1. Taxonomy (NCBI): domain Eukaryota; kingdom Metazoa; phylum Arthropoda; class Insecta; order Coleoptera; family Chrysomelidae; genus Lochmaea; species Lochmaea capreae. Next base: position 15,866,355 of record OX421407.1, on the reverse strand, counting down.
ATAGATCTTTTAGGTCTCAGTGAGTGTCACCCCATCATACATACATACCGTTGCTCCACTATGAGATTCTACATATGGAAGATAAATATTTGCCGAACCTGTATGTTATACGTTGCGCTGAGACAAAGTAAGTATTTAACAATACATAGAGGGAGTAATGTAAATTACTACACAAAGCCAAAATAGAAATCTACTTCAGCACCAAACATCATTGTATAAACGATCGTCTAGGCACAACAGCTATGTTTATAACATAATTGCCTTAAAATATATATCTAGTTCTTGTAAAACAATAGGTATATTATACAAAAAAGACTTTAATGGTGTCTTGATAATCATTAAATGCGACTTGCATTCAAGATTTTTTTACTCCCACACTTCAATTTTATCATTAGATAGGCACTCACGAGTAAACTGTAATGTAAACTTCCATCTCGATTAAAAATCTGTATAATAATGGTAATCGTTTAAGTATAGTTCTAGCATAATTACTGATGGAAGTAGAGCTCGGGGATGGAAAAAGTTCCGTTCACATTGTTCAAGATATCAGTTAGTATTTATAGAAAAGTTTTTAAGTCAGTTAGTAGTTGTTGTAATTTGTCAGACTAAAAAAATACAGGGTGTCCCACTATAAAGTAACACATTTTGACGGCTTATTACTCGAGAATGGAAAAAGATATCGACGTGCTGTTTTCGCGAAACTTCTTATATTTCCTTCAAATTTTTATTGACATAGTTGCCAAATGTATAATTTTGCCCGAAAGCGCCGAAAAAAAATGACCATTTTTTAAACGAAATTATCGGTTTATTTTAAATACAATACCCTATATTTTTTAATACCATCTGAAAGTCCCTTTCTTCCCCTTTCCAAAAATGTATACATTATCGGCATATACTCAAGTTTTTAGGGAAAGATTTAATTTTTAATGAAACCATGTCAATAACTTCCAAACGTAAATTATCACATTTTAACAGCTTGGAAACGTTATAATTCGAAAATGAGACAAGCGATTAATGAGTCTCAAAAGTCGTCTAAAATTTTCGTAAGAAATTTACTTTTGTTAATTTTTTACGGAAAGGTGGCTTTGAAACAAATACGTATAACTGACATTAACAAACGTCTAAAGGTTATTTATGTAGTATGAAGTATAACAACGAACACAGTCAAATTTATTAATCAAAAATGTATACTTTGATACAAAAAGCGCGATGCGTCGTATATTATATGCCGAGACAAAATCAATAACAGTGACCATAAGGAGATTCAGAGCCATTTTTGACAGAAATCCGACTACACGAAAATCGATATTAACTTGGGTACAACAATTTACAGAATCCGGGAAACTAGAAAGGAAAACGAGAACACCTGAAAACGCCCAGGACAATATGCTCAATGATATTCTGGAAGTAAGGGAAATTCTAGCACTTAACAATAATAAAATATCTGTAAGAAAAATATCCCAAACTACACAATTTTCGAAAAGTAAGGTTCACCGGCTCTTAATCATTCATTCGAACAAAGGTATTTCATGTCAGAAACATTGTTGGATCTGGTAAGATTTCAGCCTAATTTGAACCTAATAATGTCAGACGAAGCCACATTTCATATTAATGGAAGAGTTAATAAGCATAACTGCAGGATTTGGGGAGATGAGAATCCATCAAGAGCGTTCAACGAATTTGAAAGGGATGCTCCGAAAGTAAATGTCTGGTGTGGTGTATCTATAACTAAAATCTTCAGCCCCTTTTTTTTCATGAAGCAACAGTTAACGGAAACACTTACACCGACATGTTGGAGGAGTTTTTGTATCCCCAATTACAACAAGATGAAATTATAAACACTGTATATTTTCAACAAGACGGCGCTCCTCCACATTACTCCTTAGTTGCTCGAAATTAATTATTAGATCATTTTGGCAACAGATGGATAGGTCGAGCTGGTCCCATCGAGTGGGCCTCATATTCCCCGGACTTAACCATATCAGACTTCTTTATATGGGGTTATGTAAAGGAGAGATGCTATAACCCAATCCCTACAGAGATGCAGATGGAGGTCACATACAACAACTTATTTATTAAATATTTTTTTTTTAATGTATTTTATGAAGTTATGTTTGGTTCCTTGGTCTTATATGTAAATAAAAATGTTTGTTTTAAATGTTTTCTTTCTTTCTAATTTTCCCGATTCTGTAAATTGCTGTACCCAAGGTAATATCGATTTTCGTGTATAGGCGTACTTCTGTCAAAAACGGCTCTGAATCTTATCCTGGTCACTTTTATTAATTAACAAAAGTAACTTTCTTACGAAAATTTTAGACGACTTTTGAGACTTGCAAACGGTGTCATAAAAAATTTAAACATTTCTAAGAATTTCAGTGAAAGCCGCTCATTAATCCCTTGTCTCATTTTCGAGTTATAACGTTTCCAAGCTGTTAAAATGTGATAATTTACGTTTGGAAGTTATTGACATGGTTTCATAAAAAATTAAATCTTTCCCTAAAAACTTGAGTATATGCCGATAATGTATACATTTTTGGAAAGGGGAAGAAAGGGACTTTCGGATGGTATTAAAAAATATAGGGTGTTGTATTTAAAATAAACCGATAATTTCGTTTCAAAAATGGTTATTTTTTTTTTCTGCGCTTTCGGGAAAAAATATTCATTTGGCAACTATGTCAATAAAAATTTGAAGGAAATATAAGAAGTTTAGCGAAAACTGCACGTCGATATCTTTTTCCATTCTCGAGTAATAAGCCGTCAAAATGTGTTACTTTATAGTGGGACACCCTGTATTGTTATTGTCAATATAATAAAACTGATATAAATCTAAATTCCTGAACGTAATTTCAATACCGAGGAAAGTAAAATTGGTAGTAAGCAGTACGTCCGTTCCTTTAGACAGTTCTCTAATTTCCGGTTAAGTTCTTGGAAAACCTTACAATTTTTGGCGACCGTGACAGGACACGCCGTGCTGCTGATATGGACAAAAAGAGCCCTAGAAGCTCATCGAAATGCTTTCCAACGGACAATAGATGAAGTTACAGAGATACTGGAACAAGATAACTATGACATTCTGGAAGTTCAAAGTAACATAAGGATGCTGGAAGATAAGGTGACAGGTATTACTGAATTAAATCAACTTTTTTATGATTTATTACTATCGTCTGATGATAACGGCGAGAGCCTTGATTTAGAAATAAAAAAGGCTGATCATAGTAACAGAAATTATCATAAATTAAAACTTAAGGTAGAAGAAATTTGTAAAGCACCTTATTTTGATGGAATTAGTAACAAATCATCTGCATCGAAGAATAGATGAAGGCTTCCTAGAATAGAATTGTCCAAATTTAGTGGTGATCCTAAAGAATGCCTTCCCTTTTGGAGTCATTTTAAACGAATTAGTGATGATTCAGAGATAAAGGATGAAGATAAATTTCATTATCTTTTACAGTCCACAGTTCCCAAATTAAGAGCTCGTCAACTGGTAGAGAATTACCCTGCTACCGGTGAAAATTACTCCAAGATCCTCGAGAGCTTAAAAGGTCGTTTCGGTCAACGAGATTTACTTGTAGAGATGTACATTCAAGAGCTATTAAAATTAATTTTAGGAAATTTTAATTCCAAGCAGAAAATTTCAACCTTTTTTGAACAAGTTGAATACCAGCTGAAAGCCCTGGAAACTTTAGGTGTGTCTGCCGATAATTGTGCTCCAATTTCATATCATCTTGTCGAGTCATGTCTTGGAGAAGAGTTGGTGCGGATATGGCATCGAAGTTGCTTTTTTACTGATAATTCTAATCCTAAAGATCGTCTTAACCGTTTAATGATTTTTTTTTGAAGAAAGAAGTAGAAAGTGAGGATCGAGTTTTATTAGCCACGACTTCTCTTCAGAATACTTTTAAAGAAAAGAGATATTCTTTTATTCCAGTGAGCAGAAAAAATGTTTTTCTTCCTCCAACTGGTGGTGATTTAATCAATAAAAGCGAACCGAAGTGTATTTTCTGTAAAGGTCCACATTTCAACCACAAGTGTGAAAATTCTTCAGAATTGAAGATACCGGAGAAGAAAATTTTGGTAGAAAATGGATGTTGTCACATTTGTTTAAGATTTGGTCATACAGCTAAACGTTGCAAAATTGAAGTAGTTGTAATTTGTCAGAATAAAAAAATATTGTAATTGTCAATATAATAAAACTGATATAAATCTAAATCCCTGAACGTACTTTCAATACCGAGGAAAGTGAAATTGGTTCAAGTAAGCAGTACGTCCGTTCCTTTAGACAGTTTTCTAATTGCTGGTTAAGTTCTTGGAAAAAATTACACACATGCAATATGGGTAAAACCATCAGACAATCATACGCACATACAACCCTTGAAAACAAGACGAAGATGATAGAAAACATGGTAAATCTGTTTTTATTTTTTTTTCCTTAGACTAAATCCTAAAGATGTAAAGCTAACTAATGCAGCAAACGAATAACCATAATATAAAGGAACGTGTCCGTATCAACACTTTATAATGGATAAGCTAAACATGATTGTCGCTTGTTAATCAAAAATATTAATAAATAAGATGCCAGAAATACAAATTTTTAAATAATCTATTTATGTTTATGGAGAATATCTACTTACCGCTTCCATTAGTCATTACGTTCACGAGAGCTTACCTGTAAAGAAAATAAATTGAATTAGGAAAATTGTAACGGTAGAAATATGTCGAAAGCTTAGCAAGTTTGAAGCACAGGCCAGTTATTATATCATAATGTTCAATGTTAATCTATATTAAAATAAACAAAAAATATTTGTATGTAATGGATAGACACAAAAACTAATTTACCGATCGAGATCTTTAGAAATTTACATTATCTAAAGAAGAAGTATCTACGAAAATTACAATAATGTATTATAAGGTAACTATAGTAAAAGTCACGAATGTTTCTCGTTACGTCATATTTTCCTAAATGTATCCAAGACACTCTAATTTTCTTTATGTTAACTTTTGGGATTTTTCCACACGCTAGTAGAAAAAATAGTGTACCTAACACGTGCGTGAAGTGACTTTTCCGCTCGCGATTGCTATCACTTTCCGTACTTGATAGGTAAACTACTAAATTACGTTTGCTGCGTAATTAAGTCCCACTTGCTGCCTACACCTACACTCGTAAGGGATGAAGGGAGTGCTTAATAGTCATCGTCGAAAACAAGAATATTTTATAAAAATTTAGTTCACCCAATAGTTTGTTGTTGTCCTTCTTTTTTGTCTATTCAATAAAAAATTCACTTAACACTATTCACACATATAATAAATTACAGTTGGACCTATAAAACTTTTCATACCGAATACCCAATTGGCTGGTTTAATATTAAGGGGGATAAATGGAATTTTCCCCGACTCTCTTCGAATGGAACAAACTTACTACGAATTTCGTTTACGGAGTTTTCCTACCTAATTGACCAATAAAAAAAATAAACGTAACATTGAGACAGGTAAATGGTCTATAAACAGGGACGTAGAAAATTTATTTACCGCTTTGGACGAATATGGTGTATAAATACGATGAAATATTTTAGTTTCGTTTCGCTGTGCTACAATTTCATAAAAACTTTGCAATAAGTAAAGATGCAGGTACTGCGTCGTTGAAGAGACGACCGGCGAGTTGCATCCTAAAAAGTAAAATTGAACGAAAAAAGGCAACCGTCGAATTGCATCCGCAATCCAAAAAGGTCTGTTCATTAATAATCGCCTATCATGGTCAAAGGCTGATCAAATTTTACAGCAATGTTGCCGATATATTATTTGAATCATAAATATTTTAATAAAAATTGGAACATATTATATCCGTATGAGATTTGAAAAATGTTATCATATTTTTTTACGCTATATTTTAATAAAAAAAAACATAAGATATTCTCTCAACTACCTCACCCTACCCTAACCTCACGTATCATACCATAACCTAATCAATTACGATATCAGAATAAACATGACAATGCCAGCTTTTATTTAATTATCTACAATTTTTAGACACAATATAAAATTTGTTGACGGGATGCAACTCAGCGGTTAAAAGCTTGACCTGCTCAAATGGGGTCCAACTCACCGGTCCCGATTGATGATTCTACTCCTAGCGCTGATATCGTAAAGCAGTAAATGATTTTTTCTACGACTGCTATGGAGAATAGTTCTTTTCCCACAATTTACGAAACTACAAAGTGTCACTTTGCCTAAGCCGTGGGAAAGATTTTTTCCCACGGCTTATCCCACGGTACGATAGAGAATCAACACAATTCTCGATCATAGAATGCTGAGGCTGAGCCGTCAACATCGTCAACACTAAACGAAAATCCAGGAATAATATTAAAAAACTGTTCAAATATAACAATAAATTATAATAATAATTAATTTATAAGTACCTACTTACTTTTCATTTTAATCGTACCTATATTAAAAATATACCACTTTAAAATAGTTAAATTATTCATTAATTTGCAGTGGTAGAAAAAGTATAGTGTGTAACACGTGGGAAAAGCATTTTTCTCACTTTCAGGCTCGTGCCACAAACGCAGACTCGTGAGAAAAATTAAGGTTTTCCCACTAGTTGCACAATATACTATTTCCATTTAAGATCAGAATAACTGTGTAATGACATTGGAAACCAAGGATAACTTTCTCTGCTGATCTTTTCAATTGACAGTTTAATAGTGGAGAGCTCCCTAGATTTATCTGTTCATTGACGACTTTATATTTTGGGTCTCTTAGGTGTCTTCTAATTTTTAATTCTTCAAGGAAATCTAGTTCTTGTTTCTTATCAGAAATATGTAGAGCTTCCAGTTCTGTGTTAGGTTTTAATGAATGTTTGGTCTCAAGATGTTTTGCTTAACAAGATTTTTTTGGCTGTTTTAATCTGTAAGGCCCGGTTGTACATTTGAAGCTTAAAATTGAGCTCAACTGAGCTGGGCTTAAAATATAAGCTTAGTGTTGGTAGAACTTATTTCGAACTGACGCATGCGTATAAAGTAAATTGGTCAACATATGTTTGTCAAATGAAGATGTCACCTAACTAATTTGGCATTTGCGGGGATTGTTCGTGTTTTAAACAATTATTATAGCGTCATTGTGTGCCTATTAAAAAAGTTTATATAATATATTTATTGACAGCATTTCTTCTGGATCTTTGGATAAGTTATGATATACGTATTAGTTAAGTTAATATGTTACCTATTAGTTTTACAAGAAATTTCCTCTGATATACAAACTGTCACAACGCGAATGTTGTCTTTAGAAAGACGAAATCTTTGAATAAACTCATGATCTTTCCAACATTCAAAGTGATGTATACGCTCTCTATACACCCGAGGTCTTCTCGGGTTTTGTACGATCTCAATAAGTTCCAAAAAATCATCATCATCGGTTAAAATATCCAGATTTAACTTTGATAAACTTTTAATTTAAGAATAAATTAAGTAGGTACAGGTTATGTTTGGATACAATTTATTTACATTTAAGCCACGGAACATGAAAACAATTTATGTTCCGTGCTTAAGCTTACAATAAACCTGCCCTATTAAAGGCTTTAGTAAGCTTAGGGTTTAAATCAAGCTCAACCGTAAGCCTACTTTGTACAACAGCAATCTGACGCTGAACCTGAGTTCACACTTGAGCCTTCACTAAGCTACAATTGTACAACCGGTGTTACCTGCTTGATCGAGGTAGACTTTAATGTGGGTTCAAAAAAATAAAACAAACAACAATATAGAAAAAAAGGTTGGTTTAATCTAATAAATTATTTGGGAGTGGCTGGATGATCACAACAAAAATTTAACTATCTCAAGTAGCAACGCTAAAAACTCCCTGAAGGTAGTTCCTATGAACCTATAGTGAAGTCTGAAGTTGACCTCGTGTTTCGCTAGTAGGTTATGGCTGACCCTACCATAAAAGTAGAAAATTATAAATTATCCCCTCGAACCTTAGGGGTGGGTGGATACAAACTATTACTAAATCAATACCTTGGTATGCATACGTTGGTTTACAAACTCTAGTGACTAGACTATTCTTAATACTTAATCTACCATCAAAATTGTAGGAACAAAAAAAAGGAAAGATTGAACTTCCTCAGTAAGTCTGATTATATATCCTCCAACACTGTCTACTCAAACTAGCGGATTCCTTAAGAAAGTAAAGTATGCAGGTTACCTGTTGAAATCAAGTAGTAAGTGTCCCTACTAGAGGTTCGATGTAGATGTTACCTCAGTTGGGTGGAAACCTGATTCTACAACTTGATCTTAAGGGCTACAGATGTAGGTAAAGGTGAGGGTATGGTTGATCAATTACAGTAGTCCACCAATGTAGAGATGGATAAAGGTGGTATGGTTACAACACAGACGAAGAACAGAAACGATAAAAACTAAGTATACAAGTAAGAGACCTGAAAGGAAATTTGGGTAAGTACTTTGCTTAATAAATGTTAAGAGGATTGAGTATCCTAGTACTGATAACTAAACTCACCGTAGATGTCAGGTGGCCTCAAAGTGGTTTTGTCTACAAATAGGAAGACAGGATCTTAATAAGAGCCGAAAATTTAATATCCACTAAGACAGAGTGGTAGAGTTCCAGCAGGATCACTCTAATAAAATTTACGTTCACTTAATAAATATGTTATTCTCAAAATCAGCCAAACGGCTATTCCATGTGGTCTTTCAACAATCTCACAAGGACCAAAAAAACTAAAAATCCTGTCTACGTATCGATGATGGTCTTCCAAAAAAAAAAGGTTTGTTCTTTTATTTAACTATTTATTAGCAAAGCACTTAAACAAGGATAACCTCTGATGACAGAATTAATTAATAACACAGGTCAATGATCTTTTCTCAGTAGATCTATGAGTGGAAGGGTTAACTTATGATTTATAATCACATTAAGATGATTGATTTCCAGGATTGACAGATGTGACAAGATTGTCATCAGCCCAATTTGGTACACTATGTAAACAAAACAGCCTTTAGGCTTTTCAACTTATCAAATTAATATCCTGATCTGGTGATCATCATATTTGATTAAAATAACTAAAAATATATATAAATGGATGGATTTCTTATTTTTAGGTACCCTTCAGGGAGATGTGTAAAAAGAGTAAAAAGGATTCCTGAGACTTTAATTGTTCTAGTTATGCTTAAAACAGACGGTATGCACAGAGCTCATTTTTGGATGTTCGAAAAAGAGATCCGAATAATCCTTTGTCCCGTAACACACCCCTCCTTCCCGAAAGGAAGTTTTACTTAGTCAAAAGGAAAACTTCCTATGACATTACTTAACTTTTATAAAATTGCTAGTCCTAATCGATATAATATGTATAAAATTTGCTTAGGTACTTATTTAAGTTGTTCATCATAGTACTTTAGATATATTTAACCATACAAAAAAACAAAACAAAACCAAAAAAATGTTGAAGACTTATTCTTCATCACTCTCATCTGGAGGATGAGACTTTAGGTCTTTTGCATGCCATACTCCACAATCTTTATCATTGGTATCTTTTAGCTGGTAACTCCATGGAGAAAGAATTTTGGAAATTACAAATGGCCCAGTGAATTTCGGTGCAAATTTCGCGGTGATACTGTTCGCTTTATTTGACAAAGAATAATTTCGCTTCCATACTTGATGACCAACCGAAAACTTATCCGGTCTTCTCCTCAAATCATACACCTTTCGACTTTGGTCATATGCTCTTCGGAGACGTTTGTTCACATCCTCATAGACTTTCTTCAGAGCTTCGGAACGATCTTCTGGAGTTGGCGAGTCTGTTTGTGGAACATTCGTTGGTGATCGACCACGAACCGTTACTTCTCTGCCGTACATTATAAAATTCGGAGCCAAGTCGGTAACTTCATGTTTTGCCGAACGTAATGCCCATGCAAGTTTTGGTAGATATTTCTCCCACATCCTGTGATTATCTCTCACATACGAACTGATCATAGTCTTAAGGACGCGATGCATTCTTTCAACCGGTGATGCCTGTGGGTGGTAGTTGGCAAGATAACATAACTTGACGTTATATTCAGTCATTTTGGATATAAATGTTTTATTTTTAAATTGCGACCCATTATCTAAAATGATTCGAGACGGAGTACCAAACACCAAGAAAACTTGGTCTTCCAGAATTTGAGCGATTTTATCTCCAGTCGCGGTGCGCATAGGAAATAATAAAACGAACTTAGAGAAGCTATCACAAATTGAGAAGATGTAGGTGTATCCCGAAGAACTGCGGGGGAGTGGTCCAACGAGGTCAATGGACAACAAGTCCCATGGATAAGTCACAGTAGGGGTTTGGCTAAGCATCTTTCCTGCAGGTTTCGTCTGAAGTGGCTTAGTGCTAAGGCAGACCTGACACCTTCCAATGTACTTGGCGACGTCCGTCCTCATTTTCGGCCAATAAAAGTTGGTTGAAATTCGTCCGATAGTTTTAAAAACTCCCAGATGACCACAGGTGGGGGGATCATGATGTTCTCGTATGATCTGCTTCCGCTTCTCTTTAGGGACTACTTTTAACCAGCCATCTCCATCACGTATGAGATTAGGGTAGTTTGTCTTGGTCAGTCGATAGAGACATTGCTTCTCAACTCTCCATAAGGGAAATTTTGCCGGGTCGTTTTCCACTTTCTTCACCATGGAATTGTACCATTTGTCCAAGGAGGGAGTGAAACTTAAATCTAGAATACTACCTATCGATTCAATGGCAGGTACTGATCTGGATAGGGCATCGGCAATGACTTGATCCTTACCTTTTCTGTGTACGATCGTGAAATCAAATTGTTGAAGGCGCATACTCCATCTAGCAATTCTACCAATGGGATCCTTGATCTTGTACAGCCACTGTAGGGCATGATGATCGGTCCACACCGTAAAGTGGGCTCCTTCAAGGTACGGGCGAAGTTTTTCCACTGCCCAGATAACAGCTAAACACTCTTTTTCGGTGGTGGAATATTTTCTTTCGGCTTTTGTCAGCGAACGGCTCAAATAACAAACGACTTTTTCCTTTCCATCTTGGATCTGAAACAAAACCGCACCCAGACCAAAATCTGATGCATCAGTTTGGACTATAAATGGGAGATCGAACTGAGGACAAGACAGGATTGGGGCTGAGACAAGATGATTCTTGATAGTATCCATAGCCTTTTGACAATCTTCATCCCAGAGAAACTTTTTGTGTTTTTGAAGAAGGGCTGATAGAGGAGCTGTAAGATTTGAGAAATCTGGAATAAACCGTCGATACCAAGAAGCTATTCCAATCAGGCGACGGACATCTGTCACCGTCTTTGGTACCGGTATCTGAAGAATGGCTTCTACTTTGTCTGGATCCACCAACAACCCAGCCGCATTCAACACGTAACCTAAGTAACGCAGCTCGGACTTACAAAAATTACATTTATCCCTATTAAGAGTTAGACCTGCGTCCGCAAGTCTTTGCAAAACTTTTCCCAAGACGTCTATGTGCTGATCAAAGGTATAGGTACAAATGATGATATCATCCAAATACACAAATACATAATTCTCAAGATCATAACCAAGTACCTTTTCCACGAAACGTTGCCACGTGGCTGGAGCGTTATGCAAACCAAACGGCATGCGTTTAAATTGAAATAACCCGCGAGTGGGGACTACAAATGCAGTAAAGGGTCGGGACGATTCTGCAACGGGAATCTGCCAATAGGCTGACTTTATGTCAAGGGTAGTGAGGAACCTAGCATCCCTTAGCTTATCTAAGGTTGCAGACACAAATGGGATTGGGTATGCGTCGCGCTCACTAACTTCGTTCAACTTTTTATAGTTGACACAGAATCGGTAAGTATCATCGGGTTTCTTAACCAACACTATGGGTGACGCCCAAGGAGAACTAGATGGTTCGATGATATCTTTGGCAAGCATGTCGTCCAGCTCCTTATTGACCTGCTTTTGTAATGTTGGAGAGAGAGGGTAATGTCTCTGTTTTATGGGGGGATGAGAAGTTTTTATCACGTGTTCCACTAAGTGAGTACATCCTAAGCCTGAACCCATTTTTCCAAAAGTGGAGTTGATCAGATCATCCAGTTTACCTCTTTGATCTCCCGATAGTTGGTCAAGGGAATTGATAGCTGAGATTTCGGGTAGTATTTTGTCATCCTGGGATACAAAAGACCATTGACCAGAGTATAAATCTGGTATGATTCCCATCTGCACCCAAAAGTCTATCCCCAAAATAAGATGATGCGAAATCGATGGTACTACCAGGACTTCAAATATTTTTATTCTGTCCTGTAATTGGATAGGGATGGTAAGCGAACCCACGACTTCACACTTAGCTCCATTCGCTACTGTGCACTCCGTCGACAAACCAGGATTCAATCTACAAATAGACTTCAAAACATCCCAACCAGGACCACCAATAACTGTTTTTGAACACCCGCTATCTAACAAAGCTAAAAACATCTTATTATATACACACACCTTCAGAAAGGGTCGCCTGTCGTCTTTGGCATGAGCTAAAACGAAATCTAACACGACAGATACTGACGACACCGGGTTAGTCGGAATTTTCGAGTTAGGGGTTACTGACCGACCTATTGCTGACCCCGGCTCACGTTTTTTTGACACGACGGGCAGTTGGTACGGGTGACATCCGGTTTTCCACACTTCCAACAAAATAATGTACGTCTTTCCCGACAGTTCTTGAATCTGTGACAAGCCTGTTGACAATTCCAGCAGGTTGGTTGTACTGAAGCGTTGACTGCTTCCACAGATGCGGAGGTGATCGGATTCGAGACCACTTCGCTTATACGCGCGGTAGGTGAGACTTGTGTTGTATTTCCCGACGTCGAATGAGCAGGACGATAATATGCCAAATCGGGTTCTAATAGTGTTCGATATGAGGCTGGAGGGGGAAGGAATTTCTTGACTCTCTCTTCCGTTTCTTCTACGCTCCTACATAATTTAAGCAACTCCCTCACAGAGTGTACTTCTCGAAGAGACAACTGGGTTTGAAGGTAGGGGAGTAAGTTTCTTCTGATTAGTTGTACCCTAACTTCCTCTAAGGGTGGTTGGTCCAATCTTCGAAAAAGGTTTTCCATGGCGGTTATAAATGTTAGTACCTTTTCTTGTGACCCTTGAGTTCTCCGTCTGATTTCATCCCATAGGTTATACTCGTAGTCATGGGGTCTGAAGTCTTCTTTTAGTTGTTTCACGAGCTCATCCCATGAGGAAAAACTTCTGGTTCGGTACCAGTATAACGCGTCTTTCTCGAATAGTTCCGGAGCAGAACGTAATAGTTGTTCCTTGGAAACACCCCGGGACAAACGAACTTCTTCGATGCGTTCTAGGAAATCGTTGACACTGGTACGCCCATTGTACTTGACATTCCACCTATGAACGAAGGGGCTGAACGAAGAATTGCTTGGTTCACTTGGTCGTTGGGTAGGAATTGGAGATAAATTTAAATTGTTCAAACAGTCCGCAAGATACCTGAGCTGGTTGAAATCCTGGAACGAGGTTCTTCTTGTATCGTCGTCGACGGTTGCCATTCGAGATGTGGATGAAGCGAACCTTACATGTGACGTGTGATTTTCCGGATGTTCATCTAGGTTCCTATGATTTCTATCATATTCCTGTCGATGACTAGAAGGTATCCCATACGCCTCAGGTTCGACTGGACCGTCCCCTGGCACATCGATCAGATCTCCTACTATTGGAAGGCTTCTTGAAGCTCTGGGTGCCTGTGGAATTGGAGCGTCGATTAGAGAACATGCCTCATGCGGATTTGACAAATTCAGTTGTTCCCTCCCTGACATTTCCCTTCTAGGAACACAACCCTGGTTGATAGATGCTGACGGGTATAAACTTAATCTATCTTCTCCCCCCTCTCGAACAGATATTTCTTCCCTTCGAGGGAGACCATGCTCTGGAGGGTCGAAGAAACGACTTCTAGGCTTCGGTGATGCGGCTTCGTATGCCAAGTTGAGGTTTCCAAATAGCTGACGACAGTCACTTTCCAGTCGAAGCCGTTTATCTTCCTCTATTTCGGTGGGACCATATATTCTATTCACCCGTTCCATTAGGTGTGTTAGACGAGTGTACAATCGGCGAAAGTCATTTTCACGATTTTCCGGATCGAAGGATTCAATTTCCATGACCAATTCCTTTAACTTTCGACTGCAAATTTCGACTTCTGAGTGAAAATCCAAGTTAATTTGCACGTTAGGAGTGAGTCCAGTTTCCTTCTCCTGCCTTATAGCTCGACGCAATGCTGCTCGTTTCTCATCTACCGTGCTGTAATTCGGTAAGCCGCGAATTTGTAGCTCGTAGGTGAGTTCATCGCTTTTTAGTCTGTTTACCTCCATGTTAAAATAATGCACGTAATATATAATAGGTTGAAATAGTTTAATATGTTAGTTTAGGTTTAGCTAGGTGGTGGTAGTATTATATATAGAAATGGGATTCGTTATTGGTTTATTTTATTTTTGAATTGTATTTTACTTTTTCTGTAGAGACTATTAATTTTTATTTTGTTTATCTCGAGAATTTTTAGTTTGATTTTGTTGTAGAAAACCGTTTTAGTTTGGTTCCTAGAGTTTTATTTTTAATTTTTCTTTTGGTGTGGGGTATATATTCCTAATACCTGAAATATACAACTAATTCTAATAGAGAAAGCGTACCTCAGGCTTGTTTGTCTAACCAGTATAAGAACACCTGCTTACTAACCAATATAACAAAGCTATCTATATCTACACATTAATTAATTCTTCCACTGATTGGGCAAGCACGAAGTTTCAACCTAAAGATGAGAAAACTGAGTCTAAAATATCCTAACTATCTTCGGAACTGTTATTTACCCGTTTGATTTAGATCTATTTCCCTAATAATTATATTTACACTTAAAACTACAAATACCCTAATAAAATCAATCGATATCTAGTGAATCGAATTACCCTGTATATGTATATTGGACTATCCCTGAAATAGATAAATTCGATAAACGTTCCCGTAACTACCAAAAAAAATTTGGGTGGATAATCTGTAGATTAAGCCCATTATCTCAAAGAAGAAGAAGAACTACCAAAAAAATTGAACTGCTTATATTGTACCAACACAATCTAACCAAAAATGTCACTCGTCACAACCTGTATGCGAAAAAATGTTTATCTACCTCTCTTCAAACATCGAAAAATAAACCATGTGCCTTTCGAACTGTATATATTCTACTCACAAGTTACCCTTTCTTTTAGATATCTTTATATTTATGTAGGTATTACTTTAAAATAAGTATAGTTTTATATGAATATGTATATAAATTTAATTTTTCTCAATTGATTGTGGACAGGTGTAAGATTTACTTGAGATACCAATACTGTATTAGGATAATTATTATTTTCACTTTTGTTTAATTTCTGTTGTACATAATATTATTTAGTTAGAAAAAAACTATAGTCGATTGTTTAAAATATTCACAATCGATGCTTTGGAAATAAAAAATAACTCAACCATCTAAACCAGTTTTAATTGAAAAACATTAACAACCATCCCATAAATAAAATACTGAATAAACCAACATTAACCAAGTTGAGGCGCCATTTGTTACCTGCTTGATCGAGGTAGACTTTAATGTGGGTTCAAAAAAATAAAACAAACAACAATATAGAAAAAAAGGTTGGTTTAATCTAATAAATTATTTGGGAGTGGCTGGATGATCACAACAAAAATTTAACTATCTCAAGTAGCAACGCTAAAAACTCCCTGAAGGTAGTTCCTATGAACCTATAGTGAAGTCTGAAGTTGACCTCGTGTTTCGCTAGTAGGTTATGGCTGACCCTACCATAAAAGTAGAAAATTATAAATTATCCCCTCGAACCTTAGGGGTGGGTGGATACAAACTATTACTAAATCAATACCTTGGTATGCATACGTTGGTTTACAAACTCTAGTGACTAGACTATTCTTAATACTTAATCTACCATCAAAATTGTAGGAACAAAAAAAAGGAAAGATTGAACTTCCTCAGTAAGTCTGATTATATCCTCCAACACTGTCTACTCAAACTAGCGGATTCCTTAAGAAAGTAAAGTATGCAGGTTACCTGTTGAAATCAAGTAGTAAGTGTCCCTACTAGAGGTTCGATGTAGATGTTACCTCAGTTGGGTGGAAACCTGATTCTACAACTTGATCTTAAGGGCT
Source organism: Lochmaea capreae (assembly GCA_949126875.1). Taxonomy (NCBI): domain Eukaryota; kingdom Metazoa; phylum Arthropoda; class Insecta; order Coleoptera; family Chrysomelidae; genus Lochmaea; species Lochmaea capreae. The sequence goes on along the minus strand of OX421407.1, from coordinate 15,850,158 downwards.
ACAGATGTAGGTAAAGGTGAGGGTATGGTTGATCAATTACAGTAGTCCACCAATGTAGAGATGGATAAAGGTGGTATGGTTACAGCACAGACGAAGAACAGAAACGATAAAAACTAAGTATACAAGTAAGAGACCTGAAAGGAAATTTGGGTAAGTACTTTGCTTAATAAATGTTAAGAGGATTGAGTATCCTAGTACTGATAACTAAACTCACCGTAGATGTCAGGTGGCCTCAAAGTGGTTTTGTCTACAAATAGGAAGACAGGATCTTAATAAGAGCCGAAAATTTAATATCCACTAAGACAGAGTGGTAGAGTTCCAGCAGGATCACTCTAATAAAATTTACGTTCACTTAATAAATATGTTATTCTCAAAATCAGCCAAACGGCTATTCCATGTGGTCTTTCAACAATCTCACAAGGACCAAAAAAACTAAAAATCCTGTCTACGTATCGATGATGGTCTTCCAAAAAAAAAAGGTTTGTTCTTTTATTTAACTATTTATTAGCAAAGCACTTAAACAAGGATAACCTCTGATGACAGAATTAATTAATAACACAGGTCAATGATCTTTTCTCAGTAGATCTATGAGTGGAAGGGTTAACTTATGATTTATAATCACATTAAGATGATTGATTTCCAGGATTGACAGATGTGACAAGATTGTCATCAGCCCAATTTGGTACACTATGTAAACAAAACAGCCTTTAGGCTTTTCAACTTATCAAATCAATATCCTGATCTGGTGATCATCATATTTGATTAAAATAACTAAAAATATATATAAATGGATGGATTTCTTATTTTTAGGTACCCTTCAGGGAGATGTGTAAAAAGAGTAAAAAGGATTCCTGAGACTTTAATTGTTCTAGTTATGCTTAAAACAGACGGTATGCACAGAGCTCATTTTTGGATGTTCGAAAAAGAGATCCGAATAATCCTTTGTCCCGTAACACCGGGCCTAAGTGTTCATTGTGACTATTTTATTTTGATTACTAAATCGAATTATTTTGTGTGATGGTCATGAATTCTATAAAGAGTAAATATCACTTTTTAGAAAATACGATAAAAGATCGAACGATATACAAAAGGCTGATATCACACATTTGTGATCGTTGTTTTAGCTAAGATGGCGGATAGTCATATTTAAAATGTAAAAATAAGTTATTGCTTTAGACTCTTTGTAATCCATGCAGCTATTTCAAATCACTTTCCGTTATTTTTAGTGACTGTCATCATGACATCATGTCTATTGTTGTTAATCGAGAGATACACTCTTCAATACACAAAATCACAAAACCAAACGCGATCTATGTAAAACAGTACTATCCCAATAAAACCGTTCCTGGAGCATTCACTTCACTGGATCCCATTCCTAGCAGACTGTAATTTTGTTAGAATGTCATAGTATAAAATGTTTTATTTCACATTTTACCAAGGATATCATTTACTGTGAATGGACCTTAAAACATTTGATAACAAATTTTTTGCAGAATAAAACTTATTCTTGATAACGGTAGTTGGATCGCTACCGAAACGTTGAATTCAAAATATAAAAAAGATTGTGGTTTGATTTAAAAAAAAACAATAATGAATACACCACAAGGAATATTATACCTAAGCTTAAATAAAAATTCCTGCTCTGGATTTGTATAGAGAATAAAAATCAATAGTCTGAATGCATTTTCAACAAAAATAAAATGTTAGGAACTTCCCCCGTATTTGTCCGTACTTAAGATAATAGGGAATCATAATACTAAGTCAATGTAATCCACAAAGCCGAGATTTTAGAAAATTGAGAATAAGGAAGGTTATCCTTTGTTTTAAGGGAAGTTTTATGGTTGAGATTTGCATGGAATCCAGAACAACGGAAAATGCTTTTCCATCGCATAAAAGTTCTTTAGAGGTATTTTCTTAATGGTGTTTTTTATGTTCAGTAATAATTTTCACACTTAAATTTAGAGCCCATTTTTTTGGATGTAATAGAAATATTAAACATATATTTTAATAACCAAGAAAGAAAGTAGTCGAATCATGAGCTACAATATAACCTTGAATAAAGCAATATTTATGAATGGCTGGTTGAAAAACTAAATTAATTCATTTATTATCTTCTGTACCTACATTACTTATTTTTTTGTAATTCATCAGCTTCTTCATTTCCAGAAATATCATTATGTCCTGGTACCCACACTAATCTTACTTTAATGTGGTCTGCCAGTTTGTTTAGTTCTTTTTGGCATTCTTCTACCAGCAACTTTCAAGCATCTAGACATCTGTTACGAAATGAAAGTATCCTCTATATCTAAATAGACGAAAACAAGTTATTCTCTGTCGCCTAAGAATAGGCCACACACCAGCGCCGGCCTTAGACTTCGGCGTCCCATAGGCATGTGCCGGAGGCCCTCAAATCGTTTGTGGTTAGCTGTTGAAAGTTTCTATTAAGGTCAAGGTAATGAAGAAAGCAACTTAATAAGTTGACCAACACAAACTGTATTCAAAATTAAACTAGAAAACAACTAAAATAATTTTAGTTTACCTACAAGCTAAATTATTTTTCGTCTGATTTTCACATCAATAAACGTATCGATAATATCGTCGAAGTCTGTTTCCCTCAAAACATCACTTTCTAAACTAAGGAGAGTTAAAACATTTAATCTGTCCTCGGTCATGGAACTTCGGAGTTTATTTTTTATAAGCTTCAGTTTTGAGAAGGATCTTTCAGCCGTACAATTTGTCACCATTAGTATAAGATAAATTCTCCAGAATTACCTCAACGTTGGGAAAGCACTCTATAACATTATTTTTACACAACAATTCATACATCCATCTCTCATAGCTAATCTCTTCTCTTCCCTTCTGTTCAAGTTCTTCATACTGAACTATAAATACTTTGAAATTTATGAATTCGTTGCCAAGAGAATCATCTACCTCGTCGCAGTAGGTTTTCACCAAGTTTTGGCTGGCAGACAAAATTTCTTGATCAGAAATAGCAGTTAAATTTTTCAAAAATCCAAATCGTGCATTTAGAAGTGAGTACACAGAAAAAAAGGAATGTTTGAATCTAGTATTTTGATTTATTTGAAATACAAATACTTGGTTTTAGTAATATTCTTTTCAGTCAAACATTATTGTTTTGAATGAAATAAATTGGTTTATTTCACTCAAATAATAGGTTTATTTCAATTAAGGTTTCGAAAATTATTCAAAGCAATGCAATTATTTGATTGAATGTAGTATTTCGATTTATTTGATTTCAAAATACATGGTTTAAGTAATATTCATTTCACTCAAAAATCATTGTTTGGAATGAAATAAATGGGCTTATTTCACTCAAATAATATATTCTTTTTCAATTTCGGTCTGAAAAATTATTAGAACCAATGAAATTTTTCTATGAACGCAAAAGTTTACCGACCGACGTCAAGTCGAGTATCCTATCCAGTAGTGCATCGTGTGTCGTTGTTAAACTATGTCTGTGATACTCACTGTGTGCAAATGGAAGAAGTAAGAGAATTCCTTAGAGAACATAATTTACAGGACTTAGAAAGTGTTTTCGAAGGTAAGTTGATTGTTAATTTATTGTCCAAAGTTGTATTGTTTTAAGATGCTTTCATTAAAAACACAATAATTATACCTAATATCAGGAGATTATTTTTATACTATACAGGGTGTACCTTGAATAGCGAACTACTCGAAAAATATGCATTTTTAGTGAAACACATGTAATGAGAAAGTTGTTCAGAATTATTTTCTCCACTAGATGGGACATACAAATTTGACCAAGGGTTATGTTTAGGTCCTTGCAGGGGACCACAACAATTTTTTGGAATGCAACATCCTATTTTTGACAGCTGATTCGAACTGAACGGAAAAGTTTATGTTTGAATATGTTTAAAAAAATTCTTCTAGGGTCCCATATAATCGAATAGTACGAAATTTCAGTAACGCCTTGGAAAAAGTTGTTCTCCTCTTCTAGATGTACTTCATTAAATGAAGGCTTCATAATTACTTTCCCATTTAAACGTGTTGTACTCTGAAAATGCATATTTTTCTAGTTATTCGTCTGATCTGTTACTTAACGTACAACCTGTAGTATGTCTATTCCAGAGTATGTATTGAACTTCACTCGATTCAGTATTTTATTTGTTTCGATTTAGTATTTCATTTGTTTCGATTTAATATTTCATTTGTTTCGATTTAGTATTTCATTTGTTTCGATGTAATATTTCATTTATTCTGATTAAGAATTTCAATAATCTATTTATCGTTTTATATGGAGTACCTAGTTATTTCATTTGTGTCGGGCAATCTGCTTAAATTGATGAAGGGTTTAGATGACCTCTGAAATCATGTGGTAAAAAATAACTGCAATGTGTAAAACTCAATACATTTTCAGATCACAGAGGATGAAACAATAATAATTCAGTCAAATGTGGATGGAACCCCTAGCAAAAAAAGAAAAATAGAAGAGGAGGAACAGACTATTACTCTTCTAAAGTATATTGTAGATTCATCTCCAGTGTAATCAACCTCTTCTAGTTCCAGAAGTGAAACTACACATTAATTGGAAAATATCGAATATATAGCAAATTTATATATTATCTAAAAGTATTGTTATTGCAAAAATGGTTTTCGTTTGTCGTTTTATAAAATATAAATAAAGTAATAGGAAAAATTAATTTTTTATTCAGCTCCTGTCCATTGGAAATACTTCGGAAACAGGGTTCACATTCTTCAGGCAAGTGTTTTATATTTTTAAACGAATTCTATCAATTCTTAATTTACCTAATTATTTCTTTGGTTCAAATGACTATTCTCCATTTCATATTCTACAATAATATCACAAAAGCAATATATTTTTTGAATTAAATAAATATTTGTTTCACTTGAGTAACTCATACCCTTCATTCCAGTATCATTTTCAATCAATTCCTAATTATACAATTGTTTCAAATAGCAATATTCTTGATTCAATACTACGAATTCTGAAATTAAATGATTATTTAAACAAAATTAATAACTATCTTTTTATTTTAACAGTCTGGTATTCAACCAAGCAATGAGTATTCTAAAATATAAGGAAATATTTGTTTCATTTGAGTATTTAATATTCTTGAATATACAAAATTGTTTATTTGCTTCCATAGTGGAATACATTCTCAGATGAAAATAAATTATTCTTGCATCAAATGAACCCGAAGAATTGAATGGAAGAAATATAACAATTGACTTCATCAAATGTTTTCTTGTATCAAACAAATATTGGAGTTGGAATCCAAATAAACTAGCGTTTTCTTTTAAATAACAGTTTTATTTCGCCATATTGAAACAACAAATTTGTTTGACTGAAATATATTTTGTTTGATTCAATACTTTTTTTTTCTCTGTGTACCTACGCGTCCATTCTCTTCTGAAGAGCGGTCATGAGCTGGTCGACAACTGGAATGTAGCTTTGACTCCTAAATTTGTCCGAGGGTGATAACTGAACTTCCGAAGCTTGCGGTGAATCTAAAGTGGACGTTTCTTTTTGTTTCTCTCCTTTTTTCTTCTTCGTAGTAATCGTAGTTTCGGCAATCAACTAGCTCGAAAGCTTTTACTTCATATTTATTGAAACTGTCTCTTTTATTTTCAATGGTTGCTTTTAATGAAGTAAGCAGTGATGCAGTGATTCATATGTCTCAAAAAACCAGTTTATTCATGTCGAGGGTTCGAGCGAGGTGCATACGCTGTTGCTATTGGTCTAGCGCGGCGCGGTAGAAGGCCTGAAAGGCACCATTTGTGTTCATATTTCGTGCTGCTTGATAAATTTTTCGTCTAACTAGGTATTCGTAACAAAACTCATTTTTTTTTATTTTCACAGTCTTTATTGAGTTAATTTAATTTATTTTTTTGTTGTGTGGTGGCAGCCCATAGGCAACTGCCTATGTTGCTTGTGCTTAAATCCGGCACTGCCACACACTCCCACATGTTAATTGGCGAACATAGACCAATATGTAATTTCCGCAACTGCCATCAGCTAACAGCCAAAAATTTATTTTCCTGTCCCAGACTAATCGTGATAAGAAATGCTATCGGTATTGATTCTAGGATAAACATCTTATTAATTTCAGAGACAAATATAAAGAAAACAGAAGCTTACCTTAAACACATCAAAATATATAACAGAATATGATGAAATATCTAAACATGGAGAATGTCGCGGAATAAATTAAAATATAATATAAAAGTGAATTACATACTTAGCATAAAGAACAATGGTATTAGTAAAGCAACAAATAATAACCGTAGAAATAAAAGCTGCAAAAAAGTGGTTTGATCATTACAAACTATTATAATTATCACTATTCTTCTAATCACATTATTTTGCAAAGTTTAGATTTCCCAGAGATTCTTAATTATACCATTTCTTTAATTTAAACGCTGAGGGCCTAGCTCGTGATGGGGTTATTGACCGTAAGGCAAGCGTGACACCAGGTAATTAAATACATTTACTCTATTAATAGGTCAAAACTATTTTTGGTATATGGGATTTTAAGTAATCTCTTCATGCTTCAAAATTAGCAATTTATCCCCAATGGAAAAATTATTATAAGAAGTTATACATCTAGTTTATCGAGCACTTGGAAGTGTAATATATAGCCCGAGAAGTAGATGTTGCTTCCTAGTGAACGGTCTACTCTTTGAAAAGTGATTTTCAAATTTGTAAGGCGTTATAATATTATTATCTTGACGTCTATTGATAACATGATTTACTTAAATATGACGATTGTTACAGGAAACTGTAATTAAGTAAATACAGTATATATTTTTTGAGACTCCTGCGTTAAGCCGGTTTAGATTTTTTTGACACCAATTGACTCTAATTGCTTATCCTGTTCTTCCGTCCGTAAAGTTGAAAAAAAGGTATTTAGTTTTTTGCAAATATCTCGGAAATTATAAACGTTTAAGAAATTAAACTATCAACAGGTGTCGAAAGGAATAATTATAAATATTCAACACTCTATGAATTTTTTGAAAAATGATATTTTTCAAAAACAGTGGCCGTTCAGCTAAGGAGCAACAACTACTTCCCGTGCAATATGCACCGCCGGATATTGAATTACACCCCTAAGTCAAACGGGGTTGGTATATCTACAAGATATTTTAAAACCATAGAGTGTTGAATATTTATAATTATTCCTTTCGACACCTGTTGATACATTCACTCTATTAAATACGACAATATTACAGGAAACTGTAATAAGATTTATTGTTTCAAGCCTACGTGGTTTGTTGTCAAAAATTTCAAGGTTTTTGGTTTGCGATTGGAAGTGAAGAGGGCGCTGCCGTCACAATCTTTACATTTCCGTTACTGGAAGACATGTATTGATTGTGATTGAAGTGTACTCTTCAGTCCGGGATTAGAGATTCTCGGACGGACACCACATACCTTGTACTGATGAGGCGCAAATACGCCGAAACCGGTCTACAAGTTGTGTTGTCCCTTCTAATTGCAAACCAGAAAGGTTGGTTTTAAAATATATTGTAGATATACCAACCCCGTTTGACTTAGGGGTGTAATTAAATATCCGGCGGTGCATATTGCACGGGAAGTAGTTGTTGCTCCTTAGCTGAACGGCCACTGTTTTTGAAAAATATCATTTTTCAAAAAATTCATAGAGTGTTGAATATTTATAATTATTCCTTTCGACACCTGTTGATACATTCACTCTATTAAATACGACAATATTACAGGAAACTGTAATAAGATTTAAATTAAACTATTCTTAAAGAGGAGGAAATTTCCAATAAAAAGTCCCAGCTCCCGGATTTCTATCTCCATTATTTATAATTTCAATTCAACGATAAAAATAGGTCTCCGTCAGTAATTTTGGTTATGCACGCCTCGAAAAAACCGAACAAGTCACACTTAATAATTTTTATAAGGTATTAATTGTTGATTTTAAAATCTTAAAAAATTATGATTGTATTCTTGACACTTCAAAGAATTCATTGCCGTTTGAAAAATTCTTAAAGTTAATTTTCCAACAAGTTGGGGAATTCTTAATTAACAAAATTTTCTCGAACTTTCTTAAATAAGTTTAATTTTTTTTTTAAATACTTGTCGTAAACATGTTTCACTTTGTTCATTCCTTTCGTTTACACATACTTGAAAAAGATGAAAATTTTAATTTAAGTAAGCAAAAAATGGCAAGTTATTTATTGTTAACTTAAAAAAATTATTATATACAGAAAAGTCAAAATAATAGTATAAAAATATTAAAACGCCTTACAAATTAGAAAATTTCTTGCCAAAGGTTAGACCGTAAACTAGAAAGCAACATCTACTTCTCGGGCTATATGCCCAGCAGACAATGAATTACACTTCCAAGTTAAACGGGGTTGGTATATACGAAAATATAGAACCAACCATTCTGGTTTATAATTAGAAGGAATAATATCACTTTCAGACCGGTTTCGGAGAATTTGCGCCTCATCAGTACAAGGTAGATATTATCCGTCCAGAAGCTCTAAGAGCATAATCCTGGACTGAAGACAACGCTAAAATCACATCAATACATTAAACCCTGTGAAGGGAATGCCAAAAATGTGATAATAGCGACATCTCCACAACTAACCATAAACCAAAATTCTATGTTGACAAAAAACCATCTCGGTTTTGTAGTTATTTACTTGATTACAGTTTCCTGTAACAATTGTCATAGTAAAGCGTGTTATCCATAGAAGTCGAAGTAATAGTATAAAACTATTAAAACACCTTACAAATTAGAAAATTTCTCTCCAATGGTTAGACCGTGTAATTCATTGTCTGCGGGGCATATATCCCGAGAAATAGATAGGAAACCCTCAGAGTTAACAAAGGGGCCAAGCCTGGGCCAGTCTGTTTGACCCAGCCTTGGCCTTACCTATGATTATCCGAGCTTGTATTGGGGACCCAAGCTTGGACCAAGACTGTTTGTTTCAGCCTTGGCCATGCCGATAATTACCCAAGCTTGGGCCAAGACTGGATAACCCAACCGTGGCTGTTTACTGGGGACCCATCTAGCTTAGGCCATTCAGTTACATACGGCGTGATTCGAGTGTTTTCGTTCAGCGCTCCATCGCCAGCCATACTTGTTTTCATTTTCATTATTTGTCAGGTCAATTCGAGCTTCAGTTAAATGTCGTAACAGTCCTGGGAATTAGGCATGGTCCAGTCCTGGCATTTAAGCATGGCCCAGTCTTGACAACCGAGCCTGACCCATCGTTATTACTCCAGACATCTACCAAGACCGGGACAAGCCTTACAAGCTTGGCCCAGAGTACTACATATTTGGGCGAAGCCTGGGCCGTGGTACTTTCCTCCATGGGTAGTTACACAAATAACTATTCAAGATGTCTTCTGTAACGAATTCATTTCCTTGAAGTGTTCGGAATACACCATAAATTTTTAAATCAAAAATTATTAAATGTGATCTGTTTGCCTTTGACGAAGCTCAGGCATACCCGAAATTACTATTTTCAGTGTTGAATTAAAATGGAATAATGAATGTAGAATTCCGAGAGTTCAGTCTTTTTTATTGGAAATTTCCTCCTCTTCGAGAATCTTTTTTTTTAATTTCTTTAATGTTATTTCTTTCCGAGGTAATGGTAAAACACGGAATACTCTTTTTATAATTTTTTTTCTGTTTATAACTTTAGATATCTCCATGGGTTTATCTCAATGTAGTTGTTTCACTGGATACAGTTTCCAAACTGGTAACAATTTCTTAATCAAATATTATTGGTATTCTTGTCATGAGTTATTCACTTTAGATATTAACTTCTTGGGTTGAGCCAGTTTTTGAAGTTTTAGTTGGCTTTACGTAATCTACAACTTGTAGAGAAAGTTTGTTCGCACTTTAAACAAAGAACCAAGATGAATATATTATATCTTCCATCGTATTCACACAATTTCTGCTTTTAGTCTGTCACACAACTTTTGACACGCCTCTTTCGATCAAAGGAAGTGGTAACTGTAGTTATAGTGATAGCTAATAATGACAGTTTGAATAGAAACCTTACGTTTTCTTTGAATCCAACGTTGATGTTCATTATAAGTATACTCATTGTTTGCTACTTTCTGATAGTTGCTGACAGTTTCTGATGGTGTTGGAACAAACCTTATATCAGATAAAATATTCTAAAATAGTCGGACTCAGTATTAAATAACACATAGTCCAAGAGCTAGTGACGCTTTTTTGAACTGTTTGATGCATCATGAACCTTCATCAGAATGTATTGTATGTATATACAGAACCATGCAATGAGAAACGGAGCATAGGGATTTTAAGCATTGTATCAGAACTGATTTTGAACTAGTCGTCAAATATCAAGCTTCAACAGATTAAAAACACGATAATTACAATTGTTCATTTGGACACCTGCCTGTGCGCGGTAGTTAATAATTAGCGTCAGACAGTCAGTAAACAGCAGTCGATATCTAAGTACTGTTCAAGTCCATAATTATTCAAAATAAAATAAATTCGTAGAGAAATCAGAATGTACACCCTTCAGGAGAAAATTGAAATTTTATCGTGGTATTTTGTAGGTCACTCACAAGATCAGCGGATTTGTCCGCGAATGATTTATTTTTTAGGGTTTTTAAAAAAATGGAATTCATCGGCACAATTTTAAACGGGCTCAAAATTTGATAGAATTAATGGCGAAACTTGTCCAGCATTGTACAAACATTACACCGAATCAGCTCAGAGATACAGGATTATCTTTGTTCAATACATTCGGTTTTTGTTTGGCTCAACAAGGAGAATTATTTGAACCTTCAATTCATTCAATTTTTAGTTTTAGGTTTTTAAGTTGTTTTTCGGAATTTATTTTCAATTCGTTTGAATTCAAAGAATCTTATTTTGTTTTATTTACGAATTAATTTTTATTTTGGAAGCCGTTATGGCCAAAAGAAATAAAAAGACACTTTAATACTAAATCGCACATAACTAACAAATATTGGAAGGAGAAGGCGGGGTTTCTTACAGTAGTTCTGAATCCAGCTGTCCAGCTAAATACTTGCTATTTATTGAACTAAATTTATAGAAATTTTTGTTGGTGGCCTATTTAGAATACATTAAATCCCTAAGTTCCGTTTCTCATTGCATGTATCTGTATAAGTAGGTGTATGTATGTTGGCCTTGTCATTTCGGATACACCAGGTAGGTACTGCGTATCAATCCCAAAAAAATTCCTAGTGCGTGTTTGAATCACAAAGGAATAAAAATAAATCGAAAATTAAATGAATTTTGAACTCAGAAAAAAAGCTTGTTTAACGCAGGATGATGAGTCCTGGATTTACTCCAATGAACCCAAAAATGACCGTCAGTCGGCTGATGGGGCGTTCCAAGAAAGTTATCCGTTCTCGAAGTATTTCCGAAAAGATGGTAAAAACATTTGTTTCAAAATCCTGCAGATCCTTGTGCAAGTGAAGTTACTTACAGTACATGAGAGGGCGATCATATTTTGCATTTGAACCAACCATCCAGCTTTAAATATTTGGAAGATACTGGGCGATCAAAAATATATTTTTAATATATGAAAAATGTATCCCTTTGTATATTTAGCTCATTTTTTGAAACTATGTAGCTAATATTATACAAATGTGTCAACGTCTGTGCTCATTAATCTGAATCCAAATAAAGTCCAAATGGTCCAAAAAATATGGAGAAGGTATGTTTCGGAATAATTTTGAAATGATTTCTAAAATCAACAGTGAATTTTTTTTATTTTCTGACATAATGTAATAAAAAAGTTTCACAGTGCCTACCTCACGAATACCACGGCTTGAATTATACAGGGGTTTGAAGTATAGTATTTCATCGATTTCTCGAATAATCAATAATTCAGAGAGTTGGCGCGATGGTAACTTTTGTTCAGGATGGTATGGGCTTCAACCTATTGAAATTTCAGCGATTCTCACCGAAACCGGTTTTCCATAAGAATAGTGCGGAGCCTTTACCAGCCATTAGCAGTGTGCATATAAAACGTACCAGCCATTAGCAACAACCAATGAGGTAGCTACAATTTTGTTAATAATACAAGATAGATGCGTCCGGGTGCCACTTAAACTGTTAATTAAATGGGCGATCATATACTAAATTTTAAAAGTATCATTTTCTTATAATAATAATGTTATTGTGACTTTTTTATAAACTTAAAATTGGAGTACAGTTTTGAGATGCTTCTTACTGATTTGAGATAATATGACTAAAATTTCAACATTCCAACTTGGATCACTGAGGAAAACACCGTCGGCGTCGTAGTGCAGTCTTCAGCGGAACATTTTAGACTACTAAGGTACACTTTACACTACTAGGGTGAATAGGAAGAGACGTAAAACCGAGATCCCGTGACCCTTGATGTTGGGCTCTATTAAGATCCCCACCACTAGTTAGAGCACTAGTGGGTTCGACAAAATTGCCGGTCAAGGGTTGTGGTCTTCCGGCGTCGTTGATTAGCCTCAGTCGCAGAAATAGGCCATCATTGAATAACAAAAGAATAGTATATTATACACCAAGGTGGTGAAGACTATTACTTTTGATCGAGCACCAAAATTATTTCGCGAGGAGCTTTGCCACGAGCGAAATAAGGAGCCAGGCTTATTAATGTCTTCACCATCGTCGTGTATATACAATGTTTTCCTCTACTAGCCAAATTTAAGACAAACATTGAACATAAAAAAAATTCTTATAAAAATTAAGTAGCACATGAAAATAAATTCGATTTCCCACTAATAAAACAGAAATCAAGTTGTCTGATGAAGATTGACTTTCCACTAGTAAAACTAATTTTCAACAACGTTTGTAATTATTGTGTTTGCGTGATTTCCAGTATACAAAATTATTTTGCACAAGTTTTTGTTATACTACTATCCCTGGATTATCAAAACATTTGAATTTGTCCATTATTGACCTAGGTTAACAATAGAAAAAATCATTAACCCAATAGAGAAATTCAACTACTCAGTTGGCTAGGCTAGTTACCCGCCGAAATGTTAGGTTTGGCGCCTAAATTCTAAGTTCGCCACTAAAGATTTTAGGTTTCGCTCCAAAATTCTGGTTCCTATTCTAATCTAACCTATTCTAATCTAACCTATTCTAACCTAACCTAACCAAAATTCTGGTTATTCCGCCCAAAATTTCAGGTTTCGCGCATACATTTAGAAATTCCTGCCAAAAATCCTAGTTTTCTTGAGCAAATTTCAGGTTTCACGCCAAAATCATTGGTTTCCCGCCAACATTTTAGGTTTACCGAAAAATTTTTAGGTTTTACGCCAAAAATTATAGGGACATACGAGGAGAACATGGTCCGACGTTTCGTCAGCCATGCCGCAACCCCTGCATAGGGGGCTTTCCTCTAAACCTAGGTTACAGAGGTGTTTCCTCAGACAGCAGTGCCCTGTTAGGAGTCCTGCTATCTTCTTTAACCTACTCCTTGGTAGTTCTAGAGCAGCTCTAGCATGTCCATCAGTCCATCCCCTCAATAGGAGCTTGGACTGCCTGAGACCCTGTAGAGCCCTCCAGTGAGCAAGGTAATGGTTTCTCAACCAGTTCCTCGTCTCCTTAGGTAAATGTCACTCTTCTATCCAGTAATCTCTTAGGTGCTGTGCACTAGGGTAGGATAAAAAAAAATATTTAAATTGATAAAAAACTGAGGAATTTCGAATTTGTTAAATCTGCAATGCTGTAAAAATTGATCTCCGATAAAACTTTTTTAAAATGAGTTACCCACACTCGTAGCTTCTATATATTATATGTAAATTGTTTTGTTTTTCATGTTTAAGAATAAGATCAAATTCATTCATGCATTATGCAACACTCCGAAGCCGATCTTATCTCGTTATAGTTTGAAAATATATTGTGTACGTTAAACAATAAAGGGGTTCACTAAAGTCTAACTGATTGTCAGTAATAATATATGAAAAAAAGTTGTGGAACTTTCGCATACATTTTCATAAACAGTTACTTCAAAATATGCTGATAGTAATACGTTGAAATTTTGAGAATGTGGAGTAGAATGTGTTGAAGCATTCGAAAAGTGTCGAACCAAGTTTAAGCTAACAGAATGGCGAGCAGTACTGTGTGTAATATTACACGAATCATTTGGAGCTACTATTGACGCCATGATAACTCAAAAACTATTTCACATAAACATGTCAAATTTGGCTCATAGGTTGAGACTTGTGAGATTCATAATGTGCTCCAAATTTCATAAACACACCTCAAACCGTTATCTAGATATTAACGTCCAAAAGTCGTCATTTTTATCACTGACTGGCCAATAGCTCAAAACTGTAAACTAGTTCCAAATGACCTCGAAAGTTCAAATTTGGTATCCGGATAGGTAGTTGGGTGGATACAATGGAATAAATCAGAAACTAGTAAAGGGCACATCAATCGTGTAAGATCATTACTTATAAATAATTATTAATAGGTATTTCGGACCTCAGCACACGGTGCGGGTTGGAGATTGCAGCCCGTTATCTTTCTCAACCTGGCCGGGCTCGGTTGCATTCGTCGCCAACCCGGGTTGTGTGTTAGCGATGAAACCTTTAAAGTATTTTATGGACATTTTCTATATACGAAAGGAAAAATACATTGATTCTGGGTTAATATTTATTTCAAACTGTCTTATGAACAATTATCACAATAATCAGTCTCACTAATGTCTCAAAATCACACTTAATACAGAATTGATTACTTTTACTTATGGACGGAAAAGTAACATTAGTATTAGTAATTATTCATTTTTATAAGTTTAAACAAGCAGGTCTTTCTCTTTACTCCTTATAGGGGTGTTGGCCACTTGGTCGCCGCATTGCTGATTCCTTAGACAAGGAAGCGGCTGGACTAAGAATTCTTGGAGCCGGCGACACCTACGGCCTGACGAATTCAACAATTTCGGAACTAGCTAAGCGGTAAACCCATGCTCAATATCTAAAGAGATGGGATGCAGTCTTGCCAGGACCACCCTGGGCGACCCTGAGAAGCTGGAGTCGAAAACATATTTGGCGATGACCAGGAAAAACCTACGTTTAACGGAAGGATTTCTGACTGGCCACTGTCAATTAAGGAAACACCTCCATACAATGGGGCTAGTGGACACACCTCTATGCAGGATGTGTGAACAGGAAGATGATTCGGTCAGGCATGTCTTATGCGAGTTCCCGGAGTTATCGTCAATAAGATAGTGTGTGTTCGGTGAATCTTGGCCTACACCTGCCGATATAAAGGAGATGTCTCCTAGTGCCTGTCCACCTTCCTGGAAAGGACTGGATGGACGATAACCTAGGAAGACAACTCCTCGGGAGGATGTACAATGGATCACATGTGGCACAAGTGCCATGGGCCTAACTCACCTTCCCTACTCTACAGACACAGATACATCTACCTGGTGTCCCGTGGTAAAACTCGGCGGTCCCGATATGCCTGGTTGTTGACTTCAACGACAAAAGAAGCGAGCTGTGAGATCTAAATGGGTGCCAAGTTCAATGGTCAGTCTTGATATTTCGCAAAACGTCACTTTAAACACTAGTATTTAAAGTGCGGAAAGTCTCATCTCGTTAATATTTGTTTTTTAAACGTCACTTCAAGTGCATCTTCTGTAACTTATATTTAATATTCCGTGATAATTTTCTAGTTCTGTGTCGTTTGATTTTTCAATGACACGTCAGTCATTGTCTGTCATATTGAGAATATAATTAAAATATAACATAATAAGATCCTGCGGGCGTAGAAAAAGTATAGTAAGCACTAGTGTCAAAAACATCTTTAGTCACTCGTTTCATAAGGCACTCGTGCCTCAGAAAATTCGTGACTAAAGTAACGTTTTTGACACCTGGTACTTAATATACTATTATAACAACTTTAAAAATAATTTCTTCTTATCACTTAGGATAATATATTGAAGCTTTAGGTCTGACTTGGATACTTCGATTATACTAAGGTATCCTAACATTTTTACGTAAATTCACTTCTTTGAAAGTTATTCATAATTAAAACTACAAAAAAATTAAATTATTTCAATTTTTGTTTTTCACCCAATTTTTTTGTCTCAAAGGAATAAATTGATATATTATTAAATTTTTCCGCGCCAATTTGTAAATATTCTTCATTAAATGTTGCCTGCAGCATTTGACAACTTAATGAGAAATATACCTTCGGCAAACTCACTTGAGGTCTATAAATACTTATTTTATACAGGGTGAATCACGACCAACGGGATGGAGGTTTATAGCGAAATGTTTGTCACTTTAGTAGTTTGAACATTCATATAGGCTACATTTTAAAATTATTTTGAAATATACAGGATGTTCCAATAAAGTGTGGCGTATCAAAGTTATATTTTTTCTTATGGGACACCCTATATTTTATTGCATTTTCTGATTGCCCCTAAAAAATCAAAATACCTGGACATAATGGTTCCCTATACCTAAATACAGAGGCTTACGAGGAATGCTTAGGTACTTCTTTTAAAATGTGAACATTTCGAAAAAAATTAATAACTCATTGATATAACAAATTCTAGCAAATTTTCTCTTACATCTAGATATTTGGAAAGTCAATGAATGTATTCCACGATTGAGCACTAAACATCTCTTTACAGGGTGTTCAGAATTTTCAATTTCATTATTAGATCATTCAATGTGTAATATCCGGCCTATTTTCAATGGAACACCTTGTAATAAAATATGTCCTCTTTCGAATGGTGTAAGGGTGTCATATACCTAGGTATTCTACTTTTCGTGCAAATTACAATTTTCTTAAATTGTATGGTAAATCGGTTTTAAAACATCTGCAATTCTCTCTAAATTTCAAACTAATGATCTTGGCATAGTTGTTGTAAAAAAAAACAGTGAAGTTGCTAATAAATATGCTCACTTGTACACTAGCTCTTTTTTTACCGATAAGTATTTGAGTACATAATAAAACAAAAACACAATTTTAATAAAGCAAATACATACAAATACAAAACGAACAACAAATTATTTAAAGCAAAAAATGAAAAATTACTATAACAGATGCTCAAAATGCTGCAACACGTGATTCTAGCTTCCAACGAGTTACTGTATGTTTCTCAACACACCACTGTGTACTAGTCCCACTGAATTCTCTGGACAAGAAGTCTCAATATTATGAAGACTTCGAATAGGTTACATTTACATTTATAATGAAAAGTTTAGTGTAATAATTGCAACAAAAATTGGATAAAAAACGAAAAAACAATAATGTAATTTTTTCAACTTTTAAAGAAGTAAATTCACGCAAAAATGTTAGGATACCTTTTTTGTAGGGCATTCAATTTCCTATGAAAATTTATATAGTTCGACATTGATTTCTAACTTAGTTACGAAATTCCAAAGTAAAGAAGTCAAATCGAAAAACAAAATTTATTTAACGCTTTATTGCAAGGAAACGGCGTTTTTGGCGATAATTTTTTCCGCAAATCGCTAAGAAATTTTGACATTCCGGACAAAATTTCTTAAAGAAAGAGTCAAGATTTCATATTAACTTCCTTACAGTTTTTAGTGTTCTACATAAATGATTGAAAACGATATTCTAATGAAGCAGTATTCACTGCCTCAGCCAGCTCTGGAGGAGTCCCAGAAATATCATTTTACTTCCGAGAACACCAGCAATTAAATTTATATGCGTCAAGTTTGACAATTCAACCTTAATACGTTTCCACAGTGACCCAAGTAATTTTATTACGAATTTCAAAGTACAATTTATTTGTGAATAAAATAATTCGCAATTTTCTCAAAATTAATTAATAAATTTTAACGATTGGCGGGAAAATAATATGCTCACTTCGTAGGAAAAGCCACATTCCTGGATTCTGTGTGTCTTCACAGTCGTCTAGGATTTTCCTACTCGGTAAACAATGTACTAAAAAAGAAATAAAAATCGAAAAATTAAAATTAATATTAATGGCACAAACTTTTACAATATTTCTTTGTCCTCCTAAATAGTATTTTCGATATATCTTTCATAGAAAAAATGGTAAATTTTTTGGCCCAGTCTAATTTTGAATGGAATTATATTCAGATTTCTCCATAAACTAAGGTTTAAATCATAGGCGTGCGCAGAATTTTTTATTAGGGGGGGGGGGTCATTGATTCATTTGAGTATGCCTATTAAAAATGATAATCAAGCAATAACGCTGCCTTTTCTATAACGCAAAAATCCGTTGCATTCTCATCGGCGAAAAAATAAACTAGAAAAACAAAACGTAACATTCGTAACAATACATGGAATCCAGAGGAAAAAGATAGAAAATAATAATATCCTATCAACTAATTTACAAACGCATTCGACGTATTGCTTCGGATAACACTTTAAACTCGTCTATTACATTGTCATAATTCACATTCGCCGTTTTCTCTTGTTCAATGAATAAAAAGAGAAGTGAATCGAGTTTCTGTTGTGACATGGTACTCCTCAGTTTTGATTTAACTTGAACCATTTTTGAGACCGAACGTTCACAAGAGCAACTAGTAACTGGTATGACAGCAAACATTTTTAAAAGCGTGAAAAAGCTAGTGTATATTTTGTAGTTGTCTGAGGAAAGGATCCAAGCTATCCAATCATCAAGATTAACACCTTAAGGAATAGATATCTTCTATAAGTTCCTTGTGGCATTACTTGTTATATTTTCTTATTTTCTTGGGAATCAAATTTTATGAATACGGCCGTTTTGCGCTCTTACCTGAAATCGACCTGTTTGCGCTCTGCGATTTTCATAATAGAAATGTATTATCCTTTTTTCCAGGATTTACCGATTTGCAATATAATTTTAAATTTATTATAACATAATAGCCCGGTAAAGGTTAGCTTAGAAAATTTGCTTAAAACCCATGGTACCTACTACAGAAAAATAGGAGCGTCTAAATGTAGCTCTCTTCACCGACGTTGCCAAGCGTAGTTCCAAGACACCCCGTGTCGTTCTCTATGAAAAGAACATCTCCTCGCTTTCCATACACTTTTTTAACTAAACCACCCTACCTTACCCCCTACCCTAATCCGAATCGAAAAATTGAATTGTGTAATTGACAGATTATTATAATAATTTTCAATAATAACCCAACCAAAACCACCCTACCTTACCCCCTACCCTAATCCGAATCGAAAAATTGAATTGTGTAATTGACAGATTATTATAATAATTTTCAATAATAACCCAACCAAAACCACCCTACCTTACCCCCTACCCTAATCCGAATCGAAAAATTCTTCGTATTTTTAGTCAATTTTTGAAAAAAACAATAAGAAAATAAAAATAAAAATATCTTGACTCGGACACGACTCGAACCTGGTACCTCTGTGTTAAGAGCCCAGCACGCTCGAATAAACAAACATGGATTTTTGTATTTTACTTTATAAAAAAACTTTAAAAAAATAAATATAATTTTTGTACTTTCTTGTTTTCTTGTAAAACTAATATTTTTAACTTACCCTTTACCGGACTATTATTGTAGGTAGGAGGAATTTAAAATTATATTGCAAATGGGCAGATCGAAGAAAATAAAGTAGATTATGAAAGTAGCAGAGCGCAAAGTGGCCGATTTCAGGTAGGAGCGCAAAACGGTCGGGCGCAAAGTGGCCGACACCAAATTTTATTACACTAAGGGCCGGTTTATCAATTGCAGTTTTTATCCAGCAGTTAGGTATCTGTCAGATAAAAGTAACTTGCAGATAAAGTTCCAGTTGGGTTTTTGAGATATTTTTTATCCACTAGTTTATCAACTGTCAGATAAAGAATGTTGGTAATAGTGAGTGATAAATATAAAAGATTTGATTGGTTGTTTGCTTCACCATGGTTTTTACTATATTGGCATTCTTCAAAATAACATTTTATGCTTTATTAGCGACTTTAGATTGTTGTTGGGTTATTATATTTGTTTCTTTTATATTTTAATATTATGGATTTTGTGGATTACGTATTAGATAGTGATGAGGACTTTGATATAGTGGAAGTCCTTCAACACGAACGAAGGCCCTTCGTAGTTAGAGAAAGAGTCGATAATTTTGAGAAATGGGATGAGCAAGGTTTTTTTATTTTCAGTTACATTCTTCGCTTTATTGGCCAGTTTTAAAAGTAAATTTCTTTCTTCTAGAGTGAAATTGCTCCCTCGTTTTTTATTATTAATTTCCATCTTATCAAATTAAATCAGGCTTTTACAATACACACTTCAAATAGAATTGACAAAACATAACTAGGTTCAGATGTCACTGCTGTCAGTCCAAATATTCCTGTTTCTATGGTATGTACGGGCTATCTATCAGTTATCTGATTTATCTGCCAGTTGCAACTAAAAGATATCTATCTGACACTTTAACTGCCGGATAGGAGTTATCCTGTTGTCGATAAACCCGTCTTTCCGTACTAACTGTTAGTTAACAGTTATCTGACAGATAAATTGCAATTGATAAACCGGCCCTCAGTTCGGCAAGCAATTCTTCTTTTTTTATTTTAAATTTATTTTCAATTAAAGTGAATGTTAAAATTTAAAAATTATAAAGTGTTTTTAATAGATTGATATTTTGAGGAATTGGGGTGGACCAATTAGGGTGGGCCGTGGCCCACCCTGCCCCCCTGTAGGCACGCCTATAGCTTAAATTATTTCGAAAACCTCAATAAATTTGGTAAAAATTCAATAACGTGTACGACAACCCTTTTTTTCTTTAGTAACTAAACACTCGAGCTATTCCATTTTGATTAGTACAGTTGATAGTAGAAAATCAAATACTGATGTTTGGGAATTACATACAATTCAACGAAATTGTAACCAGAAATTCAATCCGTATAACATCCCGAGGCAACCAAATGCGACATATATACACTCCAATATAAATACACTAACAATGACGGCTCTTGCCACAAAACGAAGCTTCGAAAACAACGAGAACAAAATAAACAATTAAAATATATAGGCGGGTCGAATTCGCCTTTCGAAGTAATAATGTGAAATTTTCGGAACTATAACTGATGCGATAACTTGTTTCAATTACTTTTCAGGGCAAATTGTGTCGAAATATTAATGATAACGGAGAATTATTGGTTGTATAATTAAATTGAATCCATGCGAATCCGCCGCACACAATACCATCTATCAACAAATTCGACAATTTTTAGTCCAACAATTGATTAATTATATTGCGGTTATCGAATGTAAAATAGGTTTATTAGAAGTTACTGCATTTGGACACGTAGTAGTGAAATATAATCTTTCTCTCAGAAACAGTAAGCATATTGTTTAAAATTTCTATTTATTCTTGCTGTATAATTAATTATTATTAAAAATTGTTTTTTTTTAGAAGACGTAATCAGTATTTTTTTCTACGTCCGTCACTAACGCCACATTTAAAGCACGGGTTTGACATTCGTAAAACGACACTTTTAACACTAGCGTTTAAGTGCGAAAGGCAAATCTCGTTTATCCTTTGTTTCTTAAACGCCACATTAAGTGTATCTGCTGTAATTTTTATTTAATAGTCCGTTATAATTTTGTAGTTCTGTGTCATTTGATTTTTTCAATTACACGTCACGTTATCAGTAGTAATAACCCCCAAGGACATTGACAATTTATGAGCATTTATCAATGTATTCGGATAGAAATTTTTTTCCTAATTTTAGAAAAAAATCGTGACATTTCGAAATATTAAATATTTGAAACTTCAAAATCGAAATAAATCAATATGTGTCCATAGCAACGTGAAAATAGCCCATGGTCTGTTATCAGTGTAATGTTGACATGATTGGGTGAAATTGTTCATATGATAAAAAATGAGGAAATTTGATTGGTTCTTGGAACTGTCAAAAATTTTTCTTGGCAATATAATTAAAATATAACATAATAATTAAGATCCAGCGCGCACAGAAAAAGTATAGTAAGCACCTAGTGTCAAAATAGTATATTACGTAACAAGAGTTGTAAGTAACCCACGAGTGCGTAATGGGATTACAACTCGTGTAACGTACTATACTTTTTCTACGCCCATCTATTTTCTTCTGAGTGCTCATAATT
Source organism: Lochmaea capreae (assembly GCA_949126875.1). Classification (NCBI taxonomy): domain Eukaryota; kingdom Metazoa; phylum Arthropoda; class Insecta; order Coleoptera; family Chrysomelidae; genus Lochmaea; species Lochmaea capreae. The sequence continues at coordinate 15,828,101 of OX421407.1, read as the reverse complement.
TCATCTTTTTCATTACTAACAGTCATATTCATAGGTGAAGTTGAGAAAATGTTCGGATACTATAATTTGTTACCAAAATTGACAGCATAAATGAGATGACGTTTTTTCCCATATCAATAAAAAGCGAATTATTTTTTTGGAAATTGTAAAATGTGTTGCCGACATTTAGGGGCATCACTCTTTTAATCTAAAATGTATTTCACTAATGCAAAAAGCTTTTATGTTTTACAATTGATTAAAAGTATGTAAATAAACCAAATAAAGTAGTACGTAAATAAAAATTTGATTGTAATTTGATTCAACAAAGAAATCTAAGTTTTTCTATCTAAACGCACATGTATGTTATGAGATTCTCATTACGTGCATGTTATTGTTAAATGTCACTTACAAGGAATGTTGTCAGTGCGATTTTTGACGTTTACAGACATGGGCGTAGAAAAACATCTTTAGTCACTCGTTTCATAAGGCACTCGTTCCACTTCGCTCCACTCGTGACTAAAGTAACGTTTTTGACACTTAGTACTTAATATACTATTCTGTATTTGGAGCTTGTCCAATCTAGGAATGTTTAAAAACGTATACGATGCGCTAGAATTATAAGATCAAGAGCATCAACATATAGTAATTTTTGACAAAAATCCTAGTAGGGAACGGAAGGTGGTGCAATCATATAAAAGATATTAGTTTGTATTAGAGGAGAGGAGCAACCCCCTTTTTTTACATACCAACCAACCTCGTTTTAGTCGCTAAAAACAGTCTATATTTATAGTTTCGAGGTGCTGCTTTTCTAAAATTAGGAGAATATGGTCAAAACTGACTTTTTAACCGAAAATGCGAAAAAAACGATTTTTGACGATCAACTCGCCGTTCCTCGGCGAATTATTAATATTTTTTTTCAGGAAAATTTAATGACGTATTCTCCAACCAATTCTAGAGGCAATGAAACTAAGCATTTTACATCCGAGCTATAAATTGAGAAGTTTTTTTCGAATTTATGACTTTTTACTTTGTATAGATCTATAAAATTCAATTTGTGAAAAAAATACATCATTTGTGATATAAAGAAATGTCAGTTTGGAAGAATTTTGTTTTAAACATAGCCATCAGGGGGAAAAGATGGAAATAGAAGGTGGATAGTGACGATAGTGATGATTACTTGGGATAGAGAGATATTTTTGACAGGAGAGATTAATTAGAAATAAAATTAACATAACCGATTGAATATTCAAAAAATATATATTATACTGGAAAATAGAAAGAAGAAGTAATCATGCAAATCATATAAAAATCGGAGACCAAAATTATATTACAAAGGACGTATTTAACGAATTTGAAGAATTGATAGCATTCAGAACAGGAAAGTAAAATTTCAATCATATAAATTACCAATAAATTTGAACAAATACTAGAAAACACATTTGGAAATAATAATAATAGAAAATAGCTTTTTGAAAACCGGAGTAGTATCGAAATTTGTAATATAGTTTAGACCGAAATAAAATTGAAAATTTTATATTTAATAGGAATGAGAAATTTTGTTGGAAACATAAATCGATTCTTACAAAAAGGAAAAATAATAAGAATAATAATCAATTTAGAGAGTTAAAGTTTGTGATATTTAATTGAATTGAAAAAATTATTTTAATATTGAACCAAAAACACTGTCATAAGAATTTTTGTAATAAATTAACAATTAAAATCAAATAAATAAAAAAATGAATGTAGAATTACCTAAAAATGAATAAAACAAAAGTTAAATATCATAAACTAATAGAACGATTATATAAAATCAATATAATGTATTAAATACCAAAAGATAACTACCTAATTATATTAAATATTGCACAATTAAAGTACCTATCTACATTTATAGCAACCTGGTATACTTTGTGATCGCATATAACTATCCAAACTTTCATTGTTTAAAATACCTAGGTAATACCACAATAGAAAATCGGATCTTAATACAGTAATAATTACTTACTAATAATATGATACTTGCCTAACTTCTGCTCTATTAAATAAACCCGACAAATCAAACCATTCAGGTCTTTACCGAAAAATGTAACGCCAATGGTTTATTGCCACTTTATGGCTATCGACCCTTTCTTGTGCTTCTATGCAATAGGAAATAGAGTATAATGATGCAATTATAAAATTTGTCTCGTTTTAATTTTATTAAACGTTTCTCGAATAAATATTTACCTACTTCTTTGGAATATATTACTATTTAGTGGATTTGTATTATTTTTTACCTGTTCAAAAATTGGACCAACAGACCTATAGGATTATATTGCATCGGATTATAGCAGGTATTTTGGACCAACTGAATGGTCTCCAGGAAAACTCTGGTTTAAAGGTAAGTTAGGATTGGTGGCAAGGACTGGTATAACTTCTGTCCGTAGAAATGGCAGATAACGTTCCCCTATGAGATTTTCTTGAAATAAATAAGGACTAAGGCGATTTCGGCACGCTTTGGTACCCCACTTTGGTCTGTCAAATACATACCAATCGATTTAGTTTCGAAAAACGATGAGGTCAATCTAACTTTGGTACCCTTTTTGGTCTGTCAAATCACATACCGAGATCTGCAGCACGGTTACTGAAATTGGTAACTTTCTATCCTTGTCTAAAGTAGTTTTTATTTGTCGTTGGAACGAATTGTATTTTTGGCGAATATTCTAAAATTCTTCCAGTTTTAGTGATGATGGAATCGAATACATAAATGTCAATTTGGTTGCAATCAGCTATTCTAATTGAGAACCAAACGATTTCGCCTGTAATTGGTACTTTACGTCATACCTGTGACGTTGGACCTACCAATTGGTTAATTAAAGTCCCTACCAACCAAAGCGTGCCGAAATAGCCTCTAATAATTATGTAGGTAATTACACTCCAACCGGTATCTTGTGAAATGAGGTGACGATGCGCCGTAACAAATTTGAAAGTGGGGATCCAGCAAAGCCAATCGTGCGGTAGACGTTATGAAGTGGGAAGCTCGATATTGGCCGAATACGTTCTCTCTCTGCGTACTGGAAGCTCCGCCTTGTCACGAGATACCAATTTACCTGTAATTATTCCCGCCCAAACATTTATTTTCTGATGGTGTTGAGTATGACACCATGTAACAATTAAGTCACCACGTCAAAACTGGTGACGTCTCCATGTTTGCATTATTTAAAAAATCGACCTATTTCAGGACTTTTCTAAAAAGTAAATTGTTTGAAAAATAAGGCATTTGTTCCATAATTTAGCCGCGCTCTGTATATTTTAATTGACCGAGTTGGGAAGCAAATCGATAAATAGTTTTGTGTGTAACAAATTATTTTATTGTTAGCGTTAGCGTCCGTAGGAAAGTTTGATTTAAACTATTGTACAATAGCAACGTGGATATTGTCGCAGATGATAATAATTCCAGTAATAACAGTGTGAATGTAATTGCAATATAATGTAATTAAAACTGTCATGCGAGCCATTCCGTGTATGACTTATGGACCGGACCGTCCTTCAGTGGAGGATGAATCCCTTTTCTATAGTTTCATTGTATAGAATCTGAATTTTGACTATGGAAAACTGGGTAGAAATTCTGTATGAGTTCAGGGTGATGAAATTGTTTCTTGGAGAAAGTATTATCTAAGAAAGATCAAGAGCATCGTGGAGAAAATCGGAGCAGGATAAAAATAAATCATAACACATAATGGTAACTGAGATGATGTTTTGGATGGGGAATTGCTCCAAAACATGAACGACGAAGTATTCAAAGAATATATCGGACAGATGATTTAATTAATTCCAGAGAGATAAGTTATAGTCATGAAAAACGCAAATTATCAATCCAGAAAAATGGAAAAAACTGTATCTTGACGAACGAAGTATGAATAAAAACAGATAATTATACCAACCCATCACGTAAACATTTTTTAAAAATAGGTTATTACATTTTTTAAACAAACACGTAATTATATCCAATAGTCAATTTGGCTTTAGAAAGGGCAAATCTACAGAAGATTTGTTTGCTTACCACTAATATTTATGAAGATATACACTGTGGGCCGAAATAAAGGAGTACATTTTTGAATTGACAATATTTTTTTTTGTTTTTTGGGCAATTCATTTTCTTTTTGCAGGGCTAATAACCTAACATGTCCTCAACATGAGCATTTGAAATAATTATAATATTGACTGGGCTATGACGGTATACTCTTAGTCTTAGGATCAAACAAAAAGCCGGCAACTTTAAGTTCGCACTATACCTTTTACGTCAACTATAACACTTATGCCCATCAGATTTCTTTCAGAGAAGACCAAAATATCTATTATTCCCAAAGACTCTTTATGAGGTTAGTGGCTTGAGCACTTCTTCAGTGAATTAAAAAGAAAGCTAATCGACATGCAGGTAGAAATACATATCTGTTGACTCTGTAAGCGTTTTGAAAATAATTGGTAAAGTATGATTGATTTTACCCACTTTTAAAATATAAACTATATAGCTGCAAGTTAGTTAGTTTTTTATACAAAACAGGTGAAACTCTTCCTTTCAAAGAAGATTTAGTACGTCTATGGATTCGTTTTTTTCTCCGATCCGTAGAGTTCAAATTAAGTAAACTACAGACATCATGCTTTATAGTTCTCCGCCAGATGATGTTTGAAACTATTACTTTAGTCGGGCCGCTCTTAGTTTATCATTTTCGGATTAGAAAGTTATAGCGATAAGGTGTTCAGTTCGTCAGAAATTTCAGCAGTACTCAAACGTTATTTTTAACTGGCTTGTTCTAGAAAACACCTAAAATTGTGTTGTTTTTTATGAGCGTATAGACAGATGAGACCCAACCAGATCTATTAGATACTTCATTCTATATATGAAAACAAAAATCAGGACCTTTTTTAGTGATCATGATCTTCGTTAAAAGAAAAATTTCGATTTATTTTAAATACATGTTCTTTCGTATATTCAGCGCTATAGTATCTCAAAAACGAAGTAAGCTATCGACATGGTCTTTTTTGAATGATTAATAAAATTATTATTATCCGTCTACCGTGCGTTATTAAGCTATATAAATGTACACAAAATCATTTATTAATGACCCCTTTTAATAAACGATATTCTATTAATAAATGATTTTGGTATAGGCAACCAAACATACAATAATATTACCAAAAAAAAGGCGAAAAACTGACTTCTAGTATATATCTATCGTTTTTATTCTATGATTCTACAAAACTATAATAATTACTAGAGTAAAAACATCCAAACAAGAATTTTAAAAAAGGAAAACTGATATTTGAACCTGCTACCTTCTCGTCATTTATTATTGACATTACTAACCTATGAAACACGAGTATTAAAAGGGCGATAAACAATTTCGATCATTAACGCGAGCCCTTATTAATACTCTTGTTGGTTAAATAAATTTCATAGGTTAGTAATGTGAATAATAAATGATATTAACATGTCACAGAGTAGGTCAACGGTTCAAATGTCAGTTTTCGTTTTTTAAAATTATTTTTTGGATGTTTTAACACCAGTAGGTATTATTATAGTTCTGTAGAATCATATAATAAAAACGATAGGTAAGTTAAAAACTAGAAGTATTCTATATTAGAAGTCAAAATTCCTACGCGGATTGTACCGCTATCAGTTCAAATGGATCTCTACATAGCAACGTTTTGCCTAGGACTGGTAGCTGCCGACATTGTACGCGCAACCGAATGTCACGGTTGAAATGAATTTGGTCGAGTAGAATGAAGTATCAATAGATCTGGTTGGGTCTCATCTGGCTATACGCTCATAAGAAAAACGACACAATTTTAGGTGTTTTCTAGTACAAGTCAGGTGAAAATAGTGTTCGAAATTTCCGACGGACTGAACACCTTATCGCTATAACATTCTGATCCGAAAGTGGTAAACTAAGAGCGGCCCGACTATATTTCTGCATTTTATCTAGATTGAAGGGAGAGAACGCTTAATTATTATGAACAGCAAATTTCCGCTACTTTCAGTTGAATCGGTAATAAAGGATACGAAAGCATCTCGTCGATATTTACGGTATACGGAAAACCAATTTTACGCACGAGTTGGCAATCGAAATCATGTAGAATATAAAACAGTTATAGTAATATCAAGGTGTTCCGAGAGAAAAAAATAATAATATCTTTCGACAGTGGATTTATCTTTCAACAAAAAATATATCAATTTAAATTGATTTATGATTTGATGAAATTTTTCAATACCTTTTATTTTTTAATTTTACGTCATCATTGTGAACATTTGCAGCGTTGTCAGATTGGTCACGAAATATGGAAATTAACAGAAAATAACTGAAGTCAACAAAAAACGTAAATGTAGAAAATTTCACAATATTATAAATGAAAACTACAAAATTATCGATAGTTTGATAGTTTTCGTTTAATATAGTGTGGAGTTTTTTCATTTACGTGTTTTGTTAATTAAATTTATGAATAGATTTCACAAAGTAAGGAATTCTAGAATAAAAGTGGTAAGGTTATTATTGAGTTACCAAATCTTTTAATAAATAAATATAAATAAAAATACAAGCAATAAAATAAAATATGTTTAAACATATCAAATCAACATATTGTGAAATGAAACTAGGCAGATTCAAATTCTTGTTCATTTTCTTGATCTGATTCAACATCAGTGTCACTCTCTTCACTATTAAAATTTATAACTATTGGACTAATTTCTGGACGATCAAATATTCTTTCCCTCTCATACCATTTAAATATCTCTCTTTCAGTATGTTGTATAGAATTTTTCCACATATCAGGAGTTATCATGTGCAGTGCCTCGTTCCACATGTTCAGGCAGTTACTCGCACTGTTACCATCTCTATTTTTTGCTATGCCCCAAATTAATTCGATAGAGTTGAATATGCAATGGTAAGGAGGAAGACGTTCTTACACTGATTTTTAAAGCAGCAGCTACACGCTAAAATAATAGAAATCTTCGTAAAGTAAAGTAAGGATATTTTATTCACGTATTACCTACCTTTTGTACAGCATTTAAGGGCAATAAAGGACCATTATTATTCCTTCCTTGTTCAAAATAATTTACCAAGTTCTTTCAATTTCTTTGCATCGGCTATTCAGCTGTTTGGACATTTTAACAATCACAGAAGAAAATGCTTTGTTGTTTTGAAAGAAAACAGTTTTGATTATCAATATTTGTCACAAGAAAATGTTATAAAGCAAGTAACTATAACCTCAAAAATCGATGACACTACACGAGTAGAAAAGTCACAAACAACGCGGCAACATGACATTATTTCTGGCAGTGACTATTTTACCGTCAATAATTGGAGGCTTCTTTATGAAAATTTTAACACAAATTTTTACATCGAGGGACGTCTAAACCCAATAAAGCTATATTGCTTATACATTATTTTGGTACAAAAGTTTTTTTATTGATTGAATTATCTTTAGAACCGATTAATTAACAAATTTAAGTATATGCACTTTTCGATAGAAATGTAGCCACACATGCGATAGAAATACGACCTTGGTGACGTAAACGCAACTTTATCTGGTTTTTACTATAAATACTTTGGCGTTGAGTTAACTAAGCATAATAGTTCATTTTCGTCATAAAATACTGTAAATTTGATTAATGAAATACGAAAAAATGGGAAATATACGAAAATAAAACTGACTATTCTCATGTGTATATCCTGGCGTAATATTTTTACAAACAGAAGCATATAGTACACCAACGATTTGGAATTAGAAAATAAGGCTTCGTGTTAGGAAATTTACTCAAGGGAAAGAAATATTTATTGAAATGGAAAAAAGTATTAAATATAACATAGGACCCATAGTTATCAATATACTAGAAAAAAGGGAATTGTTACAAGTTGAACTTAAAAATAAAAAACTATTTATCCTTAGTTGTTTGTATCTTTCAGGTATTATTCAATTTTTTTATCAATATCGATTGTCATTTTCAAATTTATTTTACAAAATTTTTAGTAATTGGTTCTTGCAACATGAAACCAAGTAATCTTGAACCCGGTGGTATGTGCTGTCACAACAAACATGACGTTTCATGGACCCGACCTCTCCTACTACTAAATTACGCTACACAAAAACGATATATATAATTTTCGAATATTGTTGTCTCAACAAGCTGGTTTCTGGTTTCTGTTTTCGGCAATGAAGACATATCAGTCGAAAATTTTTCGTTTGTATGGAGAATTTAAACATGGACGGATTAATCGTAGCTACGATCCAATAACAGCATCACCAACAAAGGCAGTCACCCAGGACACCGACGAAAGTTATCCGTTCTCGAAGTGATTCCAAAAAGCATCTGCCGTGCTAAAGTCAGCGTCGCACGGGCTAAAGTACTATTTTATTTCGAATTCATTCATTCATTCATTGATACTACGTAAATGAAACAATGAGAGTATTTACAGTTTTTATTGAACAACTCAACGAGTCGATCAGAAACTCAAAATTTTCGATATTTTTGTCTCAGTGTCTATCGAACTTTTAATACTGTTTTCTCCGCTTCTAAAAATCTAATCTGAATTTTTCTTTCAAAATACGTGGTCCCTGAATAATATTTTTCAATGTCAAATTTAACAAAAACGGAGGGAAAATTTTTCTCAGTCAAACTAGTAAAAAATAATGGAAAAAATGTTTTAAAAATTTGCTTGTAATTGTTCATAAAACTACCACTTATTATCTATTGATTGTAGTAATTCGCGTGTCGATAGCGTGAGTGTTCATGAAATGAGACAAGATTGAAAAAAATATACCTATATATGGAAATTTTGTAGGGCCGCCATTTTGAATTTTTGAAATCTGAAAACACTAACGTTTTCAGGTGCCGGACTACTATATTTTCATATATTATGAAGTCGTTATTGTTATTCTAATTATGTTTGTCGCTTAAAAACCAATTTGCAAAAATGTTATCAATTTTTCATAAATTGAGGGTTGAAAAAAAATAATTTTAAATATTGCATTACGTCATCTCATAGGGTATAAAATTCCCTACAATTTTGATACCTACAATTTTTTTGTGCAATCAAATTTAAAAAAGTTATAGACGAAAAACGGTTTCATTTCAAGTTCTCCAAGCTGTGCTTGCAAGCTGCATCGCAAGCTCCAGCGGAATCATCTCAAAAATCTAGGAAAGTAGTCTATACTACAGAGTGTCCACGAATGGGGTATCATATAGGTGAAAAATGTTTAAATATTAGTTTTCGTGAAAAATGTCATTCTTGATAAAAAGTTTTGCTTGTTCTGAAATCGCATAAAATTAAATAAAACTCAAGTTTTTCAAAACCCGTCTCATTTTATAGCCAGTTTTATGAAAACCGTGAGTGTCGTTTACGACATACCAAGTAACTGTCAACTTTTATAAATAATTTTTAAATTGTAATTCTTTAATAAATATTTGACAACAATGTTAACTATTCCAGAATTATAATCACTATCAAAAATAACAATACAGAATAATAATGTAAGAAACACTAAGAGAGCAAAAAACATCTGTTCAATATATCCTCCCCAAGTTTCAAAACATCTCTCAATTCTCTTTCTAAATTCTTTGTAAGTATTTTGGGGTAATTTCGTTAACGGCATCAATGATAGCTCGTTTCGAGTCCTCAATATTATGGTTTAAATTACTTGCGTAAACTTTTTGTTTCAAGTGGCCCCATAAAAAACCTAAAATAGTTGAATCGGGGGATCGGGGCGGAAAAAATATTGGTCCATAACGTCCTATCCATCGCCCAGGAAAATATTCATCCAGCCAGCCTCTAATTAGCAAAGTCGAATGTGACGAACATCCATCATGTTGAAAGTACATTTTACGCCTTTGCTCAAAGGAAGGCCTTTGCTCAGGTATTAAGAAGTACAGCAAATATAAATATACCTCCTGATTTAATGTATCTTCCAGAAAATACGGTCCGATTTTTCGAACCGGGAAAACCGAACACAAAACATTAACTTTTTTAGCAAATTGACTACGCGTTTTGAAAAACTTGAATTTTATTTCAATTTATGGGGTTTCAGAACAAGCAAAACTTTTTATCAAGAATGACATTTTTCACTAAAACTAATATTTGAACAAATTTCACCTATAGGATACCCCATCCGTGGACACGCTGTAGATATACTTTCGTTTAAAAAAGTAAAATCTCTGGTGGAAATCTTTTCCATTTTATATCCTTACTTCCTGGGACTAAACACCTATTCCTAATCTTTCGTTTGTTTTTGGTCCATCTGTGAAGTAATTAGAGCGATTTCTTTTTGTGTTAACTCACGTTCGTTAGTAACGTCTAACCCGAGTTGGAAATTCTGTTTCGTGGACATCTACAAGGATTGGGTTGCTCCAGCCTTTGGTATTTCATTGTACGTTACATCACGGAGAGATATTATTATACAAAAAAATTTCTACGAACAAAAAATATTTAATTTACTCTCTCAGTTACACGTTAAAGTGGTTTTAATTTGTTGAAGGAAATGGTAAATTTATTTCGAAAGAAAAATACAATGCCAGTAGATAAAAGGAAGACGATTGAGTAGAGAAAAAAGGTAATATACCATTTATTCCATTCCATCCTAAACAATGAGAGGCATGAATCGTGAGAAACAGCGACCATTAAAAGCCTGACTTTTGTTGTGCCATCAAGTTGGCCTTCTAATTACCTAGAACTTGGGAAACAAAACGAGTTGTCGAGTATTTAAAACTTCTTAATGTGAATCAAGTCATCTATTTTTACAGTTTTTACCGCGAACAAAATTTAAAAGTCATCTCCGGAAAGCTGTTAACTATTGGTTTACTTAGTTTTATCTGAGTATATTAGTTTTGAATATATTAAATTTTTTTTAATGGTATGATGACTCCAACTCCCATCTCTAGCCTCTAATAGCCACGCCGCACTCTATACTCTACCCCCCAATTTTAACGACCACTCCAAAATCAGTATAATTCGATACTCCGAAGTTCTCAGCCCTGTTCGGGAACTATCGCACCCCGCAAACGCTCAAATCAATCGGTCATTGCATCCGGTCTTTTTGCAGTAATGTAAATAAAATGTAACTCCTATAAGCAGTGAGGAAGCTAAGTTTAGTTGTGCTTTTATAGTTGCATTGTTGTGAAACTGTGCCGGGAGTAAAGTGAATTAACCACCATATTAGTGAGAAAAGTGAACACTAGATGTTGCCAAGTGGTTCAGCTTGCCAGGGAGCTTGATTAATGTATTTTTTTGTAACCTGGAATCTGTGTTTCTGTGCAGTGGCGGATTTAGGCTTCCTGCCGTCCTAGGCCCGGTTTGATTTTGCCGCCTCTTTAGTTTAAGCTCCTTATAGTACGATGCAATTAAACCAAAAAACGACCCAACCTCAACATCCAAAGTAAAAGTTTCCTTCCAGCTACAAATTGTTGTATACAGTCAAAATATTATTTGGTAAAAAGTTATGCCATTTTGTGCGTTGGGTTTAGGGGGAGGGGGGATAATTTGAAAATTAGTAGTGTTTATCAGTTTTTCCTAAATATTTCGGAAACTATGCGATTTAGCGCAAAAAGTGTTATGTACAAAAATATTTTACCTTAAATTTAAAACAGAGAAATGAAGATTTCAATAGATGGAACTAATATTGAGCAGGTGAAAAGCTTCAAATACTTAGGAGTTGAAATTCAAGAAAACGGAAAACAAGATATTGAAATTTAATAATAGGATACAAAATACTTTAAAATTATACTATTCAATGAATAGGTCATTTATAAACAAAAAAGAAATATCAAAGAAAACGAAGATGAATGTTTTTAAAACCATATTTAGACCAATCCTTACGTTTGAATGTGAATCATGGGTGCTCACACAGCGGCAAAAAAGTCAAATTCAGGCCGTAGAAATGAAGTATCTAAGAAGAGTCAGGGGTGTCACAAAAAGAGACAAACTGAGAAATACAAAAATAAGAGAAGACCTGGAAATAGAACCAATGCTGGAATTCATTGAAAAACGACAACTTAGCATGGTGGGGGCATCTCCAAAGAATGAGTGATATGAGGCCTGTCAAGCAAGTGTGGGAATCCAAGGTACAAAGAGATAGGAAAAGAGGAAGACCAAGACAAACATGGGACGGAGTATTAGGAGAAATATTGAAGAAACGAGAGATAACATGGTTAGCGGCCAAGACGCTAACAAAGAACAAAAAAGCATGGGCAAAATTCGTGTAAAGGCATTATTGTTAACAATACAGACATTAACATATACCCTACACCATTTAATGGTAACAGAGATTTTGATTATATATATATATAAATTTAAAACAGAAGAAGACTCAATCCATGTAAATGTCAATCAAAGTGAATTTCTAGGTAACGCTAAGAACAAAATGGGCCTTATTTCTAGGTAAGAGTAAGAAAAAAATGGGCCTTATTTCTCTCCTTGCAGGTCACTTGCAAAAAGGTGGTTTCACAATTTATCAAGCATTGGGTGTCGCTGACTTATTAATAAACAGCTATCATTTCCTTCTTGCGATGTTTGGAGCCAAGAGCACAGAAGATCTAGATTTTTTTCGTTATCAGTGTTACTTGCAAGCTACTTCAGCAGCTTCCAGGCAGCATTCGTTTAGAACTTACCACCAGGTGCAGCGGTGGCTAAGTGAGAACAAAAATCCGCTTGAGTGGGGGTGGAAGAAGATTGACGAACACCTAAGACCAATTACAACAACACATCCTGCAGCTCCCCAGAAACTTCTGTCTCTGATAGTGTGCGCTTGCAAAGACGAATGTGTTCGTAACTGCGAGTGCAGAAAGAGTGGTCTAAACTGCTCAAGCATGTGTAGTAATTGCACTGGCCTAGGATGTAACAACAGGGATATTAACATCATAGACGAAGATATAGGAGGGTGCTATGTTTGAAGAGGACTTAATACTGATGGATACTTAAGGCCGCATTTAAGATTTTACTAATAAACTCAGTTTACGAACTTTTTAATGAAAAATGGTTTCAGCTTGCAATACACAGCCAAAAATTTAGAGTGGGTTTCTCCGTACCACAGGTTTATATGGCCTAGACCTGTGGAAGCCTCTTTTCCATTAAAAAGTAGCGCCCCTTGAAAAGGTAGCGATGTTGATGAAAACTACTAATTTTCGCTGCAATCCTGTAGGTTCAGATCGCGTAGTCGGTTTCTCATTTCTGATCTCGGCAATGAATTCCAGTGAATAAATTATTCCATACTACTACTTTTCTAATGCGTAACATGCATCATGTCGAGCAGACCAACGAGTTTGAGAAAGAATCGTAACTCTCAAATTTGTACGCTGCACCGAGAACTCCCAACGATGTGAGAAGAAATTAGTACTTGCAAAGTAGAAAATAGTCGACTGCTTCTGTTACAGATTCAACTGAACTGAAACACCCTGCGTGGATAATAGCTATCATAAATTGCTCGTTTAATAATATACTATTAATGTAACATTGTTTATATAGAGGATTGCCTCTTTAAATACATATTACAACTTACTGTTCAGTAGGTGATGTTATTTGATCTCTAATCAGATTTATTATGAATCTTGCTCCTTGTTTTGTAAATCTGAATCTTTTCAGAAAATCATTATCATTCCAAATCTCGAAATGGTTAGGCCTTTCTCTATAATTTTGAGGACGTCGTCTTCCACCTAATAAAATATCAATTATTTCTACAAAGTCTTCGTCGTCGCTTGAGATTTCCATTTCCAATTCTTAGCCTTTTATAGAACCAAACAAAATTTCAATGTCAAAATATTTTTATTACACAACATATTCTCCTCTTAATTGGATACATTTATAACCTGCAACGTCTCTAGACCATTCAAAAAAATGGGTGTTCTAGTAATTCAAAACCTAAATCACTAATTTTTTGCATGTCAACATGAGATTTGTGTGCAGGGGCGTTGTCCTGCAAAAACAAAACACCTTTGGATAGCTTTCCGCGTCTTTTCTCTTTATGTTGTACAACAGAATATCGCCTTTAAGATTCAAATTTGAGCTTGGCTTAAACTCGGATTGTACAACTGGCCCGTAGTAGAGCAAGAAACCGCACATTCGCCAGGCCTTCGATCTGGCATAGGACGTGCTCTGCAGTTTCCTCTTCTAGGTGACAAAGCCTACACAGTGTACATGGCTTCGTCTGTCAATCCCGTTAACTTTGCATACAGTGCCTTGTTAACATACCTACTACGGCTTTGACAGTTTTCCTATCTTTGCTTATTAGGTCTGCTGTAAATTTTGGCGAATATCTTCTAATGAACTTTTTCACGTGTCTCCGTCATGGTAAAGTTACCGTTAATAATAATAATAACAGACAGAAGATTTATCGACAAATGTTTGTGGCACTATACCGATTGGTGCAAGTCTACATCTATGTAATGGTCATCGTAATTTGACGCATACATAAAATGAAGCGAATTATAAAACTCTTCAATATCCGATAAACATAAGAAATTAATCTAATTTCTTTTGTTTCATGACCGAAATTGGTGAATGAATAACTAATCATTAACGGGGAATTGTAATTTACTAGTGTTTAAACCTTGTAAAGTAGAGTAATAATTCGAAACAAAACTTCAAACAAAACGTTCTTGCTACTTTCTTCCTGCTTTCTCATTAATGAGAGTCGCTCTGTGTCTTCATCCAGATGGATGTAAATGGTAGGTATGTTGATTCACGAAAGGATAGTTTTAATGTGAAAAACAAAACTGATAACTTTAGAGAAATAAAATAAGCACTTTACATACAAATTTGATACACTTGGGAATTCAAAGGAGACATAATTTTTAAATTACAATATCTTGAGAACAGAAAAATGCGGAATTATTATGTACAAGATTCCTAAGATGACAATATAGGGAAATACTAAAAAAGGTTTTTCTTAAAAACATTGAATTATAAGATAATTCATACAATAGATAAATCATTGAACATACCTCAGATTAATGCATTTGTTTAGATTTAAAAGTGAACCCAACATTACATCACATTCTAAGGTCACTTGCCGACCCTTTGCCAGATGTCTTACTTTTCCTTTGAATTGCGACAACCGAATTATAGGACACGAAAGAAACGTACAAACTAAAAGTGTACTTTTAAAAAATTACATAAAAACGACTTTAAAATAATTATCCCAAGTAGTTTATGTAATAAAAATGTTTTTGTTTGAAACTTTTGAGGTTTAAATGAAACAAATGCATTTTAATAATTTTGTCTGTCTGAAATATGGCAACACCGAGAAAAGGGCGGAAACCATTTTACTATCAATTTTACTTGATTTTACTACGAAGTTTCAACGTTCCTGGTTCATTGAAGCTCTTGTTTTCGTCTTTTCAACTGATATTTGTGTGTGTGCGTACAGATATAATTGAAAACAACATTTTTTGTGAAAATCATGGTTCGTCAGTGCCAAATTTGCAAAAAAAAAACAGTCAGAATTTTCCTAGCCCCTCTTTTCACCTGTAAGTAAATAGTTCTATTGGCCAGTGGCACTGTCCGACTAGTCCGACAGTTTCTCCCCACTCCTTGAAAGTCATTGATGAAAACATATGTATGGCGATAAAATGTTAGCCGTCTTGTCGGATAGTTTCATGAATGACTTGCGGACTCTATTTGTAGTATTACTCTAAGGTACATACTATAGAATGAGAACGCACAAAAAACTGAACTGAACAAAATCTTAAAAATTCAAAATCTGGTTCATGTTAACGTATATTAAGTTACGGGGGCCTTTTTGGAGGGCACGTTCCGGACCCGGCTCATAATTTGTTGCTAATTTGTTACTAAATAATTGATTTTGTTGCTCTTGCCGTTGCCGAGAAACGCGTGGTCCCCTACCGTAATATTAACTTAGGGTGGCCAAGTGCAATATCTCGGTAATGGAGGAAGCTAGCGATACGAGCCTGGTGGCATATTTTGTTACTAATTTGTTGCTTTAAAGTGGCTTTACCAAAAAATTTCAAAAACCACCCCTACATGTCAAACTCACCCTCGCGTAGTATTAAGTTACGGTGGCCAACTGCGATATCTCGGGAGCCAGACGAGCTAGCGACACGAACCAGGCGGCATATTTTGTTGCTAATTTGTTACTTTAAGGTGGCTTTACCAAAAAATCCCAAAAACAAATTCGCAAGAAAATATGCCGGCTGGTTCGTGTCGCTAGCTCGTTAGGCTCTCGAGATATCGCAGTTGGCCTTCGTAACTTAATACTGCGCGAAGGTGAGTTTGACATGTAAGGGTGGTTTTAGGAATTTTCCGGTAAAGCCACCTTAAAGCAACAAAATATGCCGTCTGGTTCGTGTCGCTAGGTCGTCTGGCTCTCAAGATATCGCAGTTGGCCACCGTAACTTAATACTGCGCGAGGGTGAGTTTGACATGTAGGGGTGGTTTTTGGAATTTTTCGGTAAAGCCACCTTAAAGCAACAAATTAGCAACAAAATATGCCACCAGGCTCGTATCGCTAGCTTCCTCCGTTACCGAGATATTGCACTTGGCCACCCTAAGTTAATATCACGGTAGGGGACCACGCGTTTCTCGGCAACGGCTGGAGCAACAAAATCAATTATTTAGTAACAAATTAGCAACAAAATATCAACAAACTATGAGCCGGGTCCGGGTCAGACAAAGCTTAGGCAAATGTTATGACTGCAATTCAATAAAAGTGTTACAACTAGCTTAAAGCTATCTACAATTTTCATAAATAACATTTTTGTTTGTATCTTTTATGATAACAGATCCACTGAGCTGATCAATCACTCTATATGTATCAATGTTTAGTATGTGGTATGATACGAGGATTGTCTTTCAAGTGTTACAACAAATATCAAATGTCAAAATGAAATGTCATGTTGGCGTTCAGAGTTCAGCGTTCCTCACAGGAACAAAACACACTGTGTGTAGTCAGACCGCGGCGGTCAATGAGAATGTTTGCGTTCGGGCGTTCTATTCACAGAAAGACAAAGAACTAGTGAATTGCCAACCATTACTTTGCAGGAATGGCCTTCATTCAATTGGTGTATCGATTTTTTATACTATCTTTTATTAAACTGTATAATTCATTGAAGCTGTTTATTAACATACGAAAATAAATTAAAAATCGTTCTTTATCTTTAATTCCACAAAAAAATTATTAAATTCTCCTAGGGTTTCTCGCTTGCTGTTTATTGGGTGTACCCAGTGTTTCCTTGTTCTCTTGAACGCCTCCAGGCTTCGTCTTCATCAGAAGATGGACTATCTGAGTTTCACTCACAATATTTAAAACAAAAATGGAACTCTGGTAATTGAGTGAATGTGTGCTCTCCGAACTCCAAAGAAAGACCGCAGAACTCTGAACGCCTGACCGCCTTCTGTCTGCGCGGGCTCTTAACGCCAAAGTTTCAGACCGCTAAACCAAAACTGAATATTTAAAGTTGATGAGTCTGTGGAAAAATAGGATTAAGTCGAAAAAATAAATAATAATAATAATAAATAAATTTACGAAGACAGTTAGTTGTCTCTACAAGAATGCCCTGCACAGTTAATTTCTGTCAATGAAGCACCGTTACCGGAAGAACATAAAGAAATTAGAGTCAATTGGTATCAAAAAATTCTAAACCGGTTTAACGCAGGAAACTCAAAAAATATATACAGTATTGTCAGTGGTGATAATCCTGGATGGTTTCTTATGAACCCGAAAATAAACGGCAGACGGGTATTTGGGTATTCCAAGGTGAATCAAAACCGACGAAAGTTATCCGTTCCCGAAATGTTTCCAAAAAGATGGTGGTGACATTTGTATCAGACGTGTAGCAATAATTCCTTTGCAAGATCAAATAACTGTAACTGCAGATTTCGATTATACCAGCTAGCAAGTAGAATAGCCGCTTCCAGAATTGTTTCTAAAAGATGCAAAAAAATGCTTTTATCTTCGTGGAGAATACTTTAAAAACAATTGTATCCACAAGCTACCTACGGTTTTTTTCTAGCTTTATTTGCAAAATATAAAAGACAACCCCACTTTTTGTTGCTTTTTCTCAAAGCAATCCATCTAAGCTAGTGTTGAAGTGGAATTTAAGTAAGTTGGGGATTCTGGAACCGTATAGGCGATATTTGACACTGAACACTGTTTACCACTACACCAACACTTTATGCGCGTTTCGATAACCAAGTTACCATCTTCAGAGACTGAAGGTAAACTGTCAGTCTCTGAAGAAGATAACTTGGTTGTTAAAACGCGCGTAAGATAGTGTAAAGTGTTAGTTTTCGTGCAGTAGAATTTAAAGTTTGTAATTTAAGATGGAGCAGATATTAAGATAACTTATTCAGTTTCAATTTTTTCAACAAAATTTGTTGTCGCACAGCACACACGAACGTTGAACTTTTTCAGTCTCCAAAATATTAACATGTGTAATAAATAAAAGATAGCAATAAATGAATACATTTAAACTTCCGGTAATTTCTGTACATTTCAGTGTATCTATAAGTGACAAAAAAATTTAATTACATCAATCACTCGTTCCAAAGAATTTAAGAGCACCTTGCTTAATTGAAACTGATAAAAAAAGCAGACACTAAGACAAAGTCACATATCTTGTTGATTTAAAAAAAACTGCATATGTTGATATTTTTAAAAAGATGAAGAGATTGTTGTAAAAATATACAAATATTTCATTAATAAATTGATAAGGGAAGGGGAGAGGCTAAAGTTAAAAAGAGCGCATAAGCAAAAAGATGTCCCCCTATATTTGAGTTTTAGCTTACCTTCTTTGAAAAAAAGTCAATGAAATATTATTTTTTTTCCAGTGCGCTCTCATTTTTCTGTCATTGTCATAGCCTACTTAACTTTAAATGACCAGTAAAAAAAATCATAATTCCATCAATTTGTATGACAATATCCAATGACAAAAACGCTCTCTTTAGGTTCAACAAAACCCATTTCCAACAAAATACCAATTGCCATACCAAATTTGCTAAGAAACCAGTAGCTTTCATTTACTATTATTCCACTCCGAGTTAAACTAGTTTTAATGTCTCTACAATTCAGCCATAACGAGTTTTACTCCATTTCAGAAACATTCTTAGATTTCCTAACAACGACATCTCTACTCGAATAATTTCGTTTGAGAGAAAATCCTTTAACCGATTTTGAAATCCATTCATGATCTTACTTGTACGATTGGAAAAGTAAAGGCTTTTAACCTAAATAAGTGTAAGTGGACTGATACCAAATATCTTCGAGCAATAATGGAAAGAGCGTTACCATAAATTGGTTTGAATATTGAAACCTTCAGTTGATAATAAAGTGTATTTTATTCAAATATATATATTTTATATTTCTCTGAAACAATTTGTTTGTTGAAGTGAACACGGAAACAATTAGATAGATAGATTTTTATCGGTAAATGAAAGTTACTTCACTATACTTCAAATTTGATCGAGTATTCCCTATACCCGAACTGTTTAGTTTTTTCAATTTAGTTTAATTCAATTTTATGATTAAAAATGTTATTTCAAACAAAAAATCAACAGACAGCAGCTACATAAAATTAATTCACAACAATTAATGTTGGGAAAGTGTATTATTTCAGAAACATGTTTTAAAAGGTCATAGTTAGACTACAATTTGAAATTCTACAAATAAATAGTTACAAAACTCACCTCTTGAATGGCATTTAACGGCAGAAATGGAACGCCATTAGCCAATTCCTTTTGGAAATATTCATGTATTTTTCTAATACACTCACGTTTACATTCGTCCAAACGTTTACCATGCATTTTGTCCAAAAATATCACAATGTATGTAAATTAATATCACCTGTTTAAAGTAATGACAATGACGACGAACTTCAATGGTGACAGAATAATTTCCGCATTCAGTGACAAGTACAATCGTTGTCAAAACACAAGACGGAGTGACAAATCGATAAAGACATAATGATGTAGCTTAATTCAGGCACAAAAGACATATGTACCTTTCCATTTGTTTTAATTGGACATACGCGGTCAGTGATATCCACGTAAAATTAAAGTGTCTTTGATACATTCTGGGAAATATGACGTAACGAGAAACATTCGTGATTTTTACTATATGACACAAATCGATTTCCACCAGCAAATTATTTCGGAAAATTACCTCGGACCGGCTCTGTTTGCACAAAACTTTATTTTTTTGTTCCGGTTTATGATAGAGGGTTATTTAACCCGACAGATTTATAGTTAATTACCCGATTTAACAGAGAGAAATATGGCGATATATTAGGGAACTTTGGTTGAGGCTTATATACTTGTGTTAATTTGGGAACTTCTCGTAAACTTTAGAAGATGTGGATTGTTCTCGAAAGTGACGATTTGAAGGAATATTTATTTTAAGGAGTTTGGAAGTACATCTAAGAAGATGTAGCGTTGTATATACCACTTTAGTAAGTTTGTCAGATCTAATACAACATACATCGGAATGCTTATCTCAATTTACTGGAAATTTAATAGGAAAACTGGGAGTACGAATTTATTAAAACACAAACTTAAGAAATGATAATTTCATGATTGGAATAAAGTTGTGTACCTACAGAAATTGGCAAATAGATAGTTCAGAGCAAATAAGATGGCTTGCACTTAATAAATAATCATATTTATATCCTGGATAAGTGTTTTTATATAATTAATATTAATAATAACAGTTATTTAGTGTATTAGTATTTTATCCACGCAAGAAAGTTTAAACCTGAGAGGAAAGCTCGAGAATGTAATTTTCTCAAGTGGATAACTAAAACACGAATGCTATACAACGTTTTATCCGCAATCACAGTTATTTAGAATCAGATTTCATCAAAAAGTGTTTCGCTGACAACGGCTGTAGCGTCAAAAATTATTGAAATTTGGGAGGAGTTGAATGGTTGCTATTTAGTTTATTTCCATTGTGAAGTTTGTGAAAAATGCTGGAAAACGATTTTGTTCCTGAGATCTTTAGTAAGCTGAAGGAGCAGCTCTCCCAATTCTTGACTGCGAAGTGCAGGAAACATTATGAAAAGATATTTTCCGAATTTGATTAACGGAAAGAAAAGCGGAAAGTAATGATGATAAATGAGGAAGTTCTGCAATTCCATCCATGTGGTCGAAGTACTCGATGCTGTCAATAAAAATATAGACTTTGGAAAATATAGTAAGCTCACAGCCCATCTGAGTCGAGAGGGTAGGTACATAAAGAAAGCAGCGGTATTGGAAAGAGCATAAGTTTAAGAATTTTTAATAAGGGCTCGCGATAAAGAATATTTGATTATTAAGGTAATATCAAAAATAAACTTCACAACTTGTTAGAATCAATACTTTGTCGAAAGTTCCTTAAAGAATTGCTTCATTTTTTAATCTGGCAAACGCAGAAGTTTATAGCGGCCATTGCATGAGGCAACAACATTATTAGCTGATGATAAAGGTGCTGACCTCACAACAATTAATCGACATGCTAGGAGCAGAAGCCACGACTATATTCATACAAAAAAATTTTCATTGGGAATCGAACCTCGATTGCCCGCGTAAGGAAAGTATCTCTACCACTGAGCTATCGACTACATTTATTTATTAAAATGTAGAGAACGTAGATATAGGTAACTCATATTTTTATAATAAAAACATTTGCATTTTCAAAATGACATTATTAGAAATAATAATAGAGATAACATAAAAATACGTCATTAAATTAAACATATTAAATCTTCACTATCGCTACTGTTCTCTATTTTGTTCTCTATATACGTAAAATTGAGATTATATGATTATTTTAAAAGAGACGATTTGATTTATTCATTTTAGAGTGATTTCTGATAGAATGCTAACGAGAGTGAATTCACTGGTGTGAAAAATTTATATCATTATTCAGCTTAATATGTAAAAATAATTGCTATGAAAAGTGACGTACTTGTCATACCTTACTTAATTTCAGAACCAAATATTGCTTATATTGTGAGAAATATATTTCTCACGGCACTTTGCCCACGCCACATACATTTATATGGAGAATCAAATAAAATCGACAAAAACTTAGTAGGCTACTGTCTAGGGTGTGTCATTTTTAGGCGATATTTTTTTTTGGTACCTATACCAGAAAATCTGGTAGTTGATAAAAAATAAAAAACTATGCAATTGGGCTAAAGGGTTTAAGTCCAATAGCGGCTTAGCTCATCAAAAAATTCGATTTCCCATTTAAATAACACAGGAAATAGTTTTTTTAATTTCAAGTCGATTTTTTAATATCAAAAAAAAATTTTTCCAAAAAACCTTCTGATGGCTTTCGTAGGAAATTAAATTCTCTACAAAAATATCTCTTTGGTTGAATAATGTAGACCCACTAGTTTCGGAGTTATAGCCCTTCATTTGAAAAAATACACATTAAATTCCATTCAATCTTCAATTTATTACTCTTTCATGAATAATTTAGTTCTATTGTAAATTGTTAAGCATTAAAATTTTTAATTATTGTATTGAATCGTTTAAATACAATAATCTTAGTTAAATTATTATTAATTAATACTTATAATTACAAAGATTTTTATTTTTATACTCTTCTAAAAAAATGGAATTTAATGTGTATGTTTTCAAATGTTACGGTTTGACGGGCTATAACTCCGAAACTAGTGGGTCTACATTCTTCGACCAAACAGATATTTTTGTAGAGAACTTAATTTCCTACAAAAACCATCAGGTTTTTTGAGAACATTTTTTTTTAATATTGAAAAATCGACTTGAAACAGAAAAAAAATATTTCCCATGTTATTTAAATGGGGAATCGAATTTTTTGATGAGCTAAGCCGCTATTGGACTTAAACCCTTTAGCTCAACGGCATAATTTTTTATTTTTTATATACCACCAGATTTTCTGGTATACCAGTAAAAAAAAATATCGCCTTAAAATGACACACCCTACTACTGACATCTTTAAATACCTACTTAGTTGTCAGATTATATTAAGTTTTTAAATTCTAATAGGTAGTTTCAATCGTGCTTTGATAAAAATCCCAATTTCCATTAAATATTAGTTTAACAACACACATACTTACTTAATAAATAATATGGATACTGACAGTAGTGACAATTTTAACAATACTCCGCCAGATATATTGGAAAAAGCTGCAAAAGTAACTTTCGACATCAAACATAAATTTAAAAAAAATTATTTAACAGTTTAGAGATAGGTTACTTTAGTGTTACTTTTGTTTTACTAACCATAAAAATAAATACTAAGTGACTTTAGTTGTATTCTTTAAATTTGTGCAGTTGTAGAAAAAGTATAGTGTGCAATATGTGGGAAAAGTAGTTATCCCACTTGTTGCACAATATACTAGTATATGATTATGTAGTGGTGGAGAAAAAAAATCTATTCTTCCACTTAACCCGAGTAGAAGCCTGTATACAACTATTAATAAGATATAAAATTAGAATTATGTTGCATTGTAGATGGTTGAGAATGCATTTTGCATTTCTCTGAAAGCAGGTGTTGCCAATTCCAGATATAAAATTAACTAATTTGGCTCATACCTAAATCTCTGAATTCACAATGTTACGAAATGTTTCTTTAAACTTATTCTTTTTTTCCAAAACACGAAAGTACTAGGTCGTAGCGAGATAAACAATAACTAACATAAGATAAATATGACAAAATTTATAATGTTCTGTCTTTACAAAAGCACAAAAGTTAGATGTAAACGTTTCTCAAGAATTGAAATATGCATGCGTATAAATTTGTTACTTTAATTGGACAGTTCTAAATAATATTACTTTTGAAGTAGACAGTTACATTGTAAAGTATGAAATAATGAAAGAAATGCGGTTCTGACCCCTTGTTACCTGCATTTGTCACCTTTTATTAACCCTTAACTTTGTTCGTGACATTTTACAGAGTAATGCGACCTACAGAAACCATTAGTCAGGTTTTGAGTCGGCACTTTATCAAGACATTTTGTAAAATACCAGTAAAATAAGAAATTTTCAACCTAGAATTATAAAGGGATAAAATAAACTTTATATACAGTATTTTAATTGAAGTTTCCCTCAATATTCCGGGTGTCTCACAATGTTTTCACACTCTAATATCTCGAAAATTGTTAATATCACAAATATGAAATGTGTCAGTTAAAAACAGTATAGGTGATTAGATGGAACATTTAGGTAAATGTTTAAGGTCAGGAAATAGGAAATTCTAAATTTTTTTATACTTATAAGGGATATGATAATACAATGGGCAGGGATGAGTTGCGCGCAGCGGTCATTTTCTACCTGAATACGAGTAAGAACTCCAAAATTCGGTGTTTCGGAATTCGGTCCGGGTACCTAGCAAAAGGGCTACCTGCTCACAGGGACCTTGTCCAAATCCGAAAGGGTGATTTCGTAATTCGGTCCGCTGTCGAAGCAGGTAGATTTCATGTGGGTATTAAAAGATTATTTTTAGCAATTGTTCTTCTGAAGCGCAGAGTGTAAGACGTGTTTATTTGTGTCCGTTATTGTGATTTTGTTTGTTTGTTTGACATGGAAAATATTAATATACCTCTATGACGAGTGAAAAGGGTAAGCGTTTATTAATAATAGATGGGTTTAAATTTTGTTTTCAAAAATCATTATCTCAAAAATACGAAGGTGGTTTGGTAGGGGTAGGTTTGGTTGGGTTATTATTGAAAATTATTATAATTCATTCTACAAAAAAATTGACTAAAAATACGAAAGTGGTTTGGTAGGGGTAGGTTTGGTTGGGTTATTATTTCACGTACTGTTTTTATTTTTGACGATACGCATTCAGCGTAAATTTTTAAACATGCCAGTACAACAACAATAAGTGTGTACTGTTGGTCCTAAGCCCAAGAAAATGTGAAGGAAAATAAAAGTCAAATTAAACAAATAGTAGGTACATGGGACCCAATTCCGAAATCGCATTTTCGCTGGTGTGACCACACTTCGAATTTAATCCGTTACAGGTAGTCCCTTCCGCAGGTAGCGGGACCGAATTCCGTTGCGTCCCCAAAATTAGGAGCCGAATTGCGCGCACCAAGATAAACACAGAATTAAGGAGATTAAGGAAATATAAAATAAATTAACCACTAGAAGAGTTTTGCCCTTCTCACTTAACATAACTTCACACTTAATTTCCATCTTTGTTGTACAACAGTTCGAAGATAAATAAAATACAACCCCTAACATATTTGTTAAGATAGAATTCTAATAAAACCTCTGTCTACTCTCTACCCCCGCCAGGGTAAACTATTAGGGCAGTTCCGATAACAGAACATTTATTGGCTTGTTATTGTCTTGAAATTCTATTACAACAAATATCCTAAACCTTGATGGTTACTACCTGAGACACCCCTTATTAAATAAGGTAAAATTTTAACTATTGCGCGCAACTCACCTATGCCGAATACAATTGACCTCAAAATTTTAGGTCAACTATCCTTTAACCCGAGAAAAACTCAATGAAAAATTGGATAATTAACATGGCTTATGATATTGGCAGGCTGAACCTAACTCATCTTTTTTTAAATGAAAGACCCTGTATATTCCCACATTTTTTTATTTCCCTCAATTTTATTGTTTCTGTGATATGAGGTATTGCAATGTTATACGAGGTAATTCAAAAGATATAAGCACTTTTTTATTAATTTCCTAGTAAAATCAACACCCTGTACTATTGTATAGATTTGATATCAAGAAATCTATTTACGTTCAAACGATTTTTGATATAGTTTACTATTGTCCAAAATTATTAATATAGCGCGATATTCGTTTTTTATATACAGGGTTGGTCATAAGTCGGAATTATCATTTACTGGGTTTTCTTAAATGGAACACCCTGTATTTTAGTATCGTAATGAAATGGTATTGTATGGCACTTTATTATTCCTCAAACATTCCCTATACCTAAATGCCTTAATTTGTGAGTTATTGATGAATATTTTTGGCCACACATTATTTGAAACAAATATTAGGTGACATTTTATTAGTTTGGCGGTGGAAATATTTAACCAGAAATAATTTTCCAAAAAAAAATATTATTATTTATTATAGTAAACTATATCAAGAATCGTTTGAACGTAAATAGATTTCTTGATCTCAAATTCATACAATTGATTTTACTAGGAAATTAATAAAAAAGTGCTTATATCTTTTGAATTACCTCGTATAACCTTATATCATTAAACAAGAAAATCGAAGGGAATAAAAAAATGTGGAAATATACAGGGTGTTCCATTTAAAAAAAGTAAGTTAGGTTCAGCCTGCCAATATGGGTGGCTCTGTATATTTGAAAATATCTTCAAAATATGGTCCTATGTATGGCTTAACTTTTATCTGAATGAAGTTTCTTCATATCTCCCACGACAAGTGAGTTATTCGACTTCCTCGCACTAATGCCGCACCCTGTATATATTACGGAAAGAAAATTTCAAATTTTGAGTAATACAAAAAATAATATTAGTACCATTTTTTTATTAAATATAAAGTGAAAACAGCATAAAATTTCACAGAACTATCCGAAATTTAAGCTTATAACTTATAAACATTAATTAAACACAATATAAATTAAATATTTAATAAAATTTTACGTAAAACTAAATATAAATCCATCACAGACTGAACAATTTTAGCATATTCGTTGTAAAATTGTTTGATACAAAGTGTAACAGCTGATGGTGCTGGTTTGTTTAATAGATTAAAAATTAGGACAACTATGGACACAACATTTGTTATTCTATAAACACCACAAAATCTCGGAACATTGAAAATAGTTAGTGTTTCTTCTCTCTTGAATTGATAGTTCGAAAAAATTTAAAAAAATTTTGTCTTGGCAATGAGTAAATTCAAATTAAATGTCACTGTCACTTCTACATTTTACATAAACATACAGTATGATATCAAGTAGTTAAGGAATTTCTTGTGATGATAAAATGTTAAAAGGAAATAGTTAAAACTTGCAGAAAATTCTTGTGATAAAATTTAATAGGTGTGGTTGCAACGGTGATTGATACATGATTCTCGTCGTGAATTTAGTAAGTATTACGTGACTTGGCGTAAAGAAGGGATAAGTGATATTTTACTTTTTCTATTCAAATGCCTGTGGAATTTGAACACAGATAGAATGTATTGCATTTAAATATAAATTAAACAAAACATATGATGAAACGGAGATTTCTGAAACTTTGACATATAAATATCTTCTGTAAGTTATTTGTTGCATTACTTATTCTTTTTTCTCTTATTTTTTTGGGAATCAAACCACAATATTTATTTCGACGTTTCGGTAGCGTTCCAGCTACCATTGTCAAGATTAACTAGTAATGAAATAATTTTTGGTCCCTATCTGACACAACGGAAAAGATTTGACAACTAGACAATCAATAATATTTTAAAGTTTAAGACTACAAAACGTTGTTGTCAAATTTTATTAAGTTCCATTCGTAGTAGATCACACCTCTGGTAAAATGTGAAATAAAATATTTTATTTCATGACATTCTAACGATATGTAGTCCACTAGAAATGGAATCCAGTGAAGTGCACGTTCCAGGAACGGTTTTTATTGGGATAGCGCTTTTTTTCGCTTATTTTGGAAATTTTGTTAATAAAACGCGTTTGTTGTTACTTTTTTGTGTATGATTATTTTTGTTTTCAAAATATGTATAACTCAGTTTGATGATTTTGTGTATTGAAGTGTGTATCGATTAACTATTCCAAAGATAAATCATAAGAAAACCTGGATAAAAATTTATGATGCTATCCTGATAACGCAGGTAATTGATTATTGGAAATTTCTCTTTCTAACATTGGTAACCAAATTTGACTACATTCGGCTGAAATACTACACATTTATCTGCATTTAGTTGTATTAAAGCACTTTCTTTGATTTTTCGTCTTTTATTATTGGGCTCTTTCAATATTATTTTTGTAGAATTCCATTGAATTTTATGCCCCTCTTGTTTCTTCGTGGAACTCTGATATACGAAGGACCGTTAGTGGAAATATACATGTGACTGTCGTTAATTCACTACTTTATTCTTGAGAATACAGAAAATGTACTTATAAGAATACAAAACATATAATTATTTATTAAACAGCATGACAAAATATGGCTGTATGTTAATGCCATGAGCGGTGTTGAGCTAATGCCCGCCTTTTCTTCTCCCTTCCCGCTCTTGGTCAGTTATTTTCATATTAGGTGTTGCCACGTCTAATCACATTGGAAGTTTTCAATAATAACTCAAACACCTCTTCCCAAGCATGTTTGCAAATACCTGACTTAAAGAACTCCCTATCTTTTATATACTTTTTATGTTCATTTATTCGGACTTTCAATGGTCTAGATGTTTCACCTAAATAGAATTTGTCGCATTCACAAGATATCTGATATATGCAGTTTTTTTTTCTTCAAAAAACTTAAACCTAAACTTCAAAATATTATTGATTGTCTAGTTGTCAAATTGTTTTCGTTGTTTCAGATAGGGACCAAAAATTATTTCATTCCTAGTTTATCTTGACAACGGTAGCTGGAACGCTACCGAAACGTCGAAATAAAAAAATAAAAAACATTATTGTGGTTTGATTCCCAAAAAAGTAAGAGAAAAAAAAATTTGACATATAAATGTAGATAATGAACGACATTAGACAAATAATACACCAAACACTGTACATACATCCATTCTTCTCTCCAATATATCAACTAGTTACAACTTTTAGAAGCATATGGAAGTATTAGAGTATGCATACATAACATGAAAAATGTATGGGTAACGTTTCCACGGGTACAGTCTTACATAAAAGTTATAACTTGCTTCGTTACAAGCTTGTATACTACGCGTATAATCTAACATTTTCTGACAATATTGTTCCACGTCAACTACCTTAAATTGATGGTCATGTACATTGTCACCATGTTCAAACTTTGTTGAAAGATTTCTTTCGCATGCGGTTATAATCATTCCGGGTGTTATATTACGACACGCCAGAGTGATTTTATCCATTAGGTACATTATCTAAATCAGTCGGGGAGTGACATAAACAAGAAACTAGACCTTCGAGGTAACCCCAATCATGACAAGTGTGGTATTGTTGAATATTTATCCCGAAATGTAATATTATACCGGTTGTCCTATTCAAAAAAATATTTGTCGGGCACATTCTATGCCAATGCGACTACTTGGAGAATGTGAGATTTTTTTGTATACTTCGTTCCAAGATATTTCGTTTTGACCTCTGCCAATATGATTGCAAAACCCACAGCAGGTAGTCATTAATCCGATTACAATAGCACAGTATCCCATCCCACACCGGAATTCAGGGTAATGAAGAGGCGCATCAACGGGCAAAAGAAGCAGCCGAAAGTGATAGTGCGACTATAGTTAACGCGATGACCATCAGTGACTTAAAGCTTATCGCGAAAGAAAAAGTGATCGATACGTGGCAAAATCAGTGGTACGAGTCTAAAACAAAGTTTCGCGAAGTGAAGCCCGATGTGAAACCCTGGAAGACAATACCAAACCAGCGCTCCAAACAAGTTCTCCTAACGAGATTGAGAATAGGACACACTAAACTGACTCATCAACATTTATTGAACAAGAATAGAACACCAAAGTGTGCTGCATGTTCCAAGCAAATGACAGTCAAGCACATGTCCCAATTATAGTGCAGCGCGAATGAAATATAAAATACAAAACACATTAAAATCAGCATTAGGTCAACATTGTGACATACATAAACTAGTAGACTACCTAACTGAAATTAATATCCTGAAAAATTTGTAAAACATATCTTTGTCGCTAATAACCAACATGGTTGATGCGACAGTAAAAACCAAATTAAAAAAAAAATTGCACAAGATCGTACTTCCTTCGAAAAGCGAAACGATAATGTCTAATAGTTTGATTTATTGTACATACAAATGTTTGAAAATACGATAATAGCTCCAGCGATATACAAAAGGTTGACGTCACACGTTTGTGATCGGTATTTTAGCTAAGATGGCCGATAGTCAAATTATTTTATATTTATATTTTTAATAAAACAAATATAATCACAAGTTTAATACAAAAATAAGTAATTACTTTACAATCTTTGTAATCTATACATTTATTTCAATTGATTATTTCAGTTATTCTTATTGACTGTCATCGTGCCTTTTCCATATCGGTTATTATTTAAAAAATGTAACTTTTACATCTTCCACTGCTTTGTAGATACCCTGTATAGTACAAATAGTTTTTAAAATGTGGTCATTATTAAACTACATTTTTTTTATTTGAAACATTTTTTGGTAACATCTGCAAAACGTGTATGGTGGGCCACCCTGTATGTTTCAACAGTTTGTCTTCAATTCCAATTGATACATAAAAGTTAAATTGGTTTTTGAAAAAATTAAGCGAATTTTACAAAATAAATTCAATTATATTTTAGTGTGTATCTGAATTTTACGAACTACGGATTCTATTACTAAATCCTTAAAACCAGATGCCGAGTCAACGAAATATTATGAAACGTTCTTTACTAGGCGACCGGTAAGGGAATACATGAAAGGTTCAGTCAGTCGGGCAGGGCATCAGTGTATAGTTATACTTCTTGGCGCATTAAAAAAAATTATATGAGTGTGAATTTTTAACGATGCGTGCGCACACTAACATCTGAAATGTGACATGATGAAGTTGGATGACAACTGACTTCTACTCCTACAAAATTACCATGGCCTCCTATCCCATTAACCTCCAATTGTTGTTTTTCGGTTAGTCAGTCAGTCAGTAAAATTTTTGAGTTGATTAACCACTTTTAAATTTTTTTGAGCTGGGAATCTTACCATAACGTAATTATGTAAGCACCAAAAGAAAAACGTATCCTCAGAAATTATTTTTGAAATAGTTGTTCGCTTTGGGACGAAATACGCAAAAAAAAACCACTCCTCACGCCTAAATTCCACCACTCCTTAAAAATCTCTTAAAATTGTTTGTTTGGAGACCCGGAAAGCATTTTTGGGAATTTTAGTTTCCACAAGAGTGTTTATTTTGGAGAAAGGTGATT
Organism: Lochmaea capreae; assembly: GCA_949126875.1. NCBI lineage: Eukaryota > Metazoa > Arthropoda > Insecta > Coleoptera > Chrysomelidae > Lochmaea > Lochmaea capreae. The sequence continues at coordinate 15,797,081 of OX421407.1, read as the reverse complement.
TTATTCGTCTTTATTTGAGTGGCATATGTGGACCAACTTTGGGTTACGTTTTACCTACATGAAAATATTCATTTTTGGTTAGTTTAGTTTCATTGCTACATCTCTTTGCATCCTTTGTATATTCCTTGTGGTGTAATTTCCTTTTTTCTTTTTGTTAATTATTCTGGGAGATTAAACCACAAATTTCCAATTCAACATTTCGGTAGCGTTCCAAAATAATTAACAAAAAAAATATAACTATCTGTATTTAAATAAGCTAAAGAGATGAATATACTTTATTGTCAAGAAAAATTGCTATAATTTTATGAACAAAGTGATTTAAAAGCTTAAACAATAAAATAATTCAAATGTTAGATGTCAAAGATAATAGCTGAATACTATTATACTGCCTTACAAATTTGAACATTACTTTTAAAAGAACAGACCGTTCACTAAGAAGCAACAACTACTCCCCTGGCCGGTGTTTCGGAATTCGGTCCGGGTACCTAGCAAAAGGGCTACCTGCTCACAGGGACCTTGTCCAAATCCGAAAGGGTGATTTCGTAATTCGGTCCGCTGTCGAAGCAGGTAGATTTCATGTGGGTATTAAAAGATTATTTGTAGCAATTGTTCTTCTGAAGTGCAGAGTGTAAGACGTGTTTATTTGTGTCCGTTATTGTGATTTTGTTTGTTTGACATGGAAAATATTAATTTCACCTCTATGACGAGTGAAAAAGGTAAGCGTTTATTAATAATAGATGGGTTTAAATTTTGTTTCCAAAAATCATTATCTCAAAAATACGAAGGTGGTTTGGTAGGGGTAGGTTTGGTTGGGTTATTATTGAAAATTATTATAATTTATTCTTCAAAAATTGACTAGAAATACGAAGGTGGTTTGGTAGGGGTAGGTTTGGTTGGGTTATTATTTCACGTACTGTTTTTATTTTTGACGATACGCATTTAGCGTAAATTTTTAAACATGCCAGTACAACAACAATAAGTGTGTACTGTTGGTCCTAAGCCCAAAAAATGTGAAGGAAAATAAAAGTCAAATTAAACAAATAGTAGGTACATGGGACCCAATTCCGAAATCGCATTTTCGCTGGTGTGACCACACTTCGCATTTAATCCGTTACAGGTAGTCCCTTCCGCAAGTAGCGGGACCGAATTCCGGTGCGTCCCCCCTGGCTATATGCCGCGAAGGGCATTGAATCACATTTCTAATTTAATCGGGGTTGGTATATATGCAAGATATAACGAACCATTCTGGTTTGTCATTCGAAGGGACATTATCACTTGTAGGTAGATATCTGTCGTCCAGAAGCTCTGAGAGCATAATTCTGGACTGGAGACAATGCTGAAATCACATCAACACATTATCCTCAGTCAAGGAAATGTTAAGAATGCGATTATAGCGCCATCCTCACATCTAACCACAAACCAAAATTCTATATTGACAAAAAACCATCTCAGTTTTGTAATTATTTATTTAATTACAGTTTCCTGTAAATAATTGTCATTTTAGTAAAGCATGTTAGCAATATTATAAAGCATTTGAAAATTACTTTTCAAAGAGCAGAGGGTTTACTTAGAAGCAACAACTACTCTCCTGGCTATATGCCACGAAGGTGAATAGCTCGCTATACTGACAACACTCTCAACCAACATCTAAATCGATCCTTCCATTCCAAAACAAGGATAGCAATATACTAAGCAAAGGTCACAGATTCCAGCGACAGTGCCGTGCTGTGCGAGGAATGGACAGACTTATCACATTGAAAGTTTCGAGTAATAATAGAAATACTTATCTTAGATTCATTTCTTACTTGAGGAATATATTTTAGTTGCCGGCGACCAGATTACATATAGGCATTGCTCCTGATTCAAGACGTTGTTCTTCAACCTTGTCACAAAAAGAATAAAGCTAGATATCGAGCTCTAAGGACAGGGAGGACCACAATGCTGCAAAGGTCGCAGTGGGATAGGACAAAGAGCCACTCCATTTCTAATCTAATTTAACCTTGTCACATCACCACTTGAAATGAAATGGCTAGAATATAGTCCTCCTGATGATGCTTTTTCCCAATTGTATTTTTCCATCGCTAAATGGAATTTGCAACTGGAGGAACCCAAATTTTACTTAAATTAACAGCAACAATACCATACAGAACTTATTGTAATATATTGATCAAATGATGCGATACTGGTATCTAGTTTCAGAACTATAGAAATGTTCAGAACTTGTTGCTTTCCTGTAAAACAATGTATTGTAAACATTACTTATAAATTTTTTTGCATACTACCGTTTATTGATGTTATAAATCAACGATACCACACAATGATTCACCATTTTGCAAATATAATTCAACGAATAAATAAAGTAAAAATAAGATTTACATGCAAATTTCTTCAATATATCTACCACAGTTGTGTATTACTTGTCGTATTTTCTGCTACAGTTCAAGTTGAAAAATAATAATAATGTTCTATTTGAAAAAAAAGCCGCAATAAATATAAAATACTCGAATGGTGAGAGAAACCGAACAAGAAGATGAATAGCATTTAATCAATACTACAAATATTACCAACTATTTTTTACTAAGAGATCCAAAAAAGCAGAAAAGCGACATGAATAAAAATAAATGAAGCCTAAGAGCTGTACTAAGATTGCAGGGAAAAATCTAAAATAGCATAAAACGGTTGAAAATCAATAGCAACAATATAATTCAGCAAATATCACGAACATGAAAGGGAAGATTTATTTGTAAATAAATGGAAATATAATAAACATTATTATTTTATTAGCAGTCGCAATTCGCCAGTACAAGTGTATCGAAAGCTATCGCTTAACAAAAAAATATGAACATAAAAATGATAATTCTACCAATACATATGTAACTAAGCAAATTGATTAGCCAGATCGAAGATAATATGGAAACTTGTTTATATTAGGAATTTTTCCGTGTATATAACTCATTTCGGTCAATAAGTTTTTTGCCAAAACAACGCTTTAGTAAGTTCTTTTCAAGTACATAATTACAATTTCCACGCTCCCAAAAACTGATTAAAATTATTAAAAAGCAAAATTTCATTTCAAAGTATTCAAAGATCTAAACTTTTAAAACTCAAATATTCAACTTTGCGAATTTTCATGTTTAATTTTTTTTTAATGAACTGATTATAAGCTAAAGTTTTTTTACAATATGTACCCTTTTTTAATTTTTGGTGGACTTTGAAAAGAAATCTCAAGTCAATTAACAGTAGGAAATTGTTACAGAACATAAAATTTTCTGAGAAGAAAATATTCAATTTGTATACTATATCAATAACTCAATTGTTTATTTTTGCCTCCAGTTTATTATAGTAAAATCGCAATCGGTGCGGTGTAATAAAACTGTCGGAATAAGTCATTTCAGGGGTGGGTACCTATTAATATTTGTAAGGTATAGAGACATTCGGATTGCTGAAATATTTAATACGAATATTATGGAAAAAAAAGTTGAATTCACAAGAAGAAATTAAAAACGCAATAAAAAGAAAAATGCACGAATTTTATTTTAGAAGTCCCAACTAGCTAAAATTTTAGATGAAATGAATAAAGATCCATATTTCCCTAAAATGGGCCGAACGAGACTACGGGAAACGCTACAGGAATTAAAATTTAAATGGGCAATACATTATAGAAAAGCGATTCTAATTGATACTGACGGAATTATTTGTTGGGGACGGAGATATCTAAGAACAATTTCTAAATTAATAAATATTTTACTTGGATGAAACCTGGATGAATGAAGGCTACACTGTCAGTAAAATGTGGCAGAATACCAACATTCAAACTTCACGACAGGCTTTTTTGGAAGGATTATCTTCAGGATTGAAGAGTCCATCCGGTAAGGGACGACGTCTAATGATAAGTCATATTGGCAGTGATAATGGGTTTTTAGATGATGGCTCTTTAATATTCCAATCTAAAAAAACTGCAGACTACCATGAAGATATGAACACCGACGTTTTTGAGGAATATTTTGAGAAGATGATTGACCTAATACCAAAAGGTTCAGCCATAGTATTAGATAACGCTAGTTACCATTCTCGTCACATTGAGAAGGTACCAAACACTTCATGAAGAAAACAAGAGATCATTGAATGGCTAACAAACAAAAATATTAATTTTCCTCAAAATCAGTCAAACCAGAACTTCTACAAATAGTGAAATTAAATAAGCGTCCTGCTCGATATGCAGTGAACGAACTAGCAAAAAGAACGTATTGACGTATAGTGCGACTTCCCCCATATCACTGCCAATTAAATCCGATAGAACTGATATGGGCACAAGTGAAAAGTTTTATAGGTCGACATAATACTTACTACATTCAAACTAAAAGATGTGCAAGCATTATTAGACAGGTCCCTATTACAAGTTACTAAAGAATATTGGCAAAAAGCAATTCATCATGTATTAAAAGAGGAAGAAAACTTGTGGAATCTGGACAAAATCTTAGATGCAGACATTACAGTGACACCATTAACAATTTCAATAAATAATGACTCCTCAAGTGATGATTGTGATTCCGACAGTGATGACTAAGATGAAGGAAGAACTATTTAAAACAATTTACAAGTGGCATGTTCATATTAATTTGGTGAGCAAATTACAATTAGTACCTATCATAACATTGTATTATTTAGAATTCGAGCCATAATTTATCGGTCAACATTTTAAACCACACTTATTTAATGGGATATCTACGTATTTACATCATTTACAACTTAAACAATATAACAAATATTAACAATATATACCTACGAACCCCTAATACTGTTCCTAAACCTACGCCTATTTTTCCCATAGAAAATATTAAGATAAGACTCGGTCATTGTTATCTTTATACAATATCTGTCGGCACAAATAAATTTCTTTCACACATTCATTACAACAGCTAGTGTAAAATTACATATTTTGGGTTCGCAAGTCCCATGAAATTTTGATTTATTTCTCCGCACCGATTGCGATTTCACTATAGGATAATTTTTTATTTCGATTATTCAGGTACCTTTGTGACATGAAATCTTTTTTTAAAATCTAATAATTGAGATTTTCCAAGCCCTCACGGCCCATTTCAAATCCCTGTGCTTCGATTTTACTGCCTTTGATAAGTATTTTATGTTGTGTGTCAAAACTTTTTAAATTTTTGATGTGCTATTACACATATTTTTAGAAGCAATATCCCTATTTTTTATCATATTCATTTTGTTCATTAGACTATCGATTTAAAGTTTATTTTCGTGTTTTACAGCATTGCTTTTACTATTAATTTATTATACATAATGTATCTTTCCGAAAAGGAAAACCTAACAACAGACCTGCCTGGTAAACAATATAATTGACTGTTTTGCTACCTCAGAAAACAGAAAATATTGTTTTCAAACTCTATTGAATGGAGAAGGTAAACGTATAGAAAGTTGCGGTAGATTTATTGGTAAACTTCACAAACTTATAAAATCCAATTTAAAAAATTTCACCTATTTATTCAAAAACGCATGATGTTTAAATTGATATTGACTGAAAGTTATACATGTTTCAATCCTCTTTACTCACAGTCTGGATTGAGATACATGGTAGAACTTAAAAAGACCTTCTTTTCCCAATTAGTTACAAGTATCAAAGCAGTTCTGGCAAAGCAAATCGATTTCTCGGATACTAATTAACTGAAGCTAGAACCGATTAAGGGACGTATCAACTCCCGACAAATGATTAACATAGAGAATCTAGCAAGCTCTGAAATTAGCTGTCAGCGACGAATCGACGAAGTTACGTCAACTCTCTGATTAGGTCCCGTTTCATGTTAAAGTTGGTTTCAATATTATTGGTGAAATATCGGGCGAGTAATGCTTTCGATGTTTCAGTGACGGCGGAGTTTAATATCGCCGCTTCCTGACGGGAGATAGAACTAAATACACAATTTGGTACACGCATATTTCATATTTTGCTTAGATATTAATTTATAATAGTAAAGTTGATATCAAAAATAACTAATAATAGGAAATAAACCAGTTTCCATTGGAAATTACTACCAAATTTTAAAATAAAATTCAAATTTTATTGCAGTTTCCGACCAACACCCGAGGATTTCCGAACGCTACCGATGATACGTATGATGTCATACCATGTCAATATGGCCGGTATTGCATTAGGTTCTGTGTTTATATTGTATTTTAATTAACTATTAATTGCTTCATCGACGTAAAAATATCTTTTATATGTTTGTTTGAGACCATTACGTGTTTGTGTGTGCTTTTTTCTTATTTCTAAAAGTCAACGTAAAGTGGAAAGTGGACATAAATATTCGATATTTCCGAGGATATTTTAAAACTTTTAGAAGAACATATTTTTACAATGCCCTTCTCTCAAGTGCATTTTTGCTTGCGCCACCAGGTAAAGTAACAAATATTTTGTCTGGAGTTTTAATAGTCGTTGATTTACACTCTGGAACAAAGCAATACTTGTAATACAAAGTTTTTTTTCGGCTTTATCCATTTTCAAAGCTTTCAGAAACAAATTGGGTCACAAGAACTCAGAGCGTGATACACGAATAAGAACATAAACAAATGACGTCAGTCCATGTGGCAGCCATCTTTATGACCTAAAGCGCGTTTTGGCGGACTTTCAAATTTTATGATTTTTAAAGTCGTTTCAAAAGTGAAGTTTATATTTTTTTGAAATAATAGGCATGCAAGCTGTTAGGAGACCTGATAAAGCGTCAATTCCCACCAATAGCAAAATTTATGCTTGTACCCTATTGTAACAACTCGATTGGAAGTTTGAAACTGGCTATATTAGTAAAAACATGTGTTAATTGTGAGACGGAGATCTAAGCTATCAACGTGGTGTTTTCAAATGAGAATCGAAAAGGGGAGTAGAAGCCAAAAGAAGATCCTAAAGAAATCCTTATACTCTCAGATAGTAAGGCAGCACTGAAATCTTTAGCATGACCCCAGTCTTTAGCATATTTAAATCTTTATAAATATATAATATGTTATATTAATTCAAAGTCAACTATTTTGTGTCGTTGTAAACCACTTTTAATTTGAGTTATAAAAAGCCCATTCTACTGAATAGCCGTCAAGGTTAACTATCTACTAACTAATCATCTGACTGCATTTCCAAATCTCACAGAAGTGCACATCTTTATAGGTTACTTATCTCTGATGTTTACTAAAATAAATATAATCACAATCGTATAAGCTAAATATTCTGAAAATTGAAAAGGCGAAGCCACCGGGACGACGGTTCTACCCATCTATGTTCGGTATTAGAAGCTACCATTTAACCGGATTGCGTCTTATACTCGGCCTTCCTGCTCCGTTCCTCGTCCTCGAGGTATAGTTTGTTTCAAAGTATATCGTCTTGGCATTTCCCGGCAATCATCTAAATACGACCATTTACGACCTTAAAAGAATTTTACCTGAAATGAAACCTAAGAAAAGTCGAGTGACAAGGTAAGGGCGGGCCATTAGTTGTAATTGAGTTTTGTATCGGGTGCATGATGGCTACATTGAATTCATTTGGCAGTATTAAATATTCCGTTTTAACGTACGTTTTCAAAGAGCTTCCTATACGAGTATTATAAGTATCATTAATTTTTTTCGCAATTTTTCGTCGAAAACACTTGTCATTAGATGAAAAGCAAATTGTGAAAAATGTGTATGATTGTTTTGTAAGTAGATGATTCATTAAACAAGAAGCTTTAAAAGAAACCTTCTTATTCACAAAGACACCAATATCCTCTATTCTTATTTACAGTGAAAAATTATGTGGAAGAAAAAAACGTAGTGTTTTTCAATATCATCGTCTGGACAATGGCCAACAAAATATATTCCCTCTATGAAAGCCAGATTGTTCCTACTTTGGACAATCTAAAAAGGAAGCTAGAAGAAGATGACACCAATATAAATATTAACCGGCCTACCCTCCATAGAGTTATTGGTAAAGTGGGATTCACATATCGTAAAATTGACAAAAAACAAGTGGTAATGGAATCGCAAAGATTGCGCACTTGGAGATTCAATTTTCTTCAGGACATTTAGGACATTCAGGACATTGGAACAGGTGCTGGAGTCCATGGTGCTAGACCCAGGTGCAATTTTCATGCACCGTTGGGGAATCTTGCTTCTGTATTCCAGGCAGAAATCTACGCTATCGATATGTGTTTGCAACTGAATATTGAAAGGGGGTACAGGGGTCAAAAGATCCTATTACTCTCTGATAGTCAGGAAGCATTAAAAGCTTTAGCATGTCCTCAGATCAGATCTAGACTGGTCTGGGATTGTCTACAGAAACTTAAATCCCTGGCTAACCATAATAGAGTTACTCTTAAGTGGGTCCCAGGGCATAGGGGCATTGTAGGAAATGAAAAGGCAGACATCCTAGCAAAGCTGGGGTCTGAGACAGCATTCACTGGTCCTGAACCAGTATTTGGGATATCCAAAATTGCTGCACGTGGTTGTATATCTCGGTGGACTCAAACTAAACACCAGTCGTACTGGAGACACGTGCCAAAACAGGAACACAGCAAACTCCTGGTTAAAAAACCCTCGGAGAAGCTGACCAATGAAATACTAAACCTTAGCAGGGCCCAAATAAGGATAGTGAAGGGTTTACTCACCGGTCACTGTACTCTAAGGAAGCACATGCATACAATCGGCATATATAGGGAGGAACCTATCTGTCGGTTGTGCATGGAAGAGGAGGAAACAGCCTCTCACATTATCTTTGATTGTGAAGCACTATCTCACTGGAGATATAGACTCCTAGGACTAGAATTTCCAAGGGAGGATTTCTCCAAGAAGAACCTAGTGAAAAGTCTGCTGAGCCTGATAAGGGCTACTGGTCTCTTCACATAAACGGCACAACCAAGAGCACAAAAAGCCTAAGGCTGAGGACATCAATCCTTTGACTGGTGTGCTGATCCAATCAATCAAGCGATCAGAAAACAGATCTATAATTTACCGTGACGAAACATGGTTTGATATACAGGGTTCAGTATCCAAAGGATGGGTAGATTCCAGTAAAAACTGTAAGACTAAGGCACCTTCAAACAAAGAAAGCGTATAACTATTATGCACACTGCATCAGAAAACGGATTTGTTCCAAATTGTCTGCAAACAATATTAAGGATTCAAGCTTGGATTATCATGAAGATACAACTGCAGAACTTTTTGAAAACTGGTTCATCTTATGAAAAATATTCCCGAGCACAGTGTAATTGTAATGGATAACGCAAGCTACCACAGCCGCCTACTACAAAAAGCACCAAACTCATCAAGTAGAAATATTGAAATTCAAGAATATTTGTTACAAAATGATATTTATTTTGAACCAGATTACAAGAAGGAGCAACTTTTGGAGGTGTTAAAATCATATGCTATTAAAATACAATATGCCACTGGCGATCTCTTCTACTACAACTATTGGCCATATGATTTATTGCAATTGGCCCATTAATTTTATGATTGCCGGCAAAAGCGAAGACGATATACTTTGAGGCAAACTTTATCTAGAGTGCTGGACCTGACGTTTGTGCTTACTCCTATCTCACCTACTCGTTCGTGAGCCTGATGCCTTGCCTGCCAACGCTCTCCTGGCGAGCCTGACGCCTGCACGATCATTCCAGTCTCCCTCTCACTATCACATCACATTATGTGGACATTTCGTAGATCTAATCCCACTTCTGATAACTAAGCTAAATTGAAAAAGCGAAACCACCGGGACTCCTCAATTACAAGCCCTTATGCTAAGTCCTACACTACGACGGTTCCTACCCATCTAAGTTCTACCCGGTATTATAAGTTACAATTATTTATGTATAATTACTTCAGTTATTCTTAGTGACCATAATCATGCCAATTGAAAGTCTACATCTTATGTTGTATTGGTATATAGTTACTTCCTATACAAACTAATTCGTTTCTCACTGAATATCGGCAACTGAATGAGCGTCGTATAACTTTAACATTATGCTTATTCAGTTTTCAATACACCTTTCATAATTAATGACGTCTACTACGTGTTAATGTAAATTCGTTGACAAGTTTTCAGTGAACTTTAAAAAGCAAACTTATCCACGAATCCATTTGTTCCGGTTCAACGGACTATGAATTAACAACTTAAGAATAAATATTTTTATGCATGGTAAAAACGTGACTTCGACAAGAAATTTGTGTGGCATAACGTCATTACTGTAGGGTTTCATATAACAAAGCTTATCAAGTTTCCGTTTTATTTTTCTAAAGTAATTTAAACGAGAATAATTAAAATTTTATTCTTGAAAAATCATGCCATTTAAGTTATGACAAACAACCCATAATAATCTATAATGGACTATGTGAAAACAAGCTATTAAAATATGGTTTACGGTTTAGTTGTGTCCAGCGACCATAAAAATCTTTGCAATGAATAGTGGCTTTTAGTTTACTTATTAACCAGAGATGCTAGAACTACCCTTTTTAAAATAAGTATAAACATCGTTACATAATCTAAAAAGAGAAAATAAAATGAATAAATGAAAAGATCGAGCAAGCGATATCAAGACTGCTTTGGTTACCCAATAAATTCAGTTTCGTCTCATTGTAGAGTCTGGACCTTAGAGTAATACTACAAATAGAGTCCGCAAGTCATTCATAAAACTATCCTAAAAGACGGCTAACGTGCTATCGCCATACATATGTTTTCATCAATGACTTTCAAGGAGTGGGGAGAAACTGTCGGACTAGGTCGGACAGTGCCACTGGCCAATAGAACTATTTCCTTACAGGTGAAAAGAGAGGTTAGGAAACTTCCGACTCTCTTTTTTGCAAATTTGGCACTGATTATATCTGTACGCACACACAAATATCAGTTGAAAAGACGAAAACAAGAGCTTCAATAAACCAGGAACGTTGAAACTTCGTAGTAAAATTGATAGTAAAATATTTTCCGCCCTTTTCTCGGTGTTGCCATATTTCAGACAGACAAAATTATTAACACACATTTGTTTCCATTAAACCTCAAAATATATTTATTACATAAACTACTTAGGATAATTATTTTAAAGTCATTTTTATGTAATTTCTTAAAAGTACATTTTTATTTTGTACGTTTCTATCGTGTCCTGTAATTCAGTTGTCGCAATTCAAAGGAAAAGTAAGGCATCTGGCAAAGGGTCGGCAAGTTACCTTAGAATGTGATGTAATGTTGGGTTTACTTTTAAATGTAAACAAATGTATATTTTTAATGTATTAATCTGAGGTCTGAACCAACTAAAAAAAACCACACCGTCATACCCGACAACGACCAACGCAACTAGATGTGTATAGTCAATAGTGTATATTGAATAGATGAGGCTTTTACTTGATGAAGATTCATACTTAACTATGAAATAAAACAATAAAATTTTTTTGTTTAAACCTTCATTACAATTGAACTATGTTCAAATACAACTTGTGACGCGTTTCGCTACACAGTAGCTTTCTCAAACGCGTCACAAGTTGTATTTGAACATAGTTCAATTGTAATGAAGGTTTAAACAAAAAATTTTTATTGTTTTATTTCATAGTTCAATAGTGTATTTGTTAAAGTGAGATAACTAATTGATGACGGCTGAGTTTTTCTTACTTGGTTTCTACTTTACTTGTCCCAAGACAATGTTTAAGTATGCTTAACTACAGTTTTCTGTAAATTACCGTATTTGGTTAAGCGTGTTACCAATAGATATCGAAGAATAGTAGATTTAATAACATAACGCCTTACAAAGTTTTTGAAAAATATTTTCCAAACAACAAATACTGTTCACTTAAGAAGAAACAACAAGGCATATTATTAAGAGAAAGTCCCTTCTACCAGATAAACAGGAAATTGTGTGTTGGAGAAGAAATTATTCAAGAGCGATCAGAAAGTATCGATCTAAAGGAAAAACAATTTATCACTTGGACGAAACATAGTCGACCGGGACATACCGTATAAAAAACATGGATGAATACTAACATAAAAACTTCCCGCCAAGCATTCATGAAAGGATATTCCACTGGGTTGCTTGCACCGATCTGAAAAGGACGTGGTATAATTATTACTCGTATTTGAAATGAGCATTATTTGGCGCAGTTAGTAGGATATTCCGGGACGAACATATCAAATGTGCGATTTTGTTTCAACCACTAACCGAAGGAAATCGGACACTGAATCAAAATTTTGAACTTTTGTGGAAGTGAATTGTTCAGAGAGATATCAAATCTTGGGATTACTCATCAGTCCAAAGAGGATCTGTTTAAGCCACTACAAAGCACTCGACAAAATTTGGGTGCAATCTTGCCCAGAATCTGTAAGAATTCAGCTGTGAATTCTTATAATCCAGTAAGGCATGTTTAAAATCCTGTTCTTTGTTCTATTCTCTGAGGAACGTGTCAGAGACTAGTAGCTCCTTTAGTCCTATTTCCCGGAAGAATTTTAGGCTTCAACTTAGATAAATGTCCCTCTTCTATCCAATTACCTCCTAGGTGCTGTGCCCTAGGATTCTGAATTGCTGTGCAATTCGAAAGTATGTGGATGGAGGTTTCTTCTTCCATACCACAGAATCTACATTCTTCTTCCTCCACTATTTTGAGGTTTTTCAGGTGCCCGTTCAGGTGGTAATGTCCCGTTAGGATCCCTGTTAAAACTCTTAGTGCAGTTTTACTTTGACTTATACATTCATTTGATCTCAACGGGTTGTAGTCACTGATTAGAATCATTGATTGTCTAAGCCCTACTAGATCTTTCCAATGGTCAGATTTCCTCCTTTCTTCGGCTTTGCCTATTTCTTCCAATATTGCATTGGGGCTGATACCGCAGGGTTGCGGCCCCCAAAAGGGTCTGTCAGTCTCCCTCTTTGCTAGTCCATCTGCTATTTTATTTCTTTCTATTCCAGTGTGTCCTGGAATCCACAGTAATGTTACTATAATGTTCATTGAGTTTGCTTAGGCATTCCCACACCATTTTGAAACTAATTACACAAGAGCTCAGTGCTTTAACGGCTGCTTGACTATCCGACATTATGATTATTTTGTGCCTTCTATATCCTTTGTCTATATTGAACTAGGTACAATTTCTTATGGTGTGAATTTCCGCTTGATACATACGTGGGGTTTTTCCCAAGCTTTCAGAGTGTTTGGTTCCTGGCCCGTACACTCCTATCCCAGTTCCTTCTATTGCTTTTGAGCCGTCTGTGTATCATTGAATGGCACTCTTACCAAGTCTGGTAATGGTATGTGGATCCCATTCCTTCTTGTTGCTTAATTCCGTAACGAGCTTCTTTGAAAAGTTATACCATTTCAGAACTAAAGTATGCATCTAAAGTATATATTGTGATATTATGTGATACTTATTACGATACTTAGTTACGATTGCGCACGGCTGGTGTAAACCCGGTAGTAGGAATTGGTCAATTAAGACTGCGACTGTGGCGGGAAGCGCTTACTGCTCTACCTCTGCTGCAGGCGGCCAGTGATGCAATTGAACCCAGGTTTGTGTTTAATAAACCCTACAAAATACAAATAAAACAGAACACTGAGTCAGATGCTGCAAATGCAATACGCATATACACAGACGGCTCAAAAACAAAAGAAGGCTCAGGATGTGGAATTTACTCCAGATCACTAAGCCTAAGGATTAAGTGGGGAATGGGAAAAAACACCAGCGTGGTTCAAACAGAACTGGCTGGTTTTTCAATTGCCACAATGGAACTAAGTAGAAAAGGAATTTCTGGCAAAAACATAATAATGTGCACTGATAGCAGACAAGCTCTACTAGCCTTGAACAGACAACGTGTTACATCAGGGCTAGTATTAGAATGCCATCCAGATTTAGCTAACGCTTCGGTAGATAACAATATTATCCTGAGGTGGGTTAAGGGGCACGACAGGAGCAAAGGTAACCGCATTGCTGACTCTTTAGCCAGGGAAGCGGCTGGACTAAGAATTCTTGGACCCGGCGACTAGCTAAAAGTTACACCCATGCACAATCTCTAAAGAGATGGGATGAAATCAAGGGATGCAGACTTGCCAGGATCCCCCTGGGCGTCCCTGGGAAGCCGGAGTCTAAAAAATATTTGGCGATGACCAAGGTAAACCTACGTTTAACGGTAGGATTTCTGGCCACTGTCAATTAAGGAAACACCTCCATACAATGGGGCTAGTGGACACACCTCTATGCAGGATGTGTGAACAGGAAGATGAATCTGTCAGGCATGTCTTATGCGAGTGCCCGGAGCTATCGTCAATAAGAGAGTGTGTGTCCACCTTCCTGGAAAGGACAGGATGAACGATGACCTAGGAAGACAACTCCTCGGGAGGATGTACAATGGGTCAAATGTGGCCTTACTCACCTTCCCTACTCTACAGATACAGATAATGCGATAATGAATTAAAATAACTACATATGAACTTGTGCCGTTTAAAGCTTCATTTTTCAATAGGGTGAAATTGCAAATTGTTCATTCGGAAAGTGTTTAATATCAACGGAATTTCATTTATTTTGTTGTCGATCACTTCACATATTCAACATTTTCTCTTCAATTAAACAGGCTTGTTTTTTTCACCGGCAATTTTGAAAAATCATTCACAGTGCTCCCGGGTGCTTTTAGATTCTGTTTAAAAACAAATTTTAACCGAGTTGGAAGGAAGGAAACAATAAAAAATTACAGTATCCACATGAAAATTGAGTAGGCATGGCTGGTATACTAACAATTACTTAGAGCTATTAAACAAAATGTATAATTGGTTTTTTGAATTCACCACATAAATTTTGAGGTTCTGTGATTTTCGAGAATTTGGTAGTAAAATAGTTACGGCGATTGATCTGTTCCAAAGTCCTTTTCCTTTTTGAATGAGTCAATCAAAGACACAAATTGAACCAACTCATTACCAAGACTAGGCTTTAAATCATCCGTATACACTTTCACCAATGCCTCTGCTGCAGCGTGCAAATTTTCAGCATCCATCTTCTCGATGTGATTCAGAAATCCAAAGTACTCTAGGCTGTAGGTAAAGGTAAAAGAGCAAAGAAAAAAAATATCAAAGGAAAAGATGTTTACTAGTTGGAATTTGAAAGATTTTTTTCCGAAGTCTCTATTGTGGAGGCCCCGGTTGTACTCCCCTAAATCCGGCCCTGCCATGTCAGAAGCTTTGCTAACGTTGCAACAAGATATCCACAATACGCTCTCGTTGTGAAATCTACTCATATTACTTTTTAAAAAGTAATATATATTTAAGCAATTTCGATTCCTCCACGATAAAATTATTCACGTTGTAAACGGTTCAATTAGCGTCAAACATGTACTAGGTACTTAAATTAGGTCCTATCGTCACGCTAGTTTTTCACACTGACGATCAACACTTACATAAACATATCAACGTCGAATATAAATTAGTTACTATTAATACAAACAAAAATAAACCATAAAAAAACTACTATTAGGATATTAACGGTCCCCGAGTGTTTCAAACCAAAGGAGTACGGAATATTATTTTTTTGGATGCGTTTTAAGCTGGTTATTAATAATGCTTCCTTAAAGTTTCCCAGTATTAGCCGAAATTATAATAGAATTATTTCATTATTTTTCCAAAATATATAATATTTACGAAGACTAAAGTATTCTGTATACTTAATTGTGCCAATTTTACATCAATAAATCATATAAACACATTGAGAATATTCCTGAGACTAGGTACTGTTTTATAATTTTTTGTCGAAACTGTTCAACAAGAAAAATATTCGAGGAAAAATAGTGTTTTTAAAAGAAAATTAGGAAATGTGGGAATGTAGGAGTCACTGAAACGCTAAGTAACATAATAGTTCAATGAAAACCAAGCTGTACTGTCATCGGACGAAAGAGTTGTACAGTACATACAAACTTGCAGAAGATGGTTATAGATAGTACTTGTAACATAACTTGAGTAAGCGTTGTGAAACTAATCAGTATGAGCAACACAATAATCCACATTTCTTGTGGTAGTGATAACATGGATAATAATAATAAGATAATAATTCGACCTCAACTGCCAATGATTTAACATCGCTGGTAGCCTTCAAGTTTTGCTACATTTCTTGGAATAGCTTCAATTTTTAAATTGACATAGGAGCAATTCTGTGAGCAAATGTTAAATTTCAACTCATGGTTAAAAATTAGACAATCTGCTATAGTAAAATCGCAATCGGTACAGTGTAATAAAACTTTCGGAACAGGTAATTTCAGGGGTGGGTACCTATTACTATTTTTAAGGTATAGAAACATTTATTACGAATATTATTGAATGTCTATATTATTTTGGTGTATTCGGTTGTAATGTTTTTATGAACGTATAAACGACTTGCATATTATTATTGTTGAAACAATTTTCAGGAACTATTGCGAGTCTTAATGACCTCAGGCATACGGGGTGGGATTATAATATCAGAGATAATTCCCCTACCTGAGTATGGAATTTGTCTATTTTTGTTTCAAAGATAGTTGCAGTCTGACTTTCAGCAATTATTCATTTAGTGAATTTAGGAAGAACTCGCTCGCTTGATAACTTTTATAAAGTAATTATTGTGATTATTAGTTTCGGTTTTAATAGTGACAATGTCAGAAAATTTGCAGTACGGAATACGGATCCGGGTTTACACCTGTAAAGTGTACGAAAAAGTCGGCGTTGTCGGTGAACGAGAAAGTAATAATAAACAATGTTTAAAATTACTTATTTGAAAATCCTTCACGTTAAGTTGATGACATTGTTGCAAAGACAAGTATATGACAGGCGTACGCAATCCATCATGTATTAAAAGAGGAAGAAAACATGTGGAATTTGGACAAAATCTTAGATGCAGACATTACAGTGACACCATTAACAATTTCAATAAATAATGACTCCTGACTGTTCCTAAACCTACGCCTATTATACTCCTAGAAATTATTAAGATAAGACTCGGTCATTGTTATCTTTCTACAATATCCGACAGCACAAATAAATTTCTTGTTTTAACAACATTCATTACAACATGTAGTGTAAAATTACATATTTTGTTTGGTCCACTTGTGCTAAACAAGTCCCATAAAATTTTGATTTTTTACTCCACACCGATTGCGATTTTACACTCCATTTTACTATTTTCTAAATTCATACAGTAGAAACGGTAGAGCTTTACCATCACGTGACTGTTACTATACGTATTTACGTATACGTATATACGTATAGTAACGTATATATGTATACGTATATACGTATAGTAAAGTATAAAACGTATAGTAACGTATATTCGTATACGTATATACGTATGGTAACAGTCACGTGATAGTAAACCTCCACCGTTTCTACTTTAATAAGCTTTAAAATATGAACGGAAAACTCTTAATTGGACACCATATTATGTTAAAATTCAAATCCTAATCTTCACTGTGTATAGATTAAAACATTTATAATAGCGGAAACTTCGTCAAATATAACGCCTTGCCTCATACTTGTTAAAATTTAAATCCTAATCTTGATTATGTCTAGATTGAAACATTTCTAATAGCAGAAACTTTGTCAAATATAACGGCATTCCACTTCTTATAGAATTGACCTTGTAATGTACGTATTTACAGTATTGTCCTTTGAATTGTTTTTTATTCTAACATTTTTAAATTGAAAAAGGCTCCGTCCATGTGTTTCAATCGTTAATTGTTTGCCTTTGCCGTTTGCCTACTATTCCGACTTAATGGTCCAACCCAGGTTATCCAGTTTTAAGTGCACTTTAAAGTAGGTGCTCTTGAAACGGGAACGAATCTATTCACCTAAGTGATCTCTTAAAATCAGTTATGACCACCAAGTGATGAAATGAGCGATTTTAAAAGAATTTACAATTTATCGTTTTGGCAATAAAGACTTTCTGGAGTATTTAACTTCATATTTGATAATTTAACGTACGAAATTCGTACTAAGAATGGAAATAACTTGTGCAATTACTGAATGTATAGTTTATTTCAACATGTTAGAAACTTACTTGACTAGGCTTGAGATGCAATAAAACCACAAAACGTTTCGGATATGTTGGACAAATCTATAATATAAATACGTATAATAAATGCACTATACTGTTCATTTCAGTTCTAGTCGCTAAAAACAGTCTATCTCTACATTTTCGAGGGTGCTGAATACGAATGGGACATTTATTTTCTTCTAAAATTGGTTAAACATGATCAAAATTGACTTTTAATCAAAAAATGAGAAAAAAAAATTTTCTACTACCGTGCGTAAAGTACGTACTTTAAACACACTTTCGAGTGCATAAAACTTTATTTTACGCACTAGAGCGTAAAGAAAAAGTTCCGATTTGTATGTACTTATACCTAGTCTCATAAAAATACAGGTAGGTATAATAAATCAGTGATTGAAAGATATAGAATTCAGTAAAGTACATACTAGACTGCGTCAAAAGAAGTTTTTTTTTTTTTCGATTAAACGTATGTAAAAAGTTTCTTCAGTATAAAAAAAAATTCTCCTAAATTTTGAGCTCAATATCTCAAAAATTGAGCTGGCGCATAGGGGGGTCCCCTTTTCCGTTTAAAATACATAGGAAATTTTTTTTTTTTTTTGTTTTAAAATATCTACATGAATAAAATTGTTAAGAATTTTTGCTTCTCACTATCTTATAGGAAATTCAATTCTCTACAAATTGCTTTCCGGGTTTTTTTTTAAACTCAACCGCAACGAAGTTACAGGGCGCTGAATAAAAGGCAAAAAATCAATTAATGATTTAAGAATCGAAAGGGCCGGTTGCTTTAGTTGAAGAATTTAATCAGTTTAGTACTAAAGATGAAGAACAAAAACAGTTTTTATGGAAAGTTGTACAGAATCATCGCAAATTGTACCCTACGTGCAATATACAAAATTACATGAGTCAAACTAGTCAACAATAAATCAAAAAATTGTACATATAATAACTTAAATTAATTAAATGAACTAAAATTCATATAATGTTAAATTGACAGATTTTGTTGAATAATTAAGTGTTTTGAGTTAATCTATTAGTAAATTAATATAATAAATTGTTTTCGATTCTTAAATCATTAATTGATTTTTTGCCTTTTATCCAGCGCCCTGTAACTTCGTTGCGGTTGAGTTTAAAAAAAAACCCGGAAAGCAATTTGTAGAGAATTAAATTTCCTATAAGATAGTGAGAAGCAAAAATTTTTAACAATTTTATGCATGCAGATATTTTAAAACCAAAAAAAAAAAAAATTTCCTATGTATTTTAAACGGGAAAGGGGACCCCCCTATGCGCCAGATTTTGAGCTCAAAATTTAGGAGAATTTTTTTTTTATACTGAAGAAACTTTTTACATACGTTTAATCGAAAAAAAAAAAACTTTTTTTTGACGCGGTCTAGTACATACCTAATAAATATTAGTAATTAGAATACGATGGCGTACCTGAAAAGCGCTGGATGCCCGAAATTACGTGAAAAAATGACATTTTGTGTTTGTACGGTTGTATCTCCGTAAAAAAAAAGTTGGCATATTGGGGTTTGGCCCAAAAGATAGCTTATATATTCGAGAATAACATATCTAAAATTGGCATTAATCGAAGTGGGCGTTTTTGAGAGATCGCATTTTGAAAAAATTAGTTTTTCTGATTTTCCGGAAAATTTTTCCAAGATTTCCAAGAAATCCGGAAAAAGCATGATAAAGCTGATTAAATTACGCACATTTTGAGAAAAAAAAAAGCTACCGATAGGATTATTTGGGCCGAAATGGCGACCATTTTAAGCAAAAGGTAGTTTTTAGTCTCGTTTTTACTTTTCGAAATAACGGCTTTGACATGGCGCTACAGGGCATCGAAAACGTTTTTTGGAAAGAAGAAAAAACACGTGTCTCATAAAATCGCAAATGGAATATGGTCTCAAAGTTTCAGAAAAATCAAAGACATCTTTTTTTTGCTCGTTGAATCGACGTGTAATCGGCCATATAGGTATTTCCTTAGCGCTTAAAATGTTTGGGATGATATCCGTGAACATCATCTGATTACATATGCCTCTTATTATAACATTTTCCATAGTCATCCAATGATATTGCAAGAAGCAATTTCTCTTCTTTCAATTCTTCCAATAGTCAATTCATGTCAAGTATGTATGACATTCACTGAGACCTAAAAGATCTATTGTACCCCCTTACTTCTACTTAGTTTCTGAGGAAAGTCTCAGAGACTAGTAGCTCCTTTAGTTCTATTTCCCGGAGGAATTTTAGGATGGAATGAAATATCTAATAGATCTGGCTATGCGTTCATGCGTTGTAACTTAATCGGAAAGTACAAGTTTATTTTTGGAGGAATGTTAAAATATATTTAAAATTTTAGAAATTTATTGGTTTATTTTGCTGCAATCTCAATATAGTAAGTTACTTCATATCGTTTCAACAGGATAATGCACCATAATGGATAGTTATAATGATGTTTCTAATCATGGATAGGGACGAAAAAAGTGGACAGCAAAGTCTTTGGATCTAGCCCTGTTTGATTTATATTTTTGATGTTATCTCAACTTTCCTAAGATGTATTCCCACTTCTCATCTCTTTAAAGCTTTTTCTCAGATCATTTTGTTACAATCCTATAAACAACAGTTAAGTTGGTAGCACTACTTACTCTAATCCAACGAAAAATAATTTTTAAAAGCATCTGTCAGGATTCCAAAATCCACGTAAATCTACCTCTCGAAATATTTCTCGACAGACATTGAAATAATTCAAGAGTAGACGTAACAAAAAGGTTTATTAAATCAGCATTACCATCGCCTACGTACCGAATGGTTCAATTGTGAAGGAAATTAACTTTTTGATTAAATAAGAGTTGTAGGAGTTCCTCGCTACTTTGTACTTTTATGACGTCAACGTTCGTCGATATCTATAAATGAACGAATCATTCTACTCTAGTTAAATCCTAGGTAAATACGTCGTAAAATTTTCTATTTTCACAAAAATGTGTACTGAACTCCGCACTGAATCATAGTGCCATTATTGAAAACGTGCCGTTTCTAGGGATATAAAGGAGTACAGATTAATAAAAGCTGTTCAAATAGAAGTGGATACAACACAACAATGGAAAAATAACCCAATGAGTACAAATTAAATCCTATCGACGTGTACCTAATCGAAAAAATTAAAATTAGAACAATGTTAAGTAAAAAGTGGAATACATATTGTTTTTCTAACAGGTGACAGACATTTTCCTAAAAGATCTACTTCAATATAATATACAACTGCCAATGTGTATCACATCTGTGTTACGGCTCAAAAGAAATAGAAGGAACTGGTATAGGAGTGTACGGGCCAGAAACCAAACACTCTGAAAGCTTGGGAAAAACCCCAAGTATCTTTCAAGCGGAAATTCACGTAATAAAAAAATATGCCCAATTCAATAATGACAAAGGATATAGAAGGCAAAGGATTATCGTAATGTCTGATAGTCAAGCAGCCATTAAAGCGCTGAGTTCTTGTGTAATCAGTTCCAAAATGGTGTGGGAATGCCTAGGCAAACTTAATGAACTAGGCGAGAACAATATAGTCATCTTACTGTGGTTTCCAGGACACACTGGAATAGAAGGAAACGAAATAGCAGATGAACTAGCGAAGAGGGGGACTGAAATACCCTTTTGGGGGCCGGAACCCTTTTGCGGAATCAGCTCCAATGTAATATTGGAAGAAATAGGTAAAGCCGAAGAAAAGATAAGATCTGACAATTGGAAAGATCTAGTAGGGCTTAGGCAATCTAAGATTCTTCTGGGTGACTACAACCTCTTGAGATCAAATTAATGCATAAGTCAAAGCAAAACTGCACTAAGAGTTTTAACAGGAATCCTAACGGAACATTGTCGCCTGAATGGGCACCTTAAAAAGCTCAAAATAGTGGAGGAAGAAGATTGTAGATTTTGTGGAATGGAAGAACAAACCTTCATCCACATACTTGCGAACTGCACAGCAATTCAGAATCCTAGGCAACAGTAACTGGGAGACTACTGGATAGAAGAGGGACAGTTACCTAAGTTGAAGCCTGCAGATATCCTAAAATTCCTCCGGGAAATAGGACTAAAGGAGCTACTAGTCTCTGAGACTGTGCATAACTACTGACCAGTCATGAACCCTGTTATGATTCTCAGCTGATTTCTGCACAGTGTTAGCAAATCCGCTGTACGGTTCAGACATGGCTCATTTATAAAAGTTTTTCCATGCATTTGCCTTGGGACGTTTACCCAGAAGTTTTTATGTTGTTCTCTGATCCAGGTGTTTACAGATCCTCGTCCTACAGTTTTCGGTATACCGAGAATCTGTCCTGGTTCAGGCTGCGTTTCCTCTGACCCTCTTTTTGCAAGTTCGTCAGCTTTTTCATTGCCCTCGATACCCTGGTGACCTGGTACCCAGGTCAGCTTGACGTTATTCCGTTCGGCTAACATCCTCAGTTCTTCTATGCAATCCCATACTAGTCTAGAGGTCACTTTCTGGCTTGAGATTGCCTTAAGTGCCGCTTGACTATCTGACATGATATAGGTCTGCTTGCCTTCGGCAGCTCTCCTGTTGTTTTCTCTCGAGCATTGCAAGATTGCATATACCTGTGGTGACCACACAACATACAAGTGATCACTGACATATTGGTTGTTTCGATTGTATCAAACTCGCGAACGTTTTTTAAATGGCAAAAGACGCAGATGACAGATGTCAAGAATGAGTGAGAATTTACTCATTCAATTAGCTTGGCGGAAGAGCAAGTGCGCTAATTGTTTGTTGTTCGTCAAGGCTGTTGCCTAGCTGGGTCAACTTTATCAAAGCAAGGCCAAAAAACTCGAGACTATTCGGTGTTTTCTGTGACGAAATGGACAGCGACCACAAACAGCTTCTACTTCACTGTGAAGTTTGGTGGTTATCCAGAGGTAAAGTGTTATCAAGATAGTTTGAACTTTGTGATGAACTAAAAAGTTTGAAGTTATGGGTTGTAACTAGGGGATGAATATTTAGGGGATGATTTTTTTCTACGCCATATTAAAGTGTATTAGAAATGGAACAGATAATTTTTGTCCCATTCGAAAATCTCTATTCGTTTAAATGATATAGCCTGAATAAATTAGACGGGGTGGGCAGCAAAATTGTTTTAAAAATATTATTGGGACCCCAAGCTAAAGAGGTTGGAAACTGCTATACTAGCGTTTAGGCCTATGGATACATAGTCTTGCGTCTCCCTGTATCACCAGGTGTAAGGGAGGTAGGTCTAATAGTACTTCTATTGCTGCTGTAGGAGTAGTTCTCATGGCCCCCGTGTATAAGTCATTTAAGACTCCTATTATTTATTTGTAGGGTGAAAACTTGAAGAAAATGAGTCATTTGCAAATATTAATATATTTTTTCTACTTCCGTCACTAAAACCTCAGGTAAAACACGGGTTTGACATTTGCAAAAAGATCACTTTAACTTTCGTCACTTTTGTTTCTTAAGTCACATTAAGTGTATCTTCTGTAATTTGTATTTAATATTCCGGGATAATTTTCTTCCGTCACTAAAACCTCAGGTAAAACACGAGTTTGACATTTGCAAAACGTCACTTTAACTTTCGTCACTTTTGTTTCTTAAGTCACATCAAGTGTATCTTCTGTAATTTGTATTTAATATTCCGGGATAATTTTGCATTTCTGTGTCATTTGATTTTTCAATGACACCTCAGTCATTGCCTGTCATCTTGTGAATATAATTTAAATATAACATAATTAAGATCTTGCTGGCGTAGAAAAAAGTATAGTAAGCACCTAGTGTCAAAAAAATCTTTAGTCACTCGTGCCTCAGAAAACTTGTCACTAAAGTAACGTTTTTGACACTTGGTACTTAATATACTATAAAATTATAATTTTAACTTTTAATTTTGTGTGTACTTACATTACGTGCAAAAATAACACTGGACGTGATGCCAGGATTTACTTGAACTGTCATGATGGACATGATACGATTAGGTTGAAAAACCGAGATGACGTACCTGGAAGTAAACAGAAAAAAGGGTTAGTTAATATTCCATAAATAATGGTTATTATTTAAATAATGATCAGTATAGTTATAATCACCGATATTAATGAAATGATAAATAATTTACAAGATGCCTCTTCTATTATTAATTATATTATTAATCACTGTCAGACTTACCATTAAGATTAATTACAATAGGCATTATATTATTTTGAATATGAATGTGTGAATCTTTCATTTTTATAACGTGCTGTACAGAATTTTTCCAGCTTTGAATGGGTATATTATTAACTACATTTTTAATTAATTCTATAACACTGGGATCCAAGGTAGGAGTAACATTTTCTGCTCTCAACTTTGATTTTACTTGATGCCACAAATGCTCTATGGGGTTGAATATACAATGGTATGGAGGAAGACGTATCACAGTATGTCCCTGGTCCTCAGCTAAACTGTCACATGCATATTGTATTTTAATAGCATATGATTTTAACTCCTCCAAAAGTTGCTCCTTTTTGTAATCAGGTTCAAAATAAATATCTATTTATAACAAATATTCTTGAATTTCAGTCTTTCTACTTCGGAGCTTTTTGTAGTAGGCGGCTGTGGTAGCTTGCGTTATCCATTACAATAATTCCACTGTGGTCGGGAAAATTTTTCTTAAGATACTCCTTTGGATACTGTATCGTGTGTATCAAACCATGTTTCGTCCCGGTAGATTATAGATCTGTTTTCGGATCAGTACTTCTTATATCCTGAAGAAAATTGAATCACCAAGTGCGCAAACTTTGCGATTCCATTATGACACGTGAACTTTGCGTTCAACTTTTCACCTGATAAATTTATCGATTAATTTCTTTAGAATTTTGATTTTTGGTGGAATATTTACCGAAAATTGTTCAATCGAAAAATTCATAAATTATTTCACATTTATAATTCTTGGTGGAATTAACTATTGGTTCAAAAATCAATATTCTTGAGATATTTTAGCGCGAAATTTAAAATTTTGGATTTTCTTTAAATAAGAATGGAGAAGGTACCGGCAGGTCTGCTCTTATCGTCTGTCGTCAAATCAACAAGTGTGGAACTGTGCAGTAATCCATAAAATATATTTTTACTGATATTGAAAACAACAAACGATTTATATAATAAGAATCTGGATTACTGGTATGTTATTACATTTCTTTTGAATTTTAAATTTTGATATTGGAAAATTTACCATCTGTTTTGTAAAAAAAGTAGTTAGTACAAAATGGATACCCATTTTGGATGCCACATGGTTTTACTTTCATATTCCTTGAAAATTTTCTCTATAAATATAATTTTTTTCATTTTTTAGATTTTTCATACATTTTTTCTCATAAATCAGGAATCCTCTAGTTAAAAGTTATATTATTCAATTATATTTATTATTTATTAATCTTCTAGTTTCTTAATTTTTTTTCTTATATCTTTGTGTATCTTTATAGCACAGTTTCTTGGAACAGTTTCCCGAAGTACAGTTTCTAGGAACACAGTTTCCTGGTCCACAGTTTCCCGAAGTACAGTTTCCTGGTCTACAGTTTTCCGAAGCACAGTTTCTGGGATGTAGTTTCCTGAAATACCTACCTACCTATCATGCATAAGCTTCTGGGAACACAGTTTCCTGGTCTATAGTTTCCCGAAACAAAGTTTCTGGAAACACAGTTTCCTGGTCTACAGTGTCCCGAAGTACAGTTTCTTGGAACAGTTTCCCGAAGCACAGTTTCTGGGAACACAGTTTCCTGGTCTATAGTTTCCCAAAACAAAGTTTCCTGGGCTACAGTTTCCCGAAACAAAGTTTCCTGGAGTTCAATTTCCAGGAGCACGATTTCCCAGAGTACCTATAAGTTTCATAGCAGCGCAGAGGCGCACCAGTCTCTTTCAGAAGAGTGTGCTAATTCTGTCCGTTTAGGAGTATACACAATTTTTTTCATGAATCCGAAGGTAGAAAAACCACTTGTGCTATCAAGACCACAACAAGACAAGAAAAAAAAAGAGGTTGTATCCTAAGATCTTTTGTTTTAATTGTTACCAAATTTTGATGACCATATTTTGTATAATATTAGTCGTTACTAACCCTTCTAGTTATAGTAATTTTTTTTGTATACAATCTTTCAAATTTTAATATCAATATATTTATCCATATTAATTTCTTTTGTGAAAGTTTTATTTATTAAACCTCCACTAACAGTTTTCATTTCCATTAACTTCATTATTTTCGAGTAGATTGCAACAGTTGAAAGTTAGCTGATTTTTGTATTTGATTTTTTTTCTAATTAGTGGCGCCCTTAAATTTATTTTCTTAACTATTCTCGTTTCTTAATTTCCGTTACATAACAAAGCCCTGAGAACTGGTTTTGTTATCTCCAAATATAAAATAAGTTTGGTAGATAAGAACCATCATTTTTTTTAAGGCTTATGGCATTTTAATTATTTTTTGTTTCAATTACCAATTGTTTTTTTTCAACTTTACGATATGTGAATCCCATTTTACCAATAACTCTGTGGAGGGTGCCCCGGCTAATATTTATATTCGTGTCATCTTCTTCTAGCTTCCTTTTTAGATCGTCCAAAGTTGGAACAATCTTGCTTTCATAGAGGAAATATATTTTTATTCTTATTATATTCTGTTGGCCATTGTCCAGACGATGAGATTGAACCCACGTTTTTTTCTTCCACTTAATTTTTCACTGTTAATAATATCCTTTATAGAAGATATTGGTGTCTTTGTAAATAAGCAGGTTTCTTTTAAACCTTCTTGTTTAATGAATCCTCTACTTACAAAACAATCATACACATTTTTCACAATTTGCTTCGCATCTAATGACAAGTGTTTTCGACGTAACATTGCGAAAAAAATTAATAACTTATAATACTCGTATATCTCTTTGAAAACGTACGTTAAAACGGAATATTTAATACTGCCAAATGAATTCAATGCACCCGATACAAAACTCATTTATACCTGATGGCCCGCCCTTGCCTTGTCACTCGACTGTTGTTGGGTTTCATTTCAGGTAAAATTCTTTTAGGAAGGTCGTAGTTAGATGTTTGCCGGCAAAAGCGAAGACGATATACTTTGAGACAAACTATATAGCAAACGCCATTTTTTCATCAGAATTAAAATCTGCAACGCCACCGATCAATCATTCATTAACTATCATTTATGTCAAAAATCATGTTAATAAATCTATAAAAGTACATAACATATTCTTGTTTGAAGATATTTTAGACATTTTTATCTTGAAATTGGATGAAAACTAGTTGGAACTGTTGAACTTAATTGAAATCGAAAATGAATAAATAATGATTGAAGTCATATATCAAATAAAATTAGGTTATTTTGTAAGACATTCAGCAGAATTAAGAAACGATGGATCTATCCAAAAACCGCTACCTGATCAACTTAACGGTACCATTCTGAAAAACGTTTCCTTAAAGCACGAAAACTAACAAAACTATCTTGACGTGATGTTGTGAATCCGTTTTCCTCTTCCAGATCGTCTTGAATAACCATTTGTTTTTTGAAATTGTTGTATAAGCAGCTCTTAACCTCAAGCCTATTTCACGATAACTTCCTCCATTGGCTAAACTGCCTCTCTACATTCATCGCATTTTAAATGTCTTGATATTCGGTCCAAGCAATTTGTTGAAAGTAGTTTTAAACCCTGTAAAACTTTTTGATTCATGTATTTCATAGCATGCTTGTTTCATTAGTAAGTAAATTTCAATATAATTAAAAATTAAAAAACACAACTTCATTTTCACCCCCCGTATATGGTAAGACGTCGACATTTATCATAAACCATCAATATATTTCTAGCTTAAAAATCAACCTACACGGTGAAGAAGGAATCATCAAAATCTATCCATTGATTCAGAAAAAAAATAACTTTAAACTTACGGCCTAATTTGAGTTTGGTGCGATAATTTTGTAGGGTAGTGTCAATGGCTGCTCCACGAAGGAGGCCCAGCCACCTCAACAATTTATACAGCAAATACCACCAGAAATATTTCGTTGATAAATAATGATTTGCAACAAGTTTTTCCTCAGTTTTATAAGCTACTTTGTTTGACAGTCACCATTCTTGTCAAGTCGGCATCGATGAAGAGATCATTTTCTACTCTCAAACGAATTAAAACTTACTTGCTAAATATAATGGGCCAAAATCGTTTATACAATGTTAGTTTAATATCTATTGAAAAAGATTTAGTAAAACGCTTAAAACAAAATGATACATTTTTTGATATTATTGATCATTTTTCGCAAACTAAAGACCGTAGAATTCCGTTATATATATAAAAAAAAAGTTAATAAAGCCAATAAAAAAAAATTAAATATGAAATATTAAAAATAAATTAAAAACCAAAAAAAAAATAAAAAAAACGAACAAAAATTTTTTTTCACGAAAAACTCACCTCTACTTTGGTTCTTGCTGGGCAACAATTAATTTTGTCACTGAAGTAGCTGATACGGTCGCTGCGCAAAGGTTAAATTAATTGGATGAACAGAGTATATTTTTACAAAAACATTTAATGTCCAGCCTCCTCTCTTAAAAAGTTCACGAGCCGCCACTGGGTAGTGTATGAGTGAAAAGTGTGATTATTCCTCAGATTATACGCTAGATTTTTACAACAACCCTCTTTGTAAATTTCTCTGGAAATGGAAATATCTCGTAGTGCTTATTGGCTATTTCTGAACACCTGGTGTGTATGAATAAAATAGATAGCAGCACTAGATTAAATTATTACTAAATCGTGTATGTAATAACATATCTGTCTCACTACAAATGGTTCTAAACGAACTTTTGTAAAATTCAAATATAGTAAAATGGGATGTAGATTTAGGATTTATAGAAAAAATCATGGAGACTATATAAGGAGAACTAACTCATACGGAGAAATTGACAAAAAATGACCTAAAAATCGTCTATCTAAGCAGTTTGTTTTTTCACCGCTGCGTCGCGCATTGCAAATACGATACCATCCAAAATAAGTAACCTTAGTTTTTGTAAAATTGTAAACATAAATTATAACATAATAATAATTACTCAAAGTAGGAACTAGAAAGATTAAAATTGTTAAAAATTAAAAATAGTCTAGGAGCTAGGCCATATGTCTCGTGTGCACTTTTGTTGCGGGGCCTTGTTAAACACCTATAGGAGTGTAAAAAAAAATTGGTCACATGATCCAAATCTTGGTCGTTTGGTCACCATATTGGAAAATGGCTGCCAAAAGATTTGTGTTAGATATTACCAAACACATACATTATAGTGGATATATTAGGGCTAGATTGTTTCTTTTAGTGTTTCTCTGCACCCAGTAGTTGGATTTTAATGTTGTAAAGCTTATTTTATTCCTCTTCACAAGGCAAACAAATTTTATTATCAAACATTTTTTGTTAAATTAATTAGTTACTGAGATGTATTCATGTTTTGCTTTACCAGCTATTCATTGTTTAACCGGCTGCGATACGACAAGTAAGGTCAGTACGAAGTTAACAGCTTTAAAAGTATCTGAAACATGTGCAGAAGACCTTTTGTTAGATTTTGGGAAATAGCCACTGAATGATGTTATGATAAAAAAAGCAGAAGAATTTCTAGTTCGATCACGCTTAGGATCAATGAATAAACTACGTTTCCATCACAAAAAATAACGAAACTTTCAAGATTTGGCCCCTACATCAAAATCTATCCGTCTTCATATCAAAAGAAGCTACTTGCAATGCTACAAATTGATTTATGCTTTGGAACCGTCTGAGAAACTCAATCCATTGGACTATTCCTATATAGAGGAAGATGACACCTTAATTCCACAAATAACAGATGCTCCAACGGACCCCGAAGATTTTCCGAAGCCATGTTGTTGCCAGACATGCTTCAGAGATAATGTATGTCCCTGTAGAAGACTCAAAGTAATGTGCTGTGACTTTTGCAAATGTAAAAGTTGTGTTTTGGACCAATGCAAGAACCCTCTGTCAGTCTTCTGAGGTTTGCAATTTCTTTTTGTTCAAGACCATGCTACTGATCTGTATCAATACTATATCCACTATAATGTATGTGTTTGGTAATATCTAAAATAAATATTTTTGATTAAATATATCTTTATGTTTTTTAATTAATTTCTTTATTCATAACACAGAAAACCCGCCATTGTTAAATTTTTATTGAACTTAGCACACCATTCTGGTATATACAAGTACATATGGATCTAGAATATACTTACTTGCACTAAGGGTGTTTTTTTTCACATTTTTCTTTCAAAAACTTGTTATACTAATTATAACTGTGCCGACCCTTTAAAGTCTTCTAAAATTCTATACCGAAGAGATATATCATATTTTACTACCAAACGATCACAATTTAAGATTTCTTACTCATAAAATTTTTCATTTATGTTCCTCAACCTCACTTACCTAACATACTAGCAACCAATAAAATACCATGAACTGAAAGTGTATGTAAGGCTCATGATTGGCTGTTATTGTTCTGCAGTCAGATGTTTTTGGTATGGTATTGACACTATGGCGCCCTCCACCATTATCAAAAATTGAAATACATGGAAAAAATGTTTCGATTTCGAATATTTCATTGCTTTTATTCCTAATTATGAGTTGTTAATGGGATATTTTGTTTATTAATTTCAATTAAAATCTAGTGCTTCCAACAAAACAAACAAAATATACATGTCGCATTAAATTACTTGGCGTTTGGTATAAATACAAATGATGAACGATGCCTTTGATTAAATTCATCAAAGAACTGATTTTTTTCACATAATTAGCGGGCTTCATCGTGAATTCGGTATTTTCAATAATGATTTCATTTCGTTCAGTTTTTTTGATTTAATCAGCTTGAAACAACACAAACAAGCAAGAGAAAAAATGTACCGGGTGGCCAACTAAGAACGGCCGTCGGCCATATCTCAGGAATGGATTATAGCACCGGTTCGGGAAAAAAATTTTTATAACAAAAGTGGTATCGAGAAACGCCTGGAAATTATTTTCAGAACTGTAGGTCCACCGCTAGAGGGCGTATTTGATAGTTAAAATTCGAAATTTTTCAAAATTCCTCGACAAATTCTGCATATTTTTTATATGACAAGTTTTAGTCTATCTCTTCAAATAAGGGGTAGATGAGAGTGAGAACCTTGTTACGAAAAAACGCCTTTAATTCCGGATCTGCTTGACCGATTTAAATAAACTTGATTTTGTTTCAAAGAGCTTTTGTTAACCAATCAAAAATTTGAAGCAATCTATAATACAGTTCTGAAAACAATTTCCAGGCGTTTGTCGAGGCCAGTTTTGTCGTAAAAAAAATTTTTCCCCAACTTTTGTTATAATCCATTCCTGAGATATGGCTGACGACCGTTCTTAGTTGGCCTCCCAGTACAATTTAAAGAATAAAAGAAGCTCTGAATATGTTTTTCTGTAGATAATGACTTATAAATAGAAGAAAACCTAGTAAGATCGCACAAGCTAAGAGATTGGCTTGGAGAAATATCTTGAACAAATATTCTGGTTCACTAATGTAAAATAGTATATTATTGAACGAGCAATTTATGATAGCCATTATTCACGTTTGCGTCCCGAGAGAATAATAGCCATAAATTGCGAGTTGAATTCTATACTTTGTCCACGACCCTTGATTTCTTTATTATATAAAAACTAAGTAAATAATGCGAAAGTAGAACGGAAAGAAATAATTTGGTATATTTGGTATTATTGACAATTAATAATTTTCTGTAGATGGACGATACTGTGTAAAGTATCGATACACCGTACCATTATAGATACATTGTTTTAAAACTATCAATATTAGAAAATATCGTTATGAAAATTATCAATAATAAAAATTTCGATATTTTATCGATACTGTATATTTCTGAAACAAATTTCCTAAAAAAAAAATACGAAGATTTAATAGTTTATTTCATATTGTACCCCCATCTCTAGTCACCTAAGCCGGAATGTTGTGTTGTCATAGCAACATAATATATGCTATTTAAATGCAAAAGCGTGAATTATGAATCATAATTAACTCTAGTAAATATATGGGTACTATATACCTTTTGTTAGGAGGTAAAATATTGACTTATTATTAAGTGCTCGTGGACAAATTATATTATACACAGACCGTCGAACAAAATGCGACCAACAACAATTTTCAAAAGTGATTAACTCTTGAACCCCTTAGTTGACTTTGATAATATTTGACAGGCAATAAAAATGTCACTTTTAGTGGCAGCTGTACAAAAAATAATTTCAACATCCCCTATGGCATATAAAATTCCCACACGATATCCTTCTTGTATTTACATATATGTGATTTCCTGTCTATTTTTTATCAAACTTGTAGTATTCGTGTAATTTCATGTGATTATTTTCTATATTGTGTTCATATCCTATACAAATATAGATAAAATATAGAAAAAAAAGTCTGTTTATCATAGTCCGAAAATGTCTGGATATTTCATCAGTTTCCAGTGTTTGGCAAATAAGTGGCGATGAAAAGTAAATGAAACATACTGCTTTGAAAAGAAGATTACAAATTGGGAAAAAACGATGAATATACAGGCTGTTTCAGGCAGAGCTTCCACTATCTATATATTGGAGACTACACACACGATTTCTATAAAAAGTGTCATGGATAGAGAAGTTCTGGTAAAATGGAAAATATTTTGACATACATCCAGATCGAGATCTAGATATAACTAAAGTGAACGACAACGTTGTTATTTTAAATGTGACAACCTGTATATCATTCACTTTTCGGATTCTACATTGAATTTTACTTTATGTAGAATGTATGTATGTATGTATGTTTTTTGGGGTAACATTCACTGAGTCCTAAAAGTAGAATACTCTATATCTACAATTTAGGGAATATACCAGTTTTACCCAAATTTAATCTTTTTACTATTCGAAAGGTACAGACCACTTGGTCGCCAAAGCTGGATTAAAGGTTACAAGAAAAGTATGGGCTTATTTAATTATTCTAATACTAATATGGGTTTGTGACCTGTCGACAACCAAAATAAAAATATTTTTCATCAGTTAGTTGTCTGCATTCCTACTGAAAAGATTAATTTTTTATTTGAAAAGTGATTCTCATCTTATTAATTATTCCATAAAAGAAGTTTTGAGTTTGTGTTGCAATCGAGTCGATGTTAAGTGTAAAAGGAAAAAAGTTGTTAGTTGTAAAAAAATATACATTTGGAAAAGACAATTAAGGAAACAAAGTTAGGTGTAGCATATAAGTGTACTCGTCGTGGGTGTAAAGCGACTATTGGAGTGGACAAATCGGAAACTGTCTTATTGAAATCTAAGAGTGAACATAATCATCCACCATCGGACCATTTAGATGTAAAAAAAGTTCAAAACGGATTGAAAAGAAAGGCCACTTAAAATTTTTAGGTGCAGACCATCATATTGAAAATTCTGTGTGAACATATCCAATACCAAATTAAAAATATATTGTCGGGTTGATTAATAAGACGATCAAAGTAATTGGCTCGGTAATTGGTGACATGTCGAAAACTTCTTATTTGTATTACGGGGTTGTTGAAAAAATGATAGAAAGTTCAAGGTCAAAGATGTTGAATATCTTAATTTTTTTAAATGACACAAACATATTTTCATTCTTTTCAGCCTTATTATTGCGTAAGCGGTAATGTTTATTCTTTTATTTTAGCAGGCAGAGTATTCACCTGTCATAATTAATAGTAAGTGTATTATTAAACGAGCAATTTATGATAGCCATTATTCACGCAGGGTGACGCGTCCCGAGCCGTAGGCGAGGGGCGCAAGTTACTCGAGTAAATAATGGCCATAAATTGCGAGTAGACTACTATACTTTGTTAACGACCCTTGATTTCTTTATTAAATAAAAGTCAAGTAAATTTCTAACCTCCAAGTTAATAAATTTCTGGAGTAGGTACGTGAAATAATTTGACATATATAGAGATCGGCAATACTGTATAAAGTATCAATTCACCGTACCGTTATAAATATATTTTTAAAAAATATCAATATTAGAAAATATCGAGGAAAATATCGTTATGAAAAGTATTAATACTAAAAATTTCGATATTTTATCGATACGATATATTTCAGAAACAAAATACGCAGATTTAATAGTTTATTTTATATTGTATGTGTATGTACCGAAATGTTGTGTGTTGAGTTGTCATGTCATGCTATTTATATGCAAAAGCGTGAATTATGAACCATAATTCACTCTAGTATATATATGGGTACCATATACCTTTTGTTAGGAGGTAAAATATTGACTTATTATTAAGTGGTCGTGGACAAATAGTATTAATCGTCATTATTTGAAGTCAATCGCATCGTACAGTGATAGAAATGGCTCGTTTGGAATTAAATAATGAAGATTATCTAAATTTACTTTTAATACATGGTGAAAGTGTCTTTAATTTTCTACAGGATATCCCGGTCGACCCCGACCCAGATGCCAGGCAGTGAAGAGAATATTAAACAATTTAACATAATTTGGTTATTTTCTAGCTAAAGTCAATAAAGTGAAGGCTGTTGTAGATAATAGACATCATAAATTAATTCATAGTATCTGTCAAAAAATCACCTTGGTACCCTCTATTACCTTAAATCTAACAAATTAAATTAGCTATGAATTCCTATTTGTTAGTACAAAGTGATTCGGCAGATTCATGAGTAAACTTAGCTACAAATTATGGTAATATCAGTTTTTTCTAATGTTGATATATAAAAAGTGGTTCTACTAGCTTAAATATCAACCTAGCAGAAACATTGGTTTTTTTCCTTGAAAACGACGAGCGACAAATCTTTAATTATGGTAATAAATTAGCTATAAATTAGCGTTAACTTATGGCATAATCAAAAATTCAAATTTCTGATATGGTTCTGCTAGGTTAATGGAGGTTTCAAAAAATGACGGTGACTATCATAAAGAAATGAACGCACAAGTGTATCAAAATTGGTTTTAGTCGTTTTTGGGAAATATTCCACAAGGATCTCACGGTTCTCGATAGTGCCCTGCAAGAAAAATTACCAACCTTATCATTGAGAAAAGCTGAAATAATGGAATGGCTACAAAATAAATGTATACCATTTAATCACAGCGTTACCAAAGCCCGTCTCGAGGCCCGTCTCTATGAGATTGCTAAACAACATAAATCAAAATATAAAAAATATGTCATAGATGAACTTTATATATTTTATCGTTTTTGATATAAATATTGCAGTTCTTAATACAATAGTTGACACATTGCATCCTCGCATTACCTACAATTATTCGTGAATCAAGATATTTTAATATTTATAGAAAACATTTTAACTCGTAAATGCATGTTAGCCTTTCACAGTTGTTGGAAATTTATCTGTAGGTATAAAAAATTGTGTTCCTCGGCATATAGCAGTTTTGTCGGTGGGTAAAAATTTTATCATTTTGTCGAACATTTGGTTAAAAATTTACGAAATTCTTGATGGGACAAAGATGCTTTCTATTAAAATGTAAAATAACCCCCGATAGGCATTAGAAGCTTCACCCATTTTCAACAAATAGAAATAATATAATCTTAAACCTTATAAGATCTACTAAAAAACGTACACGTGCACTTATTCCAAGAAAAATTTAGAAAATAAACATTTTAAAGCTTAAAGGTCACATTTCGGCAAGGAAAATATTTATTGTGAATAAAAAATAAATTCCTACATAGGTAATTAACAGAAAAATTATGGATTAGTCGCAGCACCTATGTCGTGAATAAATCATATAAAACGAGATATAAAACTTATATTTTCTCCGTTATTTCAAAAAGTTTTTATCAATTTATACTATAGAAATCGTTATTCATCATAACGAATACCTAGGTCATATCCATTTTTATATAGGTACCTACCTATATATATTTGATATTCAAGTCTCGAATACAAAAAATTCCCATTGAAAATAAAATACAATTAGGAAACATCTAATTTTCAAAGAAAGCTAAGAACTTTTAATTACAAAAATATTATTCGAAAAAAACAATGAGAAGTTGTCATTTCTGAGCAGATCAACAAAAAGTTGCACAATTAAATAATTCTCCAAACTGAAAGTGAGGTTAAGTTGACTCACCTATCAGGTATAATAACAATTAAACAATGTAACCCGACTGACTCACCTGTAAAAGTCACGACGAAAACACAATACATCTGCCACCAACTCGGCCCCTTCATGCTGGAAATGTCACTAAAACTCACAAGAAACTGCACTCGCCAACTACTGTTGGAGTTGGAAAAAGTTTACGAAACTCGGAATATTTGATATAGAGAAAATCGACTACACACACCTTACCGTCAACTACTAACCAACGACTGTCGGAGCGAAACAAGTAGCGAAGCAGACGCAAAGAGAAGTTTCAATTCCGAGCACTGTTGCCAAAACTTCTGAAATATAAACTCTAGTTTGTAATAAAATACATTTGATTACCATAGGAATTGGTTTTTATTTTCTGACACTATAGAGACTTAAGAAGTGTATTGTTTCAGTCATTCACTATTTTCAAAATGGGCAAATTCAAATTATGTTTCGTTATAAAAACTAGAGTTGAAACGGGAGATATTGCTATTAGCATACTTACTTCTCAGCATATACGTAGGTAATATTTGTATCACTTAGGTAGGTATAGTTTATTTCAGCATGTAAGAAATTGACTTGACTTGACTTGACTTATGCTTGGATTGCAAACAAACCATAAAAGTTTCTTGATTTACCGTGCAGGGCCGCACTATATCTGATGAAAAATGAGAATGACCAAAAAGTCATAGAGTTATCAGGTAATATTTTTTATTCGCCAACAACAAAATAAATACGACCCTGTCACGGCTAATACTTTCATGGCTTCGTTGTATGTCGTTATCCCATCTCAGGAAAGGTCAGTTTCTTACATGTTGAAATAAACTGTACCTATAAGTAGGTATCTAAATAAATTCCTCAAGTTTAAATCACAGTACATGAAGCGCAATTCTCTATATTACAGATATACCCACTCTCCACTCCTGTAATATGTAGGTATCTCCCACATGAACCAATTCAAGTAACCCTGCAACCAATGAATAATATTGATTAGTAGAAATGTAATGATGCTCAAGATTTCTAAAGAAAAATGAGAAATTCAGATATCTAATGAAATCCAATCCATCTGGCAATGCAGCATAAAATACAACCTGTTCGGGATCTCTCGATTATATCCGGCATATGTACATGCCAAGAACGCCGTGCCGGTTTTTGTTTACTTTTTTGTTATATTATATTGCTGTCCCAGAGTTTTTTTTTAGAAAAGGGGAAGTGCAAGTGACTTAATTATTTGAATTAGGTAAATACTATTGGGTTTGTCGTTGAACGACGGTCTTTTACTGAACTATTTTAGTATTACAGGAATATAAATTGTTGACTAAAACTGCTCGTACCTATATAGTATTAATTAATCAATTTTAAATGCGATACCTAGAAAATTGTTAGCGGAATACCTACAAGTTCACAATCATTGTTGGAAACTGTACATTCTGCTTCTGGCACATTGATTGGAGATTAGATAGTCTAGAAAAAGAAAAAAAAATGTAGAAATTACTTGAGTACTTTATCTAGTGCCAGATGCCAGATAGGGAAATTAAGAAGACTATCAAATAGAAAATAGAATAGGAATGTAATAACTCTATAGTCTATTTCGGCCATAGGCGTGGGTCTTGAAATAGTATTGTTTGTAATATAAAAATTTCAAGTATCTAATTGCGTAAGAGAATTAGGAAAAGTATGTTTTCTGGCCTGAAGTGTCAATATTGAAATATTGTGTAGGGATTACTTAAACTTAGGTAGTAGAAGTTGATGTTGCTGCAGCCCTCAAGGGTGGTCAAGAATGTTGCAAAATTTTGTCACCTTTACCGCATGTTATATTCACATGTTGAACCATAAAGAAATGAAAATAAGAGAGTTGTCAAACGTTTAGCAATATGTGGCATTAACGGCGATTGTAAACTGTGCCGATAATCAGGTAATGCTCACTAATGACAATGTAATCTATAGGCAGTGGCGGTCATAGGGGGGGCCACGGAGGCCATGGCCGCCCCTAACAGTTGTTCAGAAATTAAAAAGAATAACATTCTCGTGTAATTAACAATTAAAAAACACTTTAAAATAAAATAAGTCAAAAATACTTTTCTCGTCTTATACAGGAATTTTAAACTTTGGCACTTGGACAAAGCAGGTAGAAAACCATACATTATACAATTCACATCTTTCGCAATTAACGACGACAAACACTTATCTACTGCTTCGCCAAGTCTTCATTTTTTGGAAATCCATAGTATTTTATACCGTTTCTTTCGTGTTGCGATTGGTATTTTTGCATGTAGCCACGGCACAGCCCGGCATTATGGTCTTATAATTGAAGTAAAATAAAGTTAAACGTTTGGATCAACTCTATAATAATTTTAAACACTGGCTTTAGCATAAAATAATATCAATTAACGCAGAAAAATCGAAAAACATCAGGAAAAACAAACTAAACACGTACAACTCTATCCAACAATTTCTGATTCCAAGGTGACGTCAAGCGCAGAGCGTGCACAATTTGAGCCGACAAGTCAGCATACCGTGTATTTTTACCGTGGTTCAGTCGTATCACACAATCGCCCATACCCCCCCCCTCTCAAAGTGTATATGACCGCCACTGTCTATAGGCCGCCTCAATTCCAGAAGAGTTAAAGTTGTCATGACACTTTATTTGAGGAAGATTACTGGCCATTACTGCACTTTTTCAATTTACGCGGCAATTTGTGGGTAGCATAAAAAAAATATTTCAGAACGAAAGTTTAAAACACATCGATAGCGAAGGAAAAATACACATTATTGAGCATGCAAGTATAGTTATGAGTAAAATTAATTTGCACAGTTTTACAATTTGTTCGCGAGATAAAGAAATCTGTAAGCAGAACCGGTTTGAGACAGATTTTTAATTATTGCAGGATCCCAACGCACTAGCGATTTCTGTACTGTCTTTTTCCGATAAATAGAAGTTGTTTTACCGATAACTGTAATAGTGGATTTTTTTGAAACTTTTGTCAATTATGTATTCTTTTAGCAGATCCATGCTTTGACCCATTATTTTTTTGTTTCAGTTACCTGTACATGTTTTGTATAATTTTTTGCGTAGATCGCGACTAGAACATACAAAATGTCTTTCTGTCTATTGTCTCAAATCCCTACTCTCTTACTTTAAAAAATTTCAAAACCTTTGGTAAAAAATTTTAACAATAAAGTATTTTTGTTTTATAAATAGGTACAATAATCAATCAACTTATTATATTCACTGCGACATGGCAACATTTGTGAAATCAAGCAGAATAAATAAATAAACTTTGACATTGTTTATGTTGGCAAAGAATAATACGTCTGTTCACTCTTCTAGTAGATTTATTATTCGGAGCCTATAACAATATCTTCCTCTTTCGTTGGTCGCCAATAAGCCATAATTATGATTATTACCAACAAAACAGTTTTAATCAATAAAACAAAATCTCAATCACAGCAACATCTAAGAACACAATGTCTCGTAAATAACAGAAATGAACTGAGCTCACCC
The DNA here is from genome assembly GCA_949126875.1 of Lochmaea capreae. Taxonomy (NCBI): domain Eukaryota; kingdom Metazoa; phylum Arthropoda; class Insecta; order Coleoptera; family Chrysomelidae; genus Lochmaea; species Lochmaea capreae. The sequence continues at coordinate 15,757,431 of OX421407.1, read as the reverse complement.
TGGGACGTTCAAAGTCTCCATTGCACCAATGAAAATCAAAGGTCCGTTTGTGGGTAGGTCAAGACTCGAAATGACCTTGCCGCATACTGTTATTTCATTGTGAAACAGTGCAAACTAATTCTAATCACAAGTATACATTTTACAATATTTCGTTGACTCGGTTTCTGGTCTTACGGATTTAATAATAAAACTCTATAAATCCCTCAGTATTCAGTAAACTGTAACAGATCCATAGTCGGTAGAATTTAGATACTAAAACTAAATATTATTTCACCAGTCAAATATTCCAGTTGTAAAAGTATCATACCATTAGGTGTTATGTTTTCGAAGACACGTGTACGATACTCTTGAATCAATCATGTTGGTGTAAAGTTAAAACGAAATACCTTGGAATGGAGTATAACAAGCATGGTTTTGTTGATGGAGCTAATCTCTTATTTCCGTAAAAATCAAAATCCGCCGATTTTCACAATGCCATGAATACGGGGATGTCTGTAAAATGGTTAATATAGAAACTTTTACCAGTTTTACAACATAATATGAAATTATGACATTTCTATCAAAAATTCAATAAAGCAAAACATCGTTCAATATTTCACAAGTTTGCCACTTAATTTTTTTTAAACACTTTAAATGCTTTACAAGAAATTTAACAACTAATCGGTCTCACCCAGTAAGTACTAAGGAAGTGCACGTTGAAGAAAATCAAAAGGGAATGGATCTCCCAACGCTTTTCGCCATGGTGGTAGGTAACCTTAAATCTTCTGGCTCCAAGATAATAAAATGTTCCAAGATATGTTTGTTTTCTGTATAGGGCATGTCCAACAACAGCTGACAGTTTCCAATGGCCCTGAGGTTAGATGTTAGAATTGAAATACCTAAGCAATTATTAAAACAAGGTCCAAAAAAGCATCAAATCAAAATCAAATGACTATTAAGAACCACGTGGTGTGCAAAGAGCGTTTGTTTATCATCAGATTCCTTAGGGAGTGATGTGACGTGGCCTTTCCCTATAAGATATTCTACACAACGTGATATAAAAATTTAACAAACCTGCTGTTCACTTCTAGTATAATCGGAATCAGTGTTTGTGTCAAAATATTTTCCATAACGTATAATTCATATACAGGGTGGACCGGATTTAATTAACGTATACAGAGATCTCGTAAACCGCAATAGAGACAGTATCGATTAAATGGAGAAAAAGTTTGGTGTATTAATAGGAAATTAGATGGTTCAAAAAAAATTTAAATATCTCGACTAGTTCCGGAGATATTTAACAAAATCCGAAAATGGTCCTTTTCGTTTTTTAAATTTGCCGTCGTTATTATAAAAGATATCAAAAAAATGTTTATCAACTCTTTTTAATAAACGAGGTTTTCTATAAATTACCATACCAAAAATCTTCACAGGGTCCCCATCAACTTAATTTTTTTAAATACGGACCTGGATTTTTTATTGCAATATTTTTCACGTTTTGTATAGATACATACAATGATATAGCATACTCGACGATTCTACCACGTTTCGTCTTTCAAAAATCAAATTAATAATTTTAAATATTGGGCATTAAATAAGAATTTTGAAAGAAAATGAATGCACTAAACATGTGTCCAAAAATCTGTTAAATTGGTTAACGGGAAATGTATGGAAATCGGTTAACATGGTGACCTTGAAAAGACGAAACGTCGTAATGAAGTTTTTGGTATGGTAATTTATAGAAAACCTCGTTTATTGAAAAAAGTTGGGAATACTTTTTTGATATCTTTCATAATAACGACGGCAAATTTAAAAAACGAAAAGGACCATTTTCGGATTTTGTTAAATATCTCCGGAACTAGTGGAGATATTTAAAATTTTTTTGAACCATCTAATTTCCTATTAATATACCAAACTTTTTCTCCATTTAATCAATATCGTATTTATTGTGGTTCACGAGATCTCTGTATACGTCAATTAAATACGGTCCACCCTGTATACCAATCGTGTAAACTCGCCTCGAAACAGCATGTTTAGTAATAATGGTAAAAAAGTGAATATTATGTTCAGTAAGTTGAAATCATTAAAAAAAATATCGAATTTGTTTCCCATAGGTTAGGTTCTATGTGAGTGGGGCCTTCTCCCCATCTCCACTGCGACCCCCGTTGGGTCTATTGTGGCTCACCCCACCTCAGAAGCCTGTGCTTCTGACGAAGTCCATGGTTGTATTTGGTGATACCTTTTTGAAGTCGTTCGGCTCTAAAGTACTAAAACCGAATATGTTATACCTTACCCTGCCCAATGCTGGGTATGAGCATAATATGTGCTCCGCAGTTTCGTCTTTCAAATTACAGAACCGACAATCCGAGGTCTGAAACAGACTCATCTTCTTTAGGTGGTAATTTAGTCGACAATGTCCTGTAAGCAGTCCTGACAGAATGCGTAGGTTTGTTCTTAAAAAAATATCGAATACAAGGAATTTGTTTCCCATATTAAGAAGGATCAGAAAAAAAGTGTAATTTAGTTTCCAATATTTTAGATTATTATTTTAACTGTAATTTAGTTCCCAAAATTCCAGATTACCTGGTCTCTATTAGAATTTGGTTCCCGGATTGCACTGAAATCCCATTTTAGTTTTCATAATTGCTAATTACAGAAACAGTGAAGGAGACTTCATGGGTCCGGAACCGATTTGTGGAATCACAAAAGATTGCATAAGAGGGGAAATCGGGAACTGGCTAGATAGGAATCAAATGGAGGTCGACACAAGGGCACTTCCATACAAAGAGTTTACTGAACAAGGTAGACAAGGAACTCTCGATCAGGCTATTGGAACTGCGTAAGAGATATTTGAAGACGGTTACTGACCTGGTAACTGGACACTGCACCTTGAGGAAACATCTACACAAAATGGGCAAAGTTAGTGAACCTATGTGCAGGAAATGTGAACTCTGTAACGAAACACATACTCTGCTTCTGCGAGAACATACAAGAACTCAGACGGAAGCACTCTGGAGAAGAAATAATACAACCATCACAACTATTGAAAATCTCTTCAGTCATACTAGTGGCATATATAAAAGACACTAATCAGGAATGAAAATAGATAACATGGGAAATGGTACAAAGATTCAGTTTAAGTGCCTGGGCTGTTGAGCACAACCCAATCGAATGAATGTCACTGTTAAACTTTCATTGCATTCGCCCATAGTAAGAACAAATGATTTGTACTTGCTGTTTGCACAAGGCCATTGCTCCTCACAACTTTTCTGGACCTTTTGAAAACCAGTTATTAATAATTAATAACTGTTATTTCGGGATTCATGGTGAGAATTAAACACAACTTCGAAAAAAAGTAAATGTCACTAAGGAAACACAATTCAAAACACAACTGAACGTCACAGAGGAAGTACACCTCTAAGTAGAAGTAAAATTCGTCGAACAAACACCTACTACACTCTGCAATAAACTAGAGTAAAATAAACAAGTGATTACACAGGTATTGCCTCTGAAACACTAATACCCGGGAACCAAATTACCAATAACCTTTTTAAGGGTAGGAACAAAATTACATATTATTAACAGACATCTTAAGTTAATATCTATTCTACTACCTGCCGGGAACCAAATTACCAACACCCAAAATATCTGCTTCGTTTATTCTCCTTCTGCACATAATTTCAAGCGAAGCTTTATCCTTGTCACGTAGTTAATATGTATGTAAATGCCATAAACGTCGGTGACACATATGTGGATTTCAAAGATTTGCAACGTCTCACGTTTTCAACGGTTAGGTTCATAAAAATAGACGAATAAAAAAGCGTTTTCATAGAGGATGTTACAGCAAGTAAGTGTATTGGTTAATTACCACTCTATTGAGTTGTGTAAAAATGTAAATTGTGCATGACGTTTTTGCCTTTGTTTCTTGGAAATAGCACATACCAGTACGTAATCTAAATTTGCTACATAAATATTAAAATAGTTGTAAGAGAAAATAGACGTTTCTGGGTAGGCCAACATATTTAAGGAGAAATTATTTATATTACTTAAATCAGAGTCAATGATCAATCCTGAATTGTTTGCACTACCTTTCATATTAATAGTATTATCATCAATTTTTAAGTTCAAGCATCTCTTCCTGGCGATTGGCTTTCCAAATAAAAGTGCAACTGACTCAACACTATTTATTGATAGACAAAATTGATTGGATATAGATATTAGTGACTTTAAATATTCATTTACATGCTGACATTTACAGAAAATATTACATGCAAGGCATTTAAATATAAATTTAACCATAAAATAATATACTTTATTGTTAAGGTTGGAACAAAACAATGATTTAGAATAAAATATAACGAAATTTCCATTTAGTAAGCAATTTATCAATACTTTGTTTTAAAAATTAGAACCATGATATGAAATGAACAAATTTTTTTTGGAATTCGGCACATTTTTTGAAATACCTGTACCCTATCTGTATCTGTAGAGTAGAGAGGGTCAGTTTAGGCCTACAGCACTTAGGCCACATGCGACCCATTGTACATCCTCCCGAGGAGTTGACTTCCTAGGTCATCGTCCATCCTGTCCTTTCCAGGAAGGTGGACAGGTCACTATAGGAGACATCTCCTTTATATCGGCAGATGTAGGCCAAGACTCACCGAACACACACTCTCTGATTGACGATAACTCCGGGCACTTGCATAAGACATGCCTGACAGATTCATCTTCCTGTTCACACATCCTGCATAGAGGTATGTCCACTAGCGTATTGTATGGAGGTGTTTCCTCAATTGACAGTGGCCAGTCAGAAATCCTACCGTTAAACGTAGGTTTTTCCTGGTCATCGCCAAATATTTTTTCGACTCCAGCTCCCAGGGTCACCCAGGGTGATCCTGGCAAAACTGCATTCCTTGATTGCATCCCATCCCTATAGAGATTGAGCATGGGTGTAACGTTTAGCTAGCTCCGCAGTTCAGGCAGTAGGTGTCGCCGGGTCCAAGAATTCTTAGTCCAGCTGTACCCTAGTTAAAACTTCATCAAAATCAGTACAGCCGTTTAGGAGTAGTTAGTGTGGACCCGGTTGCAGTGCCACGCGACAGTTTGGAAGAAAGCGGCCTTCTTCTGTCCGAAGAATGGAGTGCCAGAGAAGCTTTTTTTATTTCGTACTTTTATTCTGACACTAGGGATAAAATCCTTCCAAATATATTTCAATCAATTAATAATGATGTTGGTTCAGTGCCCATACAAAATCATGTGTCAAAATCGTAAAAAACAGATTTTCTGGCGTGCTGAAACCAAGAAATTAATTCAAAACTGAAAAATATTCGAAACAAATGCTAGTACGTACTAACCCCAAACATTAGGACGATTAGAATTAGTTGGAAACTGTATGACTCAAACGCCCTGCGGTTATATGATAGGCGTGCTGGTGCTAGTTCCATAGTAGTGGTAGTTTATTTTGACTTTCAATAAATTGTACGATGTACACTCCAACCGGTATCTCGTGAAATGAGGTGACGATGCGCCGTAACAAATTTGAAAGTGGGGATACAGCAAAGCCAATCGTGCGGTAGACTTTATGCAGTGGGCAGCTCGATATTTTTACACTGTTGCATTGTTCCATTTACTCGCGTTATTTAAAGTTGATTTTGTTGTGATCTTACATTTTGTATTTGGGTATTCTGTTTCAATTATTTCAATTTTACTCATTTCTCGCAAAACTCTGCTAAAATTAAAATCTGTAAGGGTAAGGAAATAACTGTAATATCAAAAATTAGATATACCTAAATTAGTGTAGCATGGAGTTTAAGAGCAAATTATCCGGATATAGTCAAAACGAGAAATAATTGCTAATGTGTTAGCCTTTATGAAAAAGGAAGCTGAAGAAGGTGTCACAATACCTTATGATCGATGTGGCAGCAGCGACAGGTGTTTCCGATAGTACAATTTACAGAGTCTCAGTTGAACATACGAAAATTGAGCAAGGTATGTCTTATAGAAAGTAGTATGGTATACTTCTGTATACTGGCAATAATGGAATATATTTAATTGCAGGACAATGCAAAAGTTGGAGTGATGTTTCGAATGAAGGTATTAAGCAACCCACATCAGAAGGAACTCGTTTGATTATTGTACATGCTGGTGGTGAGAGTGATTTTGTTCAAGGAGCTGCCTTAATTTTCAAATCTGGTACTAAAACAGGCGACTATCACGACGATATGTCTTTTGAAAGTTATTGTAAGTGGTTCGAAAACAAATTAATACCCAATCTTCCTCCACAAAGTGTTGTAGTAATATATAATGCACCACATATCACAATAAACAAATTGACAAGGCACCAACATCAAAATCAACGAAGGAATTGGTAAAGGAATGGTTAGAGGCAAGAAATAGATAGTAAAAATGCATAAACCACGATATGTACGTTATGCAAATAGACGAGATCGCAATAAAATATGGACATAAAATTTTAAGATTACCTCCATATCACTCAGATCTTAATCTAATTGAGCTGGTCTGGGCCAGCTAAAAATCGTATGTAGCATATAAAAATATTACATTCAATATAAATAATGTAAAAGAGTTATGTGAACAATTCTTTGCCACTTTCCCTCCTACTGAGTGGCAAAGCCGATGCAACCATGCAAAAAAATGAGAGCAACAATTTTTGGTTCAAGCAACAACAATCGAAAATAATATGGAAAAATTTGTCATCACTTTAATTCGGAATGGGATTCTTCTGATGATGAAGAATCAGATACCGAGGATCCCTAAACCCCCATGGGTACAAAAAAATCTGATTTATTTAAACCCCATTTATTTAATAATATCTACCAAGTACTCACTAATGATATTATTGTTTCAGAATTTTCAGTAATTTTTTAAATAATGTTATACTTTTTAAATTAAACAGAATAAATAATTTTGTTGAATGTGATATTAAAAATAATATAAAATATTAAATATGTATTTTGTAACGTTTAATACTTACCAGTAATTAAGTTTTCCAAGTAGGATCTTTTAAAATGAAAGTCCCTTATATAATTGTATTGTAATGACATCATAATTTTATTATGTATTGTTTGGTAAATATTATATTTTAATCAAATCATTATTTTCGTTTTCCTTCTATTCTACACAAAGTTTTAAAATTTTTGACCTGATTATGGATCTACAAGTCATGCATTGTGAATTGTGAGATAAACTTTCTCTCCCTTTGTGTTTAACTTTTTGGGACACACTTTATATCATACCTTACCAAAAATCATTTCCTCATCCTTTCAATAATTAAATTGTTGTGTCAATTATTTGAAACTCATTTCTCTAAATATCATACTGAAAAATACCCAACATTACTGTGATCATTCACATATTGACAACATAGTATAAATTTTAATATCTAATGTTCGGGTAAATTCCGTCCCAGTCTGGCCGAATACGTTCTCTCTCTGCGTACTGGAAGCTCCGCCTTGTCACTAGATACCAGTTTACCTATACATTAGGTCCTTATTCCATATTCATATTTTCTTAAGTCAAAGAAAGGTTAAGATGCACTTTTATCAAAACACTATTATTTTTGTACTCTGATAAATTTCGAAAGAACAGTTTCCGTCTTTGCTACAAAATAACAAGAGTAAGGTACAAAAAGACAAATAAAAAGTTTATACAAAAGTTATTGCTTTGGGATCAAAGGAGCCTTAAAACAAAAGACACTCGATTACGTTTGTTGACATTCAAAGACCATACACCACGTCGTTACTTGTGTAAACATGGTGCGTTTCTATTTTATTCCTTTCAAGAGTTTACTCAAAAAACGGAGGGGTTGAAGGCTGAGGGTTCATTTTAAAAATGAAGCCATTACCAGACCTGTAGTCGTTTCTTGGAAACAATTCGGATAAAACAGATTGTTGCTTGCTCACTAACAATGGGTTTATTTACTCAGATTGTTTGATATTTTTAGGGTTACCCGAAAATGAAAAACACCACAATAAACAAACGAGTTGGTCGTTAAATGGTTTTCGAAGTCTGTAAATTAATTAAAAAGGTTAACACAATGAAATATTCTCAAAAATATAATTAATTATTGCCTGCCCTAGGGTAATAATTGTATTATAATATGATATACAGAATTTTTCAACGATTGGGGAAGATAGGAAAAGTTGAGTTTCAGCTGAAGGCTATGTATATTGGGGTGGCATTCACTGAGACCTAAAAGATGTATTGTGCCCCCTTAGTTCTACTTAGTTCCTTAGGATCGTCTCAGAGACTAGTAGCGCCTCCTATTTACCGGAGGAATTCTAGGATATCTGCAGGCTCCAACTTATGCTAATGTCCCTCTTTTATCCAGTAATCTCCTAGGTGCTAGGGCTAAGCAAATCATGGAAAAAAGTTTTGCACGTGTACCGATGAGGCTACAGGGTGTTTTCCTTTTTCCTGTCATTCAGTTGCTTCTGCCGTTGGTTTTCCGATCTGCCTATTCTATGCCACTATTGCATAGTTCTTCCTTGAGGCACAAAGAATGTACGGAAAAAAGTTTTCCACGTGTACCTTATCGCTTCTACCTCTGTTACCCCGTTTTTAGTCTAGGTCTAAAAAAAAAAATTTACATGTGTACGCTTTTTCAGGCAAATTTTTCCGACGTGAAAAACTGTTCGCAAATTACATATACGTTCTATGCAAACTTGGAAAATAGCCATTCGGAGATGTATTATTTTTTTTACAATCATTTATGAAGTTAAAAGTCGTGTACTTCCTCGATACTGTTTCTTGTAGGAATATTATCAAAGGTAATACCACGAGTGCTTCAAATTTTATCGGTAATTTTTTCTTATCCACGAAAACTTGTTTGTTTGGCAAAAATATGAAAACAAACCGATTGATAAAATCACGAGTCCGTTAGGACGAGTGATTTTATCTAAATTCGGTTTGTTTGAATGTTTTACCTCAAATAAACAAGTTTGAGTGATGAAAATAAAAAATTATGTGATGAAATTTTAAGAACGAGTTGTATTTGGGAAGATTATTTTTCTCAACAATTTTGTATTAAATGTTCAATATTCTCTTGGTTGATGGCACTGAATCGGTTTGTGTTCATTTTTCAATAAACTTCGAAGCACTTTTAGTTGTCAATAATGACAAATTTAAAGTAAAATTTTGACGTTTCAATGTAAACAAGGTATTATTGATGAGGAAGCAGTTTTATCAGTTATAATATCACAAGAGCATAGACAATATTCGACTATTCACCGAGTCACTAGACGTATTTGGTGTTTCGCGAAATACGTCGAGTGAAGAGGTAAATAATCGAAAAATATTGTCTATGCTCGAGTTGATGTATTCGTTACGATTATATAACGAATAATCTGGTGTTAAAATTTCAATTTCTTGATCAGTTTCACCACTTGAAATGAAACCAAAGCGTAGCATTTTGAAGAATTAACTGGCATTTCATTGAGCTCGCCTGTTACTATGGAAATGATCACAATATGGCAGGAGGCGAAACACCAAAACGATTATATCACGTCGTCAAGGGAAATTCAAGGATTGTATTGGTTCATTAGAACATGAGTTATACAGGGTGTTTCATAGTTAAACCACCATAGGTTAACTGCAAGTAGAGGACACTTTGGTGGTTCCAAATAGACTTGGTTAATTGGTCTAACATAATTATTAACAGAGATTTTATTCATTTATTCCAATGGTTTTGAAGGCCATAACTTCAGAACCACCCTATATATTTCTTTCATTTTTGGTAAGGATAAATTGCATTGATAACACAATAAGATAGTATAATAAAAATAATTATAATCCAGGTCTAGTTTAAGAAAAATTTGCAGAATTCGATAATCTCCAAAACAACTCCCTGTATATCAGAATTTTTAAAATCCAATAGATTATTCAAAGAGAACAGAAAAAATAGAGAGGCACCAAAATATTTTTCGAAGTGCACATCCCGTTTTACTGCTTAACTTTTAATGTCAAAGTTATTTAAATGTATCATTGACATTTTAGTACGTAATAACTTTAGAACCACCCTATAGATTTCTTTCATTTTTGGTAGGTGTAAGTTACATAAGAATCAAAATCTTATCATGTAACAAAAACAGTTACAATCCAGGTTCGGGTTAAGAAAAAAAAATATTTTATCAAGATTTTTATAAATCAATAGTTTATTCCAAAAGAACAGAAAAAATTGAATTACACAGAAATTTTTTTCGAAGTGCACACTTACTAAAATATTGAAGTCAAAATCATTAACAATTATCAAGTAGGTCTAATTTTCCAAAGGAACAGAAAAATTATCAAATAGGCGTAGACTGTTGAAGTACGAAAAACTTTGACAGTTCGTTTTGTTATTGGTAGTTAATCGTTTGTTGTTAGTAAATTTCGCACGAAATAATTTAGATCATTTTGAATAATAATTAATTATGCCTCATTAATTTACAAATGTAGAATATGCAGACATACTATTTGTGTATGGCTTCTGTAACGGAAATGGTAGAAAAGCAGTAAGGGAATATGAAAGACGCTTTCCTAATCGTCGCACTCCTCCTCCTTTAGAATATTAGACCTACTTGATAATTGTTAATGATTTTGACTTGAATATTTTAGTAAGTGTGCACTTCGAAAAACATTTCCGTGTAACTCAATTTTTTCTGTTCTTTTGGAATAAAATATTGATTTATAAAAATCTTGATTACATTTTTTTTTTCTCAACCCGAACCTGGATTATAACTGTTTTTGTTACATGATAAGATTTCGATGCTTATGTAACACCTACCAAAAATGGAAGAAATCTATAGGGTGGTTCTAAAGTTGTTACGTACGAAAATGTCAATGATACATTTAAATAACTTTGACATTAAAAGTTAAGCAGTAAAACGGGATGTGCACTTGGAAAAATATTTTGGTAGCGCTCTATTTTTTCTGTTCTCTTCGAATAATCTATTGGATTTTAAAAATTCTAATATACAGGGTGTTGTTTTGGAGATTATCGAATTTTGCAAATTTTTCTTAAACCAGACCTGGATTATAATTATTTTTATCACACTATCTTATTGTGTTATCGATGCAATATATCCTCACTAAAAATGAAAGAAATATATATGGTGGTTCTAAAGTTATGGCCTTCAAAAGCATTGGACTAAATGAATAAAACACCCTGTATCTCTGTTAATAATTATGTTATACCAATTAACCAAGGCTATTTGGAACCACCAAAGTGTCCTCTACTTGCAGTTAACCTATGGTGGTTTAACTATGAAACACCCTGTACAATCCTAATTAATACATACAAAAATTGTTTTTGTATTATCATTTGTGCCCTCTAGCGCTGACGTAGGAAATGTGAAATTTTTTTCTCTTATGCGATTTCACCACCGAATTCCCTTACTTGTACGATACCCAGTACTTCGCACTTATCTCAACAAAATTTCTTAGATCCACTCTATATTAGTTACGAGAAGCTACCTTTCAGGATACTACTGCCTTTTCCTTTGTGCTAGTTCACTATAGATCATAATAAAATAGATTCCAGATAGTTAATTACCTCCTTCATCCGAACATTTCTCAGCTTAAGGGCAACACTGTCGTCGTCTTTTCTTCACTTCATTACTGTAGTCTTCCCTGATTAATTTTAAGCCTGTATTTGTTACTAAACTTCTTGTCCAACCCTTTCAAGACATTAACATTAGCACTTAAATGATGATAAGTATATGTTTTCGTTCTTCTTGTTTGTGTTTTATCACCGGACTATAAAAGTAAAGGATGTTCGATATAAATTTTTAATTACAGGACTCAAAAACAGGATCTACTACTAAAAGGTTGTATTGAAATTTGCAATAATAGTTTTTTGAAATTCCGTATTTTAGATATTTTTTTCCTGATCACAAATGACAATACAAAACATCAGTATTGTCAGATACATATTAATTATAAATAAATAAGAGGGATCAAGAGTAAAGAGCATCGAAATAATCTAGATTCACTATCTAGTTCCATAGGGGTTCAAGGAGGAAAGATAAGGAGGAGTAAGGTGGAGTAGTAAAACTAGTCTATTGAGGAGCAGAACTAGACTATGGATGACGACAGAAAACCTCTCCAAAATTCAGACTAGTGCCCGAATGTAATTCAATGGTACACAGGCAAAAGAAAATATAAGGAACTGGGATAGGAGTGTACGAGTCAGTAGCCAAACACTCCGAAAGCTTGGGGAAAGTGTGCCTAGTTCAATATTGATAAATGATGTAGAAGACAAAGGATTATTATCATGTCGGATAGTCAAGCAGCCATTAACGCACTGAAATTTTGTCTAATCAGTTCCAAAATGGTATAAGAATGAACTAGTCGAGAACAAGATAGATACCTTACTGAGTATCACAGGATATACTGGTATGAAAGAAAATGAAATATCAGATGAACTAGCAAAGAGGGTGGCTGAACACCCTTTTGGGAGTCGGAACCCTTTTGCGATATCAGCTCCAATGTAAAAAAGAGAAGACCTAGAAAGATTTAGTGAGGCTTAGACAATCAAATATACCTCTGGGTACTACTACAGCCAGTTGAGATCAAATGAATGCCTAAGTCAGAGTGAAACTGCACTAAGAGTTTTAACAGGGGTCCTAAAGGGACAATGTCGCCTAAATGGTCGCCTGAAGAAGCTCACATAATTGCTGACACCTAGAAGACTACTAGATAGAGGAGGGCACTTACCTTAACTAAAGCCAGCAGATATTCTAAAATTCCTCTGGATAATAGTCCAAAAGGTTAGGAAATAAGACTAAGGGAGCTACTAGTCTCTGAGACTCTACTCAGAAACTAAGTAGAAGTGAGGGGGCACAATAGATCTTTTAGGTCTCAGTGAATGCTACCCCAAAATACATACATACATACATAGGCCAAAAGGTGCTACTAGTCTCTGAGACTTTTTATAGGAACACATTTTCTATAGTATAATTGGAACAATTGTGGTGTAGAAAACCTTGAGCATCTAAAACATGTGTTCGGGAAAACGACTACACTACGCTAGACATGTACAATGTATTGTATGTTTTTTGGAGTGAACCATTATTTTACAAAATCTTAAATTTTAATAATCACTCAACATACGACAGACGTTAACTGTTAAGAGTAGCACTTGGATCGGCATATTATTCTCGTTCGTATAATGCCGTTGCTCTCACCCCTGTCTTGTGGTCGGAGTGTAACCTACTACAATTATTACGGTAGATGATTGTCGTGCTTGCGAGAAAAAATGAACATTTACCGAATTTACCGGTAAAATATGACAAAATTACCGGCCAAGTATTTGCAGTTACTGCAATCACTAATAGCAGCTGTCGAAAAACAAATGAATATATTTTCGTCCGTTGTCGTCCGATGTACTGTAACTGTACGAGCAAATGGTAAGGTTCGAAAAATTTACCAGTTAGCAGTGTTAGTTCTACCCCAGGGATCAGTTTTAGGTCCAATTCTTTTTTTGGTATTCATTAACGATGTCACAGATAAGAATTAATGGTAAATTTACTTTATTTGCTGATGAGACTAGTATAACCTGGACTAGTTCAGATATACCAACTTTTCATTCTACCATAGGCAAAGAGAAATATAGATGTGTTTCATACTGTAGAAAATGCCAAGCTTCGGAAGATCCAATCGAACGTTCAATAAACGACGAAAGGCAAACTAGAGAATTAAATGTTTGTTTAGCAGTTGAAACAGGACAACCATCTTCTTCAGCACAAATTGCTGTAGAGGTCAACATGGATAAGAGAACTGTACAGAATATTTTAAAACGGAACGGGTACCATTGTTACATGGTTCAGACAACACAGGAAATTTTTGCCGAGGACAATATCAGACGAATGGATTTCTGTGAGGAAATGATGGAACTTCAAAATGCTTTTTAAAAAATATTTTATTCACGGATGAGTCAACTTTTTCATTACATCAAAAACACAATCCGTCACAAGATATTGGTCTCTGGAAAATAAACATCTAAGCATTCCAATCCGAACACAGTATCCGCAGAAGCTAAATGTTTGGACGGGTATTTTAGGTGACCACGTTATACGTCCTTTTTTTATTGAGGGGAACTTAAATTTTGCCAAATATTTAGACTTATCACAAAATCATGTAATTCCTGCAGTTCTCCTTATACCCGATGTTGATCTCAACAGAATTTGGTTTCAACAAGATGGTTGTCCAGTCCATAATTCAAGGATAGTAATGGAATTTTTAAGGTTTACATTCCCCGACAGAATCATTAGTACTAATGGTACAATTAAATAGCCTCCAAGATCACCTGAACTAGCTCCAAATGATTTTTTTCTTTGGTGATTTTTAAAAAGTAGCATTTACAAACATGCATTTGAAAGAGCTAATAATTTAAATGAATTGAGGGTGAAAATACAGTGCGTTTGTGCCAGCATTACGCCAAATAATCTTAATAAGATCAAATCTTTATCACAGATTTGGTTATTGTCTGGCACGGCAAGGTGGTTTATTTGAGCACTTAATTCATTAAAATTATGTTTACCTTTAGAACGGATTTTTATTTTAATTTTTCCAAGAAGTTTATATTTTATGTTAGAATAGGTGTACCTACTTATTTTATTTTTTCAATACAATTTATTGTTGGAAGGGATTTTTAGTTGTTTATAATTACTTTATTAATTATGGTTCTCTCAAGAAATAATGTTTTATTTTCAAGTTACAATGGCTGAAATAATATCTTATTGTAGTTAGAAATGAATTGTCAACTTGGTCAGAAACGATCAAGTTGACAAAAATGAATTTTAAGATGTACAGCCTACGTAAAAACGATTGTATTTTTTTATTTTTTTAACACCCTCACTTCTTCCATGTTGGGAACATACTGATACTGAATACCACCAACTAGTGAATTCTCTCTGTAAAGGACACTGTTGCTGGATGAAAGTGTTTAGTTTTACCTAATAGTGCATGAGCTCGAAAAAAGTCAACGATAACGAGACAAAAAATCATTTGTACAAATTAATCTGCGCTTCTGGCAACAGCGGTTAAAATAGGGTGGCAATGAACATTCGGCCAACCTCTAGAACTAAATACACGCCCTCGCTGACTGCGCACAATTATTCTTCTCTCTCGTTCAAGCTGTTTTTCTCATATTTTCCCTGTCTTACTTGTGTAAATCGTAAGTCTCTAAAAGACCTTTCGCAATCTGTATATGTTATTATGTTTGTAAACAACTCGATCTCACGTATGAACTCACAAAATTACCAGAAGAGGCGCTACTAGTCTTAACGCAGGTTTTCTATAGGTTGTTCCAACTGACTTCGTACAAAATATACAGTTTTCCAATATAACATCAGGGGCCACATACTTCAATTCTTTAGGCATTCTGTATCTCAATTTTGTTATGTGCTAAAACAAATTTTTAATACTTCCTGAAGCATTCTTAACATATCCCCATCAAATTAAATGCCTATCTGACTATTACGGACATGACAATAAAAATAATTTATATACATCTACAACAGTTTTATCGCTTCCATTAGTGAAATGAATATACCCGAAGCATGGACCAATACATGATTCGATCTATATAATATATTTTATCAAATCAAAATCAAAATAGATGGAAAACAGAAGGGTGGCGTATTGCTAGAAGGGGACACGGAAAATTAGGATGAGGCATAACACTTTAAGCTTATTGTAACGGGACTACAAACCATTACATATTTTGATATTAGGGTGTAATTTTTTAGCCACAAAAAAATCGTTGTTAGTAGGGGGCATGTAATCCGTTTTAATGTAATTGAGAAGACTGATAATGTTTTTAAAAAAATTCAACACTTTACTCAGCCATAACGTTTCTATCTATTACTGCACTAAGTGGAAAATTAAGGACTCTCGTCGGCCATATTTCAAGAATTATAGTAGCTTTTGTCCCCCCACTCTATCCTAGTATATTTGTTAAATACATTTCAGTCATTTGTTTATACTGTTTATATGAAGAGACTAGTTGACAATATTTTCCCAAGATATAGTTGTGAGTAAAATTAATTTGCACTGTTTCACGTTATAATAACAGTATGTGGCAAGGTCTCTTAGAGGATTAAAAAGCCGAAAAAATAAGCTAGCAATAAATCATTTCGAGTCTTGACCTACCCACAAGCGAACCTTTGATTCTCATTGGTGCAATGTAGTTTCCGATTGGTCTAACCAAAATTTACTTCATCGGATAGTCCACATTGACTGTGGTAGGCTTAGTTTATTTTTGTTATTTACGACACATTGTGTTCTGAATAAGAATTATAATTGTTAGCAGTTTGCTGTGATTAAAAGTTTCTTTGATTAAAACTTTTTCATTGATTGAGACTAATTTGTTGGTAATAATCAAAATTATGGTTTTTTTGGCGACCATTCGAAGAGGTATGTAAATATGGACAGAAAGTATTTCTCCTATTAAGCTGCAAAAATGTATTAAACAAATGCAACAAAATTAGTTTCTAATTGTTGATATATTGTATTTTAGAGTCTGAAATAGTTCCATCTGATAGTAATTATGTGGGCTGTAGTAAAAATAGTAAGTTGATTGATTGTTGTATGTACAAAACAAGAATATTACATTGTTACATTTACAAAAGGTTCTGAAATTTCTGAAAGTGAAGGGGATGGATTTGAGACAATAGACAAAAAGAGATTTGGTATGTTTATGTCGCCATCTACGCAAAAAGTGATACAAAATATGTACAGGCAACTGAAACAAGAAAATAATGGTTCAAATCGTGGAGTTGCTGAAATAATACTCAAATTGACAAAAGTTTCAGACCACCAAAGATTCTTCCGGGTGACTACAACCCGTTGAGGTCAAACACTCTGAAAGCTTATGAAAAACACCAAGTATCTTTTAAGCGGAAATTCACGCCATAAGAAAGTGTACCTAGTTCAATATTGACACAGGATATAGAAGACACAGGATTATGATAATGTAGGATAGTCAAGCACTGAGCTCTTGTTTAATCAGTTTTAAAATGGTGTTTGAATGCATAGGGAAACTCAATGAACTAGGCGAGAACAATATAGTAACCTTTCTGTGGATTCCAGGACACACTGAAATAGAAGGAAATGAAATAGCAAATGAACTAGCAAAAAGGAGGACTGAAACATCCTTTTGGGGGCGGGAATCCTTTTTCAGTATCACCTCCAATGTAATATTGGAATAAATATGCGAAGCCGACAAAAAGAGAAAATCTGATAATTGGAAAGATCTAGAAGGGGTTAGACAATCAAAGATTCTGCTGGATGACTACAACTCGTTGAGATCAAATGAATGCATAAGTCAAAGTAAAACTCCACTAAGAAGTTAACAGGGATCCTAACGGGACATTATTACCTGAACGGGCACTTGAAAAAGCTTAAAATAGTGGAGGAAGAAGAATGTAGATTCTTTGGCATGGAAGAAGAAACCTCCATCCTCATACTTGCAATAGCAATAGCACTAAAGGAGCTATTAGTCTCTGAGACTCTACTCAGGAAATTAGTGGAAGTAAGTGGGTACAATAGATCTTTTAGGTCTTAGGGAATGTCACCCCAATATACATACATTGGCAATCATTTTTCGAAAATTCACATTATGAGTCTGAAACCGGTTCTGCTTCTACTCATAGATTTCTTTATTTCGCAGATAAATTGTGAAGCGGTGCAAATTAATTTTACTCATAACTATACTTTTTGGGTTAGAAGATACATACACAGGAACGGAACTGTCAGTATGGCTTCCAACGCCGCAGTCGAGTAGTTTCTCAGAGCAAGTAGATAATCAAGGATTGTTTGTTTTCAATAGGCAAGCCTAAAACAAGTCAATGTATTTCAAGTAGGTTTGATCGCGCTTGCATTGTACTCCAAACATCTAACCATCTATGATCGTAAGACTAACAAATTATTGTTTGAACCTTATATACTTTGAAATTGTATTTGGTAATTGCGGGTTTTTTGTTAAATAAACAAGGAGAGTCTTCAGCTTGAAACAGTTTCTGCTTCAAAAGTTGACAGAATACTGTAACGTAACCTCACTTTTTCCACATGAGACTCCGCTCAAGAGTGGTTCGACTCCATGCTAATGCTACTCTGGGTATGCCAGAGGGTTGACAGACTATAAAAGCTTCAGAGCGCTACTACCTTTTAGACAACGACCAAATAATAAAATGAGTTTAAATAAAAAGAAACTAAGGTGAAACACCTTGTAGGATTTAAAAGATATTAAAAAAAATAAAAACCTACGTTAACCCGGACACGATCCCGTACAGCTCTTATAGCCGAAATTAAATTAAATACATTAATTTTATTCTGCCTTAGGAAGGAAAGAAAAACATTAGGAACTTTAATGTAATGGGGCACATTATGTTGGTTCAGCTTATCAGGTTAAAAAGGAAGACAGTTGTTTGAAATTAAAGAAGCTCTCCAACATTATATGTCCCATATTAAAACAATCGGAAAAACTATTAACAGGCTAAATTAGAAAATATACTAATTATCTGAAAGAGACTATCTGTATCTGTATCTGTAGATTAGGGAGGGTGGGTTAGGCCCACAGCACTTAGGCGACATGTGACCCATTGTACATCCTCCCGAGGAGTTGTCTTTCTAGGTCATCGTCCATCCTGTCCTTTCTAGGAAGGTGGACAGGTCACTAGGAGACATCTCCTTTATATTGGCAGGTGTAGGCTAAGACTCACCGAACACACACTCTCTTATTGACGATAACTCCGGGCACACATGCCTGACAGATTCATCTTCCTGTTCACACATCCTGCATAGAGGTGTGTCCACTAGCCCCATTGTATGGAGGTGTTTCCTAAATTGACAGTGGCCAGTCAGAAACCCTACCGTTAAACGTAGGTTTTTCCTGGTCATCGCCAAATATTTTTTCGACTCCAGCTCCCAGGGTCGCCCAGGGTGATCCTGGCAAGACCAAATTATAGCAGAAAGTTATGTTGTAATGAATAAATCATTATTTATAAAAAAATAAAATGCTCAATGATATGTAACGCCGGCATTGGCAGGTTTTCATACGAAGGAATATTTTATAGGTTATGTACCCAAAAAGCTTGCAAATATTTGCATAAAAGTGTAACAGTGATTTATAATAAAAGATTTAGTTTAAATGTAATGAACAGGTGTGCTAGAAACATAGATGACCACGTGATCAATGTAATTTCACTTAATTATGTAAAAAAATAAAATATATGTGATAAAAATCGACTCCCCGATTACTTTAAAGGAAGCTTAATAATTATAAGATATATTTTTGGACTTACCACAGCAATTTAAGGTGAAACTAAGAAAACAAGCGATACAGAAAAAGGTACGCCTTGCTTCCAAGACGGTAGGTAGCGAAAAATGATGAGGCTGTCGTTCTCAAAATGCCGTTGAAAGTTGAAAGATGTCAATTGTCTTAACGGTGAGGGTTGGGGAATTGGAAGTGGCTAATGAGGCGACAGGCGGGAATTAAAGGATGGTTTGAAATATAAATTTAAAAATCGAAACAGGTCGATAGACTTGTTACAATACCTACTACGATTTACCAAGTTGATTTTAAAAATAGCCATAATATGCTTTGACAGATGTAAGAAATATATTTTAATTAAATAAAAATAAAAGAAAACATTTTAGTTTTTACCTCAAAACTTTACCTTTTCATGATAATTAACCCGCAAACATTTATATAGCTTAACTGTAACTGAAGGATAATACTGCACTTTTAAAGCAAATGTAGCGTTATTTCCAAATTTGCCTTTAAAACAAACAAACCGTAATAAATTAGTAAAAAGCAAAAAGTTTTATATCCAATTAAACTTGTTAAATCGGTGACACTTCCACATAATGTTGGACCCTATGTGAATAAAATATATGGGAATAAATCCATTACTCTTCGAAAACGATAATAGGTGCTCTATTTTCAGTTCATTTATTTTGATGAAAGCGAACTGTGCTCGTATTAATCAATTCCAAACATATATTTATTTATACCAATTAATTGGAAGATATAAAATTGGGGGTAGCGGTTCAGAATATTGTACTGACAAGTAATTTGTTTCCGTAATTAACTTATTAATTTCAAGTGAAATAAATAACAGTTTTTTGAAGTAAACATCAATAATGTATTTAACATGAGCTATTTTCTTTGTTATACGTCCATACACGGCTCTGTCTCTAATCTCTAATATATGTACAAGTAAAGGTCTCTTGACATGGTGCAAGATTTCTTGATCGAAAGCATGTGCAGTTGAGACTCAGCTGATCAGTTTCTGTAATTCGATGCAATTGCAATTGTGTCGGTTTGGTGCCATATCTACTGCATGCAAGGCGCAATTCTTGGGAGAGATCTAGTTTCTTTTGTGTTACCAACCAACTTACTATTTTCAATCGACTGAAACTTATCAGCTGATTGTGGTGACTGCTAAGATTAATTCATTAAAAAGATACATTTGTATACATTTAAAAGTGAACCCAACATTTCATCATATTCTACGGTAACTTGCCGACCCTTTGCCAGATGTCTTACTTTTCCTTTGAATTGCGACAACTGAATTATAAACGTACAAAATAAAAATGTACTTTTAAGAAATTACATAAAAACGAAATTAAAATAATTATCCTAAGTAGTTTATGTAATAAAAATATGTTTTTGTATGAAACTTTTGAGGTTCAAACGAAACAAATGTTAATAATTTTGTCTGTCTGAAATATGGCAACTCCGAGAAAAGGGTGGAAATCATTTTACTATCAATTTTACCTGATTTCACTACGAAGTTTCAACGTTCCTATTTTATTGAAGCTCTTGTTTTCGTCTTTTCAACTGATATTTGTGTGCGAATATATATAATTAAAAACTATTTTTTCGTGAAAATCATGGTTCATCAGTGCCAAATTTGCAAAAAAAAACTGTCGGAATTTTCCTAACTTCTTTTCACCTGTAAGTGAAGATCTATTAAGGTCGATTGAAACACATCAGTCCCGTCACGTCACAGTTCCGGCGCCGAACCAAACCATCCATCATAAAAAATATTCTTTAATAGAAATATCCGGCGGCGTTCACATTTATCCGTTGCCGAACCGTTTCCAAGCAGTCTGGCTTCGAACCGCTTCACGTCCTGCCCATTTTTGAATCTCCGCGAGTGTATTTTTTGGTTTTGCGGGAAACATGTCGGGCGGTACAAATGAAGAAAATAATGATGAAATTTGACATCATCATGAAGCAGTTCTTTATACAGTGTCACGTATTCTCCTTTGGTATCTCTTTTCTTCCATGCATCACGGATCCATTTCCGTCTTTTTGCTTGGCTTGTTTCCGCTTCTTCCTCTTAGTCCAAACATATAGCAATTATTGCTAGTTCTTAATCGGAAAAACTTACCATCTTTTCTACAGATTGGTCGCCGAAGACTGATACATTCGGGTGTGTGCGAACAAATGGAACGAATCAGTCAAAAAAATTCTGTGACGGAACGGTACCGGTTCAGCGTCGGAACTGATATGTTTGAATCGACCTTAACAGTTTCTCCCCACTCCTTGAAAGTCATTGAAGAAAACGTATGTATGGCGATAGAATGTTAGCCGCCTTTTTGAATAGGTTTATGAATAATTTGTGGACTCTATTTGTAGTATTACTCTAAGGGTGACTGATGTTTTGTCATTTGTGCTTTGATAATCGACAGTACTCCACTTACTTTTTTTTCTCTGAGCTTTACTCACTTTCGCTATCTTCATTTTAAATAATAATAAACCTTATATACTGTTTCAATAAAGTATTTTTGAGTTTTTTACACACTTTTTTCTTTCTAGTATTGGTTGGGTTGGCAGCAATGCTGCAATGAAAGAGAATTGCATAATGCATTGCATGCAAGATTCATCATTTGCAATATACTGACTTGCAAGAAATTGCTGCAATTTCTTGCACGTTGTATTACACCATGTTAAGCGCCCTTAAAACAAGGTTTCACTAGAATGATAAATGTCTAAATACACACACCCTCAAAAATGGGGATATTTGAAATGTGCTCGCAAATTCATACTATAATATATCAATTCCGGCTGATTAGCATTAGAAAGATTTCATGAAGGGTGATTCAAGGAAGTACTCTCAATTTAAATAAAATTAATATAAACTGTGTCACGAAATTGAAAGAAAAAATTGACTTATTTTTTTATAAGAAACGCCACCTCGTGAATATGCAACGCTTACCGACAGAACACATATTTTGTCTATAAATATATTTCTTGTTTACTTCGTCATTGCAGTGACGAAGACAAAATATAATATATATCTGCTCTGTTCTCTTGGGAAGCTCAGTCAATAATCCGGTCCGGTACTTGTTTAAAGGTGAGCCGAAATATCAAGTTACATCTTATTCAATGTGCAAAAATTCAGTTTTTATATTGTTATATATTTTATTCATCACACTTTGCACTTGCCTAGGCATACTAAGAATGCAATTGTCTATCTTTTTGAGGTAGTTGATCCCATACAGGATAAAACCTCCCTTAGTTGTTGTACTGTCGCTTGTGGTGGATGATACTCTTCAGTATATCCCAAACGTGTTTTTTTAAAAAATCAGTCAAAAACTCTTGGCTACTTAAAGTTCACCTGACTGTAAATAGAATACAAAATGTATAAAAAACTTAACAAACAATTACCTTGCAGTTTTCACTCGTTCGATTCCAGCAGACGTAAAATGTAGAATTGGCGTAAAATAAGGAAATGTCATGAATGCATCATCTATCCTCGGCATTATTTAATAGTTCTTTCACAAATCCACTTTCAGTCATCGTCCTAGATCATTCCCAGTCTCTCAAAAGTGATAAACTCTCACCACATATGCGTAAAATACTGCAAAAACACCATTTTTTGTTATCAAACTACATACACAAATAACGTAACGAACCTGTAGAAATTATAGACAGAGTGTTGACAGACATTTAATTTGACAACAAGCTATTTTTTGAATTTGATGAATTATTTTGTTCATACGTAATAATATGACGTTTATATTATTTTGACCAATAGTAATGCATGATTCTATGATAAAATTAGCCCATAGAAATTACGAAATGATCATAGTGACGGCGAATAGACAACCGATTATACGTTTGACGACGTGGTTTAATCTCTTCGGTTTTTCGGTGGGTCCAATAATGTTGCAGTCAGAAAACGTCTTAAAATCGCAATGAATCGCTTAAAAATAGCTTCAAGTTTAGAAATAAGCGAAGTGTCCAGATAAAAGAGAGGTCAGCGGGATTATTATAAATACGGTATTTTCGTGAATTTCTGAAATTTTGAGACAAAATAATAAAAATAGTTCGATATATTTTGAATAGATGGTGCTAGTTATACTATACACTCACTGCAAAGTACTTAAGAAAGTGTCCAAATAAGGGAGAGGACGGAGGGATTATTAGACGGAGGGATTATTAGTAACCGATTTTTCTGCGTGAATTTTTGAATTTTTTAGACAAAATAATGAAAATGGAGATGTTTTGAATTGATGGTGCTAGTTATAGTATACCATCACTGTACTCACTGCAGAGTACTTAAGAAAGTGTTCAGATAATGGAGAGGAAGTCGGGATCATTATAAATAGTATATTACACTCCAAGGGCCGAAATTCGCTTCGGAGCATCATGACGCGCAGGACCGAGATTTCAACTTTCGGCCCGTGGAGTGTATACTATTTTTCTTCATTGCCGGTCGGAAGCGAGTGCCGCTGGTCGTAGTTACGAGTATAAATACGCATGAGAAACTCTTTCCTCCCGCTGTTATAGAGGAAACGCGTGTACTTTTCACAGGGAGTAAATGTTGAACTTTTGTCCCTGCTATGAGGGACGAAAGTGCGTACTTTCGACCGAGGTATGAAGAAAAGCCATTTTTTTGAAAATGGTTTAAGATATTTTGAATAGATGGCGATAGTTAAAGTATATCATCATTGTACTAACTGCAAACCGAAGCTCAAGCTCATCGACAGAACAATGTTTCACAAATTACTTACAATAATTATTGTACGTTCAATATTAATACAAAATAAGTAATTTATTATTATTGGTCCATTAATTATATAATACCACTCGAGCAATCGAAAATAATCGATCATTTTCGATACTCTTGTGATATTATAACTAATAAAACTACGTGTTCCTGGATAATACCTTTTTTACTTGCTATCAGAAGGATGACAAACATTTTATTTTGTTATCTTTGGCGCTGTCAAAGTGTTGGGTTCAGTTATGTTGTTTTTTTGGTAATAAATAATAATAATAGAAATAAACTTAGATTACAGAATAATAAATAATGAAATGATTGGATCATATGACACTGGAAGAATATTTATTAGAATGTTAGGTTATGTTACACTGCTAACTTACATCAATGCTCTTACAAATGAAACTACACTTTGGCAAACACAGGAATGAATGTGCGTTACTAAATGATGGTAGTAGCGATTAGTACGGTCCCTGAAGCAGTATACTTGACTATTATTGTCAGTTCTATTGTGTCTGTTAGATAGTGAAGAGCACTGCGTGGGTACCTGCTTTCATTGTTTTTACTGGATACCATACGGTGTAACCAAAAAATGTATATGGACATGGAATTCCCACTACCTGCTTCTTTGAGTAAATATCTGCATTCTTATTTCGTATAGACTTGTATTGTTCTAACAGATATTATTAAACAGTAATAAATACTATTAATACCTTCATTTACGTCTCCTGAATAATTGAAAAATAAGTATACTTTGATTATTTACCGTACTAATTCACCAAGCGCATATTACCCTCTTTATCATCCGAATACTTTCTCATTTTAACTTCGCGCCTCTCGTACGTTTCTCGATATTCACTCCTGTATTTGCCAAACTGTAACTGTTTCTACTTAATTTCACTATTTAATGAAAATTCTAAGTCTGAATGATATGTCAATATCGAAATAATTATCAATGAGTGTCTTAGAATTTTCATAAATTCTTTTATTAAATAGTCGAATTAATTAGAGACAGTTAGTTTGATTTGTAAGATGAGTAGATTCCACAAAGTGAGGGTCCAAACAGTAAATTCAATTGCAGCCATGAGTTCAGACGGAGCTCAGCCGCTAACTGCCAGCATAATCAACACTAGTACTGGGCATAATTCGAATTAAAACTCCATTTTCTGGTTGAATACATAATTTGAGATCCATGATGACAATTAAAGTTTGAAATCCGTAATTGCTCTGCATGAACAGTAAAAATCTAATGCGCAAATAATGCGCCCTCTAGTGTTATTAGAATATGAGTGATTTATAATTCAAATTATCATTCGATTATTGAAATTACTCATAACCTGATATCCGATTATTGGAATAACGCGATTCTGTCCATCACTACTCAACATGTTTTGTGCGTAGTTCCAACTGTTGAGCCTTGTTGAACACACCCATTGTCTATCTCAGTAGGTAAT
Source organism: Lochmaea capreae (assembly GCA_949126875.1). Classification (NCBI taxonomy): domain Eukaryota; kingdom Metazoa; phylum Arthropoda; class Insecta; order Coleoptera; family Chrysomelidae; genus Lochmaea; species Lochmaea capreae. Next base: position 15,731,978 of record OX421407.1, on the reverse strand, counting down.
TTGTTTTTTCACCGCAGCGTCGCCTCTGCAAATCCAATACCAGCGTCTTCAGTTGGCAAAGGTGATTAAAAATATTCGAAGACAAATTAAATTCTAAAATACGATCACAATTTTCAATATTTTTAGAGACGAGGACAAAAACGTATTTCTTACTCACAAAATTTTCATTTCTGTTTCCAAACCTCACATACTGTCAAATGAGCTAGCTACCAATAAAACACCATGAATTCAAAGTGTATGCATCTGTAACCAGATGTTTTTGATATTGGATTTAAACTGGCGCCCTCTACCGACCAGAAATTGGAATATATAGAGTCTGGTCTCCTTATATGCTCTCCCTGATTCTGACGTTAAAGTTAATACAAACAGATTCAGTAAAATTGCTGGAACCATACTAACAAATTATCGATATTTCCAAATACAACCCGCTCTTCAAATTTTATTGAAAAAATTTCTTTCACACTAAAACAAACCAATCAAAATAAAATTACGTGATTTTATCGGTTTTTTTTCTATTTAACATATACTGCGTCAACCACTAGGGTTATTGGCAGTTTAGAATTTACAAAGGTAAGGGTAACAGTAAAATTATAAATTGAACATGTTTATGGTTTTTAAAATACTCAAGGAATCGTAGAGCTAACTGTAATGTATTGGGAATTCTATGTTGTCTTCGCTGGTTTGCAAACTGGTGACATTCTAAAATGACGTGTTTGATGGACATATTCTCATTACATTGGGCACATTGAGGAGGGTCTTCTTTACTTATTAGAAATTTGTGCGATAGGGCTGTGTGTCCAATCCTCAAACGGGTAGCTTTAATTTGTTCTGCTCTTGAAATCGGTAGTGAAGGGGTTTCTCTCACATTGGCCACTATTTCATGCATTTTGTTATGGATCTCGAGGTTCCATTTATGTTGCCACTTATCCATAACAAAATTCTTGACAGTTACCTTGTGGTCTTGGTGCGGTATCAGCTCTAATTTTGGGGTATGACTATAGCTGACTGATTCTTGAGCTGAGATATCGGCGTCTTCGTTACCCTGTATACCGGTATGTGATGGTACCCATAAGAAGGATACATTCCTACTATCAGACTGGAGTTTAAAAAGTTGGTTCTTGATTTATCGGTTTGTTTTCGTATTTTTTACAAATAATAAAGTTTCCGTGGAAGATAAAATTTATCGATAAATTTTTGAAGTACCTACTTGTGGTATTACCTTAGAAAAATCATTGCATTGTTTAAATAATATAAAGTCTAGTCGATGGAAAATTGGTTAACAAACATTTATATTTAAACTCACGCATATTACCCTAATCACATGTTGTATCTTATTTTCTTCAATTTGGAAAACGGCTTTTTATTAATTTAATTATTATAGTATTAATTATTCCAGATATTCCAGTTTCGTATGTTATTTAATCTTTCTAAGAGCAATGTTATTGTAAGATATTGATTTATTTAGTCAATTTGTTGCATATATTATCTTTAAAACAAGTCCATATGAATATATTTCTTCCAAATTATTTTACATAATGAAATGTAGTTTTTAAATCAAGAGGTATAAATATATAATATTAAAGTAATTTATATATAGTTTGTCTCGAAGTATATCGTCTTAGCTTTTGCCGATAATCATCTAAATACAACCATTTACAACCTTCTTAAAATAATTTCATTTCCGGTAACAACAAACAATAGACAATTATTAATTCGCCGAGGTGCATATTACATTTTTTCGTCGATCTTTAAAAAAATTACTAATTTTCGAATTAAAAAGATTATTTTTCAAGTATTTTCCGTCCGCAGGCACTTTTCATCCGCATAAGTTAATAAGTTTCATATATAATATATACAGGGTGTAACAAAAAGGCAGGTCATAAATCATACCACATATTCTGGGGCTGAAAATAACTCAATCCAACCCAAGTTACCCTAGTACAAATATGCATGCGAAAAAAGTTACAACCCTTTTTCAAATATTTCGACAGCTGTTCGACATATTATAATGAAAGTTGACAAGTGGCTTTCTTATGATTAGAGCATAAATAAATAAGATTCAATAAAAAATTTGGGACCCTCGAAGAACTTAAAAATTCATTGACTTTAATTTTTATTATTCGAAATTTTTGAAGCATAATGAAAAATAGGCCGTATCTCGATAAAAACTGATAATTTTAAAAAGTACTAAGGGGAAAAAAAGTTTCAAAAATAATGTGCCTAAATGATGGTGCCACAATAAGCATTACATTGTAACGTACACAAAAGTTTTGGGGGGGGTTTAGGGGATCTCAACTCCCATACATTTTCAACGGGGTGCAATAATTCCTTAATTTTTTTTTTTTTTGCTCTAATCATAAGAAAGCCACTTGTCAACTTTCATTATAATATGTCGAACAACTGTCGAAATATTTGAAAAAATCAATTTTCATTCGGTAACTTTGAAGGGTTGTAACTTTTTTCGCATGCACATTTGTACTAGGGTAACTTGGGTTGGATCGAGTTTTTTTTAGCCCCAGAATATGTGGTATGATTTATGACCTGCCTTTTTGTTACACCCTGTATATCAATATCCGTTCTTGAACACTAAAATTCACACAATGGTCTTATCCAATCCAGAGGATTTTGTAAATAATTAATTTGACAACAGAAAATGACAGTTATTGCCAAAGCCATTCTTGCACCTTCCCGTATCATATCGACCACAGAGGACGAAAGGTAAAATGTTTGATGACGAAAAGTACTTGTATGCAAAAATAGACAAATTTTCATCCGGAAATTAGTACGTAAAATTTCATTTTAAATTCAAAAGCATGTCGTTTATCAATGCCCGGTTAAATTTGTCAGCTACGTAGCCCTCAGCTATCTCTAGCCGTCAGCCAAAGTCTCGGTTACATTAGAAAGCGTTTATCAATGCACCACATAACGGACAGATAGCTATAGTTTGGCATGTTTATCTAACGCCGTGAAAGGAATGCAGTCGAAAACATTCGATATTGCCACGTTTAACTATAAAAAAGCTAAAGTATGTAGTGATAATAATTAGAAAATGGACTTTTTATTATAAACAATATTACCAATAGGATTAAACGTTAATTCTTGAATGTGTTTGTTTCATTGGATTTTGTATATTAACATTATTTTTTCAATTTATGAATATTAAAAGATGAACACTTTTCCAAATTTGTTACGGGTTTTTTCAAGCTCTGGCAGCGTTGTGCGAAAACCATAATTTTCACGCCCTCCTAACTAACTCAATTGGTGAAATGAATCAAAGGCCTTTCGTTGCTTAGCGACCAGCTGACTTCCTATTGGCAAGCGCGTGCGTGTGCTCTTCTCTCTCACTTTGTCAATTGACTGACATTGATTATCCAGTGGCGTTGGTATTGTCAGTGTCAGATTTTGAACTATTTCTTATCCATATTGAATTCAAGTACGATTCTTGACATTATTTGTTTTTAACAAATACCGTGTTTTGAAAAATACCTTACCTCTAAAGCAAAGCAAAAATCAGTTTCTATATATAATTATTATTATTTTTAATACCTTCATAAAAATAGGTACCGTACGCCATTGGTACGTTTATGACAGATATCCGCAATGTTTCCTCGCCCCGTAGCTTCAGATAAACTTCCCAAACTATAACTGGAGGCTACGTGTAATTGACCATTTGACAACCTTGTTCGTGTTATAAACGTGGGTGTAATGTTGTCAAAGTGTAAATTTCTCATTTTAATTTGGTGTGAGGAGGATCACCTGTCACATGAAATATACATATCAAAAATTTTACTCGCATATTTTGCTATAACACACTGAATCAAGAAAATAGAGGTGGAAGTTTTTATTTTTCTATGTTACCGTAAGCTTACTCTAACAACATCGTAGAAAATGTTATTTGTCAGTGTTAAAATTGTGGAGCTGTTATTTTTATTTGGTCCGTTTTGTGCTTTTGAGTTGTTCGCTTTTGAACATGTCCATCGAAAAGGTCGTCAAGTTCCTCAAGATCCATTGACAATAACAATAAAATGAAATACAAACACACAGAGCCTGGATGCTACTAAACTACTATAAATGAATCAAAGCTTTTCGATTTCACCCCTTACTAAGTTGAAATAATCTTTGATGCAAATTGTAAGCAAATATGAGACAATCATGTCACAGTTGACAGTTAGGATAACGGTACATCACTTTCTCGTATTTAACTGTATGTTTTATGGTTAACATTAACTTGATAGTGGCAGTTATATAGTATAGCCGAAAGTTTGACTGATTAGCTAATGCAAACTGGCAGTTGATAAACACTTTGGCCAACTGCTAAAATTTAGCCCAGACTACAATATTGAATCGAGCATTGATAAACCCGCCCTAAAACTGTTTTAAGGTTGATTTTTCTTCGATTTGGTAGAGTACCTAATTCCAAAGTTAAAAGGATTAAGTAAAGTATATAAATATGTACAATATTCTGCTGCAAACCCTTCAAGTACATAGAAAAAAATATTACAGCTATTTTTTGGTGAATATATTATGTTAAAACAACGAAAACCTGAATTACTTAGAAAATGTTAACTGAGAACGACTCGATTTTAATGGATTTTTTCATTGTGTAAACAAACAACTAATGCACTCCTACAGATACTATTAACGTATGAGAATCCTTTTTACCCTTTAGGCAATCCCGATATTGAGTAATATCTCAACAAGATTAATTCATAAGCGTTGGCCATTATGTGAATTGAAAGTTGACCCTTCTAAATATGATTAAATTCCACTTGAAAAGGATTAAACCACTTAGGATAATTCAAAATGATAATATTCATTGGGAGCTTACAAACCGGGATAGGAATTAATACCACTGTAAACGTATGGGTAAATTAAATTGACGTTTATACAGCAAAATAATGAAATAGAATTGTATAAAGATTTTACAGAATAGAAAGGTTCTCTGCTGTATGTTCGTTGTTGTGTATTTTGCTTCTTTTTTGGGAAATCAAACCACAATCTTTTTTTATATTTTAGTTCAACGTTTCGGTAGCGTTCCAGCTATACGTTATCTAGAATAATTAAATTTTTTTAACATCTTGGTCCCTATCTGACACTACGAAAACATTGTCACTTATAATTACACGAGAGCTTTTTTTGTCGAAGTAAATTTGCCTGGCAGTTTTTAGAGTTGAATTACCTAATGGCAACAAAATTCGAATTATAAATGTCAAGTTTACTTAGACTCAAAAAAAGCTAGAGTGTAATTCGGTAATACAATTTAATGAACATGTAAATCAATAAATAAAAATATGAGATGTAAATTAGTTTATTTAATTTAACGGAAAAGTACAATTGTTAAAAACACAATTATTAAAAATAGCTTGATTTTCGGAACTTTCGTGTATTTTTTTAATATTTTGCTAGTATTTTGAGCGGTGGTAGTAGCTGTAGTATGGTAGTGCGAATGGAACCAATGATTTCTCTATGATGTTTTTCATCTAACTGAAGGTACGGTTTTAATGGGTTGCTATGTCCCGTAATTTCCACAAGTTTTTGTTCACCTATACCACTCCTGGACAATTCAGTTACGGCGGCAGCTCGATTATAATGATTCGTAATTTTCACCCGCTTGATATCAAGCAATATTTGGTCCATTTAGATATTTCGTTGAGCCCAATAGGAGAATTCTTATACCATCCTTTCGAATTTGTTTTTTTCCAGAAAGGATTTGGAGTTAAAAAAACTTTTCACATGTGATATGGTTTCCCCGTCTTCCCATAATTTGTTTAAACAATCTTACTGGACATACACAATCTTCTGCAGTGTTTGCTTCTACCAACCATTTACTGTCGGCCAACTTCTGATTTCCCCCTTGTGCTGTCTTCGTAAACACTGGGTTATATTCAACTCTTCCGGTCTCTCTTCTACGGTTGTTGGTCTCGATTTTAAAATAGAATACCTTACAATTTGCTGCTTCTCCACCTCTCCAAGCCAATGTGATAAAATTTTCTTTGGAGGCCTACAGGTTCTTCTTCACTCCAGGACAGTGCCATTTCAAAAATTTCTTGTTTTGTGAGAGCATTAGAACTCACCTTCCTTTTTTCTGGGATTGCTTGTAAAATTTTGCGTTTTGTGTCACGTGCATTTCTCGCTTTCTTAAACTGTATATCCGTGAACGGATTAAAAATTCTTTTATAATCTTTAAAGTACTTCTCTTGTAACATTTTTGCTAAAGTGTTCCAAATCGTCTTGACTGCACTCTCTTTATAATCTTCTTCATTGTTCTTCTTCATGTTGAATGCCCAGTCACATAAAATAGAAGCTAACTCTTCAGTGGAAGTTTTTGCAATTAGTTCATATTTTTTTCCAAACAAAACATCGCAAATTGTCGCCAAATTGATATAGTTGAATTCACAGTATTGCGAGGCACATTATCATTGATGGTTTTTTCAATTTCTCCATTCGAAGACTCTCTAAATCGCGACATTTGCACAAATGAAAACTTTTCTGACAAGGCAAGCTTGAGAAAAATTGACATAACGTCATCAAAAATTTGTTTACAATGCCGGTTGTCATGCTTTCAAAAGTTAGGTTCCGTTCGCTGGAAAAGTTAGCGCAAACTTTTTTTTCGCTGTCATAGTGACAAAATCACGCGGCTTATGAGGTATTTTATACATGAATTAAATTGTCAACAAAACAATCAATAAAATTTGTCAAATTTTTGAAGGTCCATTCACAATAGATCATATCCTTGGTAAAATGTGAAATGAGAGTTATTTATGATATAAATGCTAAAAGTGATTTTATATCATACACTATTTTTTCTAAAAACACCATTAAAAGTCCCAATTAACGCATATTTTACATCAATTAATTGATAAAATAATAGCCTCGAGATTATCAGTTTTGAATCCAATTTCATCTAATCTATTCGTGAAACAAGTTGCAAAGGTAAACAAAAACCGAATTAGTTGATTTGTCTTTGTTGACAACTAACGTCAATAAATCATCACGAATTATTCTTTCTCGTTTCTTCGTTTTTCGATGGAAAGTGATCAAGAAAATGAATTTCTACCGCCGGAAATTGAAGAAGCTGCCATGGAGTTTCTTATTATGATCGTAGTTTCACTAATTGTGTGTTTAATTGAATAAACACTTCATTTTGAATTATATTTTTATATTTTCTCATAAAACCAAGAAATAAATAAAACTTCTTTAACACAAAAAAAACAGACAGGAAAATTTCCCATGAAAACAATTAAAGCTGCCTAACTAAACTATCTAAACGACAATTTCGAATTTTGAAGTGTATTATTGAAATATCTTCTCCTTTCAAAACACACACTTCATCCCGGAGTTCACAATTTCGAATACTCCGGACACTATTTAATACGGAAGCCACAATCTACTTAGAGCACGAGAACGGTTAAGAAAAATGATCGGAAGCTCGGTCTCGGTTTCGCTCTTTCGGTCTCGGTCCTTAAGAAATCCAGAATCCTTATTTTATTCTTTCATTGTAGGTGTTAAAATTTATTTATGTTTAACAAAAAGTTTGCCATATACTGAACGTCTTTCGGAATTAATTGAAAGATATCTACAGTATGGTGCAAATGAAAGGAATAAATTCGTTATTTCGTTAACCTTAACTTAACTTAACTTTAAGGAAAAATCCTGAAACCCGTCGATTTTCAATATGGCAGGAGGCGAAACACCAAAACGATTATATCACGTCGTCAAGGGGTATATTCACTTATCAATACGTCGTAACTAAGGGAAATTCAAGGATTGTATTGGTTCATTATAACATGAGTTATATAATCTTCAATATAATTATGTGTCATGTGACCTTTTCATTATCCACACCCATTATCCACACCTATTATTCACTGGTGAATAATGTACGTCATTATACTTGAAGAAACACACGTAAAATGTTAAAATTATCAAATAGTCGTGGACAAAATATTTTATTGTTTGACATTATAACAAAATTATAGTCTACTAAGAATGGGATCCAGTGTAGTGCACGCTCCAGGAAACGGTTTTATTGGAATAACGCTTTATTTCGGAAATTTTGTTGATAAACCTGGATACAAACTTGTGATACTATCCTGATAACGCAGGTAATTGATTCATCATTGGATACTTCTTTTTCTTACAATGGTAATCAAATTAGACTACATTCGTCAGAAATACTAACTACTTACAAATTTATCCGCATTTAGTTGGATTAAAGCACTTTCAGTGTTATCAGACGGGCTCGTGAAAAAAGGCCAGTTTTATAGACACCAGACGAAATGACCCATCGAATTAGCCTCAAAAACAGTAATCAATATCTTGTTCAACAATTCGGTGAATTCAAAACCTACTATCTGTAAATACCACAATTAAAAAGTTACTTTAACCTCTAATTTAGGGATTGAATCCATATTCAAAATTATATACTTTGGGGTAAACATTTACTAAGACCTCAAAAATCTAATATGCCCCACTTCTACTCAGCACGAAAATAATAGTTCCTTCAGTCCTATTTCTACAACGCAGTTTTGGATACAATTACTCAAGACAATCTAGCAGGCGAGGTGTTTTTGCTAATTCATCCAATACTTCACTAGCAGTGTGGATATTAAGCATAGCAGGCCCGTTTAACCTTTGCTAGTCAGTTGTGCTCCTTAAGTAAGTTTTCAGTCTTCGTAGAGACGGAAAGGACCTTTCACTAGCGCTTGTGGACACTGGAAGAGTGGCAAGAATTTTCAGAAAGGTGCTAATAGTGGGGAAAACATCCTTGTGGCAGGAAGTGTAATAATTAATTACCTTTCTTGAACGGATTTTCAAATATTTTACCCCCTTGAACCACATATGAAGTTTTCCAATGGCAGCAACATCACCAGTTTGTATATATCTTCTTGATAGAAATTCATAAGTTTCTTTAAACTTTCTTCCTGTGTTTTGGTGGCATTAGCATGGCTGGTCGGTATTGGACGCTCAAAACTTCCCCGTACTTCTTCATGTTTACATTGCTGCTTACAATTTTTTTAAAATTTCTTCTAATCAATGATGGGGGTTACGTCCCCAATAACCCCCCCTTATGACCTAATCTAACCTACCGCTATTACTATAATGATATTAATTTTCTCGTTAAGCATTCTATTCTTGAGTTAAGCATTATTTTTCACTTCGATTACCTATAAAGCGTATTTTTTAGTTTTTTAAGGTATAATTTATTTATCACCAGTCTAGATTTTAATGGATTGCTAACTGTGTTACTCTTTCAACTTCTTTTTTCGTTTATTTCAGTTAAGATTTCATTTAAAAAGACAATCCCCATCGTGATTAATTAAACAAGAAAATATTTTATAACGTCTAATGTGAAATGTATCGCTGAGAACGATTAAGATAAAGGAGTACGTCCAAAATAAATTCATTGCTTAGTTAGTAGGCAAAGACGTTTGTATCGATTTCATTAAGTATAATTAATCTTCCAAAGGAATCCACAAAGCGGCGCCAAATTACACCAGAATCCTTTATCTTATTAGAACATTGAACCAATTACAATGCACAATAAATTACACAATGTTAAATGAAAACTGAAATATCAATGGAAATATTAACTCAATAAAATTTTCATTAGAACAAACAATATCGAAGCATAGTGTGCTGTAAATATGCTTATGTTATATGAATTAGTCAAATTTTTTTCAATTGTTATTAGTTTATTAAGCTGCGGGTATTTTATGATGAATACTGAAGAAGAAATTAAGAATAATTGAGAAATGGATAAAAAGTGTCGGTATTCTCTAACTGCCTTATATTTTGGATACGACCAGTTTCTACCCGTCCAACACAGGGACACAAACATAAAAATAATGCCGGATGAATCCAACATAATAATCCTCTCGAAGGTCATAACAGGCCTTCGAGAGAAAGTACTGCAATGGCCAAGCACATTTGTAGTAACGATAGGTTGAAATGGGCTATGAACACCTTTCAAAGCACTTGGAGCAGATGGGATTTTTCCAGCAAGAACAAGACGAAATTCTACCATATTTGGTTAGAATTAGTCGAAGTAGCTTGGGACTGAGTTATATACCAGAAGCATGGAGAAGGGCAATAGTAACCTTCATCCCAAAAGCTGGAAAAAGGGACACAACAAACCCCAAATCCTTCAGACCAATTAGCCTAACATCGTTTGTGCTTAAAAAAAGCTATATTGACAACTATATTAGAACGGAAAACCTAGAGAGACTACCTCTCCACCCGTATCAGCACGCTTACCGGGCAGACAGATCTACGGAGACTGCACTGGTACAACTGACGGAGGATATCCGAGGTGCCTTAGACAACCAAGAAACTGTAGTATGTGCATTTATAGTCATAGAACGAGCTTTTGACAACACTCCACATGAGGCTGTCAAGAGGTGTAGACAACACAACATCCAAATGAATGTCGGAACTGCTCACCACTAGAGTAGCAGAGAGAAGAACGAGCAAAGACATTGTCTCCATCTGCACAACCAGAGGATGCCCACAGGGAGGAGTAGCATCCCCATTAATGTGGAGTCTTACTGTTGACGAGCTCCTGTGTGGTTTGACGAACCTCGAAATATCCTGCCAAGGATATACCGATGATATTGTCATAACAGCCAGGGAAAAATTTGAAAACACCCTTTGTGACATCGTACAAAAGAGTCTGAACTATACAAATAGCTGGTGTAGGCAAGTGGGACTCAGCATCAACCCCACCAAACCATCTTGATAGCCTTCACTAAGAAAATAAAACTCAACGCCAAAACCATTAAACTTGATGGGAATGAGGTTGAATGGAGACAAGAAATCAAGTATCTAGGTTTGACTCTAGACAGTAAACTCCTGTGAAGAAACACGAGAAGGAGATTACATACAAAGCGCAAAAATGGCTCTAATGGTGTGCAGGAATCTGGCAGGGAGAAACTGGGGTTGTTAGCCAAAAATCCTTAGCTGGATGTACACTACCATAGTGAGACCAATTATCACTTATGGAGCCATTGCGTGGAATAGTAGGACTAACCTCTTGACGACGAAACAAAACCTCTCCAAAATTCAAAGACTAGCCTGTATATGCATAACAGGAGCAATGAGTACATGCCCAACGGCAGCAATCGATGTGATTCTCAACCTCACACCATTACATATGGTGGTGGAGAGTGTTGCAGAAAGAACAAGATACAGACTAAGTAGAGAGGGAATCATTAAAAAAACCACCTCTTCACTTCTTAGAAATCAGACAACCTGGGACATGCCACAAGATGGTATGATGAAAAAGTATAACTTTTCAAAGAAATTCGTTACGGAATTAAGCAACAAGAAGGAATGGTACCCAAATACCAGACTTGGAAAGAATGCCATTCAATGGTACACAGACGGCTCAAAAGCAATAGAAGGAACTGGGATAGGAGTGTACGGGCCAGGAACCAAACACTCTGAAAGCTTGGGAAAAACTCCAAGTATCTTTCAAGCGGAAATTCACGAAATAAGAAAGTGTGCCCAGTACAATATTGACAAAGGATACAGAAGGCAAACGATTATCATAATGTCTGATAGTCAAGCAGCCATTAAAGCGCTGAGTTCTTGTGTAATCAGTTCCAAAATGGAGTGGGAATGCCTAGGCAAACTTAATGAACTAGGCGAGAACAATATAGTCACCTTACTGTGGATTCCAGGACACACTGGAATAGAAGGAAACGAAATAGCAGATGAACTAGCGAAGAGGGGGACTGAAATACCTTTTTGGGGGCCGGAACCCTTTTGCGGAATCACCTCCAATGTAATATTGGAAGTAATAAGTAGCGGCTAACAAGACATTGTCGCCTGAATTGGCATCCTAAAAAGCTCAGAATAGTGGAGGAAGGAGATTGTAGATTTTGTGGAATGGAAGACGAAACCTCCATCCACATACTTGCGAACTGCACCGCAATTCAGAATCCTAGGGTACAGTACCTGGGAGACTACTGGATAGGAGAGAGACAGCTACCTAAGTTGAAGCCTGCAGATAACCTAAAGTTCCTCCGGGAAATAAGACTAAGGGAGCTACTAGTCTCTGAGTAACTAAGTAGAAGTGAGGGGACACAATAGATATTTTAGGTCTCAGTGAATGTTATCCCAAAATACATACATACATACATCCAACATAATAGAAGGGAATGCGATAGGAATGTATCGATCAGGAATCAAATGCTCTGCATGTTTGGGAAAAACACCAAGGATTTTTCAAGCAGAAATTCAAGCCATGAGAAAGTGTGCCTAGTTCAATATTGACAAAGGATGTAGACGTCAAAGGATTATTATTATGTTGTATAACTAGTCAAGCAGACATCCTCTGAATTTTTGTGTAATCAATTTTATAATGGTATGAAAATTTCTAGAAAAAGTCAATACGTTAGTTAAGAACAGCATCGTCCGTCTACTGTGTATTCCAGGACAGTAGAATGTATGAAAATAAAAAAGGAAATGAACTTGCAAATACAGGAGCTGATACACTCTTTCGAGGACCGCAATCCTTTTGCGGTATCACTTATATAATATTGAACCGAGAAAAAACATTGAAACGTATATTGGAAAGATCTAGTAGGGCTAATACAATCAGATACACCTCGACCTAATTCATTTCAACTCTGAGATGCGCAAACAAAGAAGCGATACAGTACTATGACAGTGCCGCAGAATAAACGCATGTACACTCGGCGGAGAAAGTTTAGTTAGCTAAATAATTTCCTAAATAAAATCCTGAGAATTTGGCTATAAATTCCATTTTAGTTATAAACTGTACCTACAATGTCATAAATTTAAAAACGTTATGCACTATTTCACGACTTTGTGCACACAAAATCTTGTGTTTTAGCGACTTAAATTCCATATTAAAATTGGATCAACCGATTTTAACGAAATTAGTGTCATTAGAAAAAATGTAGACGAATTAATTACATCTACTATAAAACAATGCATTTAGTTTTAATAAGTATCTCGAGTGTGACAAAAGCTATCAACATGCAGTATGGGTCATTTTGTTACGAATTCAATCCAGTTCCATTATAATTTACAATAATTAGGTGTTTCTATTAAACATTTTTAAGAAAAACAAGTTATATTTTTTTTTCATTCGAAAGTACCCTCTACCTATGACAATTAAAACTAAATGCGATTGTTTTATAGTAGATGTAATTAATGCATCTACACTCTTTCTAATGACACTAATTTCGTTAAAATTGGTTGATCGGAACCAAAGTTGTAGGTATTTATCCACAAACACTTTCCCACTCTCCCCCACCCTTTATTAAAAAGTACTTAAACAAATTTGTACAGAATTTCGGCCTTTTTCTAGTTTAGTTATTTAACACTTGATATAATTGGGCGTATTTCACAAAAAACTGGTTTTTAAATTTTTCTTCACAGGTTACGCCAAATAGCGGTTAACCTAGAAACTTGAAAGTTATTTCCAGCGATTTCTCTTGTCCACTTCCACCAAGGAGTTTTTTTATCCTAAGGTTATAACATGAATAGTTTCCGAGAGATCGGCTTATTGAACCACCCGGTACATCCAGCTCAGGATTTTTGGGTCACAGCTCCAATTTCTCGCTGCCAGATTATTACACACCATTAGAGCCATTTTTGCTTTGCATATAATCTTCTTTGCATGTTTCTTCCACAGGAGTTTACTGTCCAGCTAGAGTCAAACCTAGATATATGAAATATATACCATATTTAACGAATTTACGCCTGTTTCGCCTGTTAAGTACAATGAAATCGACTGACATAAATTTTATTTAAATCAGAAATAAATAAAGACATTGTTTTCATGTTTTCCCCAAGCGCTGTTGTTAAGTAAGCAAGCTCCAACCTACTCGTATTTACAATTGTTATTATTAGGCGTGCGCAGACTTTTTTATTAGGGGGGGCCATTGATTCACTTGAGTATGCTTTTTAAGAATGATAATTAAGCAATAACGCTGCCTTTTCTATAACGCAAAAGTCCATTGCAGGCTCATCGGCGAAATAAAAAAACATCTTTGCCCCGTTTCTAATTAAAAGATTTAGTAATTACGCAATTATAAGTAGTAGAACAAAATATATTGAACCAAAAAATAAACTAGAAAAACAAAACGTAACATTCGTAACAATACATGGAATCCAGATGAAAAAGATAGATAATGATAATATCCTATCAACTAATTTACAAACGCATTCGACGTGTTGCTTCGGATAACACTTTAAACTCGTCTATTACATTGTCATAATTCACATTCACCGTGTTCTCTTGTTCAATGAATAAAAAGATCGAGTCTCTGTTGTGACATGGTACTCCTCAGTTTTGATTTAACTTGAACCATTTTTGAGAACAAACGTTCACAAGAGCAACTAGTAACTGATATGACAAGAACTTCGAGATTATCATCAAAGATAGGAAGGAGCTTGAGGAAGAGGACGCACCACCACTCAGCAGAGCGAATGAACTGATCTGGTATACAGACGGATCAAGGAATGAGCTTGGCACCAGAGCGGGTATATACAGCAAGTCGAGCAAATATGAAGGAATCGTCTCGCTTGGTAAATATGCCTCGGTATTTCAAGCAGACGTTTATGCAATACTTGCATGTGCAAGGGCAAATAACATGAGAGCCTACAACAACAGGCAGATGAGGATCTACAGTGACAGTCAAGCTGCCTTAAAGCACTTCAGAGCTCTAAGGTAACATCTCGGCTGGTATGGGAATGCGACGAAGAACTTGGATGACTGGCGAATCGGAACAGTGTAACACTGGAGTGGGCTCCAGGTCGCAAAGGAATCGCTGGCAATGAAAAAGCTGACGAACTTGCAAGAGCAGGATCGTCAACACTGATGAACGGACCCGAACCATCTGTGGGCATCCCCAGATGCTCCAGTAGGTCATGGTTAAAAGGGTGGGTAAGAGAGCAACACAAAAAACACTGGAAGAATACGCCCAGGCAAACACATAGGAAGAAATTAATAAAAGAACCATCAGAATAAGTATGAGCAGAAACAAACTACGCACCATAACGGGACTTCTTACGGGACCCTTTCCCAGAAAGGAGCACCTGAACAAAATAGGGCTGTATAACGGAGACCTTACAAGCAGAAGATGCAAAAAGGACACCGAAGTAGCTCTGCACATATTATGCAACTGTGAGACGCTGGACCACAGGAGGCAAGAACTATATGGAAGACCCCAAATGACTCCAGAAGACTTCTACAACCATTCAGTAAAGAACCTCTGTATGAGCAACACAGGGAACGGATTGGCTGAATAGGCTGTAGTCAGAACATTTGATAATTATCAAATTTTATTACACTCAGTTTGGCAAGCAATTCTTCTTTTTTTATTTTAAATTTATTTTCAATTTAAGTGAAATTAAAGTGAACGTTAAAATTTAAAAATTATTAAATGTTTTTAATAGATTGATATTTTGAGGAATTGGGGTGGACCGTTTAGGTTAGGCCATGGCCCACCCTGCCCCCCTGTAGGCACGCCTATGGTTATTATCGTCCGTCTATTTTCATGTTGCGAAGTTAAGAGTATGCGAATTTACTTGGAAAGCGATAAATTCTTCCTCGACTCCGGTGGTAGAAATTTACATATTCCGTATTCCTAATATTTCTACTAAACTTTTAAGGCATTTGTTAACTTCCTTGTTATTGTTTTCAATACGCTGTGCGCTTAATATAATGAAATTCTGCAGCTCAAGTATTTTACTGGGTCGAATTACACACGAATTGTGTCAACAAAAATATGTACAATATCAATGATGTCACATCTGTTACACATTTCATGGGTTTAAATATGGACACAATGAAAACCACATGATGTGAGGCTAAAAACAACAGGGTCGGATTTGCATGATCGTATTTTCAATAATTAGTTTCTCGAAAAAGAAAAAATTACATTCAATATAACAGGGGAAAGTAAAAAATCGGTAGTAGAGACAATATAAAAATATGCACACCAACTTCTGAATATGGAACATATGTACAGTGCAGCAAAAGCAGCTCTACTCGAGTAACGTCTCGATCCGCGAAAAATAAATTTTAACTTTTGCATCGCAGAGGCGACGGATTTTTGGTCACGTGATCACAGATTAATCTGAGCAAATTGCTATTAACGAAGGTCCCAATCAACCATATATATCAGCGAACTTCTAACTCAATATCGGTCATTTTTGCTGAAGACATGGAGAGTGGACAAATAAAAATTAAATGTTTGTATAAACAACACCAAACATTATCAAGAAAAACATTACGATATTTATCTAGTGAGTCTGACCACAATAACTTTAGGACACCACGTGGTCGCGAGTGTTGCATATGAAAATGTAATTTTCATACTAACTTTATGGTTTTGGATACCTGTAGAAAATTACATAATGGTATCACTCGCTTTATGCAGGTAGGCGACGGGATTAAAGTTGGTCTATTTTTGAATTCATTAAATAATTAGCAACGAAGAAAACAATTTATCTAATCTAAAGATAATATATTCCAACCCTAAATACTTTCACGAATGTATCTAACATGTCAACTTAAACTTATCATAAATATAATCTTATTATTAATCTGAATCATCAGCTGATGGTAATGGTTGTACAGGTGTACTACTGTCGCTATCGCTACCTGAGAAACTTTCATCAGAAGAGCCAGTAGTGGCGTTAAAACATAAATGATCCAACGTATTATCGAGGATGTCTTCTCGTTCTATTTGTGAGTTTTCATATTATTTGACGTATTGGCAAATATTCGTCCATTCACTAAGTGGCAACTCGTCGAATCTTTTTTGGGATAATGCTTTAACATTCTTTAAAACTAATGTACTGCTACCTAATTTTTGACTGATGCCCATATTTTTATCACTTGCCTATGGTTTTTAAGAAGAATTTGAACACCTTCCTCTGCTTCCTTTTGGATAAATGCAACAACCCGATCTATAATTTCCTTTGTTTTTTCCTTGTTTCACTCTCTTGGGAGACATGACACAATAAGTTCCAAGACATGAAAAATTCACAATTCGCAACAACAAAATCGCACAAAAAGACCGAAAGCAAAGTACTGTCTGGTCTGCTGTCAACACTGAAATGGAAACGAAGAAGCTACATAAAGTAAAGCGCCTGCTACTCCGCCGCAGCCAGTCAGAGGTCGGCATCGCATTCGAGGCGGTCCTACGTTGAATCACGTGGTGTCCCAAAGTTATTGTGGTGGGACTCTAACTACAACATAACCTCAAAACATAACGGAGACACAGATTAATCTTTCTCATCGGTCAAAATATTATGAGCAAACAGATTTACGTCGAACTGATCAGTTCAGATTTACCTCCCCTACCTCTAGATGTAAGAAACGAACGATTCAGACTAAAAAGATTGATCGGACTCCAAATAACGAACGCAGCTATTCATTAATTAATTTGGTATTAGGTGTTTTGTGGTCAAATCTTGTAATTATTAAAATTAATTTCGCTGTGATGATTACCAGTTTTTGAATTCTACTTCCAGCATAACTGGGCTCCACATATAGAGCCCGCTGAATCTCCCGCATGGACTACTATTATTCTTGGTCCTTTTGGTACTTTTTTTTGTAAAGTTTTTTGAATTGTGGTGCTTAAAATGCCCAATGTTACCCCAATTTCGCGATATGTGACATGTCGATCTTGTTGAATCAGCTCAAGTCCAGTATCGACGTTTTCCTGGTGACTGCCTTTGTTGGTGGACCTATTCTTGGATCGTTGGTAAGATTTATCAGTCCACGCTTAAATTCTCCATATCCACGAGAAATTAGTTTAATTTTTCGGCAGACTCATCAACTTTAAAAATTCAATTTAGGTACAGCTTCAAGCGGAGCGGTCTGAAACTTTTACGTTAAGTTAACTAAGCTTGACAGGTAATTTTGATATTTGATTTTTATTGACAGGCTCCAACAATGTTGTTATATGCAATTAAAGGCAACCCGCTTCAATGAAGCATTGGCTTGAAAAGTGTTATAGGGACTCCGCTCCACCAGAAACAACAATAAAACGATGGTTTGCTGAGTTCAAACGTGGTCGTAGAGACACCGATGATGCGGAAAGCAGTGGACGTCCAAATGAGACGAAAAGTGAAGTTAGCGTGAGTTAGCTGACATCGTAAAGATATCAAAAAAACGTGTGGGCTTTATATTGCATGAGTAATTGACTATCAGAAAGCTCTGTTCAAAGTGGGTGCCGCGTTTGCTCACTGTTGACCAAAAACAAGAACGTGTTATGCTTCTGAGCAGTGTTTGACCATGTTTAAACGTGACAAACATGAATTTTTGCGTCGGTATATGACAATGGTTGAAACATGGATCCATCACTTCACTCAGGAATCAAAACGATTGTCATCTGAGTGGACAGGAACTGGAGAACCTCGTCCAAAGCGCCCGAAAGCACAACAATCAGCTGGAAAGGCTATGGCCTCGGTATTTTGGGATGTACGTGGTGTAATATTCATCGACTATCTTGAAAAGGGAAATACCATCAACAGTGAATATTATATAGCGTTATAAAAGTTTGTTACATCAAGACAACGCACCGTGTCACAATTCAATCAAAACAATGGCAACACTACATGAATTGAACTTCGAATTGCTCCCACATCCACTGTATTCGCCAGATTTGGCTCCCAGTGACTACTGGCTGTTCGCAGACCTAGAAAATTGCTCGCCGGTAAGAAATTTCGCTCGAATAAAGAGGTTATCGCTGACACTGAGGCCTATTTTGAGGCAGAAGATAAATCGTTCTAAAAAAGTGGTATTGAAATGTTAGAGCGGCTCTGGAATGATTGCTTTGTTCTTGATGAAAATTACGTTGATGAACAAAAAAAACGTGTTTTCTTTGTTAGGCCCGGGACTTTTCAGCCCATGTGTTACCTACATGCGAGCTAGAGGTTGATGCCGAGCGAATGAAATTAGAAAAAAAGTTAACACGAATAAAATGAAACATTTGGGAAAAATATTAATAACCTATATTAAAAAAAATGGAACAAGGAACAATTAAACTGGTTCGCTTCGTTTTATTAATGAATGCTGAGTAAAATTCAGCAAGAAATCAAGGAAAAAGGGAGGACCAACAATCAAATTTGCGAACCACTAGAAGACAACTTAATAAAGTAAAAACAATGACAAAACAAAGCGGAATATGCAAAGAAAGTTTTTATATAAATTATAACAGTAGAAAGTAAAGGTAGACGATGTGTGCTATTTATAATTCTTCTATTTTATACATTTTGAAAAAAATGCTTTTTTGTCAATTAAATTTAAAAATAAACAACTCAATTTGTATACTTGTGCTATAGACCTCCCCTAAATACACCACTGTAAGGGGTAACATTCCGTGATGTTTGAACAAGCGTCAGAAAAGCAAGCGAAAGTAAAAATAATGCTTAAAAAAGTTGCACAGTTAGTGCACCTTGCGGTTCTCATGCTAATGGCATATGGGGTGGTGTTTACAAAGAACAACCATAGGTCAGTGGTGTACATCTAACTTGGTACGTTTGTGGCGGGCTATTTCCATACATATTATATACCAGCCACATAATTTAGAATAACTTTTCATAAATTTCAGACTTCATACCTAACAAACTTAGCTATGGCTACGCATACTTTATCTCTGAATATTACCAAGCGCAGCTCCTTAATTTATACCTAAAACTTTGACATTTAGATATTTAAACTTACTTTCTACAAACATTATTACCGTTGAGCCTAAGAATCCATTTTTGTGGAGCCTGTGAATGAATGAATATGTTTTGTTCGAAATCCTTTTAATCCTGAATAGTGAGCTACTTGTTTTTAAGCATCTGTTTATTCATATGGCTTAGACAATATAAAGCGACCTCTACGAAACGAATAAAATATGTAAAGAATGTAAATCGTTCGTACGTATTTAGCATATTTGATAGTGCAAAAACAAAAATTCTTACACCAATAAAAATATTAAGAAGTATCTAAGAATATTGTTCATACAGGTTGTCCAATAAAAAAATGAGTAATACAATAAGTCAAAAGGTGGCTATCTTACAAATCTTATCCTCCAATTATTTAGCTAGTAAACTGATTTAGGCAGAACTTATCGAGAGAATGAAAAAATGTTATGCTCAGGAAAGAAGAAATAGTATTTGTCCACAACCACTTAATAATAAGTCAATATTTTACCTCCTAGCAAAAGGTATATATATATATAGCTTTTAACAGGCCTTTTAGGCCCATAGCTTTGTAATTCCTTTCCATATTTTTCTATCTTTGGCCTTTTCTCTCCATCGATTCAAATTCTTTTCTTCCAGGTCATCTAGTACCACCTCCCTCCATCTTTTACTTGGTCTGCCTCTTTTCTTCTTGCCTTCCGGAACTCTCCATGCTATTTGTTTCACTATTCTTCCTCCTTCCATCCTTTCTATGTGCCCTAACCACTGAAGTCTTCTTGATGTAATAGTTGCATCTATTTTGGGTTCACGATAAATGTTATATAATTCTTCGTTAGTCCTTCTCATATACACCCCTTCTACTTTTTTTCCTCCCAGAATTCTTCTTAACATTTTCCTTTCCCATCTAATTACACTTTCTTTTTGTTTTTTGTTTAAAACCCACGTCTCACAACTATACAATATCGTAGGCTTCAATATAGTATTGTACAATCTTAGTTTTGATTTCCTTGACAGATGCTTTGACCGGACTAGGTGATTTATTGCACCTGCACCAGGAAATTTGTATGTGAAATATATCGTTTCGATAAAATATCGAAATTTTTAGTATTGATACTTTTCATAACGATATTTTCTGATATTTATATTTTTAAAACAGTATATTTATAACAGCACGGTGTATCGATACTTTACACAGTATCGCCTATCTCCATACGTCACATTATTTGACGTACTCCAGAAATTTATTAATTTCGACGTTAGAATTGCCAATAATACAAAATACCAAATTATTACTTTCCGTTCTACACTCGCATTACTTACTTGATTTTCATTTAATAAAGAAATCAAGGATCGTGTACAAAGTATAGTATTCTACTCGCAATTTATGGCCATTATTCACTCGGGTGACTTGCACCCCTCGTCTACGGCTCGGGACGCAAACGTCACCCTGCAAACAATTTGATTACACCACGTTGTTCATAATAAACTATCCGAACTCAATAAAATACATTTTTCAGTACCTTCACGATCAATCGACGGATTATTGGTCAAAGTGAAACAGAAAGAACTGTGTCTGCAAAACCAATACAAAAACGGAAGCAGCGCCAACTGATAATGCAATTTCCAATGATGTCATTTACTTTCGCAAAAGATCAATAGTAACAAAACATTCAATATGTTCTGATTAAAGTATCAAATTCAACCTCCATTTAATTTTCATTGATAGCGTTCATCCCAACGTAGTCCTACCGGAACGGTAATCAATTTTCTGCCGTATTTTGTATAATATTGTAATAATATTGTAGTCTACTGTTGGAGGCATTATGTCAATGGTCATGGGAGTAAAAATTTAATTAAATCCCAATTAATTTTCCAAAACTTACAATTACAATTTTAGGATTTTTACACCAATAGTTTTAAGTGATGAATATACCTGAGAATGTGAAAGTGATAGACTATTTTTACAAGCAAATCAAAATTAAAAACCAATTTATAGAAGAGGTAAAAGTATAAAAACCGGCCAAGTGCGAGTCGGACTCACGCACGAAGAGTTCCGTACCATTATCTATAAAAATTGGAAAAAAATCACGTTTGTTTAATGGGAGCCCCCCTTGAATATTGATTTTATTTCAATTCAATTATTAATTTTGAAAGTGAATGATATAACTCAATATTCTGTGAATATTTCAAGCCATTATCAATATCGAGCAAAAACTAGATAGGAAAATCACGTTTGTTGTATGGGAGTCCCCTTAAATATTTGTATTATTCTGTGAATATTTCAAGCGTCTACCTGTTGTCGCTATCAATATCGAGCAAAAAAATGTTTTTGTTTGTTGTACGGGAGCCCCATTAAATATTTATTTTATTCAGTTTTTAGTATTTCTGGAATAGCGGTAACAGAAATACATCATTTGTGAAAATGTCAACTGTCAAACTATCACGGTTCATGAGATATATCCCGGTGACAGGGAAATGGGTCTGTTTTTTACCCTTTGAGTACGGAACCCTAAAAATGCTGACCAGTTTCAATGAAATTCACCACAATGTCATGTCATGAACAATTTATTCTATACAAGCAATTGTACAACTTTCAGGAATTTGCCAAGCACACATATAATTTGAACTCGGCTTGACATTCATTTTCGATTTTCAGAAAAAACCAACACATAATACTCCAAATTTAATAACATCGAATGCTTTTTTTTATTTAATCTTATAACGGATATACATTTTCCACCACCGTATGAAGAAAAAAACAACGTCCCAGAACGCTGATATACAATGAACGAGAAAGAGTTTGGCTTCGTTATAGACACTTTTCTGATTAACAACTTAATATCAGTGTGCTTTGTAACTTTTAATAATGAACTCAAGTCTGTACCAACCAAAGATTACAATTTTGTAATATTTGTCTGTAGTGAAGATACATCAAGTCAAACTAGTTTGATTTTGCTCAATAAACTTGGTTTGACTTGAAAATCAAACTTTTTATATCTTGTATCTGTATCTTTAGATTTGATTTGAAATCAAACTGCTTCAAACAGTTTAATCTGAAATGTCTGAACCTTCTTCATGTAGCAGCACAGGCTCAGAATACGTTCCAGAACAAACTGAGTCTGATTTGGAAGATTCTCCTTCTGCACAAAATAAGAGAACAAAAATATCTGTACATGTAACAAAAACAAACAACAAGAGAGAAATAAGCAATTTTTTTTGTCGTGCCGCAGGGAATTCGAAGACAAAGTGTGAATTATGTAAAAATATAAAACAAAATAAATTGTCCAATAGTGATACTAGTTCTTTGAGAAGACATTTGATGAAGAGCCACAAAAATGTGTAGGCAAAAGAATTTCCGCAGGATTCAACAACTAAAACAACAATTTTACTCTCGTTACTCGTTGAAAAATATACTATTTCAAACTCTTTCAAACTAGTCAGACAAATAGTTTGAATTTTCAAACCTTTAATCATTGCCAAGTTTGACTTGAATTGAAAAATTTGTCAGGCGGTTTGACTTGAGTTTGACTCGACTTCAACTTATAGAATGTCCAATCAAAACAAAAATACACAAAAAGAATTATAGATTCTGGACTTTTATGAAATTGCAGATACTAATCGAATAGAAACTTTTTTCGAGCTCATGCACTATTAGGTAAAACTAAACACTTTCATCCGGCAACATTGTCACATTTAAACTTTTACACGCCCATCGCTGAGCGCACAATTATTCTTCTCTCTCTTTCAAGTAGTTTTGCTCATATTTTCCTTGTCGTACTTGTGTAAATCGTATGGCTCGAATAGACTTTTCGCAATCTATATATGGAGAATTATTGATAAAATAGAAGTATGGTAATAGTACTTCTCGAAAATGATATAAAATACAGGGTAATCCATTTAAAATTACTGAGAAAATACTTGAATTCTGACTCATCATGTATTTGATTTAATGAATATTTTTAAAACATTTATGTATGTAAATTTTGATAATCACTAGAAATCTTGGGCTTGAATAGATTATTTTTTGTTTCCTTCTATCCAATTATACAAGGAGTTGAACTTGTTACGATTTTGACAAAAAATTGGCTATAACTTTCAAAATACCCCGTAAACGAATTACAACCTCATATTGTTCTAATGTCGAAGTGAAGCAGATTTCATTTATGAAGTAAGATTTAGGGGCGGATAGTTTTCATTGAAATGCTCTGTATATTTCTTGTGTTAGTGTGTATGTGTATGAACTCCTCTTAAACGACTGGACCGATTTTGGTGAAATTTTGTGTGTGTTCAAGTTAATTCGAGAATGGCTTAGATTCACAATTGGTCCCAGTAGGTGGCGCTGCAATCGGGTTCAGGCTGAACTTCTATTTTACAAAGGAGTTTTTTGGTAAGGTCATTAAAAAAATTATTCAAATTCATAAAATAGTACAAAAGTTCATCCATATCTCAAATTTGGTTGGAATCCAAACAAAAGGGTTCAATGAAACTCTAAGCCAAACCCCAGTATAATATATTTGTCCAATTAGGACCAATCAACCTGCTACTAGTTTCGGTAAGACATTACCATCATCATGCTATAACAATAGAAGTATGGTCGGGTCCTCTAGTATTATAAATAGTCATAAAGTTCTACCTGGAAAGTGTTTTGGTGAAATAACAACTAGGATTATGAACATAAAAATCAACAAGTGATTGAATAATTTATTTTTGGTGACAATAAATGACCCCCTAGTAGCTATTCTGGCAAATGATATTTAAAGGCTCAAAAACAAAAAGTCGGCTAATGCTTCAGGTAGCAATAAAAGAAGAGAAATAACTTTGTTTGGCCTACCTTACCGTAAAACAAATCATATGAACACCAAAAATAGGGCGGAAGTATTGCTTAAAGCAACGATTTTTGAAGTTTTTCACTATCTGTCACTTGATTAATTTGACGTTTTACATGAATTTTTCATTTAAACGTCAGTGAGTGTCAAAGTATTTGTTATATTTTCCTATTTTTTGGTTTATTCGGTAGGAGAAAAACAGTTGTGTGTCACACAAGCAGGAAACGCTTTAGAAGCTTCGGCTGCTAAAGCTCATTTTCTACCCTTGGGACACAATCTACTATATAATATGTTTAATTTCAGCAGCTGAAAATTTTTGATGCTAATAGCTCGATAACCAAGGAAGTATCACCAACAACAATTTGATAAAATAAAAAATTGATTATAAATGTAGACTAGAATCCAAATATTGTATTGTATTTTTACTTAAAACTCCTCCGCCTCTGAAAAAAAAACATAAGCGCGGCACGATGCCTTTTGGCGAGTAGCACGCGCCCGTTTTAAAAAGAGGGTTTACTCATGAATAGCTAAGTGAAAGATACACACCGAGATTAGGGGGATTAGATATTACCATAACATTGCACACTAAAAGTATCTGATACCTCGTCTAATTGGGGGTATTGTAAACTGTTTTAGGGGAGACTTTATTATTACTGACAACAGTTTTAAGATAAACATTCATTATAACCAAATAATTATGGTTAGTTAATTTCGATTGTATTTTACATACTTGGTTTCACTTTGAATTGAGTTTCCCATGGAACTAGATTTAATTTAAGGGTTATTTTTGTAACTCAAAAAATGTCTTCTCCCAAAATCGAAACTGTTAAAGTTAAGGCTACATTCGTAATCAATTCGCTGGCCAAGTGGCACTTTGGCACGCAAGCTAAGCAAATCTATTTCAGTGTGATCGTTCACAACGCAATTTGACGTCAGAGTTGAAGTCATCGAAATTTCTTGCAAGCTGCAAACTTTCACTTTGACTTGCACTTTGCTATGGGACATGCGCATTAATTTTTGTTATTTGTTTTTTCATTTATCTGACATCTGTCTGATAGTTTGACATTTTCATCGAATTGATCATCATTGAATTTATATTCCGCGTTGTCCATCACTACTAGACTCCAGTTACTGCTATAAAAAATAAATCCAAATCCAAATTATATATTATAAATTATAACAGACTGAACTAGAATCATGCTTCGACCATATGTAGAAGGAATCCTGACAATTATTTAGGTACGAACGCGCTTGCGTTAAAGTCGACTTTGAAGTTATTGTGAATGGCAAATTTCGTGCCGACTTGCGTGCCAAAGTGCCACTTGGCCAGCGAATTAATTACGAATGTAGCCTAACATTACTGTACATCTTTGCAAATAAGCCACCACACGTAAACACTATTTTTCTGCTTTTATATGTTCTAAAACAAGATACTGTAAACTGAGGTAAAGTATATTACACAATATTTCGTTGACTCGGTATCTAGTCTTAAGTTTGTAAATCCTTCGTTGTACAGTAAACAGTAACAAATCTGTAGCCGGTAAAATTAAGATACTAAAACATCAATTGCCGAGGTAGTAAATTGACCGATTTTTCATACAATCTAGGGCTGGTATAATTTGTTCTTGGTATAGGACATAATATCATTCTTCGGATTATATCCTTTTGCTTCGTTTATGTATTGCTTATTGATAATGTCTTTTACTGTGGATTTTGGTCAACCTACAGGTTTCTTTTGCTGCATCGGTTATCCTCATTTTACACAATTTTCTTCGCATCCGGCGATAAATGCACTTTTTGCCCTAGGACGCCACATACTTAGTTTTAAACACAAGATTAATTTTGGGGTGAAATTTTTATTGCAAACCAAAATTCTTAGACTATTCAACTGATTCAATAGATCATTATTCACTTCCTCCAATTGAGTAATACAGGGCGTTGAACTTGTTACGACTTTGACGAAAAATTGGTTATAACTTTTTAAATACCCTAATAACATATTACAACCTTATATTGTTATAATGGGGAAATGAAGCATGATTTAATTTTACA
Source organism: Lochmaea capreae (assembly GCA_949126875.1). Taxonomy (NCBI): domain Eukaryota; kingdom Metazoa; phylum Arthropoda; class Insecta; order Coleoptera; family Chrysomelidae; genus Lochmaea; species Lochmaea capreae. The sequence goes on along the minus strand of OX421407.1, from coordinate 15,705,420 downwards.
ATGAAATATAGGGTGTCCAATTTAAAAAACCATAGCTTTAAACTGGCACCGAGTTATGGAACACCATATAACAATAACTAATTTTGGAATATGAGGCTTAAATTTGTATACATAACATTACATAGTATCTTTTATGATAATAGACCTACTCAGCTTTATCACTTTAATCAACCACACTGTACTTAAAACAATTTAAAGTTTTTGCATAATACAAAGTATTGTTAAAAATGTATCAAATACACCAAATCAAGATTACATTTATAAAACCAAACTTTGCAAATATTTATAAATCACCAGATGCTATTTTATGTGTGATAGATTATTTTAATATATATTGAAAACAGCTATAAACAATTTCACATCATCTGTTAAAATTTCTAAGAAGGAGATAAAAATTGGAAACGATAGTCCAGGAGTTAGGAATATTATTTACTTCGGTCAATTCCTTCCAGTTAATCACTAGTGAAATGCTCGAGTCGTTGACCGTCAACCGTTGATTGACAACGCCGTCAACTGCGACTCCATTGGTGGATATGGTTAATAGTATATAAGTATTCATATAAAAACCATTTCTCTTTGAACTTAACCACGCAAACCGGGTTAACAATACCATGACGTCACGGTTAACTCTTATGACGTAACGGTTTGTGGAAACTAAGAAAGTCAGTCAGTGTGACCAACAAAAAGTGGTTTTTATGACAAGAATGACGGTTAATGTCTACCATTCAAAACATAAGGTTTTTTTAAGTTTTTTATCATTGCGAACATTTACATTGCTTTATTAAAACAATGAATACACCCCCGAAACGTAATTCTTAAAATTCAAAATGACGTTTTTGCTGAATACTCAACGCATCGGTGGCCAATAGCTCTAGGAATTTTTGGCAAGTTACCATTTCACTTCTGTCATTATGTCACTAGGTATGTCAGATGTCAATTTATTTGTTTTTGTTGATATGCATTTAATCGTTTATGTTTATTTTTCATTGGACTTTTGTAGTAGTTCTAGTAAGTTGTATCTTTATTCTTCTGCTTGCTTTTTCCACTGATATCTGACATACCTAGTGACATAATGACAGAAGTGAAATGATGACTTGTTAAAAACTCATAGAATTATTGGCCATCGATGCGTTGAGTATTCATCGAAACAGTCATTTTAAATTTTAAGAACTACGCTTCGGGGGTGTATTTATTGTTTTAATTAAGCAATGTAAATGTTCGCAATGATGAAAAACCTCCAAAAATATTATGTTTTGAATGGTAGACATTAACCGTCATTCTTGTCATAAAAACCACTTTTTGTTGGTCACACTGACCTTAGACTGAACTCCTCTACTAAAACCGTCAGCTAAAAAAAGTATTGGAGAACTACATTACAAGCATACGAAATATCTTCGGGAAAGAATTCGCTTTAAAAGTTATTACTTTACTGTTATTTCGAGTATGGAAGTTACAAAGAGTGGAAATACTTTTAAAAGAGAAATTATGTCACGTGTACCATATATTTCAAGCCAAATTTATCTTGTGAAGATGTCTGAATTATTAATCTTAAAAACCATTATAAAAATAAATTATTATTTAAGAAGACTAAAAAACACGCTTTATACGAAATCGAACTAAAAAGTAAAAAATAATTGATAATTTAAGAATAGTAGTATATTATTAAACGAGCAATTTATGATAGCCATTATTCACGCAGAGCCGTAGGCGAGGGGCGCAAGTCACCCGAGAGAAGAATGGCCATAAATTGCGAGTTGAATACTATACTCTGTCCACGACCCTTGATTTCTTTATTAAATAAATAATGCGAGTGTATAGAACGTAAAGTAAAAAGTAATAATTTGGTATATATGGTATTATTGACAATTCTAACGTCAAAATTAATAAATTTCTGGAGTACATCACATAATCTGACATATAGAGATGGGCGATACTGTGTAAAGTATCGATACACCGTACCGTTATAAATAATATTGTTTTAAAATTATCAATATCACAAAATACCGTACTAAGAATTTTTTTATACAATAACTTGAAGATTCAATAAAACCATATTTTATTTGTATTGTCAGTGCGCAAAATTTCGAATTAATCTGTTTGTTTAAAGTGGGTCAATATCGAGTCCCAAGGAGTCGGTTACAAACAAACATACCTACATACAAGTGAAGCTAATAATACACATATGTCCAAAAGTTTTGAATATTGGAATATTCCATCTTTTTTTGATTTTTATATAAAAAAATTTCTGAATAATTGAACATCATTTTGCTACAACTTCCACCAATACTAATTAAATCTCAAAGAATAGTATAGAAAAAAATATCTTTTTAAAATATTAATAATATGTATGCATGACTGTAGGCGATTTGGCATGCTGTCGATTAAAAGGTCGAGCTGGGCTTGCGGAATTCTCTCCCATTCTTCACGAGCAGCATCTTTTAGTTCTCGCAGTGTAATAGGGGGATTGTTTCGCTTCTTAATGCGTGTTTTGTGAATGTCTCAGGCACGTTCAATGAAGTTCATGTCAGTGGAATTCGATGACCACCATATTGTGGACATTCCTTCTTCTTCCAGAAAAATTTGTACTGCTGCTGTTCGATGCGCAGGTGCGTTGTCATGCATAAACACAAATCTATCACCCACTGCCCCTCGGAATAGACGCACGACATGATTTAAAACCTCCTCGATGTATACAGCACCAGTGACTCTTCTTTCCACAACCAGTAGAGGCGTCCGTGTGCCACTCATAATACCACCCCAAACCATAATATTCCCACCTTCAAATGGGACACGCGGTTGGGCTGTTTCTAGTCGGGCTTGTCGTCCTGAGGGCCTCCAAACTAGTGATCTTCGCGAATCAGAAACCAAGCCAATTTTTGATTCATCAGAGAACATCATGTTATTCCAGGATCATGATGTACCATTTCTCGAGCCCATTGCAACCTTACAATTTTGTGTTGATAGGTTAGTTTGGGAACACGTAAGGGTACAAATTTACTGCATTTAGTCTGCGTGTTATGGTTTGCCGTGAAATATTCAGTCCTTCAAGCCTAACAATTTCTCTGGAGATACGACTTGTAGATTCCAGACGATTTCTTCGAGCTATCAATGTTATCTGCCGGTCTTGTGCTGCTGTTGTAAATCGATTTCTGCCACTTCTGGGGCGATCCTTCACGTCATTTGTGTCTTGGAATTTTTTTTGAATTTTCGATACAGCACTCTGAGTGACGCCTGACATTCTTTATCAAGTAACAACCTATGATATTCTCAACTAGTCTTGTGGTAAATGATTAGCTAAGATCATAACACATTGAATATAAATATAAATATAAAATGTATAACATCTTCCCCCTAAAGGTTAAACACAATCTTTGAGCCTTTCTGGGACACTACGTGTACGAGTACTTATTCTGAGTTGTGCCTTCTCAGGTATAATGGAAGTTTCATTTTCAGATCTTGGTAGTTCCAAATCTCTCCAGCTTGTTGGTTCACTTATTCATGGACGATTTCTTCGAAAAGTCTTTCTATTGATTGCACCATATACAAACGATATGGAAGATATTTTAAAACCAATCCTTTCTCCCAAATACCTTTCCTATGATTAAGAACACTGATCGGATGACCCACTTGTAATTCTGGCAGTGGATGGCTTGAGCGATAATACAGTTTCTTTTGATGCTGTCTGTTTGTTCGAATTTCCTCCGTGATGTTTGTTCGAATTTCTTTCTCCGGAACACTTTTCTTTCTGGTGTTAACAGGTTAGGCCACTTGTTCGAGTTTATGGATTTCCCCACCATAGATGTAACTGCATCCACTTTTGTTTCATATCTTAATTGCTCTATTCGTTCTTGTGACATAAGCAATTGAATGTACAACCACTTCTTCTGGCTCTGCTTCAGGTGAGTTGAGATATGCACGACATAATGTGTCAGAAAAATACATTTCTTTTCCAGGTTTATACTGAACTTCGTAATTATATCGAAACAGCTGGATAATCACTTCGTTGTAAAATTGATAATCTTTCTTTTTTGTGTACAGTAATATAGCGATTTACACGTTACCGAAAAATCATAGTTTTGCTGTTAAATATTCTGAAATTATTACTTATTCTGGATCTACTATAAAGAAATAATCATAATCCATCGCTTTAATAAATAAACAAGTGGAGCTAATGTGTTATTGGCATCCATATTAGGTATTTATACAGGGCTTTTCACGATGAGCGTTAATTAGACGTTTCTGGCAAACCAGACAACGGATCAACCTAAAAATTTTACAGTATGCATAAATTGATATGATCTACACGCTTAAAATATTTTAGACGATGCGGCGTTGCCGCTTCTACTATAAAGTAGCGACAACTTTGATTTTTCAAATGGAACACCCTGTATATATTATCATATTATGCTTTCTTATCACTTTGTCAACAACTTTATGTACTATTTCCCTATACCTATCTGTTACCGTTTAGAAGATATAAATTAATTTCGATGTACTTTTATAAACGCTGATAATCTTGAACTCTCTGGTACTAAGACGATTAAATTCGAAATGGAGTGGAGTGATACCATGAAGATCTTCACTCCAAGACATATTTTTATTTGCCTCATACAGGGTCTTCAAAAAATGCAGATATTTTGATCACATGAAAAAATGAGTGAAAGTCAATTTTTTCAAATGGAACACCCTGTATACTTCCACATTTTTGAGCTGTACATCCAATTTTAGGTTGACTTTGTTCGGATAATCATATTTCAATTTCGAACCGTTTTCGAGATAAACTGTTTCAAACAGAAACTGACGTGGTTTCCTTGTATTCATCACTTATTTTTGTAATTGTAACATCTATTTTATACTAAGTAATATTTCTTTTCGATTTAGTTTTTCAACAGTCTCATGAAGATTTACTGAGAAATGGAGTTCCAATGATTTTATATAATAGGCCAGGAAGAGAACGTGTATGGTACCAAATGGATGGTGCTCCACCCCATAATTCTCGTTCAGTAAACGAAGCTTTAACTGAAATCTTCGAAGACAGATGGATTGGTAATAATGGACCTTTTCGTTAGCCTCCTAGAACACCAGATGGCAATCCATTAGATTATTTTGTGTGAGGTTTCATTAAAAATATGGTTTACTCCAACCCAATAACAACAATGGAAGATATGAAATCGAGAGTTAGAACTGCTTTCAATAGTTTAACTCCAGACTTAATCAGGAGCGCTACACATGAAAATCTTTTGAAGAGATTACATGTTTGTTTAAGTAGAGGTGGAGATGTGTTCGAACATATTTTGAAATAGACTGACAATTGAATTAACTAATTCATGAAATTATTTTCAGTTCGTGTGTCAGCGTTAATAAAACTATTGTTTGAAGAGAAGTTTCATTTGATGGTTAAAGAGTATGTTAATAATTATTTATCGAACGGAATCTGTTAAATTTCAAAAATAAGTGATGAATACAAGGAAATCACGTCAGTTTCTGTTTGAAACAGTTTATCTCGAAAACTGTTCGAAATTGAAATATGATTATCTGAACAAAGTCAACCTAAAATTGGATGTAGACCTCAAAAATGTGGAAATATACAGGGTGTTCCATTTGAAAAAATTGACTTCCACTCATTTTTTCATATGATCAAAATATCTGCATTTTTTAAAGACCCTGTAAGAGGCAAATAAAAATATGACTCTAAGTGAAGATCTTCATGGTATCACTCCACTCCATTTCGAATTTAATCGTCTTAGTACAAGAGAGTTCAAGATTATCAGCGTTTATAAAAGTACATGTTTGGTAAAAAAAAAATCGAAATTAATTTATATCTCCTAAACGGTAACAGATAGGTATAGGGAAATAGTAGAGTTTGTTTAATCGACCTTTGCCGTTACGTCATACATTGCCCAGCTTTATCTCTCATTCATGAAATGGATGAGACGGAATTATGACGTCATTAACGTATTTCTTAACTAATGTCGACGTAATTTTTATTTGTTACTTTTGACAGTTCAGTTGTCACATTTTGATTTGATCAGTATTTTTGGTCATTTTCGCTTTTTTCAATTAATTTTTCATTGTCAAAATGCCTTCCCGGTATAATGAGAAAGAGCAAAGTTTAATTTTGAAGTTAATTAATTACTTTTCAAAAGAAAGGGATGCTGGAATGCCGCTTTTACCGTTAAATGCAGTCTACAACGTAAGTATCTATCTATATTATGCAAAATTAGAGTTAGTGTCTATCTTGATTTGATTTTAAAATTTTATAATCGTATATATAATTTTATAATCGTATATAAAACATTTTCAATATATATTATATAATTCGCCATTTAATCACAATTCGGTAATCCATAATTTTTTAAATTCAATAAAAAATCATGCTTAGGGGCGTTAAACATCCTCAAGCTGAAAATTTGAAACAAATCAGTTAAAAAATACGGGGATTTCAAATTAAAACAAAACTAAATTAAGTAAAAAAGTACGTAACGCATAAAGCAAAATACAATTTTTGGCATTACTAATTTATTCATACAAACACACCTTAACAAATGTCATTGAATATGATTTTGAGGTTAAGTGTAAAATAACATTCAACTAATATGAGACAAACGTAAAACAGCAGAATACGTCACCGATTATGACGTAACGGCAAAGGTCGATTAAACAAACTCTACATGAAGTTGTTGACAAAGTGATAAGAAATTATAATATGATCATATATATAGGGTGTTCCATTAGAAAAATAAAAGTAGTCGCTACTTTATAGTAGAAGTGGAATCGCCGCATCGTCTAAAATATTTTAGGCGTGTAGATCATATCAATTTATGCATACTGTAGAATTTTCAGGTTGATTCGTTGTCTCGTTTGCCAGAAACGTCTAATTAACGCTCATCGTGAAAAGCCCTGTATATCCTAGTCAAAGTACACATAGAACCTCACAAAAAACTTAAAAATTCAAAATTGGGTATTTAAAAGGGTTGTGTTTAACATGAGAAAAACTTTACAATGCTAGGCATGCGATTTGCCGGAAAACCGTCAAGTGAAAACGTTTGTTTTTGTTTTTTCGCTGTAATTGTTTAAATATTAAATATACAGAAAAACTTCCAGATCAAAATTTGTAGCTGATGCATTTATATACATATTTTGTCTGAAAAGTTTTTCTGTAAATTGGAAAGTTTACGGGATAAAATTCATTTCAGTGGTATTCAATTCGTGGTTAATAATTTTGGGCTTATAACATTCTGAAAAAATAAATAAACTCATGTAAAATGTAAAGAAAGATCTCAACTTTGAGATAGATACTTTCAAATTTAAAAAGTAGATTTTCTGACTGTAATATCAGTTTATTATAATTCCTATTTAATTAATACTTATCCCAGCGAAAATTCCTTTTGGATTTAGCCAAATGAGCATAAAACATTATTATTATAAAATCAAAGCCATCAATGTTTAGAATTTTAAACGAATGCTTCTTAAAAATCTGTTTTTTTGCATGCTTAATTTTACTTGTTTTTTTAGACTTCATTCAAATATACCTTTTTTCGAAATTAACATAATTCAATGAAACTTCACCACTAAACACTATATACAGTTTTTCTATAAATATCAAATTTTTTAAATAATAGACAATTACTTACAATAAATACTTAAATCAGAGGTCTTTCAGCAAACCTTCTATAACTTTTTATACCGTTTATGATATTATCTAAAAATTTGTGAACTTTATAATGAACTTGTTTAGAAGTGATCGCGATACAAAAGAACACACTTATGGTTCAGGTAAGAAAGAGAAGGGAGCACAAATAAAGGGAAAAAGCAGATGAGAGAGCGGCTTGAAAAAAATAATAATTATAATAACAACAACAATAATAATAAAATATTTAACAAATTTCATTAAAAATAGAAGCTGTTATTACAACAATAATGAAAATAAAGTGGGGTCAAAAAATTGAAGGTTCACGTGGAAAATCGTATGTATCTTTGTGAAAAATGCAGATACAAAAAAAAGTTTCAAATAAAGTTTGAAGATCAAGCCATAATCTTTGAAGTACGCTTTGTTATATAATTTAATTTTTTAATTTATTAATGTTAATTAGAGGAATTTGGTTAGTAGAGGTTTAAGTGGATTATGGATGATAATACATTAAAAAGTTAACAAATTTTTTAATGTATTTGTAGACACCCCATTTTAGAACACATTTCATATGAAAATTTTTTTTCTAAATGTCATTGTTTATTTACTATTGTAAAATTAAAAACATGAAAATTGATGATGTTCAAAAATGCTACTAGGGAAATTTCGTATATTTTAAAAACTAATGCAGATACAAAAACAATTTTGAAGATAAATGTATCAACTACAATTTTTGATTTGAACATTTTTCTGTCAATTAGAGTGGAAAAATGGAAACAAAAAATTTTCACTCGACGATTTTCCGGAAAATCGGATGCCTAACATCGTAAAGTTTTTCTCATGTTAATCACAACCCTTTTAAGTGCGCAATTTTGAATTTTCAAGTTTTTTGTGTTTATAGCGGCATTTTATGGACATTTTGAGTACTTTGACTAGGCTAATACTAGAGACCAGATTTATTTATATTACCTACATATTTCTAAAATACAAATCACGTAAACAGGGTTTTTGAATTAAAATCCCATAAATTAACACTCGGACTAAATAAATGTATTCATTGTTAGTTGATATAAATAAATAATTAGTTAATATTCAGTTTGTGTTTTTCCCTTCCGGTTTCCCTAATACAAACTCCACCAATTTACTATTGAAGCCATTCCGCATTCCATATCCGACTGACGCGACGAATTCAATCAACAGTAAAACGAATTTTCGCAAATCTGGCATAATGTTTGGACACATGATAACAGCAGTAGAGAGTTCAGGTCCGTATTAATGCTTTCAACCATAAATTTCGTAACATTTAATGGCTTATTAAAATATTTTATTTTATACAATATATTTGGAATTGAATTAAACATCGAAAAAATTAAGATAAAAGTAATTGAAAAGGAAGAAATAGAACCTATAAATAATTTTGAATAACTGAGAGTTACAGTAGAAAATGGAGAAGAAAACGATACAGAAATAAATGATAAAATAAAAAGCTCAGCCATCTGTTTTATGGCCCGAATAAGAAAATTTAAAGCGGGAAATAAATCAGTAAGAAAACAAAATTAACAGTTTACACCACATATGTGCAACAACCGGCCCGGTGTAAGATATGATCCGGCCCGCGAAACATTTTGAAAAAACCCAATTAAAAAAACATTACACTAGCTACTTATACTCACGCCGCCACTCGGCTTGCTCGTTCAATTTTTGAAGTTTGCCGCCTTACGGGCGACACATCAAAAGATTTATTGCTTCTCAATTATTCTAAACTATTTAATTCCAGATTATTCCTTCATTTTGGCTATATAAGCGGGTGGATGGCTCAACTTGGATTCGGAAGGACCGGGGTTCAAATCCCAGGTCCGTCTGACCTGCTATGAGTTTTTTCAGAGGTTTTCTCGTAGCAATAGGCGAATGCTGGGTCAGTACACACCTCTCAGGCACCTACCACCGTTCCTTCCACTCCCATCCCCTGAACCAAAAACAATCTTTATTCCTTCCAATGTTGGCTGAAGAGGCTCCGGAAAGCCTATAGCGGCCCACTTCCCTCGAGGGGGGAGAATGAAAATCGATCCTTCCTTTTTTCCGAACGTTAGTTCAGTTCTATTAGAGCTACCGAGGTAATAACTTCGACAAGCGATATCCTATCGAACTGTTGTGTGCATCTTGAGTGGTTACTAACTATAGTTTGTTATTAAGTTTATTGAACGAAAAGTAAACAAAAATGATGCCTGAATCCATTTCAGTAATGAAAGAATTCAATATAAAGAGGCATTACTCAACTAAGCGTATTACGCTGCACTCACTAACAGGACAATTAAGAATAGACAATATAAGCTAGTTTTATAGTTAGCTCAAAATTGGCAAATGCATTAAAACCATTTGCCGAAGGAGAGTTTATCAAGGAGTGTATGTTAAAAGTTTGCAGTGTTTTGTGTCCTGAAAAGAAAAATGAATTTGAAAAAATTAGTTTGTCAAGACGAACTGTTGTGCCTATAGAAATGATGGCTAATGATATAAAAACAACATTGACTGACCGTATGGCTGGTTTTGAATAATTTTCTCAGCATGTCAAAGGTTGCCCATTTCTGGTTTACACAGTGCAGTAGCGTGAGTTTACACCGCCTGGGGCAACCGGAAATTTGTCACCCCCATTTTAAACATTAGTTTAAATATTTTATTCAACGGACTTAATAACCTAATAACAAGTTATTGAAAGTCAAGATGAACATACATCTATGAGAAGAAATGGCGTAAGGAACCAATAGGGAAATGAAAATTAGAGTTGTTATTATTTTGTTTGATTGAATAACTGAGTACTCGCTGTCACTTGTTAGTTCGTTTGCGTTCAAAAAACTTGGTTGTCACTAGTCACTTGCTTGCCGCAGGCTCCTTTTGTATGCGCCCGGTGCCATAGCCCCTTCTGCCCCCTCCACGCTACGCTACTGAGTTTACAAATCAATTTACGGACCAGTGGCGGATATCCGTTTTTAGCTAACCTGAGACATGGAAAATGCTATCAAACTCAGGTTAATTTATACGTTTCTAAATTAAATATAAGGATTATAGGGTTACAAAATTACAAATTTATAATTAAGCCTTTACTTAATTCCAAAGAAAGATCAACGAACTTCAAAACTTAAAATAATTGTATACAGTACACTTGAAAAACGATACATGAATTTGAGTAGTAACCTGTGTCGCAAGCGCTTTCTTGTAATTTGGGTTTGAAGCTTTTAGATTTAGATCGTATGAATATTGATTTTGCTTTTTTACATTTTGTTGAACCGAGTACTAAATCTTTCACCTGAACTTAAAAAAATATATATATATTTAAGAGTTTGAGTTTGAGGGGGGCGACTGCCCCTACCGCAACCCCCCCCCTCCGCCACTGACGTATGGATGCGATAGCTGGATACTTTTCAAACAACAAAAAAGCAGAATACAGGTGGCAGAAATGGAATTTTTAAGAAAAGTTCAGGTGGCTACAAAAAATGGACCTACCTTACATCTTCAGGTAGAAACTTTTCGTTTATATGCATAGATTTTGAATTCATAAGAAAAAAAATTACAAAATTGCAGTTTTCACTTCAGATATACTAACTTTTTTGGATTTGACCAGCTGTCTTCAATTCCTATTAGAGGGATACTAGGTTATGCCTTGTGATTTCTTACAGTTCCACCCGTTTATCACAATATTCTTATTTCCAAACATCTCATATCACACTGTTCAAATGTTCAATATAACATCATTATTCTGGCAGGCAGCACAAACAAAACTAATAAATATCTTCTGTAAGTTCCTTGTGGCATTACTTATTCTTTTTTGTCTTATTTTTTTTGGGGAATCAAACCACTATAATGTTTTTTATTTTTTTATTTCGGTTTGATTCCCAAAAAAAAATAAGACAAAAAAGAAAAACTAATAAAATATTTATGTATGCTGAAAGTATGCAATAGCAGCATAGAACGTTTTGCTAGTTTCATGCAAATATTTATTAAGATACCTCAAATAAAGAAAAGGACAGGATTTCTTTTCGGTGACTGCAATGAGGAATCACATGCATAACATTAACATGGTTAACCTTTGTGCAGGAAATGTGAACTATATGATGAAACACCTACTCACATACTCTGCTTTTGCGAGAACTTACATGGACTCAGACGGAAGCACTTTGGAGAGGAAACTATACAACCATTACAACTACTGAAAATCCCTCCAGTTAAACTAGTGGCCTACATAGAAGACACAAAGCTTCTGGAATGGAATTAGATAACATGGGAAATGGTACAAAGATTCAGTTCAAGTGCCTGGGCTGATGAGCACAACCCAACCGAATGAATGAATTAACATGGTTAGATATCCTATACCAAAACTGGCAAATAGTCACTCGTTAAAAAATATTTCTATAAAAAAATTGTTTTTTTACTCACTAGCAAAGCAGCCAAAAACACTAACTAATTATTTCACACTGGAATGAACTTTTTTATACATTACCAAGCTTTCGGAAAACTTTGCTTCCATTTTCAAGGCTAAAATATTGCAATAAAGGAAACCAAGTCAAAAATTGTTTGAATATAATTGAAAGTAGTTAAAGTTACTTGAAAGTGAGATTGTAAACTAAAACCAAAGTAACACAAAAATACAAGAAAACTATTCATTTCTATAATAATTGTTAAAATTAAAGCTTTGAGCTCATAATGATACCTAAATTATAAATATATTTGATCTCCGAGTGAGGCTCTGATTCCAATCAATAATTGTAAAAGCTGACATTTTGTTTTTCAAAACACGATTACATTTCGTACCAGTATGCAATTGCAAAATTACACGAAACATATCCAGATGTACCCATTACGCGGCGGGGTTTAAAAAAATTAGTCAAGAAGTTTGATGAGACAGGATCTGTTCGAGACAAAAAGAAATTGAAAAAGGCTATGCATTTGTTAAGGTTGAGTCTACGAAAAAGGGCAGTAGAGGTTGGTTTTTGCAAGAGTCACTTACAGAAAATATTTAAGCAAAACAAAATTCATCCATTCAAACCGAAATTTATTCATATCTTACAAGATTATGATTATGACACAAGGTTAGACTTTTGTGCGATGATTGGTGAAAAACTTATGCATGACCGATTCTTTCACAATAATATTTTGTTTTCTGATGAAGCAACGTTTACAACAAACGGAGTCGTTTCTTCCCAAAATTGTCGATCGATATTGGCTAGTGAAAACCCGAGCTACCGAATTAACTGTAATAGTCAATTTGCTAAAAAAGTTAATGTTTGGTGTGCGGTTTTACCGGATCGTATTTTCTGGAAGACATTAAATCAGGAGGTATATTTATATTTCCTGGACAACTTCTTAATACCTGAATTAGAAAATATTCCCTTGGAGCAAAGGCGTAAAATGTACTTTCAACATGATGGGTATTCGTCATTATTCGACTTTGCTAATTAGAGGTTGGCTGGATGAATATTTTCCTGGGCGATGGATGGGACGTTATGGACCAATATTTTTTCCGCCCCGATCCCCCGATTTAACTGTTTTAGATTTTTTTATGGGGCTACTTAAAACAAAAATATTTAATTTAATTTAATTGATGCCGTTAACGAAATTACCCCAGAAATGCTGCGAAATACTTACAAAGAATTTAGAAAGAGAATTGAGAGATGTTTTGAAGCTGGGGGAGGATATATTCAATAGATGTTTTCTGTTTACTTAGAGTTTCTTAGAATATTATTATGTATTGTTATTTTTGATAGTGATTATAATTCTTAAATAGTTAACATTGTTGTCAAATATTTATTAAAGAATGAGAATTTGAAAATTATTTATAAAAGTTGACAGTTACTTGGTACATCGTAAACATCACTCACTAGATTAATACATTATTTAGAGCAAAAATTCATACGGTTTTCATAAAACTGGCTATAAAATGAGACGGGTTTTGAAAAACTTGAAATTTATTTAACTTTATGGGTTTTCAGAACAAGCTAAACTTTTTAACAAGAATGACATTTTTCACTAAAACTAATATTTAAATATTTTTACCTATAGGATACCCCATCCCGTATATGAAATTGTTATTTTACTGATTCAAAAAAATTATGCAAAGAAGATAGTAACAATAATCACACCAAAGAAACAATAATAACAAAAGCTACCCACCTCTGTTGAAGAGGTTAAAAAAAACAAGGACAAATAGGGATAAACAATTCAATATTGTGAAATTCCACTATGAAAGATGGAAACCAAAAATTTAAATTTAGAAGTTTATTCAATTTTCAATTTATATCAGAATCATTAGTCGACTTATTGATTGGAATGATCGATTGTCTAACGATATCTAACGTAAATAGCTCCAGTCCGAATCTGGAAACAACTTTAGCGTGTGACGAATTTGAGGGCGGACAATGAGCCGTCGTCTGCTGTATCAGGGGTCGGTGGGTCGAAGGCCCATTATATAATAGATGTCGGTTTGACGGACAGGACGGGACATCAGATTGTTGGGATATGATGATTCTGTTCTGTAGAAAGAACAACAATAGGACTAAAATGTGTCACACGCGACAAGAGACCGTTAGGAATCCCATCAAGCCCAGATTATAAATGTGTTAAACCGGGGAAGGTTTTAATAGTGAAAGGTCAACGGCTTATGGTCGGAATAAAAGCACCGCCTTCTAAAATGTAATTCGCAACATACTCGTTTATTAATATGTCGCAATTAAAGTACAATTAAGAAATATTTTATACGAAAAAAATATTTAGAACACCAACACATAATTGTAAAGATTATTACAGTTTCCTGTAATAATATCGCTTTTAATTAAGCGTTTTTCCAACAGATGTCGAAGAATAATTATTTTTATGCCAACGCTTCATACATAATCTTTATTGTTTCAAGTCCTTGGACTTGTGAAATTTTTCGAATTTTGGTTTGCGATTGGAGGTGAGGATGCCGCTACTGTTACAATCTTTACATTTTCGTTACTGGAAGACATGTTTTGATTGTGATTGAAGTGTATTTTTTAGTCCGGGATTAGAGATTCTCGGACGGATAACATATACCTTGTACTGATGAGGTGCAAATACGCTAAAACCGGTTTACAAGTTGTGTTGCCCCTTCGAATTGCAAACCAGAATAGTTGGTTTCAACATATCTTGTTGATATACCAACTCCGTTTGACTTTGAAGTTTAATTCAATATCAGTTGGTGCATATAGCACGGAAAGTAGTTGTTGCTCCTTAGTTGAACGGTCACTGTTTTTGAAAAAATATATTTTACGAAACTGTATATGAAGCGCTGGAATAAAAATAATAATAATTGTATCCTGACGTCTTCAAGAACTGAATTGGAAAATACTAAAACAAAAAGAAAAGAATAGTTCTTAATAATATAGTGAGAATTTCAAAAGTATATCAAAAGACCATCAGGCACACTTTTAAGGTAATCACGGGGGGTGTTGGCAATTTGGTTACCGGGGATAGTAGATTAGATATTAATTTAAGATTTCTATTAACCATATGTATTTTGGTTCCCGGGCATTGCTGAATGAGAGACACTAACCTTGTTTATTTTATTATAGTTTATTGCAAATTATTTTTGTACTTCCTTTGTGACGTTCAGTTGTGTTTTGAATTGTGATTGCTCAGAGACATTCACTTTCTGTGTAATTCAATGTCTGTTGTGGCCTGTAGCCCAGGAAATAGTTGTTTCTTCTTACTTGAACGGTAACTGTTTTTGAAAAATATGTTTCAAAACTTTGCAATTTATTTATTCTTCTTATATAACACCATATTATTTCTTTCTGTGGTTTTCTATAATAAAAATACCATAAACTGAAGGTGTATACAAGGCTTATGATTGGTTGTTATTGTTCTGCATTCAGATGTAATTGGTGTAGGATTTGAAGTGGCGCCTTCTGCCTTGACCAAAAATTAGAATGCATGGAGTCCCACCTTATATAGCCTCCATATTATATAGCGTGACAATTTTCAGTTACCTCTACTTTCAACTTATTAAATCATGCTTGATAAATAATGTTGCATGACACATCACATCTTACATGAGCCTAAGCACACCATAAAAATGACAACACTTATTAATGGCAATTGAATTAACTATGGCGAAAGTGTTTCATTCAAAATTGAAAGTTTCCATTAATTTAAAAAAAATTTGTGTGTAGTCTATGTTACACTACGTTTCACATCAAAAGAAGCCAGGTGAAGTTGCAGCCATATGCGCGAACTTGTCAAAACCAGCGATATATTGTGAAATTAACATTTAACTTCAAATCAGTAGCGTAACGTTTTCACATTTTGTACGTTAACACAAAATTAAAATCTATCGGCCTTGACTGCGGATAATTTTTCCTTTGCCACCAACAAGTTTTTTATGAGTCACAGGTTTAGATCAAATAAAACACACAACACTCACAGATAAACTAGCTAAACGCCTTAAAATATTCAAAATTAAAAATATTTTACAGTAAATTATTGCTGCAAACACAACCTCAAATGTCAATAATAAAATTTCTATTGGCATGAAACATCGCTTGTAACACCAATGGCATGAAACGGTCGTTTCGAGGCGATATAGATAAACAAGACCGATTTTGGTTTCTGCGCAATAAGTTGGCAAACGTCACGTGGCTTCTTCTTATATGAAACGGAGTCTACTGGACGACATCAAAAAGGAAAAATGACTGTGTTTTATGTAATTTATCTATTGAAACGACTCTTCTTACTAATAATTTTCACTCAACCAACAGCTGCTGAACCTAATTAGAACCAAAAAAAAGAAGCAGAGCGGTCTGATAATGACATAAACTCAAATAGCCAATTGTTTTTTTTTTATTGACCCTTAATTGTTATGAAGTGTGACTTTGCCACTTTTCTCTCGATAAATTGCTAGTTATTTTCGTTCCAAGGATCTGAAGACATTACTCAACATGTTGTTGTGGTTGGGTTTTTAAATTTTTATAAAAAGTATAACTTTGTCTTATATTTATTTGTCATTAATATTGTCGGCTTGGAGATTAAATTGATACCTTTTATGTTATAATATCACAAGAGTATAGAAAATAATCTAGTTTATATTTGTGACTGTTCGAGCCTTATTTCCAATTGTAAGTTTCTTTTATTTTGTTCTTTAGACTAAAAATTGTGATTTATTCGATCATTTGCTCAAGGCTGTTTGTTTGCTATTTGCTATGATGAAATCTTGTGCTTTTTGTACTTAGATATTCAGCCAGAAAAAAATTATTTGATTCACTATTATCACACTATTTTAAATGGAACTAACTGCTTCAAATTAATTCCATTAAAAAAAAATATATCAAAATTCTAAATTGATAATTATTTCGATATTTAAAATATCATCGTCAGAATGACAAACCAAAATTACAAAACTATCACCTGCAGTGGTCATATAAAATCTTCAGCAACAAATACAACAATTTCTTATAAAACAGAATGTAAGTAAAAAATTGTTAAATGTAAAAACAAAAATATCCCCATTAAAAAAAACTGGTATATATAAACTTAAATGTCCAGAATGTAATGCTGTCTATATTGGTCAAACCATTCGAAATTTTGAAATTACACAATGAACACTGACGAATATACAGATTAAAACAGCCAGAAAACTCACATTACTCAAAACTTCTACTTGACACCAAACATTCATTAACACCTAACACAGAACTAGAAGTACTACATATTTGTGATAAGAAACAAGAATTAGATTTCCTTGAAGAATTAGAAGACACTCAAGAGTTCCAATAAACAGATAAAGCTAGGAAGTACTCCACTATTAAATTGTCTTCTTAAGTAACAACTGTGAACATCAGCAGATACAGTTTTCCTTGGTTTCCTATATCATCGCACAGTTATACTGATCTGAAATGGGAAAAAGATATCCAGGATATCCGCATAGGGCTAAAAATATATAAGCTTTAATATTTGTAATATCATCTCTTCTTCTTTTTTTCTATTCATATCATCTTGTTGCAGCCAAATATTGTCGTTAAGGATATTGTTATTGACTGAAAGTTTCGAATATTGAAATTTCTAGATCGTGTCTTTTTCGTTTTACAGATACAAGTTTGGTGTATGGATCCTGTAAATAATATGAATAATAATAATTTTCATTCACTTTGCACGTTGGGCGCCAATTTGTAACGTAACAAGTCCCAGTCTAGAGCACTCCACCTCAGGGAGTGGAATTCGGCACCAATTAAACTATTTTATTAATATTAAATTGGACGCCACCAGCTTTTTAAACGAACGAATGCAATTAAAAAAACAGAAGCAAAAGGTGGAAAGCTGGAAGCACCTCGTAAAAATTAAAATTAAGTTACTAAAAAAATTAAAAAAAGGAAACTACTGATTCCCGAACACATGTACTTATCCAATTTAATAAATATTGAATAATCAATACAAAAATTGAAGATATTAAATATTTATTGGTTTATCCAAAAATTCACATAAATTGAATACCAAAGAAAAACCAAATGAGTAGGATACCAAGTGTAATATAACACGCCAACTTCAAATCTTACACACGCTAAACATAAGACGAAGGAACTTATCTTAGAGGGCTGGGATGTTGGGCAGCTCTGGCGACGATGGTGACGATGGCGCGATGGCTTCAACAGGCGGTGTACCTCGTGCACGGGAACAAAAACAGGAACAGAAACTTGCCTAAACGTGAATAGCTCAAACTTGCCTAAAGGTTTGCCTATAACTTGCCGGCTGCAGAGCTGCGGAAAAAAGAGAAAAAAAAGGGATAAGGAACTAGAAAAAACATTAGGGAAGGAACGAATAAATAAAACAGATCGGGTAAAAAGGAACTTATGCTATAACGCATATAAAAACCGAACTCCACGTGTTAAAAAACAACTTAACATTGATCTGTTTTATTCTATTCGTTTTGTTCCTTAAATATACAAAAAATGCAAATTAGCAAATAAGCAATAAACATAAATAAGCAGTAAGCACTACCCTAGAAAATAACCTAGGGAAAATACAATAATTAACTTACCAACCGGACGATAAAAATTTGTTCACCAACAATAAGTTGCTCGCTCCTACTCTGAACAGTCCTTAATACATTCGGGTGTGTGCGAACAAACGGAACGAATCAGTCAAAAAAATTCTGTGACGGAACGGTACCGGTTCGCCGTCGGAACTGTGGCGTGACTGTTTGAATCGACCTTTAATGTCCAAATAATTGGCCCCAATTGCTGTATTGCTTCTAAAATAATAATCATTTTCCATGAAACTTAAATATATATTATACGGTTCCAGTCTGGTGTTCCTGGTTCTTTGACGTCTTGGATGTTACAAATAAAAAAAGGGCACACAATAAGAACATTAAAATATAAATGTTTGATAGCAATTGAAAATCATTAAATTTCGACAGTATCGTTTAAAAAAAAATAACATATTATACTAAAGCATGAAAAATAATGATTTTTTACCTTATTTCGAAAATTATTTATAAAGAAAAGGAAACACTTGTACAATGTATTATTATTATCATCAAACCTATTTCAGTCTCATCTGACACCTGATAGTCTGAAGTGAAGTTAGTCCCATCGTTACCCACATAGGAAATAGACGTCTATAGATGATGGTCCATCTTGTGAAATGGTCTAATAAATATCTAATAGAGATCTACGAAAAACAAAATCAGCTTAAATACCGATAACCACCCTAGAAAATGTCTAATTTTGTATATACTTCTATAAAAACCGCATGTGAGATCAATTAATCGGTATTTTCCTTGTAAAATAACAGATCTAATTCAAGTATATAATTTAAGATAATTAGACGTCTGCTAAACAGATCTAATATACATCTAAAAAACATATCAAAGATTTTGGTTTTATCTGGGTTTCACAGTAATCGAGTTGTATTCCAATCAAAATAAATCTCTTCACCCTGTATGCAAAAATTAGAATTTTACGGTCAACGAAACTGTTAAAAAATACAAAATAAATTTATTTAATTATCAATCTATGAAAAAATAATAATTTGGTAACAGTATGATTATCCGATAATAGCGACCTTTTAGGTAACATACCTTTAAACATTGAATGGTTTCTCGTAAATTAACTAATTAGAGAATAATATTCATATATTAAGTTGGGTAAGATAAAAACTTAATTTTAAACTTTTAACATCCTGTAATGGGAAAAATTAGGGTTTTCTGTAATGTAGATGATTTATTTATCGTCTAAAGGAATGTGTTTATTAGAGGTGTAATGACCTATTAAAATACCAAGCGTGGATGTTAATAAGATGTCTAAAAGACGTAGTGAAATATTAACATTACGATATGTCTATAAGTATATATGTATAATAGACGTCAATTATGAGTTGATCTAATGGACGTCTTGAGGTAGACATATAAAAGACATAGCAAAAAAAAGACACTAAGACCTCTAACAGGTGTCTATAGAAGACATCTTTCAGACATCAAGTCATTAATTTGTAGATGTATATTCGACAAATATAATACATCTATTTCTTATATGGGTAACTACAGATCGAAAGTCGGAAAGATACAGATCTCCGGTTAGAATTTCATGTATATACGATCAGTAAATGGTTCCCTTCTTAGCGATCGGAACTTACAGGTTTTAAGCGTTGATTGATAATCAATCAACGTTTTAAGGTTTAACGATATTACTATTTGAGAACACAGAATTGCAGCAGTAGTCTTTCTGCGCCCTGATTTGGATAAATCTTTTACTGAACCAGTTTCGGTACACTTTTAGGTATACTTATTTACTGACAGTACCTACATCTTGTTTTGGGATTTCGATTAGGATATAAATTATTAAAGATATTACACGTTTCTTGTTGACTTCTACGCCTATCACCATATCCTAATATCATTAGAATCTCAATCTCAAAGCTGTTATTATAGCAATCATAGTCATCTAAATGCATTATTTTATTTTCGGCGAAGGTAAAGTAAATGTAACTCCAAAATTATGACATTTAGGTTGATCTGACAACAATGTCAATACCACCATAATATCGGCAATATCACAAGACCTTTGCTATAAAAATCGTGCGATCATAAAACAACTTTCCATTTTGACTTTTTTCAATCACTGTTTAAATTTCCTCCATATCAGTATTTTTCTGTTGCAGACAAACAAAAACTGCCAAGTTTGTCATAGTTGAAATGAATTTTACAAACTAAAAACTCAAAAATACACTGGAAAAGAACGCAAAATGTTTATCAAACACGTTTTATGTTATATCCGAAACAAATACAAAAGTCATTTAATTTTTTCATAAAAGTGTACTACAAACAGCCGAATGTTCGGAGAAAACAAATAAACGTATAAAAACACATATACACGCTTCGCTTGTATTTCGTTGATTATTTTCTGTTTTATGAAAAGTAATCGCTGCATGCCATGACCGTAACCAACCACGGTGATAAGGGTTTCTAATGAATTTTTAAGGTGACACTTTTGGGTACTTTTTCTTCTAGAAACTTTTTTAAAGTAGAATTAGGTGACCCAAAACTATCTACTTCGATTAAGGACTTCGCCTCAATCTACCAATTCAATAAAAACTTTGAGGCAAAATAATCAGGTTGTTTTTTTCAGAAACAAACATATCGATCATACAATTAATCACGACATCCCACAAACAAACTTTCTGGTAGGTAGTCCGAAATTGCCAAAGCATTTTATATTGGAGCAATAAATTGAAGACTTTTTTTTCGTATTTCTGAAAATTAGTATTAAAATCGAAGAATTTTTTGGGTAAGTTTGAGCTATTAAAATGTAGTAGAAAAAAAGATAGAGCGATTTTAAGATAAGTGCTCACCCCTTTGATATATTTTGTATACGAATTATTCACATTTTAAAAGTTAATTTTTTGTATCCTGTGACTTTTATTCAAAATCTATAATTAGTATTATACAATGAATATTTAAGTACTCCTTGAATATTTAATTAAAAATAACCTACAACGCGATACTACGTCGGCGTTATAAAATAATTTGGAAATAAACTGTTTATGTTACATGAAGAATTATATAACGGTTGATCTTAAGTCTTTTTTTTTGCATAAACTTTCATCATTCAGCCAGTTGCAATTGTATTATAAAGCTCCGCCAAAAAATACGCTGCAGCTATTCCTAAACCAAATTCGAAGAAAATTATTAGAATAGGTTCAAAAGGAAGTGTAGGTACTCGCTTCTTGTCTAGGGGCCCATCAAGACATTTTTTTCAAACAAACAAAACTAGGCCACGGATAGTTAGGTATTTCTACAGTAGGTAAAAACAAAGGAAACAAATCTGACATATTGCTTACTTATTATTGTTTGCACCAATACTGGCATGCAATTTTTATAGCACTACGCATGTATTTGACAAAAATTATATAATACATCTATATCTATATGCTTCCTTGTTTACTGTGGATAATAAAAACTGTACATTATTATATTTATATTACCTACATCTTATTAAACTTTGATACAGGGAATTGGATTCTTGTAAATATTTACTGCATTCAAAGAACACATGGTCGAGGTCACCTATTTTGCCACAATGCTGGCAGTTTTCATTTTCGACTTTATTAATTCCAAATAAATGACTCGGGTAGCAAGCATGTCCAAATCGTATACTATTTATTGTAGTTATATACACTCACCGGCAAAAAACATAAGAGTGCGCAGACTTTTTTATTAGGGGGGGGCATTGATTCATTTGAGTATGCCTATTAAGAATGATAATTCAGCAATAACGCTGCCTTTTCTACAACGCAAAAGTCCATTGCAGGCTCAAAGCGAAATAAAAAAACGTTATTGTCCCATTTCTAATTAAAAGATTAAGTAATTTCGCAATTATAAGTAATAGAACAAAATATATTGAACCAAAAAATAAACTAGAAAAACAAAACGTAAAATTCGTAAAAATACATGGAATCCAGAGGAAAAATATAGATAATTATAATATCCTATGACAGCAAACATTTTTAAAAGCGTGAGAAAGCTAGTGTATATTTTGTAGTTGTCTGAGGAAATGACCCAAGCCATCCAATCATCAAGATTAACACCTTTAGGAATAAAATTATCAAATTTTATTACACACTCAGTTCGGCAAGCAATTCTTCTTTTTTTATTTTAAGTGAAATTAAAGTGAACGTTAAAATTTAAAAATTATAAAATGTTTTTAATAGAATGATATTTTGAGGAATTGGGGTGGACCGATTAGGGTGCGCCATGGCCCACCCTGTCTCCCCTGTAGGCACGCCTATGGCAAAAAACATATACAGGAAGAACCATAACACAGTTAACAAGCTTATAAAAATATATTCAACTTATATAGGGTACTATTAAATGCCCTTGTTAAGGCTCGTTTTCAGAGACGCGAAATTCGCAATTTTTTAGCGAAAACCTAACCATTAAAATTGAAAAGACATTTAAGTTAGGTGTCATAGCAAAATTATAATCATAAAACCAAAAAAAAATGGTGTTCCGTGGTCATATTTAGCGATATTCGCAAAAAAGTTGAAATCAATTGAACTTTCAATTTTGTTTCGCTAAAAAATTGCGAATTTCGCGTCTCTGAAAACGAGCCTTTACAGCTCGAATATTTAAAATAAAGTCAACTACACTCACTGGCAAAAAAACTCGGCCACTTAAAATTTTGCTGAAGTTCGTTGACCAAGAACTTTCGTAATTTTTCATCGATTTCAATTGTTTCTATGCCAAATTGTAGATAAATTCTTTGGTATTAAAACAAACTCCAGAAAGTTTTCCAAAAATATTGGTAGCTTATTTATACAGTTGAAAAAAAAACATGCATTTGTAGTCCAATTTCTTAACACCCTGTGGAACAGTTCGTAGAGTTTACGCTCAGTTTATTACTAAGACTATCCTTTTCGCCATATTTCAGTTTTTATTTCACCTTGATATCTTGATTTCTTTTGAAGATACACGTATTCAAATCGAATGGATAAGACGAATAATGCGATCTTGAGGAATTGCGTCATATTCAGCTCGTCAAATGTTTCGGGTGGTATAGGACGACGACGAATGTTTCTATGAATTTCATCCCAGAGATGTTCAATCGGATTCACATCCAGGCTACATGCTGGCCATTCTAATCGTTGTATATCAACCTCATCCAAATATTGGTTAACAAAATGTGCTACATGCGATCTTGCATTGTCGAGCATTAAAATGAAGTCATCTCCAACAAATGGAGCATAGGGAAGAGGGAACCATTGTCGTCTATATGACGTGTAAACGACTTCATCATATTGGGCTAATAGACGTCTACTGACGTTAGAAAATGGCGTCTAAAAGACGTAAGTAAGTCACAGCTGTATGACGTCTTTCTAACGTCAATGTGGTCCTTAGATAGACCTTAATCCGACCTCTTTTAGATGTTAAAATAATGTCTGCTTAATATCCATAATTAACTTAAATATACACAGGAATCATAAAAACACACTTTTATAATTGACTTTTTATTTATATCTAATACAAAATAATAACCATAAGAGTATTTTTTTGTGTATATTAAAAAATCCATAATTTAAAATTATTTTCAACTGTACAGCCTGTCCCAAAAAAGTTACTTGCCAAAGTTGTTTTTTTAAATGGAACATCCTTCATATTTTCATAATCTATTGACTTAGCTGATTTCAATGATGTATCATACTTGATGTCTGTTATGTATAGTAATTAAAGGATCTACAGCCAACTGAAAATCATATTTTTTTGAATGTATATGGCTGTAGTAGCCAAATAGTAGAAAATTGAGAAAAACGCCCTACATGTCCTTATTCTAACTATCAAAAATCAATGCGAAGACCTAAAAAAAAGGAAATTACAGAACAACTGGCACCGTTGTCAAGCACGTGGCGCTGCAAATACCGACACTAACCGATCATTCGAAATTCGAATAACATCGACGGAACTGACCAACATGCTTAGTAAGAATGCGCGGCAATATTTGAAATAAATTCGTGTAGTATAATCAAATACCTTTTCAACTATTGGCCGTACTCAACCCGCAATAGATCAAACTTCTGAATTATAACATGAAACATTGATCTGAATAAGAATTTCAAGCACAAAAAGGAAGCAAAATTAAAAATCATCCAGACTTCAATGATGATTAGATTAGATTAGATTAGAAATGGAGTGGCTCTCTGTCCTATCCCACTGCGACCTTTGCAGATCTATTGTGGTCCTCCCTATCCTTAGAGCTCGATATCTAGCTCTATTCTTTTTGTTAGACTTATTAGCCTGGATACCGCCTCCCGTGCATAGCTTTCTGCCCTCGGTTTTTCTTCTCCGAATAGGTGAAACCGCACCCTTACTAGGCCTTCGCACGCACAAAGTATGTGCTCCGTGGTTTCGTCTTCTTCCTGGCAAAACCTACATAGGCTGTCATCTGCTAGGCCAATTGCATGCATATGCTTCCTCAGCCTACAATGTCCGGTTAGCATTCCCACCATCATCCTCGTCGTTTCTGGACTTTGACATAGTAGGTCGCGTGACAGTTTGGTCGAAGGGCTTTTAAGGAATAGTTTAGCGTGCCTTTGTCCTGGGGTTTCATGCCACCAGCACAGCGTCTGATTGTTTATCCATTGGTGGATACTCTCCTTAGTGAGGTTTTTTGCAATTCCACAGGAAGGTTCTGGCCCTATCATGACCTCAGTAGCTCCCTGCTTGGCTAATTCATCAGCCTTTTCATTGCCTTTTATTCCTTGGTGACCTGGTACCCAGGCTAGGGTCACTCTATTATGACTACCTAGTCTGTTGAGGGCCTTGCGACACTCCCACACCAGATTTGACGTTGTCCGATATGAGCTTATAGCCTTTAGTGCCGCCTGGCTGTCGGAGTAGATGACGATTTTTTGGTTATCCACCTTCCGTCTCATCAACTATTCTGCACAGCATTGCACTGCCATTACCTCTGCCTGAAAGACAGTGGCATGATATAAATATATGTATATGATTACGATGACTCCAATTTATGGTCATTAAAGCGGACCAGACCAAAAAGACAAAATTTTTTTGTTTTTTGTGTAATTATCCGTTGTCTTTTGATGATAAATTATGTTCCTCTTACCATATGATACGACCTTTGGGAATGATAGAAAAGTCCATGTTTAGACGTCTACAATTTAGGCCTATATGACGTCATAGATTGTGACATCTATATGACGCCAATTTATGGTCATTAGTACGTACGTACGTACCAGACCAATAATGTCCAAAAATATCCGTCTTTTTGACGTAATTTTCGACAGTTTGGTTACCTGTATACAGCTTCCTGAAGAACAACTTGTATGTAACGTCCGATTTCAATAAATAATAATTCGGTACGTGCTGCTTTTATCTGGGACATTGCGTGCAGTTGTTTCCGCTGGAGGTGGGAATACGAAATATTAAAGAATGCCAATTATATTTTTCTTTTTGTTTCAAATATGAATATTAAAACGTTACAAATTAAATCTTTTCCCCAAAACAATTCCAGGCTTTTATTTGAATACGTGTATCTTTAAAAGATATCAAAATATTAACGTGAAATAAAAACTGAAAGATGGCTAGAAGGATGGTCTTTGTAATAAACTAAGCGTAAACTCTCCAGGGGGTGTTAAGAAATTGGACTACAAATGCATGATTTTTATCAACATTTTTGGAAAACTTTCTGGAGTTTGTTTTAATACCAAAGAATTTATCTACAATTTGGCATAGAAACAAATGAAATCGATGAAAAATTACGAAAGTTCTTGGACAACGAACTTCAGCAAAATTTTAGGTGGCCTAGTTTTTTGCTGGTGAGTGGGCTTGAAGGATATTTAGCTGTAGAGTCCGCCTTAGAAGTTGTAACTAACTTTTTAGATACATTGTATGAAGCATCAAAAAAATTAAAAGCCACGCGAAATTCCATTAATTCCTTGAGATACCATGCTACAATCGCAAAAACCGTTTCAATCGATAAGCTACCTTCGTCACAGCCCGCTTTGGAGCAGTATATATTGAAATAATTGTGGCAAATAAATGAGTGGAAACAAGCGATCAATCCAGTAATAAAATCAGAAGACTTATCAAATTATGGATGGCTCATTAATATTAACTTGGACGCTACCAGCTTTTTAATCGAACGAAAGCGATGAAAAACGAAAGCAAAAGATGGAAAAATCTTGTAAAAATAAACGTGAAGTTAAAAAAAAAATAAATAAAATCGTTGAGTGAAAAACGATAAAATGAAACTACTTATTCCCAAACACTGGCTCCATAAAGAATAATTTTATTTTTATCCTCCGGTATGCCGTCAATAATGTATTGTATGATAACTTCTTCTCCTATGCTAACTCTGCTTGCTATCTCCTTCATCTTGAAGACATATTCTTGAATAGATTCGTCTTTTCGTTTTCTTCTATTCATTAGAGTTTTATGAATTTCTGTGCTGCTGACTTTCTCTTCAAATTCGTCTAAAAGTCTCCTCTTCAAGGTTGTCCACGTCTCACGTCTCTATGCCTTTTTCTGATTGCACGAATAATTTTGCCAGCCCTCGTAGTAGATTTTTAGTAAATATTAGTTTCTGCAGGTCGTTCAATCCCGTGATTTCGGCCGTTTATTCGAAATCTTTTATCAATTTTCTGATGGGGTATTCGTCTTGTCCGTTAAATACACGTACACTATCTTCAACGTCTCGAAAAGTTCATGCAAATTATTCTTTTGTAATCGTTCGTCTTGGGTGTACTTCCTGTAGATCGTCACTTACGCCTTCTTCTTTATTATTTTCTTCTCTTATATTGTCTTCGTCTTCCTCGTCTTCTTCATCTTCTTCTGAACTTCTGAACTCCCACAGTAAAATCATCTTAAAACCGCTCTTTATTCTTTTCTATTGCATATTAATAGCTCAAACTTTCCCAAAAACTTTTTCGATTTCAAAATTTTAATACTGCTTATTCAGAAATGAACAATCAAAAACTTCATCACTCAACTTTTTTCATCGTACGTAAAAAATCAGATATTCGGAAAAAAAATGTCTTCAATTTATTTCTCGAATGTAAAATGCTTTGGGGATTTCGGGATATTTTCGTTATCTCTAGAATTGGTTGGAGAATACATCATTAAATTTTCGTGGAAAAATATTAATTATTCGCCGACAAACCGCGAGTGGATCGTCGAACATCGTAATTCGTGTTCCCCCAATTTTAGAAAAAAATAAATTATGTATTCGTGTTCAGCTCCCTCGAAAATATAAAGATAGACGTTCCAGGACTGTTCTTAGCAACTAAAACGAGGTTGGTCGGTTTGTCATTTTCTAGACGACTATTTAAGGGTGTCCCGCTGCTTTATTTATAGATATAATAAACATAGACTAGGCAACCTGTAGTTGGGAGCGTCCACGCAATATGGCGAATGAAATTGGTGATTCTGTCTCTCTCTAACATCGCGTGATGCACATGCGCAAAGATTGTAACTTTACTAACCTTTTAAGAATCTAGAGAAAGAGAAAGCAATACCAAACTGGTTGTCCATCTCTTTCAAATGGGTGGACGAATAAGCTTACACGAGCCCCTATGGCATGCCTACTCTATGTGTATAATCTCTATGTATGTTATACCGTTGAGTTACATTACAGTTGTTATATTTATCACTCAACGGTTAAACTCAAACAGTGGATTGGATCTGACAATCTCTTGAAGTTTTGCCAACATGTAAGCTGAAAATTCGGTCGGTCAAAATCATCGTCTGACAATTCTTGAACCAACTGTACCTTATACGGATGATACTTTTCACTTTTTAATATCTTTCCTACAGAACGTCGACTGATACCATGGTTTAGTGCCAAATTTGTGGTGGAAGTTTGAGGTGATTCTTCTAAATCGATTGCAATATTTTGTTTAACATTTTCGTTCGTTGCAGTCCGCGGTCTCCCGGGTTTTAGCAAATTTTGTACCATCCCAGTGGTATTAAAACGTTGTAATGTTTTAGTTACTGTTTAGCGTGATATAGGAGTTCTCTCCGGATGCAAATTATTAAAAATATGTCACACTGTTTCATGAGTTCTAGCACGATCACCATAACCGATCATCATTAAAATTTCAATACGCTCTGTTTCACTTAATTGAACCATTCTAAATTGTAAAATTTATTTCCATCAATTAGAATTTGACACTTGGAGAACAAAAGACGTACTAAACAGTACTCGTTTATTTATTACTATGCATACAAACAACATCAATTAGTTTATCTAAATAGTTTTTTGCTCTAATGCAAAAAAGGAGGTTGATTAAAGTGCTATATTCCTCGTTTTTACAATTTTTTACACTAAACTCAGTATGTATGAATTCAAAATAACAAGCTCTTTCAAAAATCTGTAAAAATATATAGGGTGTCCCATTTAAACTAAAGAAGTTGATGGCATTTCCGGTTAAACCGGAAGTATATTATTAACAAAAAAATGTACAGCAGATGCATTTTGTTCTATTGCACTTACCTGCAAATTTTCATAAATATCGTTCTTTTCGTTTAAAAGATATTTACTTTGTTCCATACTTTATCCCAACCCCGTATTTTCATAGTATTTTTAAATTAGAAAAAAATGTTTTACTGTAATAAATGTTCCTACTTCTAACCTCTTCACTGTTTCCACAAAGCAAAGTTTTCGTGACGTATCACTATATGCTTTTGAATAATAAACTATTATTACCTACAATATTTTTATACATATTTGCTTAGACCATTAATAGCAAAATATATTTGTATTCCATTTTATACTATGTGAAGTTACCACTAATAGCATTACTTTCATTGATACATTATCAAACTCTAACAATACCGACCTGCCAATTATATTTTTGGTTCATTATCAAAGACACGGTAGGGTGAAACCAACATATATATAAAAAAGCGGTTGCAATGATACAATGAAATCGTAACAGATGCGATTGGAGACAGTTTCCAGAATTTATGTGTTTACGTGAATAAAAAGCATAGGCACTTAAAATTATTATCCTAATCTTGTTTATACTTCACGAACACACTAGGGAGTGAGATAAACTGTAAACTAAAATAACTGGAAGAGGGATAACATTTATACTTAGAAAATATATTTTTTAATAGGTTGTATAAATTTATTTATATCTTAATTATTTAAAATTTCTGCTTTATATGTGGACCATTGTTGAAATATGTAAACAATAAATTGAACTAAACATGAATATGATTGGCAAAAAGTTCAAGAACAAAATATTCGGCCATGACTCCCTACAGGAGCCCTGGACAGGAAACAGAGTTCGAGTAACCGGTTTGAGCAGCATTTCTATGAGAGCATATTCACTCATGAAGAAAAATATCAGCTCAGATTAATACATTAAAAAGTTACATTTGTTTACATTTAAAAGTGAACCCAACATTATATCACATTTTAAGGTAACTTGCCGACCCTTTGCCAGATGTCTTACTTTTCCTTTGAATTGCGACAACAGAATTTTTACCTGATTTTACTACGAAGTTTCAACGTTCCTAGTTTATTGAAGCTCTTGTTTTCGTCTTTTCAACTGATATTTGTGTGTGTGCGTACAGATATAATTAAAAACAATATTTTTTTATGAAAATCATGGTTCGTCAGTGCCAAATTTGCAAAAAAAACAGTCGGAATTTTCATAACCTCTCTTTTCACCTGTAAGTTCTATAGGCCAGTGCCACATTGTCCGACTAGTCCGACAGTTTCTTCCCACTCCTTGAAAGTCATTGATGAAAACATATGTATGGCGATAGAATGTTAGCCGTCTTTTTGGATAGTTTTAGGAATGACTTGCGGACTCTATTTGTAGTATTACTCTACGGATGAGACGAACATTCGTCTACTCTGCACAAATATAATTCGTCAAGGTGAGTTACTCTTTGATTATATACTAGGGACTCCTAACCAACACTTGTAGCAAGAAACAGAAAAGAGTTGTTTAGGTAAGTGTACCTCATCTATCCAGTAATCTCCTAGGTGTTGTGCCTAGGATTCTGAATTGCGGTGCAATTCGCAAGTATGTGGATGGAGGTTTCTTCTTCCATACCACAGAATCTACATTCTTTTTCCTCCTCTATTTCGAGCTATTCCAGATACCCATTCAGGCAACAATGTCCCGTCTAAACTCTTGGAGTGGGTGTTGGCCACTTGGTCGCCACAGTCAGTTTTGTCAGCGGGGGTTCCATAATGTCATCGACCACTTGGTCGCCAGTTTTAAATTCAGGTAGGCCTCTTGGTCGCCGTAGTTATCAATCATTAAAGGTATTTAATCCGATTTATTGAAAATAATATTTTTAAGAATATGATATGATATGGTACAGAATGTGAGTCATAAAAAGAATAAAACCAAATTTAAAAAAAACACTTATAGTTAATAGAAAACAATATAAAATTATACACAATAAAAAAAGTAGGTACAAAATACACAAAATACCAAATGATAATTATTTAAGAAACCCAAATTGAAATCAGTTTTTGTAATGATAAGAAACTAGTTTGGTAAATTGAGTGACTTGTAATTAGCGTTTTTAATTTTGTTAAAGGTATATGTGTACTGTTTAATTCCACAAAAGTATTTGTATGTATGTATGTATTTTGGGGTAACATTCACTGAGACCTAAAAGATCTATTGTGCCCCCTTACTTCTACTTAGTTTCTGAGTAGAGTCTCAGATACTAGTAACTCCTTTAGTCCTATTTCCCGGAGGAATTTTAGGATATCTGCAGGCCTCAACTTAGGTAACTGTCCCTCTTCTATCCAGTAGTCTCCCAGGTACTGTGCCCTAGGATTCTGAAATACTGTGCAGTTCGCAAGTATGTGGATGGAGGTCTCTTCTTCCATTCCACAAAATCTACAATCTTCTTCCTCCACCATTTTGAGCTTTTTAGGGTGCCCATTTAGGCGTCAATGTCCCGTTAGGATTCCTGTTAAAACTCTTAGTGCAGTTTTGCTTTGACTTATGCATTCATTTGATCTCAACAGGTTGTAGTCACCCAGAAGAATCTTTGATTGCCTAAGCCCTACTAGATCTTTCCAATTGTCAGATCTTCTCTTTCCTTCGGCTTTACCTATTTCTTCCAATATTACATTGGAGCTGATTCCGCAAAAGGGTTCCGGCTCCCAAAAGAGTATTTCAGTCCCCCTCTTCGCTAGTTCATCTGCTAGTTCATTCTATTCCAGTGTGTCCTGGAATCCACAGTAAGGTGACTATATTGTTCTCGCCTAGTTCATTAAGTTTGCCTAGGCATTCCCACACCATTTTGGAACTGATTACACAAGAACTCAGCGCTTTAATGGCTGCTTGACTATCAGACACATAAGTATTTAACTGAATATCGAGAATTACATCCACAAATTTGAATATATCGGGATGCGCTGAATAAAAAGCAGAATTAAAATGTTTGTGGTAAGACTCACAAGCATTTGTCGTGCGTTCTGTGCACGATGCCCACATTGTAGGCGGGAAGTCAGACGTATCGCTGGTATACGTATTAATCATATGAAGAGTATATGAAGTTAATCTCTCGTCAAATGGCATTAATGGAATTAAATCCTCACAAAAACACTCTGCCACTTCAGTACTTTCCAAAAATAAAATGCCGAAAGTGTAATGAAGCAATTTACCGATTTCAGAATTTTCATTTTTACATTCGGAAATCAAACACAGATTTTGTATCTTACGTAACCACGACTGGCTTAAATGAAATCGACATCCAATAATTAAGATATCAGGCCAAATCTGTCTTATACCAGTGTGTATGGCTTCCTCAAAATCGCAAATAACTTTACACAGCTTCCAATCCAAATTTAAATTATTATAACAATAATCTTTTAATAATTTAAATGCAGTTGCATAGGTGCTTGCTCTTTTATCTGGTAAAACACAAAATTCCAATGGTATGTAGTGTCCTTTATCAACAGCATGTATAGTGAAAAATTGCACAAAAAATTTAGGGCAATGATTAAATGTACCGTCGCAATAAATAGTGTCACGAGAACACAAGTATTTTTAATTTGAATGACATGAAAATAAAATAATTTGTGAATCTTCATTGTTCAATAATAAAAATTGTCCACCCTTATTTGTAACACATTGTATTACTTTCAGTATGTAATAATAGTCTCCTTGCGTCTTAATTGAAGATTGTAGTATGAACTATGTTTAAAGTATTTGAGATTGTCTGACACAAAAGATTGTCATTTTGTATCCATCACCGCGTTGTATTTTAAAGTTGAATAAAGCCAATATTCTGTTTGGTTTTGCTATTATCTGTATAAATGTATTCAACTTTAAAATACAACGCGGTGATGAATACAAAATGACAATCTTTTGTGACAGACAATGTCAAACACTTTAAACATAGTTCATACTACAATCTTCAATTAAGACGCAAGGAGACTATTATTACATTCGCCCCCTCTATGAAGAGATGTAGTAAGCTGGAGGTCTTCGGTTTCTGCACGAACGCCGTGGTTGACTGCTACCAACATCCGAATCAGCATAATCTGAATCAGCATTGGCAGGTGACAGTACACTATGAACATCACTGATACACTTTGGCAAAGGTGGCAATATACTTCTTCTTGCCCTGTATATGCTTCGTCTGATGTGGTCAACATCCGTAGTGGATACATTAAAAGTATATCCTTTCCCTCGGATTCCGTTATTAATTAACTTACTGGGTTTATGCAAATATCTTCCGTTGCCTTTCTTTTCAATCCGTTTTGAACTTTTTTTACATCTAAATGGTCCGATGGTGGATGATTATGTTCACTCTTAGATTTCAATAAGACAGTTTCCGATTTGTCCACTCCAATAGTCGCTTTACACCCACGACGAGTACACTTATATGATACACCTAACTCTGTTTCCTTGTCTTTTCCAAATGTATATTTTTTTACAATTAACAACTTTTTTCCTTTTACACTTAACATCGACTCCATTGCATCACAAACTCAAAACTTCTTTTATGGAATAATTAATGAGATGAGAATCACTTTTCAAATAAAAAATTAATCTTTTTAGACAACTAACTGATGAAAAATATTTTTTTCTACGCCCATGTCTGTAAACGTCAAAAATCGCACTGACAACATTCCTTGTAAGTGACATTTAACAATAACATGCACGTAATGAAAATCTCATAACATACATGTGCGTTTAGATAGAAAAACTTAGATTTCTTTGTTGAATCAAATTGCAATCAAATTTTCATTTACGTAATACTTTATTTGGTTTATTTACATACTTTTAATCAATTGGAAAACCTAAAAGCTCTTAGCATTAGTGAAATACATTTTAGATTAAAAGAGTGATGCCCCTAAATGTCGGCAACACATTTAACAATTTTAAAAAAAGTAATTCATATTTTTGGGATAAGGGAATAAACGTTATCTCATTTATACTGTCAATTTTGGTAACAAATTATAGTATTCGAACATTTTCTCAACTTTAACTACGAATATGTCTGTTAGTAGTGAAAAAGATGAAATTATGAGCACTCAGAAGAAAATAGATGGGCGTAGAAAAAGTATAGTACGTTACACGAGTTGTAATCCCATAACGCACTCGTGAAATTTACGCACTCGCCGCTGTGCGGCTTCGTGCGTAAACTTTTTCACTTCGTGCGTAATGGGTTACTTACAACTCTTGTTACGTAATATACTATTATTTTGGTTGTCGACAGGTCACAAACCCATATTAGTATTAGAGTGATTAAATAAGCCCATAATTTTCTTGGAACCCTTAATCCAGCTTTGGCGACCAAGTGGTCTGTACCTGTCGAATAGTGAAAGGATTAAATTTGGGTAACACTGACCGTGGCGACCAAAAGGTATACTCCTCTTGGAGTGGATACAAATATTTCCTCCAATCGTCAATTGAGGATGGTTCCTCCAATCGTTAATTTATTGAGGACGGT
Source organism: Lochmaea capreae (assembly GCA_949126875.1). NCBI lineage: Eukaryota > Metazoa > Arthropoda > Insecta > Coleoptera > Chrysomelidae > Lochmaea > Lochmaea capreae. Next base: position 15,670,834 of record OX421407.1, on the reverse strand, counting down.
TTCACCACAACTAACAATTGATAAAAAAGCGAAGGAAAGAAGTTTGGCGATTGACAACCGAGTTAAAGAGTCACGAAGATGGGGATTTATACATTAACTGATCTAACTAATGACAACAAAGAAATCAGAAACACGAAACGAGAACTTGGAAGAAGTTTTGTGAAAGTATAAAACCACTTTCCTGGAAGTTTGACTCTGGTTAACAATTGATGACCTCTTTTCTTTGAAGGCACCAGGCGCCCCAAAAAGAGCGATTGAGAGGTCGCCAAGGAAGTTATCACAGCACCGGCAGTTGAATGGGCAATCAAATAATTTCAAATCTCTAGGTGTATAGAGCTAGTCTAGCGTGGAATTACATACCACCCAGTTGGTTGGCGGTTAGAGTGATATATATGTAGCAGCCAACTAGATTAATTAGCCGTTCAATCTACAGCCTAGCCCCTTTACTAAACAGCACCGTTCAACTAACGGCCTGAGTTATATTCAGTCATTTGATCAAACAGCTAGGCAAATGACTTTGATCGATGACATTTCATTACTTGCCTCATTTCATTTCAATTTAGTTCCACTTGCGCCGGAACTCTCCAAACTGTCATAGGGCATCGGCAAACAACAAATTTGATGAGGAGCGTATAAACGTAGCTCTCTTTACCAACGTTGCCAAGCTACACGGAATCAGAATCATTGGTTGATTTATCGAGAAGGGCAAGGAACATGATTGAAGGGAGCTATACCTACAGATGGGAAGCGTGAATGGAATGGTTATTTTTCCTTCCCTTTCTGTATAGCTTCTTCAATCATATTCCTTGCCCTTCTCGATAAATTAACCAATGATACCGATTCAGTTTAGAATGTTTGAGAATGTTATTTTTGTAAATAAGTGTTGGGAATTTTTTATTTTTTCATTTGTTTGCTGGTGTATTTGAACCACCTGTTTTTGCAGATAATTTATGATTTTATCACAAAACATGGATTAGTATTTGATCAAAATTTACAAATAACTACGTTTTATATTCAAATTATAGGTTTCTTCATATAGTATGTAATAAATTCCCCCAACGTCGTAGTTAGACTTTACAAAAAACAAATCGTAACTATGCAACACAGCTAGCAAGTACTCATATAAAGTGTTGCCTATAGTATGTCGTCGGCTTAGAATCTTTTTATCTCAGTCGATAAGTTAGAGTTTATGCTTAAAGTCGAAAACATGAAAACACAGTTTTAACAGCGTTGTCATGTCTGCAAGGATTCTGAATCTACTAATTGATTTACAAATGAAATATGATTTTACTAACATATATCAATAACTCCATGTAATATCCAAAATACCTATGTCAATTTGCTTAAGTTAATATTAAAAAGTAAACGATGCAGAACTTCCATTTTAAGAAAATAATTATTTTATTCTACATTTTTTAAATGTCTGTAAGAAAGCAGCTGGCAACAGTGTTAAGAGAGAGTGCAAAAACATGGCTACAATAATGTCTGAGCAGTTCTTATTTTCCTAGTAAAACAAAGATGTGTAAATAGTGATGGTGTTTTAGTGCAATTTAAAATACAAATTTAAAGCCTGCTTTCTTGCTGTGTTCGGTTTTAGATAAATTAGTTATATGTACGACGAAAAATGAGTTTTATTAATTGAAGTGTTGTTTGTGCGACCACCTGGCTCTATGTGTACTGTCAATCAGACCTTATCATTTAAAACATGATGGGTTTTATCAAGTTCGTATCAAATACACCAAGGACTGTCTCTTTAAATTGGTAAATAGCAATATCAATATTTTAATAGAACATTCTTTACATTATAGGAATGAGTTGATGAAAACAAATATGGGCTCTTATTTAGAACCCTCTGTTCTAATTGTTTTTTTTTATCAATTCTTTGTTTTTCCTTGATACATTTCAAATTTAAAAATAGATATGTTCCAAGGAATAACAGTGGATATTTTATCTGATTACATCTAGATAAGTATTTGTTATTGAATGTAAAGGTAGATAAGTAGATTATGTGAGTATAAAAAGTATATGTTGATAATTACTTTCTTTAACATTTATTCCTCAAATGGGTATTACTAAAATTTTGAATTAGTAGCTTTGAATATTTATCTTGGTTATGTTTATTTATACAAACATTTAGTGTATCAAAAAATATTTTTTATTTCAATTAAGTACCTATTACATTGTAGGCATAACTGAAATAAAAAATATACATATTATATTGCAGTGTAATGCTTAAAAGTGACTGTAAAGCTGGCAACTATGAGTGTTTTTAACAGAAATTTTTTTTATAGTCTAGGAACTATACTATAAAAGAACTTTAGTGTATTAGCTATATATTATAGTGTTTCGTAGATTAGGCTGATTTTAGACAAAAGCAAAGTATTACAATGACATCTAAAGAATGTTTACATTATAACCTTACATTTTCAAACTTGGTTAGGTATATAAGTCATTTTCTTTTAGTAATCAGTCGTTTTGTATTTGATCCAAAAGAAACATTCTGCAGGTATCTGCCGTTACCTTTATTTTCAATATTTTTTAACTTGTACTCCATTAAATTTTTGGGTAAATATCTAATACGAGTTAATTTTAGATTTTATATTGGATCATTTGGTATACTATAATTAAAAATGATAGAAAATGAAAATGTACTTAAATATATTCTTTTAGTTATTATTGATATATACTACATTTGTTTATTAGTGATACTGAGTGTATTACATTTTCTTCTCTATACCAAGCAATATTGAATATTTAAAATTGATCCATAAAATTGGCCTCAACAACCTAATGTATGGGAGAAAAAACTCCAGAGTACCATTTTCAATAATAATGAGTATCAATTTACACAGACCCTCATAAAAGATTTAAAAAGCTGTTGCTTATTCAAAAGTATCGGATGCTCTTCAACATTAGTTGCTAATTAGAAAACTCTAAAGCCATGCTAATTTTTAAAAATATTTTCGTTCTGTTCCTTGAAATCACTATTGTTTATTCAAATGCAATAGCAGCAGTTGAAGCATGTGTTCATCTCCCTTCTCTTGTCCCTTATACCAATGTAAGCCAAGCCAATCAAAGGAAAAAGTCAACAAAGAAGATAAACACGAGCTCTCGCTTTTGGAATTGATTTTGGATACACTTCAAACTCTAAAATCACATCAGACAAAATCAAGTCAATCAATCAATTTTTGAAAATCAGTACAATATTGGATTTTATTTGAACTCTAATAGTTCTAATAGGTTCCTACGAGGGCTCCTATGAAAGCAACTGATTAGTAATAAATGTTTACCATGTATACCTGTTATATAGGACTAAGCTAACCATCAAAAAAAAGTTAGCATTCTCATCATCTTCTCTGTTGCTACATGAGCAGCAAATTCGTTATTTGAGCTATTAATAATTAGCACATAAAAAAGAACTAACTTATGAGGTATTTCAGTCCTGGTAGAGTTGGTCTGTTGATACCAATTTTATGGACCTGGTTAAAATAATTGTTTTCTTTAAATTTGAAAAGAATGATTATTTAAACTTAATAATAAGTCATTTAATAATAACATCAACAGTTCCTTAATTATTAAAGTTCAAATAAAATATAATAAGTAAATCAGTATGTACTTAATTACATACAGCCAAACTATATTGTGTTCCTAATTTCAAGAAAAATATATAACAATGGAATAATTATTACACAACTGATTTATTATTCCCATAGGCACATAAAATGTATTCAACTTTTAAGCATTCTAGGAAAAAGAATATTAATTTGTGATAACACTGCAGTAAATTCAATGTTGTTTTTTAATTAGGTATTTATTTACAGTGCCAAATAAAAAATAAACACATGCTAGATGTTAATAGTGTATGGAATATTACAATAATAGTTAAACTAAGACAATTACAATTTAGAAATAATATAAACGCTTATATTATGCAAGTGGATTTTTAACCTGTTTATTCATGTTGTTGAGTGAATTTGTTCTTGGAATAAAAATATTGAATGTAATATTGCATTTTATAAACATTAGGTATATGGAAAGTGTTCCTTTGTTATTTGAACAAGAAAGGATTTACAGGTCAATTTTAGATCAAAGCAGTCCATTAAATAAGTTAAATATCAAAATAATATACCTACTGATAAGCTAGTTTCTTAGTTGATCCTAACAAAAAAATAAATTAATGTGATTCTGTACTTGTAATACGAGTTGTAACATGTTTGTTGTAAATACTGCAGTATGCAGATATAGCAGATGTGAAAAAAGTGCTAAGGATATACAATTTGTTTTGGAGCTGTTCTTGTACCAGGACCACTGCAGCTTGTTGGCTTATTGTACTCTACTCCCACATTTAGTCCTCCCACCCAGTTATCCCTGTACCTTCAACTGGATGATATAGGTCCACTGGATGTGTGTTTATGCTTCAGGAGCTTATTTATTGTATTTGTTTTCAGACCACCTTCTTTGTGGTCCCAAGAACTGGTTCTGGTCCAACATATGTCATAGCTGAGCCTCTTCTCACAAGTTCTAGTCCTTTCTGTGGGGAATCTCAATGGATATGTGTCCTGATCTAACTGTTTTGTTGCTATGGTTATTTTTCATTATCACGAGGTGTAATGGAGGGAGGCCAAATAAGGCTTCTATAGTTTGTTTCAAAAAGTACATAGAGTATTGGAATGCAATCTAACCTAATCTTTGAACAACTTTCGGATATTACGGAGTTGTACTCAAAATTGACAAAATATTTTACAATAATTTAATAGCAACTTCAAGTAGGTACTATTGAAAAATGCAAATATTTTGACAAGTTTGAGTACAACTCTGTAATCTCTGATAAACATCTGGTTGTTAAAGGATTATTGCATTCCAATACTCTGTGTATTATTTGAAACAAACTCTAGTGCTGCATTTGGCATGCTTCTCATGCACCCTACAAGCAAGTCTTTGCACCTTGCCCAGTCTCAACATTGCATTCTTTTGTGTCGTTTTTGTCCACCAGACCAAAGATGCATAAGGATATATTATTATATACTATACAATAACTGAAAGGCAATTTATCTTTAGGTGGTTTAGGTTAGTAAATATGACAAAGGTGTTATATGTCTTAACTCATAAATTCTACTACATAAAATGTTGCAGAAAAGCTATATCCATAAAATACTTCCAAAAATGTAAAGACCTATATATTATGAGTAAACAAATAAAAAAAAATTGTTTAATGAATATGCAATTTTAATATGTTATCTATTTTCCATCTCTATTTTCCTAAAGAGCTGAACTAAAGTATCTACCTGTCTTTTTTCCTCGCTTTTTTCTATATTTATTTTAAAACGTCTATGTTCTTGTTGATTTGTACACAGTATTTTAGAAGTTCCTCTTTTGATATCAGCTACCAGCATCTATTTTTCAAGGTTCTCAAGAAGATTTATATAACATAATGAATATTTTTACTAGCGACTTTTTGCATTTATCAGTGGCGTAGCTAACATAGGGCCAGGTGGTACAGTGCACCAGGGCCCCAGAGTATAGGTTACCCTCTAGCCTTAGCTTTGAAAAAAAGTAATAAAATAAAATAACCTTTCCTATACCTATAACAATTCACTAAACTCACTCAACCAAGGGATATATATTATAAACATTTCTTTAAAACAAAATTCACACCCGACACTGAATGTAACTACTGGATTATAACCCGAACACCCTCAAGACAATAGAAGTTTTTATGAGAAAGTGGTCCAAGTGAGTATACTTCGGTTATTTCGTTATATTACGATAAATACTGTAGTCGATGATTGGATTGTTTGGAAGTCTTGAGTGCACCTGCACCTACGTAGCACCAGGGCCCTTGTCCCCCTAGCTACGCCACTGGAATTTATTATATTATAATTCAAGATTATTCAACATATTGAATTAACATATAAGTATTTACCTCGGTATATTTACTAAACAATTGGGGTCCAGTGAACTATACGGAGACACTAGTTTTTGATTAATTTGCAAAAAATCGATAGATCCGAGGATAGATCTCACCTATTTTGAAGATTATCCGTCAAAAAATTTGCGCGTTATTTACAATTTCCAGAGAAAAATCCAAAAAAAGATTTTGTTTCAATATTTCAATCACAGAGATATTGCACTACCCTAAGTTAATATTACGGTAGGGAACCACCCGTTTCTCGGGAACGGCTGGACCAACAAAATCAATTATTAGATAACAAATTAGCACCAAATTATAATCCGGGTGCGGATCGTGCCCTCCAAAATGCCCCCCGCAGCTTAATATACGTCGCAACATATTACTGTATTATTACATTCCTGATAATGCAAATTTACTAATTTGTGAAACTAGTAGGGTTATAGGTATACGAGGTAATATACATTATATTACTATTGTTAAATTTGCTATTCTTTTATTTTATAATAATAGATAATAGAAATTAACAGATTTTCTAGGATGATGATTTAAATAATTACCTAATATAATATTTAAATAGACCTTTCAATCAGAAAATGAAAAACTAAGTGCGGGCCGCTCTTAGTTTTTCACTTTCTTATTTGAAAGTTATAGCGATAAGCGTCGAAAATTTCAGCAGTACTCAAACGTTATTTTTAATAATTAATAAGATAGAGAAATTAAGAAGAATTTTATTTATATCCGTGGTATTTTCTGAATGGTACCCAATACCTATATTTAATAATGTAACTTTTACCCGAGCTTTTAACATAAAATTTGTTATCAAATAAATGTGTCTAGATATCTTGAAAAATTCCTAATCTATGTACTTACGAAGGTACTTAGTAGATAATGATATAATTTGAGAATGACTGATAAACAATTACAGAAACAATATATTTAATATTTACCTACTTCGAGAACTAATTAACGATTAAGAAAATAAATAGTTTTTACTTGTTAATTTATTCTAAATTGCAATATTTCGTTTATATGGGTAATGGAAATTATATTGAGCATTTTATTGGTTGTCAAACGTGTATACTTATTACCTAATATTTAGTTTCAAAGTATTTATTTAATAGTGTCCAGTGTGTTGAAAATTCATATGAATCAGGCGAAATTAAATATTTACCTCCAGAATAACGACGAAATTTATTTCAAACGCGAAAAAGATGGTGGACCCTTACACCCTACTGCAGTTCAAGACCGAATAATAGATCTATGTAAAATATCAAAGAAGACTTTACATAATCTACATAAAACGGCAGAAGAAGGTCGAATTGCAGAAACGAATAAAAGAAAACGAGCCAAGCCAAAAACTGAAGATTTACCAGATGGCGCAATATATACAACATGTATCGAGAAAAACTGGTTGTTACTCGTACAACATTAAGTAATAAATTATCTGAAACTGACATCTGCCATATTGCTAAAACCAGCGTTTAAGTACAATAAAACTGATAATAGAAAAATATAGTGTGAGCAGTCTCATATACTTAGCAAAAGATGGGGATTTTTGAGAAGGTTTATTAAAAATATGGAGTCAGAAAATCCTCTTCAAGTAGTTTTTTTGGACGGGACATGGATATTTGTAAAAGGTGATTTGACAAAATATTCTTGACAAGATGGTGAAAAAGATGCATGTTCCCGTATCTCCAGTAGCTGTGGAAAACGACATACACTGTGTCCGTAAAGTATGGAACAAATTCATTTTCGATAATAATACAACAAGTGTGTTAATGATTATCGAAATACAAATTTCTTCGATTTTGAGAAACAAATTGTTGTTTGGAAACCGCACGAGCGCGTAAGCGCGAGTTTGGTTCTTAAAACAACAATTTGTTTCGAAAAAGAGAAGAAATTTTCGATAATCATTAATTACACGAGTTGTATTTGTCAAGATTATTTCACGAAAACAATTAAAATTGTGTTCAAACTATTAGGATAATTATTTATTGGAAATATTAATATTAAATGTACAGTTTGTACAATTATTTATTTTTACATTTTGCGGCATTTGTTCTTTTACTTTCTTTTGAATCTCTTTTAGATCAAACAGACCAAAACGGTTTTTAGAATTCATTCTTGATACAATGATTCTGACGTTTCTTTAATAATTTGACATTTTCTGTCAGTCACTAGATTTTTAATATTGAATAAAACAACTAATGACACAGATAGGAAAATTGCATGTATCCAATCAGGTGCCGAAATACAAAATCGAAAACATTAGGTTTGTTCCAACACACAAATTGTAATCGTTCCTGAATCGTTATCGGTATCGTTCTTAGGGATTTGTTACGCAGGCGCCAAGTGTTTACCGTTCTAATAACGATTCCAAAATAAATCATGGTTGGAACGGTTTGGTTACTGACTGGAACGTATCAAACATAACCCTACTTTTATGTTTACGTCAAGAAAATAAGTAAAAAGCTGTTTATTTATAACAGATAGCGCAAACAAGTATAAATAAGTTCGCTCCCACAAAATTCGACAAATACAAAAACAACAAATCAAGGTAACTAACCTAACTAGATATGGATATATGTACTGCGCAAGTCAGTTCCCTTGATACCTGCTTTCAGTGAAGTATCGAAATCATCGTTCTTGAACCGGTTCCATAACGATACCAAATCGGGTTGGAACAAAAAAATTATCGTTCGCCAAACGGTTCTCTCGTGGTTGGAACGCATTTTTGCTATTTCACATGCGCGTCACCGTTCCAAGAATGGTTTCTTTATGTGTTGGAACAAACCTTGGTGTTTTCAGATATCAATCCTCATATTTAAACCAATCGAAGGCGCGTATTTTGTATTGAGTGAAATAATCAGCCAAACGGGCCATTTTAAGAAATAATCCTGAAACACGTCGATTTTTTATTTTAATTTACCGTATTTTAAAATAATATTCTAAAATACAGGGTGAATTACTTTCGAGTAATGACATCACTGTCATTTTTTTTAAATGGAACACCCCCATTTTGTCTCAATTTTCGGATTACTCTAGCTGAGCTGATTCCAAAAATGTATCACATGGTGATTCCAATTGGTACAGGATGGACAAAAATACAATAGCTTTGTGTGTGCTCAAAGTAGTTCGCGCACGAGATGCAAACAATATTTTTTCTACAAACGAAGATTCTATCAATAAGAAGATCCAAATATCAAATAAAATTTTAGATTGTGAAATTTCAGGATCACATGGTATCACCTCTACCTCAAAAATTAGTAGTGTTTCAACCCCGAAAACCCCAATATCCCGAGCTGAACCTGAATTATCTGGTTTAGGAATAAATATTGGTTCGTGTACTGGTTGTACGATTAATGTTAATATTGTAAATAATAACTAAAGTTTTATTGTAAAATTCTATCATTATTTTAAAAGTATTTAATTGCTATTATATAACTTAAGAATCCGAAAAAAAGTGTCAATGCGCAAACCTTGTCATTTTTTGACGTTTGTAGAAAAAACTTTTTATCATTCAAAAAAGATAATGTCTATAGCTTACTTCATTTTTGAAACAATATGCCGCTAAATGTACGAAAGAACATGTATTTTAAAAAATCGAATTTCTCTTTTTTTAATAAGAAAAGTCATGATCACTAAAAAAAGGGCGTAAGTTTTGTTTTCATGTAGAATGAAGTATCTAATAGATCTGGTTGGATCTCATCTCTGGCTATACGCTCTTAAAAAAACGATACAATTTTAGGTGTTTTCTGCTACAAGCCAGGTAAAAATAACTTTTGCTGAAATTTCCGACGAACAGAACACCTAATCGCTATAACTTTCTAATCCGAAAGTGGTAAATTAAGAGCGGTCCGACTATATCAGGATTTATTTAACAAGTTTTCCTAATATATCTTGATGTCTATCTTATCTGAATCTATTCAGAATGCAAATTACTCCAGTATCACAAGCTTTTGCCTATATTATCAAATACCTATATGTTTTGTATAAGAATATGTATTTGTAAATTTGATTCACATACACAGATATGAATAATAACACAAGGATAACATTCTTTGAATTCACTGATATATTCCTATTCATTCAGTGATACTTATGACTCAATTATTACCATTAATATTGGAGTTTTCTCGTTAAACAAATTAATCAGATTCGTTATCTCACTTATACAAGAAATACTAGATAAATTTTCTATCCAGTTCATCATTTGTAGAATTCAAAACTATTAAGTTGAGAATTTTGGAACCGTTGGCGACACTCGACACTAAACACACTTTATACAGTATATCTGAAGAAGATAACTTGGGTATCGAAACATAAGATATTGTAGAATGTTAGTAGTCGAAACAGTGTTCAGTGTTCAAAATTTTATTAATACAGCAACATAAAAAACATAATTATCATATAAAAATAGAAATTCTGTCTTTTTAATAAATTTTTACATATTTTTCTATTTAACTTTCAGAATTCATTGACCTAAACGGATGCCTCCGTTGGTGGAGCACTTGCATCATTATCAGTATCAGCCGAGGCACATGGAACCGTCCCGTAATGGAGACTCGGTTCAAGTGGAGCACCGGACGCACCCCCAAGTTCATCCATCCCACTTACACCTGCACCATAGACCCCCGCCACCTTATCTCAGGACGGCGTTGTACGATTATGACGCCCAAGGTGAAGACGAACTATCACTACGCAAAGGGCAGATTGTGGAAGTATTGTCAGAAGACGCAAAAATCTCCGGAGATGAGGGTTGGTGGACCGGAAAAATCGGAGATAAGGTAAGACATATTCAGTAGTCAGCTCATTAAATTAATTGGAATTTTTAATTGGAGTATAGTTCATAAAATTCTCTTGCAAAATACGTAGCGGTATTAAAACGACAAAACAGAAATTTTTGGCTATACAATATACATGTCTATGGTACAGTGAACGAATCTGAACTTTCATACCGTTACTACATACTAGATTTAAAAAACCTCTATGCATAAGATTTCACTGTAGTTATGTCAAACAATTCCTTTGGCGCATATATGTATGAACCTTAGATCTAAAGACATCATCCATTACTAAAATAATGTTGCTTCATTATATTCTGACAGTTGACTCTATCTTGCAACTACTAAATTCTGCTCATTTTCCCCTTTGCACCGGATCTTCTTTTCATTCGAATACCGTTATGCAACACACGTTTAGGAAACGGAGCTTGATACCCGAGTTGATACCAGATGGATATATACTAACTCAGCATTGGCATACTGCTATTAGAAAAGCTTTTGGATAGCGGATCGGTCTCAATGTATCTTATAATTTATTATTTTCCAAATAAATTATTGAATAACTATACTAAGTTGATCTGATCATTTGTGACAGTTTTTTCTAGGACCATGTTGATCGTGTTAGTACTGTAGTTATAAGAATTTAAAGAAATAGAACAAATAATCACTTATAATCTCCCTAGAGCACGAATTATTTTCGGAAATTTTCTCAAAGTGCGAATTTTCTTAAAAAATTCGCAACTGAGGAAAGAAAATTTTATACCAAAACTTTTTTAAAATAGAAATTAAATTGGTGACATACTTAGGTGACATATTATTATCCATCCTTCATTTATTAACCTCGAATTTGATGTCAAATATTGTAATTTCCCTATGCTCTAGTAAAACAAGGTTTAAATAATAATCTAAAATAAATATTAGTCTTTATACTTTTCCTAACTTTATACTACTAGAAATAAGGGAAGGTATTAAAAGAATTAAAAATAATAACGCATACAAAATAAATGATAATTTTATGTGTTTATGGCAGCTGTCAAGACAGAGGGAAATTTCTACTTATTAATTTCCCTCTACACAGGGAAATTTCCGAAGAAATTAGGTTATTGTCATAGCAACATGTCAAAACGCAGGCATCTGATTGGCTAAAATTAACTGGTATAAAATTTTGTACAGAATTTCTTCTAGGTAATTCTATATTTTGAATACGTCCCAGATAGATGCCTTTCAAGCACAAAGCTTGAAGATAATTACTTCCATTCTATCCTGTCTCTTGCGTTCGCCTTCCAGTACTGTGCTCCTTCTCTTAGGTCTTCACTTGCTTAATTTTCTTGGTATCGTATACGCGGTGCTGCTATTTATAATTTATTTGCCATTCTGGTATTGCATTCCGATGAGTATGACCTAAACATTCGAGTTTTTTTTAATACTCTGTTAATTTCCTTCTCCAAATAGATATTTTATTTCTAGGTTTGTTCTTATCCATACCCCTCATTGTTTCCCTCCTGAGTATTTTCTTTTCCCATATGTTTTCCTCCTCTTTATTCAAAATCCATGCTTCTCTTTCTAGAAGGTTACGAGTATAACTCGAATTACTACTTTCTGTAGTGCTATCTTGGTCTTTATAGATAATTTCTAGAGGCTATCATTTTATTTCAGGCCTATGTGTGTTTTCTCGTTTTTTTTAACATTGTTTCTATGTTCATCTCCTACTACATCCTCCTTACTAACTGTGCATAGATAGACGTAACATTAGAATTCAATTGATTTTGGTCCATTTGATCTGATCTTATCTAATCTGACAAATTGGGAGAGTAAGGAGAAAACCCCACAGCACTTAGATCACATTATGCATTCTCCATTTACGGATGGATGGTAGAGCCGAGCAATCAAAAAAATCTATCGTCTCATCTTCCTGTTCACATCCTCGACATCATGATGTGTCCGATAGCCTCATTTCTCAGTTACCTTCAGACTTACCATGGCCTTTGGGCCACGTGATATTCTAGTACTGATTCATTTACTGAAAAATGCAGAATTACAAAAACAGTCAAATTGTCATCCTGTTTATAAACATTATGTGTGAATGAAATTTTGTACATGGTCAAAGATCAAATAAATCGCTTTCCATACATTTATCTTAATGATAAAATAAGTATATCTATAATCATATATCCTTATACCCCTCGTTATACCCTAAGGTGTCGGATTTACATTTACATTTAATTTTCATATATGAATTTTTTCCATTCTTTCCTGTGTATTGTTAACGTTCTAGCCTCTTCCTGTTTTGCCTCTGTAGAATTTTACCCATTGCTGTATTCCATGTTTCTCTTGATCTTCCTTTTTATTTGTATTTTTGCTTCACATATTCTTTTAACTTGTCTTTTATTGTCCATTCTTTGAATCGATGTTCACCAGCTTAGTTGTCGTTGTTCTATAAATTTCAATATTGGCTGCACCCCCAATTCTTCTCGTATTTTTGTATTTCTCATTCACTCCTAAAGGTTTTCTAAGGTATTTCATTTCCGTAGCTTGTAATTTTCCTCTTCTGCTTTTTTGTGAGCGTCCAGGATTCGCATCTATATGTTAAGACTCGTCGATATTATGGTCTTTTATACCTTTATCTTTGTTTGCTTCGAGATTTCTTTTTTATCCATAAAATTTTTATTCATAGCATAATATATTTTAATTGTTTTATCGATCCTATCACTTATTTCTGCTTCTTGTTTTCCAGATTCTTCGACCATTACTCCCAAAATATTTGTATTCTTCTACTTGTTCAATTTGTGTATTGTCTATCATAATTTCTGTATAATTGATATTTGGGTTTCCTATCACTAGTATGTTGGTTTTGTTTGTGTTGATTTTCACGCCCTCTTCTTCAATAACTTTTTTTCATATGTTTATATTTTCTTGTAATCTCTTTTCACTCCCTGCAATCAGTACAACATCGTCTGCAAAGACTCCTCCAGCTATTTTGACTCTTTCTCGTTTTCTATAACCTACAAACTTTTTCTTTATTTTCTCTTCACTTTCTTGATGATGCTATACACATGTACGTTGAACAATATTGGGCTTAGTCCTCCCCCTTGTCTTAATCCTATCATGGTTTTAAATCCATCAGATTTCATGTTGTTTCGTACTATGAAAATAAGTATTAAACAATATATTGAGGGACCACAAAAAAATTCAAGTCACTGGATGATGGTTACATTTTGGCAACCTCTGTGGAATGAAGCAAAATAAATGAACAAACGTTTACTCCTCTAGTATGTTCATTGTTCATGGATGCAACAAATAAAAAATTTCATTAAGAAATAAATAACTACTATTTTATTTTAATTGTTTCTAATTATAAAATTGAAGAATATGTGATGTACACCAAGATTGGGGGGTGGGTTTCAAAAATGTAAAGGGAGGTTGAAAACATAAAATTTGGATGGCCCCTTTCCTCCACAACGGGTGTCGGGGTGTGGTTCTCGTGGCTCCTGTTATGTAGAGAGACTTATTCTTTGATCTTTGTCTATTTAATTTTACTAAAAAATGCTCTTCGATTCTTTTCTTTGCGATATTGTCACTTATAATTGCACAAGTGGTTTGTATTTTATCATATATAATACCACGAGAGTGAAAATTTTTCAATTGTCATGAAAGTTTGTTGCTTGGCAATTACCTAAAATCAACAAACTTGAATACGACAAGAGAAAAAATTTTAATTGAGTGGTATTCGACATGACTATTTCACGAGAGAAAAACTAAAAAATCAGAATTTTATACACATAGATTTGATATATTAAACGTCAAAAAATTGCCGCGACAAGACAAAAAATTGCCAGTTCAAAACCTTCAAATTTTGTCAGTTATCAATTTACTCTAGTGAAATAGTCATTTTCCAAACGAATTGATTGAATAATGCTTGAATGATACTCTTTGTCAACTTGTAAGTTGACACGTTTGACATCTAAACCAATGCGTTGTGCTGAGCGTTTAGTCAATTTGGAAATTTCATTAATTCCAATCGGCAAATTCTTGTACCAACCTTTAGAATTTTTCTTTTTCCAAAAGGGATTTGGTGTAAGAAATACTCTGTCCGAAGTTATAAAAGTGTTTCGTTTTTCTATTAACTTTTTGAATAAACGTATTGGGCAAATATCTTCGTCGAAAATATTAGGCGTGATCCATTTGCTGTCACATAATTTATTGTTTCCGCCTTGTCTCGTTTTCGAAAATAGAGGATTATACTCGATACGTCCAGTTTCTTTTCCATTATTTTCAATTTCAGATACAAAATAAGTGGTTTTGCAGTAAGCTGCTTCTCCTCCGCGCCAAGCTAGTTCAAACGCCAAAATGTGATATAATTTCTTTTGAAGTCCTTCCGGTTCATTTTCGTTATATAATCTGGCCATTGCAAATACTTCAGATTTATTAAGAGCTGATGCACTACCTTTTCTCTTTTCGGGTAGTGCTTGTAGGATTTTACGTTTAGCATTACGTGTAGCTCGTGATGAAATAAACTGAACATCGGTGAAAGGGTTGAATACAATATTAAATTCGTTATAATATTTACTTTGTAGCATTTAAGCGGTGGTGTTCCAAATTGTTTTAACTACCGCTTCTTTGTAGTCTTCCCCGTTACTGTTGCGCATATTAAATGCCCAATCTTGCAATATTACATTCAATTTCTCGATGGAAGTATCTGGCTCAAATGTGTATCTTTTTGCATCGCAAAACTTAGAAAATTGTCGCCAGATTGATGATTGCGTCGCAACTGTATTAGTAGGCACACAAGTATTAACAATTTGACTAATTTCGGCGTTCGTAGACACACCGAATCGACTCATTGTTAGTTCTTGAAAATTCAATAAGTTGTTGACAAACATGCCAAACTATTTATTCTGGTAACCAACACCACGATAATTGATGAACAAATGAATAAGTGAAAAAAACCACTAGTGTTTTTGCCGCTGTAAAAGTTAAAGCTAACTTTTGCCGCTGTCAAAGTGACAATTGCACTGTGGCATATGCGATTTTTTATATATGAATTAAATTGTCATTGTCATAAACTTTAATCTTCCCTCATTAGTTCTAAAATTGCCACCTCTGTTGAGGTTGTTCATAATCTTCCACAGTTAAATTTTTGCATTCCACCCCGTTTTACGTTATCGTAAAAGTAGATTTATAATATAATTAAAACTTAATTGTTGATATTAATTTATAACCGGAGAAGCGTACATGACGTTGATGAACTGTTGTAAAATTATGTGAGGTAAATGTATTCAAAATAAAAACGTAGTGAAAAAAAGTTTCTAATACATTCTATAAATAGATGTCTATACAGACGATTGATATAAATTATGATGAGAGAACGCAAGGTTTATCAAATTAATTGTTACGTAGGTTGAGACAACAAAAGTAGTAAACACAAACATATTTTCACCATCAGCTGATGGCTGTTTTAATTTATATTACATGGAGGAATCTTTGTACAAAACCGGTTGTTATGTCCTTGTCATATAAAATTCTGCTTAAATAAGGCATAATTAAATGTATTTAGCAACTCCCACGAGTCTTTATAATTTTCGTATAATTCGCTGTACTTCCTGGAAGGTACTACTAATAGTACTATAATCGAGACGACTGAAAAACAAACTGATTTCTTCGTAAAAGCTTCTAAATATAAATTATATTTTCCACAAAAGGTTTGTTGATGTTCGTTTCTCACATCTATTATATTTGAAATTATTATTGTGATAAATTACGGATTTTAAATGCTTCTATTAGTCTGTTTAATATATTCTCGGTATTACTTTCGCTTTCAGTCATTAGGTTTGTGATACCTAATAACGACGCTTTTTTGATAATAATAATAATTCAACTCTGGTGTTTTATCTATACTATCTACAATAATGTATACTTGATATTATAAAGAGGAAATATATGTATTTATCTACGACCACCTTTAAAATTAGGCATTTACGAACCAAAAAAAATGTGTTTAATCATACATTATACATATAGGCCAATCGATAGGGGTCACAACTACAAGTAATTAGCAATACGGCTAATTTTTTTTTATAAGTACCTTAAAGTAAGTAGATTAATATAAAAAAAGTTTACCTATCGATTTCCCAAATTAAAAAAAAATCAAAAAACTTTTTTTTTTGAAATTCTTTAGGTAATATTTCGCGCTGGGACGAAGGTAGAGAAAAATAAAAAACACCACCGTGTAGGGGAAGTGTTTTGCAATAAAAAAGGTCTTTTGCATTTTTTTCGACCGAGCAATGGTTTGTCCGGAAAAAATTCGGTAAACTAAGTATGTATTCCGCATCCGCGCGACTCTGTCACACGGTGGAAACCTATTTTCTGAAGCGCGGCGGAGTACATTATAAACTATTGTACAGTTATAATGTAATATATAAAATATAATTGTAATAAGGCGTTTTGAAGAGGGAATTTAAGATGCCATTTTTTTTGTCATAGCACATAATCATTTAGCAACTTACTCATATAAATATATATATATATTTGATGTTTGTTTCTTGGGTATATGGTTATTATGATAAAAATTAATTGAAAAACTTTTTGACGTTTCGCTCTGGGTTGAGAGCTTTTTCTAATCAAAAACCAAGTATCTCAATAAAAAATATATTATATAATAAGGAGATATTGAAACAATTTTTCGAACGATGAAAACTGTTATTTAGGAGGTCTCTTCCATAAATAAAATTTACGGATAATTAATTTTTCCTAATTACGAAATACAACACTTTTCATTATCTTGTAAATTTTAGGAATTTTGAATTTACAAGAAAATATATATATTAAGTACTGTAACTTTAATAAAACTAAAGCAATTTTAATGGGGTTTGCCTAGAAATGTTGGGGAAACTTCTAAGATCAAGAAAATATAATCACGAAATTAATTAATTTACATACATTTTTGGATTCAATGATTTTTTGTATTTTATAGATTCGGGTAGGAACCTTCTTTATTTTTTTTCAAATTAAATTTGATACTCCTGTAATATAAAGATGAATATTCAACGAACAGAATGTATATACTGAAAAGGTATAAAAGTATCCAGGTATAAAGTATTTTATAAATGAAAACAGGTATAATAATGCACAAGATGCAGATGATTAATTTATAATTTTAAGTTATAATTTTTGCATACCTTTCTCCAATAAAAATATGTAAAAATTATTTTACTATCTTTTATTTATTATTTACAACCTTGACTGTTACCAAAATTTAAAAAAAAATTCCGATTAAATATTTTTTTTTCGCGATTCAGAAAGTAAATCTTCCGCAGTGCAGCAGAGTCGCGCGGATGCGGAACACATACTTAGTTTACCGAATTTTTTCCGGACAAACCATTGCTCGGACGAAAAGAACGCAACAGACCTTTTTTATTGAAAAACACTTCCCCTACATGGTGGTGTTTTTTATTTTTCTCTACCTTCCTTCCAGCGCGAAATACGAAAGAATTTCGGAAAAAAAAAGTTTTTTAATCTTTTTTTTTAATGCTTTTTAAATGGGGTTTTCATTTTGACACTCTTTTTTAGCTATTTAATGATCTAGTTGCCTTGAATTTAGTCGTTTGTTGTATAAACTTTTGTGCTCTCAGTAAATTTGACAGAAGTGTCAGACATACTGAAAAACATTTTGTTATATTTAAAATTTTTATTACACTTATTTTAAATGGAAGAACCTCGAGAAGAATGCATTTCTTCGGATTGCACACCACCTGAAATTGCTGGAAATGCAATTAATAATCTGGTTCCACAGAAATTTCAAAATATTTATACAAAATCTTATGCTGACTTTTTAGATTGGTGTAACAATAAAAAAGTCAAGAATTACACCGAAAATGTTCTAATAGCATACTTTTCCGACAAGTCAATGCAATGGAAATCTTCTACTTTAAAAAAAGACAAATTACCCAATGTCATAATTAGTAATTTAAATAATTGTCCTTATTTTACTGTAAACATTAATTTAAATAATTAGAAATCGTTGTGTATATATTTGTTTATAGAGCACATTTTTTTATTTTTTCTTCATGTGGTCGTAGATAAAGTTTTGTATGACACTTGTGCGTGAAGTACATTTGCGTACTCGTTGCGAAAAAGTATAACTTCACGCACGTGTATCATAAATAACTATTTTGTATGTAACGGATAAACTACTGCACCGATTTCAAAAATTGCTACATTATCACTGAGTAACATAGGCTAAATTTATTACTAGAAAAAAATTAGATATCTTTGGAAATCCCTACTAAAACCAACCCAAGCTGTAAAAATATATTATGAAATGAAGTCACTTCCGTTGTCTATCAGCTTAGATCTTTTAAACTACTCGACGGATTCTAATGCAGTTTTCAGCAAAAGATAGAGTGTTTCAAGAGGAAGGTTTATATCTATAACTAGCGACCTGACCCGGCTTCGCTCGGGTGCAATGTATTATATATTATATTGATTTTATAATTGTTCTATTTTTTATGATATTTTAAATTTTGCTGTATCCTATAGGTGAAAAATGTTTAAATATTAGTTTTAGTGAAAAATGTCATTATTGATAAAAAGTTTTGCTTGTTCTGAAACCACATAAAATTAAATAAAATTCAAGTTTTTCAAAATCCGTCTCATTTTATAGCCAGTTTTATGAAATCCGTTTAAATTTTCACTAAGTTCGAAAATAATGTATTAATCTAGTGAGTGAACGTTTACGATGTACCAAGTCTGGTAACTGTCAACTTTTATAAATAATTTTCAAATTCTCATTCTTTAATAAATATTTGATAACAATGTTAACTATTCAAGAATTATAATCACTATGAAAAATAACAATACAGAATAATAATGTAAGAAACACTAAGTAAACAGAAAACATCTATTCAATATATCCTCCCCCAGCTTCAAAACATCTCTCAATTCTCTTTCTAAATTCTTTGTAAGTATTTCGCAGCATTTCTGGGGTAATTTCGTTAACGGCATCAATTAAATTAAATTATTTGCGTAAACTTTTTGTTTTAAGTAGCCCCATACAAAAAATCTAAAATAGTTAAATCGGGGGATCGGGTCGGAAAAAATATTGGTCTATAACGTCCCATCCATCGCCCAGGAAAATATTCATCCAGCCAGCCTCTAATTAGCAAAGTCGAATGTGACGAACATCCAGCATGTTGAAAGTACATTTTACGCCTTTGCTCCTAGGGAATATTTTATTAAGAAGTTGTCCAGCAAATACTACCTCCTGATTTAATGTATCTTCCAGAAAATACGGTCCGATTTCCGATTATTCGATCCGGTAAAACCGCACACCAAACATTAACTTTTTTAGCAAATTGACTATTACAGTTAATCCTGTAGCTCGGGTTTTCATTAGCCCAATATCGATCGACAATTTTGGGAAGAAACGACTCCGTTTGTTGTAAACGTTGCTTCATCAGAAAACAAAATATTATTGTGAAAGAATCGGTCATGTATAAGTTTTTCACCAATCATCGCACAAAAGTCTAACCTTGTAGCATAATCATAATCTTGTAAGGTATGAATACATGTCGGTTTGAATGGATGAATTTTGTTTTGCTTAAATATTTTGTAAGTGACTCTTGCAAAAACCAACCTCCACTGCTCTTTTTCGTAGACTCAACTTGGGATTTTCCCTTAACGAATGCATAGCTAGTGCACTAGCTGCGTCATCCTCCTCAACGTACGCCTTTTTCAATTTCTTTTTGACTTGAACAGATCCTGTCTCATCAAACTTCTTTATTAATTTTTATCCACACCGCGTAATGGGTATATTTTTCGTGAAATTTTGCAACCTAGTGCAACAATCTTAACTTAAAAGATGATAGATGATTTCAACAAGATGGTACAACCCAGCTTTTTGCATATGATGTTCGCGAGTTTTTAAACCAGTGTTTTTCTGGAAGGTGGATTGGTAGACGAAGACCAATAGTCCAGATTCTATACCTCTACATTTTTTTTCTATGGGGTTATTTGAAATCAAAGGTTTATGTAAATGAATCGCAAGACTCGAGACAAAGTTAATAGAATTACTCCGGAAGTTATTCGTAACGTGCAAGAAGAATGTGTTCGTCAAGTCAAGACACTGGTGACGTCATCATTATTTAAAAAAAACAGCGTTTAAAATTTAAAAATTTTAGATATTTATCTAAGCAAAATTATTTTCGAAATAATGAATTTGTTCCATAATTTAGCCGCGATCTGTATATATAATTGTATCACCGTACACTACGGTGATTGTATGACAAGAAAATTTTATTACGTAGGTAGATTTTTATCCACTGATTCTAAAAAATCGTTGATAGGGTAATAAATTTTAAACTAAAATGGCAAACTATTGAAAACCAAAACGCTAATTGGTTAGAAAACCTATTGATGTGGTATTATTTTAATAGTCACCACGATTAAAGTTTGGAGTGGAATTCAAATTAATTAGTTTGAAAAAGCAATCGTATAATCTGGTTATATTTAAATATGCAAGAACGGTGAATAAAATTGTTTTGCATAGTCATCACCACATATTTGAAACTTCGTTAGTATTGTATATTTATGAGAATAATATCAAATAATTCAATATAATTTTTGCACGATCGGTTTTTTTTTTAATTTACCAACATTGTTACCGTATAGGTAGGTTGTAAATACGACTCTAGGGCCGTAACTTATTGTAAGTTAAAGGAAATCAACGGAGCTTTACTTGGTATCAAATTACTTGGAGCGGAAAAAAACGATCGCGCAAAAAATAGCATAGGATATTCCCTTACAGCTTTCAGGCTCAAGTCCTCACTATTGCTCTGGCGCAAAATCGTTCTCGGCTAGTAAATGTTACTTACATCCCCAGGAGCACTGCGTTTATTGGCTTAGCTTATTGTAACTCACTAGTAAGTTCTCCTAGTTGGCTTTGTACCATTTTTGTATTTGCCGTCGGACCTCTTTCTCTGTGGTACGAAGGATTAGTTCTGGTCCAACATATGTCGTTGCTGAACCTCTTCTCGCGAGTTCATCAGCTAGTTCATTCCCAGAAATATCGTTATATCCCGGCATCCTCATGAATCTTACTCTAGAGGGTCTGCCAGTTCGTTTAGCTCTTTTTGGCATTCCACTAGCAGTCTGGATGTTACCTTGCTAGTATATAAAGCTGCAAGGCTACCTAGCTGCCAGTTAAAATGTTACTATCGCAATGTCTGGTCTGGTGGCCAAAGATTAGACAAACCTCTGCGATGCTAAAACTAAGCAAGGTCCAAAGACTTGCATATAGGCATTATAGGGGTAATGAGGACTACTACAGCGAGGCTGGAAACAATCCTAGACCTTCCTCCGCAACATTGTGTCATAATGTGCGAATCAAGGGCAGCTCTAACCCGACTGGAAAAAGCATCAGACCATGACGTGGCACAAGAGAGAGGACACACAGAAATAAGGCACGAGGATGACGACATCTTTAAAATGCCAACAGACCACATGACCGCCAGATATATCTTTCTCAAAGATCGAAAGGAGCTTGAGGAAGTGGACGCACCACCACTCAGCAGAGCGAATGAACTAATCTGGTACACACACGGATCAAGGAATGAGCTCGGCACCGGAGCGGGTATATACAGCAAGTCGAGCAAATATGAAGGAGTCGTCTCGCATCGGTATTTCAAGCAGAGGTCTATGCAATACTTGCATGTGCAAGGGTAAATAACATGAGAGCCTACAGCAACAGGCAGATCAGGATCTACAGTGACAGCCAAGCTGCCCTTAAAGCACTTCAGAGCTCTAGGGTAACATCTCGGCTGGTATGGAAGACTGGCGACTCGGAACAGTGTAACACTGAAGTGGGTCCCAGGTCACAAAGGAATCGCTGGCAATGAAAAAGCTGACGAACTGGCAAGAGCAGGATCATCAACCCTGATGAACGGACCCGAACCATCTGTGGGCATTCCCAGATGCTCCACTAGGTCATGGTTAAAAGGGTGGGTAAAAGAACAACACAAAAAACACTGGAATACGCCCAGGCAAACACATGGGAAGAAATTCATAAAAGAGCCATCAGAAAAAGTAGCGAAAAAATTGCTCTCAATGAGCAGGAACAAAATACGCACCATAACGGGGCTTCTTACGGGACACTTTCCCACAAAGGAGCACCTGAACAAAATAGGGCTGTATAACGGAGACCTTACATGCAGAAGATGCAAAAAGGACACCGAAACAGCTCTGCACATATTATGCAACTGTGAGACGCTGGACCACAGGAGGCAGAAACTATATGGAAGACCCCAAATGACTCCTACAACCAACCAGTAAAAAAACCTGTATGAGCTAATACTGGGAACGGATTGACTGTAGTCAGAATACTAGGAGGATCCACAATAAGCCCAAGAAGCTGAGGTGGTACCGGCGAAGGGACGGCTACTTTAAAAAAAAAACGCAATGTAGGATAGCCTGAAATACAGAGGTATGTTTCCCTAATGAGAGGAACATCTTGTGTAAATTAATATTAAACGAAAAAATAAATTCAAGCAGTAGGTAATCACTACACAAGAAAATAACCTAGCGAAAAGAACTTCAAAATCATGAACTTAACAACCAGACAATACAAAAATGTTTAGGTACCAAAACTAAAAATATTCAATGACTTGCCATTTTAATTAGTTAGGTTAGGGACGCAGCTAAGGAAAAAAAAGTGAAATGCAAAGGAATTCGATCAAAATTAATGTTTTCAGTGTGGCTAATGCATCAAAACGGCGTATTTAGAAATTTCGTAGAAACTTGGGAGTCATAAGAATATTGTGTTTAATGAGCCACGAATTTTAACATTTTATTTGCATACTTAAAACTATTTTAATTTTTAATATAATATTAAACCTTTAGGCTTAGGCTGCACCATAGTTTCATAAATAAGCATTAAATATATACTTTTTTTCAGGTGGGTATTTTCCCGTCGAATTTCGTAGCACACCAAGACCCGGGTCAGGATTTCTCAGACCATTACAACAACATAATAGCCGACATCGACCCCGTCAAAATAGACTTTTCTGAATTAGAACTCGAGGAAGTGATAGGTGTCGGTGGATTCGGAAAAGTGTATCGTGGTATTTGGAAGAATCGCGAAGTGGCGGTAAAAGCGGCGCGGCAAGATGCAGACGCGGACGCTAGCGTAACCCTAGAAAATGTTATTAAAGAAGCAAAACTTTTTTGTTTACTGTGTCATGAAAACATTGTTTCTTTGGAGGGTGTTTGTCTCCAAGAACCAAACTTATGCTTAGTGTTGGAATACTGTCGGGGTGGGTCTTTAAATCGGATACTAGCGGGTCGGAAAATAAGACCCGACGTGTTAGTGGATTGGGCGATTCAAATCGCTAGGGGAATGGATTACCTTCACTGTACAGCGCCCATATCGCTTATACATCGGGACCTGAAGAGCTCTAATGGTGAGTATAGCAGTAACAAAGAATTTTGTATCTTTAAGACATTTTTGGACTGTCTTTTTTCCAAGTACTGGAAACTAATTTAACGTTTTATATATTTGGTTATGGTATCAATAATTCGGAAGTTGGGAAATTAAACAAAAATACATAATTTATTTTACTTAATTACAGTTTCCTGTAAAAAATTGTCATTTTAGTAATTATCTTATCAATAGATGTCAAAGATAATAGTAAAATTCCATTTTAACGCCTTACAATGTTTTTGAAAATTAATTTTCAAAGAGCAGACCGTTCACTAAGAAGCAACAACTACTTCTCTGGCATATGCCACGACAGATATTGAATTACACTTCTAATTTAAACGGGGTCTGGTTTCTAATTAGAAGGGACAATATCACTTGTAGATCAGTTTCAGCGTGTTTACGCATAATCAGTACAAGTTATCGCATTCTTAACATTTCATTTACTGAGGATAATGTATTGATGTTATTTCAGTCCAGGATTATGCTCTCAGAGCTTCTGGACAGAAGTTATCTACCTTGTACTGACGAGGCGCAATTACGCCTAAACCGGTCTACAAGTGATATTGTCCCTTTTAATTTACAAAGCAGAATGTTTGGTTATATCGTGAAGATATCCCAACCCGTTTAACATAAAAGTGCAATTCAATATCTGTCGTGGCATATTGCCAGAGAAGTAGTTGTTGCTTCTTAGTGTCTGCTCTTTGAAAAGTAATTTTCCAAACACTTTCTAAGGCGTTTTAATAGTATTTAACTATTATCTTTGACATAATTCAGTATTTTATTCTTCTTAATATTATTCTCCCTCTACAATGTACAATCTTGTAATCGATATTAGTTGTAATTTACTGAATAAATTTAATTAATATTTATTTTGATTTTATCTTTTTTATTCGGCTGTAGAAAAATATTGTATGCGATATATGCATAAAAAATATTATGATGAACTAAAACAATTTTTATTAATATTTCTATAAACTATTGACTGAATTTCAACAATAGTGGTGATGCAAATAAATAAATAATCGGCAATAGGCACATGTGAATATTTCCCGAGATATTTCCAGTAAAAAAATGTGTTGATTGGCTAAAACCGATGCGTACAAAGTATCGCATTCTTAACATTTCATTTACTGAGGATAATGTATTGATGTTATTTCAGTCCAGGATTATGCTCTCAGAGCTTCTGGACAGAAGTTATCTACCCTGTACTGATGAGGCGCAAGTACGCCTAAACCGGTCTACAAGTGATATTGTCCCTTTTAATTTACAAAGCAGAATGTTTGGTTATATCGTGAAGATATCCCAACCCGTTTAACATAAAAGTGCAATTCAATATCTGTCGTGGCATATTGCCAGAGAAGTAGTTGTTGCTTCTTAGTGTCTGCTCTTTGAAAAGTAATTTTCCAAACACTTTCTAAGGCGTTATAATAGTATTTAACTATTATCTTTGACATAATTCAGTATTTTATTCTTCTTAATATTATTCTCCCTCTACAATGTACAATCTTGTATTCGATATTAGTTGTAATTTACTGAATAAATTTAATTAACATTTATTTTGATTTTATCTTTTTTATACGGCTGTAGAAAAATATTGTATGCGATATATGCAGAAAAAATATTATGATGAACTAAAACAATGTTTATTAATATTATTTCTATAAACTATTGACTGAATTTCAACAATAGTGGTGATGCAAATAAATAAATAATCGGCAATAGGCACATGTGAATATTTCCCGAGATATTTCCAGTAAAAAAATGTGTTGATTGGCTAAAACCGATGCGTTGACATTGCACCTGAGTCTAACACCGTGGACTCCAGATCATGTTCTTATGTCAGTTCTAGATCTGTCTGTGTATCACACCAACGTTCCTTCCTATCTGCTTGCTTCCAACCCATACCAGTTTAGCTGGATATGGTTGGTTGTCGTTAATTGTGGCCTACATATTATCACTTCTAATTTCAAGAAGCGAGTTTGTGATAACATCTGTTATTCTGGAATTACTATATGTGTTGGTTCCTTCGTGCCAATTCCCATTGCATTCCAGCCTTTATGCAGCCATTCTCGCTTCCGCCTTAACATGCAGAACAAGAGTCGGAAGTTTGAGACTTAGTAGTGGCAAATTCATGGTTTGGATCCCATGGTGGCGAAGGAAGCTCATGATGATGGCCTTGTGTTATCTTGCATAAAAATTAAATTTGTGCCTATACTATACCATGGGTTGCTGGTATAACATGTTTCTCCAGGGCTGGTTTTTTTCATGACTCCTCCCTGATTATAAATAATACTTTCATACCCCCTGTAAAATTTTTATTGCAAAAGCGCATTTTCTAAGGATATTTGGGGTTTTATTTCCATTCAAAATGTAGTTTAACTGAATTTAAATGTTGTTTATTGAAATATTTTAGTTTAATTAGGGTACTAATGAGATACTAGAGCTTGTACGCTGTGTACTAGTTGGTTGTTGATTGTTGAAAATTTGTAAAAACTCATGTTTTTCTGTGATCTCGAGAAACAGGGTAAAATCTTATTTCAATTCATAAAGTGCACCTTTGGAGAAACAGTGACACAATTTCATAAATGAGTTGATTATGTCAAATTATTCCTAAAGCTCAACTCTATCTAGTACAACAAAAACAGATGGAGGAAATATCTTATGGTATGGTCGCTAACAGCTTATGCTTACCGTTAAAAAACCAGCTATAGATGTCAGTAAAAATAAAATTTGGCAGCTCGTTCAACATGAAAA
The DNA here is from genome assembly GCA_949126875.1 of Lochmaea capreae. Taxonomy (NCBI): domain Eukaryota; kingdom Metazoa; phylum Arthropoda; class Insecta; order Coleoptera; family Chrysomelidae; genus Lochmaea; species Lochmaea capreae. The sequence goes on along the minus strand of OX421407.1, from coordinate 15,643,914 downwards.
AACCCCACAACTGAAACAAACGTACACAAAGTTCCTATTTCTGAGAGAAAAAAGAAGACCTACATAAGTTATTTAACACTAGTAATTTCTTTTATAATATTCTGTTTTAAAATTGTGTGTCATTATGAATTATGATTAGTTTATTTTCCATAAATCTGACCTTTAATGAACTCTCTCACATTTCAAACTTTTTCCAAAATTTCATAGATTTAGGAGGGGTTGTTTCAGAAGAAAAACAAAAATATCAATGTTTCGTACACATCAACTTGCATAATTTTTAATTCAACTTCTTATAACTTTCTATTTACTGCCAAAAACCAAAAATGAATTTAAAAAACTTTAAATGCGTTTGCTGTTCAATCAATTAATTTGAATTTGTATCGGTGTTTCTACAAAGGAAAGGAGAGCCAACAAAATGCCCGACATGATGATAATCCTTCGTCTTCTATACATTTTATCAATATTGAACTGGGCGTGAATTTCCGCTTGAAAGATGCTTGGAGTCTCTCCCAAGATTTTGGAGTGTTTTGTTCCTGGCCAGAACACTCCTACTTAAGTGCCTTCTATTGCGCAGTCTGTATACCATAGAATGAGACATTATCACCAAGTCTGGTACTCACTCCTTCTTGTTGCTTATAATTATGTATCGAATTTTGTTAAAAAGTTACACTTTCTCAAAATACCCTCCTGTGGCATTTCCCAGGATTTCTGCTTTCTAAGATTTTTAAAATGCGAGGTGTTTTTTTTTCATTACGTAGGCTGTATCTTGTTCTTTCTGCATCACTTTCCATCACCATATGTAGTGGTGTGAAATTGAGAATCACTTCCAGTCCGCCGTTTGGCATGTTCCCATTGCTCATGTTACGCATGTACAGGCTAGTCTTTGAATTTTTGAGAGGTTTTCTCTCGTCGTCAAAAGGCTAGCTCCACTACTCCACGCAATGGCTCCATAAGTGATAATTGATCTCACTATGGCAGTAAATATCCAGCTCAGGATCCTTTGGCTACAACCCCAATTTGTCCCTGCCAGGTACCTGCACACCATTGGAGCCATTTTTTCTTTATATAATCTCTTTTTCGTGATTTCTCCACAGGAGTTTACTGTCTAGAGTCAGTCCTAGACGAGGGGTAAACCGTTGACCAAAAGTTGTACACTAAAATACCATATTTGACAAATGATACCAAAATTACCAACTTAAAATATCAAAAATTACCAGAAAATACCAATATTATCCCAAATATTACTAATTATTACCAAATATATACAGCATTATATCCACAGAGTCTTCAGAATGGACCACTGTGTCATTGTTAGAAACATTGACGTAGGCTCGGTTGTACCTTAGCCTACTCAGCTTCAAACTTATCGTGTAGCTCATCTTGAAAATTGCTTATTGTCATATTGTCTAAGGCGGATTTTCAGCTGGAAGTTTGATATCTAGTGAGTATGCAGCTTCTTTATTGCAGATTATTCCTAACGAAGCTGAGCCCCCTATAAGCGTCATTTATCGCATTGTCAATAATAAAATCAAGGTCAAAATTTAGCAGTTCTTCCTCAAGTTCCTCATTTAACACCAATTACTTTTGTTCAGCCTTTTTTGTTTCCCTTGGAAACACAAATGTTTCTTTGAGATCTGTTAGGACACTATTTAAGTAAGCACATAAGAAATTCTATCAATGCGTGATATGAAATCTCTAATAGAAAAATTTATTTTAGTCAAAAATGTAGACGTCATTGATCTAGCAGCTCTAAACAAGGACTCGCAGGGTTGGCTGCTAAAAAGCCAAGGTATAAAATGGTTAACATTGAGGTTTTCATCTGTCTGAAATATTCTGATTAATGTTTGTTTTAAATGAAACTAAAAGTTTCTAATTAACTCCACTTTAATATTAAAAAATATATGAAAACTAAATTGAATTATTGATAATTATTATATATTTTTTAATATTAAAGTGGAGTTAATTAGAAACTTTTAGTTTCATTTAAAACAAACATGAATAGATTCCACGAAATAAGGGTTGAAACAGTAAATTCAATTATGATTAATTTTAACATGTCCGTTAATTTCAATGTAAGTGCCCTTTTTATTATATTATAGCGCACGCGCATATTAAATAATTATCCTAAACATTTTACGATAATACCACAAAATTCCTATGAAAATACCAATAATACCAAACAAAACACCAAATAATACAAACTTTTTTAAAAAAAATACCAAAATATTTCCAAAAATACCATACTAGTGTACACCAAAATACCATCAGCGGTTCACCCCTCGGTCCTAGATATTTGACCTCTTGTCACACACAACCTAACAGTTTTTAAGTTGTTTCCTAGATTATTTTAAGCGTATTGATTTTCATATTTTTTCAACTTTCACAGGGCATTTTGCTGAATATCTACCGGATCTTCCGGTTTTCTTAAAATTCAAGCTTTGTATTGTAACTGCAATCTTGATCAACATACGAGCATGTTAATTAATCAACGAATTCCTTTGCTTTTGTCATTTTAAAGGAAAATTCTTTATGTGTTAAAAACTGATATTGATGAAATGGAAAAAGTTTCAAATGAATACGTTTGAAGGTTAGTGCTCTCAACGGTAAATCCAGATAAGTAGACAAAGTCAAACAAAGGGAACTAAAACATGTTAGACCATATAAAGAATAAATTAATCCAGCAACTACTTGTAACGAATTTAGATGACAATTTAAGACCAACTAGTGAAAGTGATACTGTTTAAAGAGTTTAGATCGAGGCTCTGAAGTTAACGTTAAAATACGAGTATTCTAAAGAGTATTATATTGATATTGTTGTGAGTGAGGAGTTTCGCAAACAACCAATTTTTTTTAATGTTTTTATAAAAAATGGTATGGGCGCAAGTGTTCCAGAAATGATTTAAATGAATTTTTTTTCCATAATCATATCCGGAATAAAATGCCTATTACAACGATATGTTGCCAGGCTAAATGGTATTGGCTAAACGGCGACCGGCGAGTTGCATTCCAAAAAGTAAAATTTTGTCTGAAGAAAAAAAGGCAACCGTCGAATTACATCCGTAATCCAAAAAGGTCTGTTCATTAATAATCGCCTATCATGGTCAAAGGTTGGTCAAATTTTACAGCAATGTTGTCGATATAATATTATTTGAATCATAAACATTTTTATAAAAATTATATATGCTTATGAGATTTGAAAAATATTATCATATTTTCTTACGCTATATTTTAATAAAAAAAAAATAGGGATGTACCGGAATTCAGGCGGTACCACTAAATCCGACAGATCCGGCCAGTGGCCGGAATTGTCGTTCTGGCCGAATCGCAGTTGCGGTCCGGACGGAACATTAAATTTTTTAAAAATAGGTTAAGTATATGTATGAAAAAAGCAAGCAAAATATTTTGTACTTTAAAAAATTGAAAGTCGAAAATCATTAGAATTTACCCCCTTAAAACAATCGTCTCACATAAATTGCAAACAGCCTTATTTTTGTCATCTTTATGGAAGCCAGTGTGCCTTATTCGAAATTAGAATAATAGATGGCAGTGCACAAAGCAATGACCAATGACATTTAAATTTTTTATTTATTTATAATTCATAACACGGAACGGAATAAATGAAGGACCTGTGTATACAAAAAAAAGAAAATGATATAGAGTTTTATGCTTTAGATAGATAGAACCTGTACAATATCGTTAAAGTGAAGGAATTTGAAATATTTCCATATAAATACCGATCCGGCCAGCGGATTAATTTGTACAAATGATATTTTTGTCTCGTCATCGTTGACTACTTTTCGAGCTCATGCACTATTAGGCAAAACCAAACACCTACATCCGGCAACAGTGTCATTTTCAAATTCAATGGCATGCAAATTAGTCTGTGCTTCTGGCAATAGCGGTTGAAATGGAGGGGCAGTGGACATTCGGCCGGCCTCTGGAACTAAATACACGCCCTCGCTGGCCACGCACAGTTGTTCTTTTTCTCTCTTTCAAGCTGTTTTTCTCATATTTTCCTTGTCGTGCTTGTGTAAATCGTACGGTTCGAAAAGCCCTTTCGCAATCTGTATATGAAGACCGATGAAGTATAAAATTAAAACACTGGAAATATAAGGAAATATCTTCTATATTACGCAAAATATAATTCAAATTTCTCAAGTTCAACTTATTGTACCTTGGTCAGAAATGGTTAAAACCGCAATTATATAAAAACAAATAAGAAAAATTGATAGTGAATGCGTGTTTTGGTTATTAAAGTACTCAAAAAAAGTTTTATCAAATTTCTATGATGCGTATAGAATTTAATATTAATATTACGTTATTTTTTTTAACAGTGTAGAGATGGTGGGTTTAGCAGCGGTGGATATTGAATGCTTGTTTTGGTTATTCTAGGGGCAAACCGCTGGTGCATTGCGGTGTACTTATTCTGGGCATTACTCAGGAACCACCTGGAAACATTATCCCAAGTACTCCAACCGGTATCTCGGGAAATGAGGTGACGATGCGCCGTAACAAAAAAGTAGCAAAGCCAATCGTGCGGTAGACGTTATGCAGTGGGCAGCTTGATATTGGCCGAATACGTTCTCTCTCTGCGTACTGGAAGCTCCGCCTTGTCACGAGATACCAGTTTACCTGTACTTATTGCCACTCGTACAATAAAATTGGGATTAAGTTTTAATGACCGGAAATTCATAAACAAATATATTTAAATATTTCTCGTTGGTCGGTATTTAGAAAAACCAAATTTGGTTATAGTTGAAAGAGTAGGGATACATTTAAAAGAAGATGAATATTTTCAGATATTGCAATTATTACGGTATATTTTTGTCTGTAAGTATTTGTTTCGTGTTGTTACTGTTTAACTTTTAAATGGCGAATCCAACGACGAGGTTCAGTCAAAGGGGGAGAACTTTTATTAATAATAATTAATGAATATAAATATTCAAAGGCCCATGTCGCCAAGGATGGAAAAGCTAGACGGCGATTCATCAAAAAGGGTGTCAACAAAAAGTGCACACAAAAGAAGGTGATGAAAATTACGCAATTCTTGAAAAAGTCTCAGTGGAGCATAATCATTTTCCAGATATCCTCGTTGACCGGCAAAATGTTTAGTAATTCTACAGGAAAGCTGTAGAAGATATATGTGAAAGACCTTTAAAGATTGTCCACAAGGAATTGAGGAAGGAAAAATTCAGCAATTTACCGCTGACGACGAAAGATATTTCTTGACTTTTGTGTAATGTAGATTCTTTGTATGTAGATGGAACTTTTTAATACTGTTCTTAATATTTTTGTCAGATATTTACTATACATGGCTACAAAAATGGTTTTTGTGTTCCCCTAGTGTTTTGTTTGTCAACAAATAAATCACAGCAATCGTACAAAAGTACTTTTGATGCATTAATAACAATATGTACAGATTTGAATTTCAAACCGAAGCGATTAATTTCTGATTTTGAAATAGCAATTCAAAATGCAACCAAGAATTTTTGAGATAACAAGTAGAAGTTTTCAATTGGCTTTAAAACCCGATAAAATTACTGGTCATTAGTAGGGATTAATGGGAATTACTAGGAATTAGTGACATTACTATGAATTACTGGGCATTAGTGTACATTACTGAGAATTTTTTGGAATTAGTAAATGAACATAGGCTAATATTGGTAACATTACGCTGTTGCCATGTAACCCTCCGTAAGGGTAATAACATCTTGCCGGTAGGGTCGTACAGTCAGAGACTAGATTCCAATATAAATTAAAAGTTTATTCTTACAAATACTATGTACAGTCGCTATTTACAAGAGATAGATGTGGATGTTAAACCCTGAAATGAATACTTCTACTCTTGTGATTTCGTCGTAGATAACGTCTTCTGCTTGTGAAGTTTCGGCAGGAGGAAGGTCTGATAATTCGTACAGTAAACGCAACGGAGTATCCCTAAGTCAATACCTTAGGGACGGGAAATTCAGGAGAGGGCGAAAAAGTAAATTCCTTCCGCTCTCTATAGGGTTTCTGAATACACGCTGAAGTCAATACCTTCAGCGCGGCGGAGTATCGTAAGTCAGTACCTCAAGGATAGGAGATTCAGGAGAGTGCGAAAGTCAATACCTTTCGCACACTAACGGGTTCTGGATTTTCACTGAAGTCAATACCCTGCTGAACGGGGAGAGGGAAAGTCGACTAGTCAGTATCTTGCCAACCGGAGAAGGAAGCTTAATACCTCATTAAACTGCCTGCTACAAAAAATGTTTTAATTGCCAATAATAGAAATAATATAAGAAATCAATAGATAGTTTCTTTATTTTTGTTGTTTGTAGAGGCATTTTTTATTTATGGTAATAATGTATGTGGTTATAGTTGTGAGTAAAGTTAATTTGCACCGATTCACAATTTGTCGGCGAGATAAACAAATTTGTAAGCAGAAGCAGAACCGGTTTCAGACAATTTTTTTATTATTGCAGGATCCCGATGCACTCGCGATTTCCGTACTCTATTTTTCCGATCAAAAACTTTTGTCATTTATGTATTCTTTCAGTAGCTCCATGCTTTGACCCATTATTTTCTTGTTTCAGTTGCCTGTAAATATTTTTCAGTAGATAGCGACTAGAACAACCAAATTTCTTTTTGTCTATTGTCTCAAATCCCTAATCTCCACTTTCAGAAATTTTAAAACCTTTGGTAAAAAATGTTAACAATAAAATATTCATGTTTTAAACATACAACAATCAAACAACTTATTATATTCACTGCGACATGGAACCAAGCAGAATAAATAAATAAACTTTGACATTGTTCATGTTGGTATAAAATTATACTCTTCTAGTATATTAATTGTTCGGAGCCTATAACTTCCTCTTCGAATGGTCGCCAAAAAGCCATAATTTTAATTATTACCAACAAAATAGATTTAGTCAATAAAGCAAAATCTCAATCACTGCAACATCTAAGAACACAATCTCTCGTAAATAACAGAAATTAACTAAACCCACTCTGGGGCATTAACAGTCCATGTGGACTAACAATGCAAGTACAATTTTCATACACCTATCGGAAGCTACATTGCACTGATGAGAATCAATTGTTCGCTTGTGGGTAGGTCAAGACTAGAAATGATTTATGGCTTTTATATGTTTTCGGCTTTTTAATCATCAAAGAAACCTTGCCGCATACTGTTATTTTATTGTGAAACAGCGCAAACTAATTTTACTCACAACTACACGTACCTCAATGTGCGTTTAAAATATAGTGTTAGTTTTCTGTTCATATTTAGTCATTTATGGTATTATATTCTTTCAATTCGTTTCACCAGACAATTAGAGATGCGTTTCGGACTATACTAAAATTTGATTTTGATTACTTGGTAAAAAAAACTTTTTTTAATTATTAATTGAGGCTAAATTTGCTCTGTACTTTTTCACTTGTAGACCAATTCTCACTTTTTCTGACACCAAGGTAGGAAAAAGTCATTCGAGCTGCTGAACAAAGTTTTAACCTTCCATTCCTGAAACACCTTGTATTACTTTATCCTAAATACGAGCATTTACCTACATTGCAGTAGTTGTATATGTGTAATTTGGAATAAACAAGGACGTTTAGTACATGGAAATTGTCTGTAGGTAAGTGTTTACGATCGATAGCAATTGTAATAGATGCAACCTAATGTCAATTGTTATGTCGTTTGTCGGTATTATTGCCTATAATAGAGGCGAATAAAATCAAAACGATAAAGAATTTAACACCGCTTATGTTGGTGTACGGCAATTCAACTAAATTCAATAATCTCGTTCGACATTGGATATCCTTACACGGCGCTGTTGTGTAAACACCATCGGCACGATTTTATTCAAAAGCAGAGGAGATAGAAATAACTCTAAAATTAAATGAATTTGCTTTGTGGAATAGAAGTAATGATTTTATAATAAGCATAAACTAAGGATGCATTTGGTGTATTTCAAACATTTCTAACTGGAATTTACTATTTACAAATGTTATTTAGGAATATAACATTATCACAGGATAACATCAACAGGTAATGAAAACATTTCTCAACTTCAACAGGCACTAAAGATAACTGAAGTAATCAGTGATTATTGTGTGTTAGATTTGGATTTTTTTATTTATTCGGTGAATTATTGCATACAAAAAGGAAAATAATTTTTCTTGGTGTGTCAGGATCTCTTTTTGGGATGTTTGCATTTTCATAAATCTGGGATGCTGGATACTTTTGCTATGGCTCTGCTAGCTGTATATAGCTACATCAATTTGCATAAAATATGCAACAGAAAACCTGAGCTCGCAAAATATCTTAGATAAGTAAACAACTGCTTGATTGGACCCAGGCTGTTGTTCCTAAAAGAACAGTTTACAAGAACGGTTATTATCTTGGTATCTTATATTTTAGAGACAGTGGTTTTAAACACAAGGTCTGTTAGCTTTTTTTGGCAAAGTATAAGTTAGAAACTACGTAATTATAATAGAAATATACAGTGATGGGCAAATGTGTGGAACCAAGTGAATATCTCTGGAATTATTAGAGATATCAAAATGAAATTTGGAAGCTGGATACTACAGTAGATTGCCTATTTATTTTCATATTTTTTAACAATTTTGAACTTCCGGTTTTACCGGAAGTAATGTCGATTTTAAAATTTGCAATGGAACACCCTGTATATTATTTTAGTTTCTGATGAAACAATTTATTACGAATACAAAAATATCGGGTACGATATTTTTTATTTCAATACCTACCGAGATATTAACAGAAAAGTAACTAAGGAAAGGAAAAATCTAATATCCATTTAAGAAATAATCATAATTATTAACTGAAACTAAGTGATTTTCAAAACATTGAAACTTAACTAAACTGAAATTAATGTATTAGATGTTCAAACTTCTTGACAATAGGCAAGTCGGTTTGTAAATTCTCTAGTAACGTTAGCTATTACTTCTGGTGGAATTCTCTGGATCTCTTGAGTTATTGTTGCAGCTACTTCTTGCAAATTATTTGGTCTATCAACATAAACCTTAGACTTTAAATAACCCCACAGAAAATAGTCTAGTGGATTAAGGTCGGGACTTCGTGCAGGCCATTCATAAGTATCCCTTCTTCCAATCCATCTGTGATGAAATGTCCTTTTTAAATGATCTCGAACAATGCGAGCGTAATGGGGTGGTGCTCCATCCTGCTGAAACCAGATATTATTTGGTAATTGTCCATTTACCTCCAATGCCGGAAACACTTGTGTCTCTAAGAGCTGTAAATACCTATCTCCGTTTAAAATTTCTTGTAAGAAGAAGGGTCCCACCATTCTGTTGTTATAAATGCCGGCCCAAACGTTCAATTTTTGGGGATGTTGTGTATGAGCCTCTTGTACCCAATGAGGATTACTTTGCGCCCAGTAGCGGCAGTTATGTCGATTAACCGTACCGTTTAAAGAAAATGTAGCCTCGTCTGAAAACACCACATTTCTTATAAAATTATTATCACGGCTGCAAATATCCATCATCGTTTCACAAAATTGTAAACGTCTGTCGAAATCGTCTTCGGATAGTTCTTGAACGAGGCGAATTTTGTATGGATGATATTTTTCCCGCCTTAATATCCTCCTTCCATGCACATTGGCGAGGTCGGTAGTGGATAAGTGAGGATCTTCTTCCAAAGATATAGCAACATTTTGAGCTACATCTTCATTACTTGCACTTTTTAACCGTCAACTTTTTGGTAAATTGCTAACTTTTCCACTTGTGTCGTACCTTCGCAAAGTTTTCGTCACTACAGAACGGGATATTTGTGCATTCGGATGAACAATGTTAAAAAGGTCACAAACTTCAATCATCATTAATATTTCTATTCTTTCTCTTTCACTTAATTCGGCCATTTTACGATCAAATTAAAACAATACAATCTTTTTACGTTCAAATACAAACACTAATAACTTATTTTGACAACTACTGTCACTTCTACAATGAATTTCATGGACTACTAGCTACCATCAAATTTTTCCTTTCCTTAGTTACTTTTCTGTTAATATCTTGGTAGGTATTGAAATAAAAAATATCGAACCCGATATTTTTGTATTCTTAATAAAATGTTTCATCAGAAACTAAAATAATATACAGGGTGTTCCATTGCAAATTTTAAAATCGACACTACTTCCGGTAAAACCGGAAGTTCAAAATTGTTAAAAAATATGAAAACAAATAGGCAATCTACTGTAGTATCCACCTTCCAAATTTCATTTTGATATCTCTAATAATTCCAGAGATATTTACTTGGTTCCACACATTTGCCCATCACTGTATATTTGGTTTTCTTACCTGTCGTCAGGAAACTCCAGACGATCTTCTATCAAACTTGAAATAAATAAAACAGTTTCATTGTAAAATCTAGAAGTTAAATTGTGTAAAAATAATTTGGCCTAACAAATATTCGACTCGAAGTTAGTGCAATGGGGCCATTTAAGTGAATTAAATTTTTACATTATTGGTTAAAATTCCAATAAATCCGCTCCATTTATAGTTACCCTGAAAAAATTAAATCGAAGATCACTCCAGAACATAAAATAAAATCTAAAAATTATAATGTTTCGTGTAAAATTCATACGATTAAAAATTGTGTGGAAGCATGCTGTGGCATTCTTAATGTGGCTACACCGAAGAACAGAGGATCCATCTACGGAAAAAGCTTGCTACTGGAAAAAGAATAACTTGGCTGCTGCATCAACAACGAGAAAATTCTTCTCAACAATACTTTCATCCCTTATTAGAAACAAATGTACGTCGTACGTCGCATAGCTTTCTGTCAAAGTTTTCTAACCTTCAAATCGTTAGGTAACGAAATAAAAAATTTCAGGAGTTTTTACGGCTGTACTTTGACAATCTGGTACTATGCAATACTTGTATTTGCTCTTTTTGTCACTCATTTTGAAATTATTATTGATTAAAAACAAACATAAACGTCAACTAACATGCAAATTTTGCCGAAAATACCGAATTAAACCAACATTCACACGTTAAGTGTACTCGACTATATGAAGCCGCCGGGCTCGTCGCCAGTAGGCTGATTTGACGTCACAGCTTGGACACGCCCCGTTTCAAAGCTGACCATATTTAAACACAAAATTTGAGGGTGAAATCGGTTGGATAAAATTGTGATTTTTTGGCAATTGTCTTTTCGAGTAGAGAACTTTTTAAAACTAAAATAAAAAAATTAACGAAAATGTCCCCATTGGCTCTAAGACATGGAATCCTTCCAAATATATTTCAATCAATAAATAATGTTCTTGGTTCATTGTTCATGTCTCAAAAGCGTGTTAAATAGATTTCCTAGCATTTTCAACGCAACATTTTAATTCAAAACTGAAAATGTCCGAAATAAATGGACGGTGCTATGACGTACTAATCCCTAACATTATCTGCGCCCTTTCTATATCCTCTGGATACCGAAATGCAGTGTTCTCAAAGTTACTCATTCTTGGCTTTTGTATAATCGTGCTGTGTTTTTCCTACAACGTATCAACTAATTATAAAAATGTCATGGTAATGAAGGACAATGAGGATACCGATATTATTATAAATGGAAATAATAGATACATACAAAACATTCTAACTCTAGTGACAGAGCTGCAAAGTGAAGGTAAAGAGATTAATTTTATATGGACTCCCAGTCATTGTGGAATAAAAGGGAATGAACTAGCTGATCAGGCAGCTAGTGAAGCAAGTGGTGAGGAGATGGAAGAGAATGTACAAATACGATACCAGGACGTGAAGAGATATATAAACGAACAAGTGAATATAATGTGGCAACAAAACTGGTCTAGAAGCGAAATGCGACTCAAAACTATAAAACCAACTATAAATAAATGGATCCTACCAACTAATTTGAAGAGACGAGAACAAGTAGCAATTTCCAGACTACGGTTAGGACATACACGAATAACTAACAGTTTCATGCTGCTAGGTACCAGGCAACCAAGGTGTGAAATATGTAATGTATATTTAACTATTAAGCATATACTATTGGACTGCGTTAAGTACTCGATAGTCCGGCAAACAATAGGTCTTAGTAATGATATTAAAATATGTTTGAACAATGATATCAGTAACATCAACAAGCTTCTTGCTTTTCTACATCAAACCAAATTACTAAGACAACTATAAATTGAATGCTGCAGTAAATATTCTCAACGTTATTTCAAATAGTTAATGGGCTAATGACCAGAGACGTCGATGCCCAATCTCAAAAAAAAAAAAAAAAAAAAAAAAAAAAAATAGATACATAATAAAAAAAGTGGAACAAATCGAATATTTGGGAGTCACTATCACAAATAAAGGACACAAAGATAGGGAAAAAAGGTTAACAAAAGGCAGTAGAGCAGCAAGAATGGTATCAAAGATGTTAAACTCAAAAAACATATCACGAACAGCTAAAATTAAAATGTACCAAATAATAATAAGACCGTCAGTTACCTAAGCTTGTGAAACCTGGACAATGAACAAAAAAGAGCAGAGTAAACTAGAGGTGTAGGAACCTAAAATGCTCAGAAAGATTTATAGTGGAATTAAAGAAGAGGGAATGTACAGAAGAAGAACAAACAGAGAAATATCAGAATTGTATAAGCACACAAGTATAACCCATATAATTAAAGCACAGAGAGCGAGATGGCTGGGACATATAGGTAGAATGACAGAAGATAGGTGGGTAAAACGAGTGCTAAAAGTTGGAGAAGGTGATAAAAAGAGAAGAGGAAAACCAAGGAAAAATGGTTAGGAGAGACATGACAAAGTAATTTGTTGGAAGGACTATATTTTGTTTGTGTTCTTCTTTTATCTCGAGAACAAGTTTGACCATTTTAGTGTGGCAACACTGTTGGAGATGGAATATGACATTTGTTCTCAGAAGCACTCTCAGCGTGATTGACGTTTCGTTCTGTGATCTGTGACCTTAGTCGTGTTTGGCTGTCTATCTTGTTTGTTTTGTCCGTTTGTTGTATGTTTGTAAGGTTATTGTTGCCGTTTTTGTATTGTATTTTTGATATACAACAACATACAATAATCAAACAACTTATTATATTCACTGAGACATGGAATCAAGCAGAATAAATAAATAAACTTTGACATTTTTATGTTGGCATATAATAATAGTCTGTTTACTCTTCTAGTAAGTATATTCATTGTTCGGTCCTATAAACATAATATCTTCCTCTTCGAATGGTCGCCAAATAGCCATAATTTTAATTATTACCAACAAAATAGTTTTAGTCAATAAAACAAAATCTCAATCACAGCAATATCTAAGAACACAATAACTCGTAAATAACAGAAATGAACTAAACCCACCCTGGGACGTTAATAGTCCATGTGGAATAACAATTCAAGTGAATTTTTCATAGACCAATCGGAAGCTGGGAATCAATTGTTCGCTTGTGGGTAGATCAAGACTAGAAATGATTTATGGCTTTTTTACCTTTTCGGCTTTTTAATCCTCAAAGAGACCTCGGCTCAAGGTCAATGAAAATTTTGTTATTCATTATACTGTTTTTGAAAATTTGTAGTCTGTTCCATTAAAGAAACTTGTAGTAGACATCTTGTATGCCTCATTTCACTATACACTACTGCTCTTGTCCCTTTTCCAGTCTTTAACCTGTCTATATACCAGGTCTCACCTCAGGGAAACTTTATCCTGTTTGGGTGTTGCCAGTCCTTTCTATGAGGTTTCTCGGCTCTCGCACTCTGTCTGAAATTCAGATTTTACTTTTGAAAGTGCTTTTTAAGGAATAAAAATGATTTACAATTTTCTTGAAATAGCTGATATGTTATATCGATTCTCGTATAAGTTTATGTGTTAAATAAATATTCAAAGGTCTTTAGTGGTTTCTGATAAGGATGGATGTGGTTTTTATTGTTTAGGTTTTCATAACTATGGTTGCTAAAACTGTTAATTTTGAATACAGGTCAATATTATCATAAATTAAAAATACCAATATCTTTTGGTTTACTTTAATAGTTATTGTAAAAACTTTTCAGTTAGCACTTGATAACGAACATAAACCAACTACAACTTTCTTCAATATCTTCACAATTCATGTATGTACTTGCGTAGACATTTATACTGAGATTTCAGTGTTGGAAAGTTGTCCATATTTCGAATTATGTTTATGCATCTTATATATGAATATATCCTGCGCTAACGCTAAATCGTGTCACCAAAAAAATTTCAACTAATTCTAAAAAATTCCTATAAATTTTAAAACAAAAAAAAACCAATGTGTTTGTCATTTTATATTCTATACCTTGTTTTTAAACTAGGAGGACCATTTTATGAAACTTCCGAAAGGGTCTTGTTCCGACTAGAACTACTTGTCAATTACGTCAAATTTGTAGCGTACTGCTCGCAGTTGTCGTCGCGAATGGGGGATCAAGACATGTCAAAACATTGAATCATCATTGGCCACAGGCCTTGGCGAAAGTAGCAGCCCAACATCACATTTTTGTTTTGATATAAAAGATACCATTTAATTGTACTTCTATATCTGGAACTTGATGTAGAAATATTTACAAAAATTGGATTTTACTTGAAAACTTATATTATTAGCAAGAAAAACTGAATAAATAATAAAAATAGTAACTAACTTGGAATATAATACGATTGTTAAAATAAAACAGTAAACAACAAACGCAAAAAAGTGGTAATGAAGATTGAAGTAATACATATTTTTACATAAATAAACAGAAAATTGACAAATGTCGTTGTCAGTTGTATCAAAACAGCAGCAGAAATGCCAACTTAAACTCAAATCACTCCTTAGTTTACAAACAAGGCGCTATGATCGAGATAGGGGTCACGGAGTCTTTTATATTAGAATTTTTTGAAATAGGAGCGCTGTTTCTTCAGTTATTGACAATATTACAATTAAAGAAAATTGCAGTAAGATCCATAAAATATATAGTCAGAATTTAGACGTCGACTTTGGCAACGAAGGTGTGTAATACAGGTAATTCCTTAGTAATACATATAATACTTAGTAATTCCCCTGTAATACCACTAATTCCCCTGTAATACCACTAATTCCATAGTAATACCTAGTAATTCACAATAATAAATAGTAATTCCTTGCCTATTTGTGGTAATATGTGTTGATACTCTCCAATTACTTGATCTCTGATTTTGTATCCTATTTATAAATGTTAAGAATATTGATGTCTTTCAGAGAAATTACCACTCATTCTCAAAGATATGCGGATATATTAATTATCATCTCACCTGCTTTCATTTCTTCACTATATTTTAATAATATATTTAATTTATATCCAGCTGAAATAAGTAACTATTGAAGTATAGGATATTTTGGAAATATCAACGTTTTGTACAATTCTTATTAAAAAAACCTTTTTATCCTACACTATGAGAAAGTTGAATTTTACCAGCTTTACGAAGGCGAGAAAGTTACCTTTTCTACGGCTAGCCTAAATAAATTTTACGTTTCTTCGCTAGCTGGCGCCCCAATTGACATAAACACCACCATTAAACTTCAGTATGAAAATAAATTGTTATCAGTTGTCAATGTCAATGCAGTTGTCAAATTCAATCATAAGTTGTCGTATTTTGATGTTTGTTTGAAGTTAAATTGTCAGTTATGGAGCCTGAATCAGATGAAATAATTTATCTGACTCCGCCTGAAATAACAGATAAAGCTAACCAGGTCACGCTTGACTTATTTCCGGAAAAATCGAAAGCGAAATATTATTATAGAAAAATATTACCAACAATTATTGTGTAGGATAAAAAATTATGTGTAAACCACGGCAGTAAAGTGCTTTATTCAGGCCTCAGGAAGTGGTCATATCCATAGCTTCTTTCGGCCTGAAAAATGCCACTTTACCGCCTAGGTATACAATATACTATTTCTTGTAGAAAACAGATATTTATTTTTTAAATACTACACAATATAAAAATCTTATAATCTATAAACAACAAAGAAGTTGGGATAATACAAAAGTAAACTTTAAATGAACCTATTAAAAATAAACACAAATAAAACTACATTTTTTATAAGTATTTGAAAAGAATAACGTAAGTAAGTGAAAATCGTTTACAACTTTACTATTGCTAACTAGTGACTAGTTAAAAATGCCCTTTTTCGCAAGTTTGTACTTTTTTGATATATTTAAAATATCATATCTCCTCAGTTCAAATGGGCCACTGACAACTAGTGGCCCGTAGAATATAAATTCTTTTTTAATATTAGCGGTATTAGGATTTCTGGGCCAAATAAAAATACTAAGCTCCTGTATAAGAAATTTCATATTAAATTCATTGGCACTGATGTTCTGAATTACACTCCCTATATACCACTTAACATCATAAAATACTGCATAGTATTTTTCTAAATGTACCTCTCTCTGTTATGTTCGTCAGGTTCATTATTAGAACTCACTCGAATCATCCCAATGGTTTTCTATATTATATAGTCCTAACTGGGAGTGGTGTTCATCAACACTATTATTTTTCTTAGTGTAGTTATGGTTTTACTTCGAATCAATACTCATGTTACATTTCTCAGTGTATCAGGTAGTTTATGTTTCATTGGTCGCGTTCATCTCAACGTAGCGCTACCGGAGCGATAATCAATTTCCTGCTGAACGCGTGTTTTGCCAACTGATTGATGTGAGCGCTGTGGTAGCAGTAGCCATTTTTCTCATCAGAATTGAAATACGCTACGCTACCGATCAGTGATGCATTAACTGTCATTTATGACAAATATTATGTGAATAAACATATAAAATGACGTAGCATATTTTTGTTTGAAGATATTTTAGACTTTTGTATCCTGAAAATGAATGAACATCACTGGGAGCTATTAAACTAAATTGAAATCGCAGATGAATGAATAATTATTGTAGTCATATGTCAAATAAAATTAGGTTATGGTGTTATATCAAGATTGGAACGTTCAGCAGAATTAAAAAATGATGGGTTACTCTGAAAATCGCTACCTGATCAACTTTGTTGATATGAACGCGACCAAAGCCTCGACGTATTTCCGCTCAATATCGTGTAAGTCCGACTTCAAAGGAACCGACAAAGCTTTCGTCTCTTGTTAGATGGTGTACTCTGTGGTTGAGATCTTGAGATTCTTGCACTTAGAGTGTATGGCGCATGTGATATTTATGTATTTGCGCAATGCGCAGCAACTAGTATACAAGTAATACCTGTATTATACAGTAGTAATACCACATAATACCCATAAAATTCCCACTAATTCCTAGTAATACACGGTAATTCCTAGTAATACACAGTAATACACGGTAATTCCCAGTAATACCCACTAATTCCTGCTAATACCGCAAGCTTGTACACCAAAATTCACCAGCGGTTTACCCCTCGTATTTATATAGGGTAGCCAGAAACTTTTCTGTCCAACACAAACTACAAATATATTAGATGTGCCTTTATGTTGTCTTTTATATATTGGTATATAGAGCGAGGGGTAAACCGCTGGCAAAAATCTTGTAATGTACACCTACTTCCACATACTTCCACCAAACTTCCAACTTACTGAGTTGGTGTTGCAAACTGAAGGGGCATGTAGGAAATGCGAAAATAGGCGAGAATTTCCCTGTAGACATGGTTCGTTGGAGCTTTAGTTTTCGAGATACAGGATGTTAAAATTCTTGGAAAAATCTTATATTTTTCGAATATCTAAAAATTGACTGATCAGAATAACTCGAAATTGTTCACAGCTGTTGCACTAATTGAAGGTCATGATTTGATACTATGATACCCCCGACGAAAAATTATTCAATCCAGGGGCGGAGATCTGGGTGTGTTGTTACTTTTTATATTAAATAATTTCTACGTCACTGTCTTTAATACAATTATGACAATTTTTGGTAGGTACCTCATTTTTTTTAAAGGAGAAAAGTCATCCTACGTCTTTGTTTTAGGGCGCTCTGTTTTCAAGATAGTTGACAATGTAAGAACCCATGCAACCTTTTTGTAATGCAACACGCTTCCATAACGAGCACAAAAATTTATAATTTCTGAAAACACTCAATAGCATTGATTTTTATGATATTTTACCTGTTGTATGGGTAACTTTAACACCCTGTATCTCGAAAACTAAAGCGCCAACGCATTATCTTTTCGGTTTTCGAAGAAACTTGTTCGATACTGTGCTATTATTATTGGATTAACGACTACCTGCTGTGGGTTCTGGTCTTAAATCAATCATGTTGGCATAAGTCAAAACGAATTACCTTGGAACGAAGTATAAAATCCTGAGGATTTTATTGAATTTTTGAAATACATTTGTTATACACTGCATATTGTAAATAGAGTTGCAGCAAAATATCCACTAACAAAAACGGAAAAACCCATTGTTATCTGATGGTAATGGCAGACTTCCTGCACATAATTTATAGTAAGTATAGTACAGACTCATCTTGAAAATAACAAATTTCGGTAACTGGCAATTAAAATTACTTGTTTTTGAAATTAATCTTTTCAGTAAGAATGCAGACAACTAACTGATTAAAAATATTTTTATTTTGGTTGTCGACAGGTCACAAACCCATATTAGTATTAATTAATTAGAGTAATTAAATAAGCCCATAATTTTCTTGGAACCCTTAATCCAGCGTTGGCGGCCAAGTAGTCTGTACCTTTCGAATAGGAAAAGGATTAAATTTGGGTAAAACTGACCGCGGCGACCAAAAGGTATATTCCCATATTTGACAAAGTCAAAAAGTAAAAGTCACAATCCCGCAACCCTGAAATCCTACTATATATACAGTGTGGAACAGCCAAATGGAATAAATGAGGGCGTGTTGGGAAAAATCGCTTGGACATCTCGATTTATATTTTTAAATCCACATTTTTTTCAAAAAAAAATTATATAGGGTGTGTCATGTGACAGTGGCCAATACCAAGTTTCCTATTTTAAATGCAACCCCCTGTATAACATTCATTTTTTGGATTCTTCAGATTTATTACAAAAGTCAACATTAAGGAAAGAAAATAATTTTATTTCACAAATTCGCTACATTACACTCGATACTTACTTCCCATTTAGCTCTTGATATTGAGAAAGTAAGCAAAAACCATTCCGGCGTTCCTTTTTACTGATATGAAATAAAAAATATATAAAAACAGTTTCGCATAAAACTCATAGCCTTAGCAGCTTGTTTTCTGCCTGCAAGACAGTAGTGATCAGTATCAGTGCTATTGTTGTTTGAATTTCGTTAACTGTACGTAATAATATATTTATTTAATATAAGTATATGTTTATGTGAAAGGTGTGAATAAAATACAAAATACAGTAACCAATCATTCTATATCTCAATTACCTTTATTGATTATTTTTCATTTGAATGACAAACTCTAGAACCATCTTCAAGAACGGGAATATACCTTTTGGTCGCCGCGGTCAGTTTTACCCAAATTTAATCCTTTTACTATTCGAAAGGTACAGACCACTGGGCAATACCGATGTCCGTCCCTCGGTCAGAAAATTGAGGGTTTAGGAAAAGGGTTTTTAATCCCCGAGCGATGTCCGTCCCGCGGTCAGGTGGATACACAGGTAGAATGGGCAGGGTAGAATATTATTTCTAGAATAATTAGTATGATTCGTGTATTATCGACACCCTTCCACAGACCCTTACCTATAAATAGAGGAATATTTTAAATAGTGCTAGTAGTGCTTCTCGTTGTTTCGCGTGTGATACCGTTCGACTTTTGGCTTAAAAACGCACCACTTTAATTGGTTAGTGCTTTCGGTGTGCTCCAGAGAAATGGATGTCATGGTAGGTCAGAAAGGTAAAACTCTTATCAATATTGATGGTTTTAAGTTTTATTTTCATAAAAATGTATGCCATTGCTTCTGCCAGTCCTAAGCCTGGAAAAAGTGTGAAGGGAAAAATATGAAATAAAATGTAATGGTTTTAGCATCACAAATAAAGTATCTACTACATATTATATCTTATATGTATATATAATATATAATATCTGCAATATAAATTATCAAACGGATCCACGGGACGGACTTCAGACAAACGTCTTGACCCTTTTAACCGCGGGACGGACCTCGGACATACCTGCGTTTTACCCTGACCGCCGGACGGACATCGGAAACACCGAGACCACTTGGTCGCCAAAGCTGGATTAAGGGTTCCTAGAAAATTATGGGCTTATTTAATTAGTAAATAATGAAAATAATCAGCTAGCTGTAAGTCAAGGGAAAAGTCGTCAGCTGATAAGATTCAGTAGGTGATAGATGCTGTAGCGTTACACCTTTCAAGGTACCAGCTGACAAAATTCCACAGAGATACAGCAAGCTGACATAAATTTTCATTCATTTCATACTAATATGGGTTTGTGACCTGTCGACAACCAAAATAAAAATATTTTTCATCAGTTAGTTGTCTGCATTCTTACTGAAAAGATTAATTTTTTTATTTGAAAAGTGATTCTCTAACCTAACCTAACAACAAACATTTTAATTCTGCTTTTTATTCAGCGCATCCCGATATATTCAAATTTGTGGATGTAATTCTCGATATTCAGTTAAATACTTATGTGAAATTGAAAAGTACACATATACCTAACAAAATTAAATACCTTTAATGATTGATAACTACGGCGACCAAGAGGCCTACCTGATTTTAAAACTGGCGACCAAGTGGTCGATGACATTATGGAACCCCCGCTGACAAAACTGACCGCGGCGACCAAGTCGCCAACACCCTCAAGAACACTGGAAGAAATAAATCAAAGCATCAATCATCTTGAGGAAATTGGAATATAAATATAATTCAATTTATAAAAGAAGTTTTAAAAATCTAATCATCAAAAACATTCAATGTAATAAATTTAAATATAATATATAATTTGTATTGATTATAATTAAAGTACTAGGCTTGTTCAACTGAAACCCATCTTTGGTCAGGTTAGTCTTGGAAACAATTGTAATCATTCAACTGACGTTTTCCAACATTAGTAGTGTATGCAAACGTCACACTGATCTGTTTATTTCGTTTATATTTGACAGCGATTTTAAGTATTGTGACTTTGAAATGGCGTTTGTTGTTAACAATCCGTCTAAATGTGATAAGCGTGCGGTCATTCAATTTTTGTGTGCTGAAGGTGTGCAACCGTTGCAAATTTATACGCGAATGCAAGCAGTGTATGGAAACGCATGTTTTGCATATCCAACTGTGAAGGAATGGTATCGAAAATTTAAGAATGCATCAACAGACAGGAATGTGGCATGTGTGGAAGGCCTGATTAGAGAAAATCGTCGAATTTCAATCAGAGCAAATTCAGAAAATGTTGGTGTGAGTATAGGATCTGTCCATAGTATCGTACACAAAGTTTGTGCGCAATGGGTTCCTTGTCTTTAGTCTGAGGACCAAAAAAGCTTGCGAATGGGCTTGTCTTTGCAACACCTCACGGAATACAGTCAAAATGGTAATGACTTTCTCTCGTCAATAGTTGCTGGCGATGAATCTTGGTGTCATTATTTTGAACCATCCAGTAAGCTGTCATCGATGCAATGGAAACACGCAAATTCTCCGCCACCAAAGAAGTTTAAAGTTCAACCTTCTGCAGGCAAGGTGATGTTGACATTTTTTTCGATCATGAAGGACCCTTGCTAATAGAGTTTACAGAACCTAGAGTGCATATCAACGCAAACCTGTATAATGAAACTTTGAACAAGCTCCATCAAGCAATAAGAAGAAAACGTTCAGGGAAGCTTCCACGTGGTGTTATTCTGTTCACGATAACGCTTGGCCTCATGTTGCCAACGTAGTGAAAGAAAATCTGCAACGAAAGAAATGGAGGATATTAGAGCATCCACCCGATTTATCGCCTTGCGATTTTCACATCTTTGGGCCACTAAAAAAGGCGTAAAAAGGTAACCGTTTTCAGTCGGACGCAGAAGTACAAAACGCTGTGAAAGAATTCTTCCAGCAGCAGCCACAAGAATTCTATAAGCAGGGTATACATCGGTTGGTGAAACAGTGGGATATGTGCCTCAATTGTAGTGGTAGTTATTTGTAACTGTACTTGTCAATAAATTTTTCCTGGACCAAAGATGGGTTTCAATTGAACTATCTTGTAAATAGTATTACTCACGTCTCTCATAGCAGTAAGCGAGTCCCATTATGGCATTCTGATAAAAAATTACTTATCAAGGATTAATCCATCTCTAGGCATTTACTGTTCCACTGCTTGGGCATTTTTATGCGTTTAACTACACCCTTCAGATTTGCTTAATTAATTACTGACGAAAATAACTATTTTCCCAACCTGAATAATGAAATCAGTAGCACCAGAAAAACGACGATGGTCGATGTCAATAATACCAATAAATGACATACTAAACCTAACCTCAATTGTGTCGAAACTGCTGAATTTTTCCATTTGATCTGACAACGTCTTGAAGTTTTGCCAACCCTTAAGCTGAAAATTTCCCTGGCTAATAAGTATAAATTGTACTGGTAAATTTATATTTACTCTGATATGCAGGAAAGTAACTAAAAATTACATCATCGTCTTTTTATCGTAAATAAACCATAACAATCTAACACACAGTAATAATGGCGGATATCTGGCAACAGCCTTCCTAACGGCACGAACAGGAACAACAATATAGCAACGTCGAAATGTGATCCTATTTTTGACTGGCTGTCACTGCGCACAAAAGGTGCGTGTACTTATTGTTCTATGGTACGAGATCCTTCCGATTGTTTCATATTCCGTGGTATTACTATCAATTGAGATCTGTGATTTAGCTCATCATTAATATTATTAAAAACTTATTACCCCGTTGGAGATTGTTCAATTTTTTCTCCAATAATGAGCTTATCCATATTTTGTAGTACAACCATTTATTACTAACATTGTCCTCATAATTGCAGTAGTGGAAATAACCATGGATCCTTCCTGTATAGTTACATCTGATAAAATTATTTTTCTCGTGTTCCGTTCAGATAAACAATTTATTGTGTTAAAATATTTACGTCAAATATCATGTTTTAGATTAGACAATGCCGGTTTTAAAAATAGAAAATATCAATTAGGTATTACCGGAGGTCATAATATACGTTGGTAGAAATAAACCTATCAATTGCCTTCATTTTATTAATTATTGCCGATAAGTAATTTGTACATATTTAAATCCATCATAATCAAAATACATTGTTGAAGTTAATAATTCCTAATTAAATTTTAAATACAAAATTAATTAAATATCTAAACTATGAAGAGAAAATGTTTTGGTTTAATTACTTTAAACATGTATCAATTTGACAAATGCTGGAAATCGATGAAATCATATACATCTATAATTCTATTGTGTATAGTTCTTTTCACGATCTAAGAAACTGACCTGACCTGAAATGGGATAATGACACGCAAAAAGCCATAAAAGTATTAGCCGTGACCGGGTTGTATTTATTTTGTTGTTGGCGAATAATAAATTGTTACCTGAAAACTGAATAAGACTTTTTCTTTTTCATCAGGTAAATCCGAAAAGTTTTATTGCATCTCAAGCCTAAGTCAAGTCAAGTTCTTAGATCGTGAAAAGAACTATACCTGCTGTGAGTTTTGGTATTAAATCTAATCATATTGGCAATGAAGTATCTTGGGAACCAAGTCAACGGAGAGTGCCTTACACCAACTGGTAACACAGGTGGAAAAGGCGCTGGAAAGTGGCATGATCACCCTGGGCGCATTCTTGGACATACAGGGGGCTTTCGACAGCACCCCTGTATAATCAATGTTTAGAGCTGCAGTAGATCATGGAATAGAGCCAAATGGTAATTCATTGGCTTGGGGCCATGCTACGCAACCGCACAGTAGAGGCTGCATGGAAAGGACATGTGGCTAAAATGGTCATCGACAGGGGATGTCCACAAGGGGGCGTCCTTTCGCCCACATTGTGGAACCTAGTAGTCGACGAATTAATATTCTTATTAAACGGTGAGGGCTTTCTGGCAATTGGGTATGCCGATGATATCGTTGTTCTTGTTGTTGGGAGGCATATCACCGTCCTCAGGGAACTAATACAAAGGACCCTATACAGGGGTGGTGCAACGACCACGGACTTGCAGTTAATCCTGCCAAGGCTGAGGTAATTGCTTTCACCAAGAACAGAGGTATAAGACCTGATGGTCTGCACCTTGGTGGAGTGCCACTTTCAGTGGTTAAACAAGTGAAATATCTGGGAGTGATCCTGGATAAGACGGTGACATGGAAGGCTCTCCTTGATAGTCGCCTGGGCAAGGTGACTAACACGTGCTGGGCCTTTAGGAGAGCCATTGGTCCGAAATGGGGACTAACCCCCAAGACGATCTTGTGGTTCTATAAAGTGATCATGCTGCCGATGCTCACAAAGGGTGGTCGGTTTTGGGGGCAACTGGCTGCATCAAAACTACACCAACTGCTGCGTTGGAGGTGATTCTTGGACTTCATGGACGCATAAGTAGCAGGAATGGCACAATGTGCCCGCCAGTAGCCTCAGTGCCGGAACCTTGGCTTGAGTTTGTCTTGGCCACTGTTCTCCTGACTAAATTAGTAGTAGTAGTAGTAATCTCAAAAATATCATAACCAGTTGTTCTATTGAAAATCATTCTTGTCTATTAATTTCAACATCTACTAATCTGTAATTTTTCGACTGGCAGCTAGACATCCTCATTATCAATGGAAATTTGCGAAAAGTTGTATACCGTTGTCCAAATACATTTCATGGTATACTTAATTCCCAAGATATTTCATTGCCAATATTATTAGATTTAAAACCAAAACTCACAGCAGGTATAGTTCTTTTCACGATCTAAGAACTTGACTTATGCTTGAGATGCAATAAAACCATAAAACTTTTCGGATTTACCGTCTTATTGAGTTGTCAGGTAATAATTTATTATTCGCAAACAACAAAATAAATACGAGCCTGTCACGGCTAATACTTTTATGGCTTTATTGCAAGTCATTTTCCCATCTCAGGTCAGGTCAGTTTCTTAGAACATGAAAAGAACTATATACGTTGATCCGATAATAATAGCACAGTATCGTACTAGTTTCTTGGAAAAGCGAAAAGACAATTCCTAATAGTATGATTATTTTACAACTGAAATATTTGGCTGGTAAAATAATAATTGATATTATTTATTCAATTTCAATTCGTTTCAATTTGTTTTAATTGGACATACGCGGTCAGTGATATCCACATAAAATCAAAGTGTCTTTGATAAATTCATTGAAGTATGAAGTAACGAGAAATATTCGTCACTTTTACTGTACACCATATTATTTTCATACTTGTCTATGTTTGTTTCGTAGTTACGCAGATTTTTTAAAGTTAGATACAGTTGCATATTAAACATAAACCTATATTTCATATTTACAAATTTTGTTACAAACACTGCAAAGATTACATCATTGCTGCGATAAACAAATATTTTCTTATTACACTACCAACTTGTACCTTTTCAACATTAATTTCTCTGTGCAAGATAACAACGTTAACTTATCTAGAATTTATTCCCAACGAAATCAATGATACCGACACGAGCTTTCACTTTTGTCTGGGTAATTAATCTGGGCTCCTCTTGAAATAATTGATAAAAATATACCTAATAAATTCACGGATGTATAAGTATTAAGTTGTAACCATATTTGTCCACAAACCGCGTGTTGTCACTAACGAAGCCGTTAAGTGTCAAAGGAATTGATTAGTATTTACATAAGCCAGTTCCTATTAGGTAATTTCCGCAATATGAAAGCTATCATAGTTTATTACGGAAATATTAAAGTAACAGCAAATTCTGAAATTAATTTATATGTTAGCCAATTTTTTTTATCTATAATCGTTGAAGGTATTAATACCCGATTGCACTGTTTGCTTTAAAATAGTCTTCATATAAAGTAATCTTATAAAGAAAAGTTTGCGATGCACCATTCTCCTTCGTAAACTAGTTAAGAAGCACTTAGTATTAAGTTTCCGATTAGGGCCACTTAAGTTCTACCGTTGATTGAGGAGTTTGGGTCTACTTAGTTTATTGCGTACCGCCTATCTCTTTTCCTCCTAATACTTTCTCTTTATTTGTTGTACGCAGCCCGTCACAGTTTCACGCCTCTTCCTACGTTTGACAAACTAACTAATCGAGTTTCTGCTATTCTAAACCAAAATGTTTAGCTTAAATGTTTCGCACATCACGCTGCTTCAAATTATTGACTTGATGAGCATTGGGTTCTATTTTTTCCGGATTTATCATGATAAACTGCTTGCCTCTTTGTATGTTATTGACTAACTCGTAAACCTAAATCATTGACCTCTAGACTAGTATGGGATTGCATCGAAGAACTGAAGACGTTAGCCAAACTTAATAACGTCAAGCTGACCAGGGTTTCAGGTCAGCAGGGTATCGAGGGCAATGGAAAAGCAGACGAGCTTGCAAAAAGGGGGTCAGAGGATACGCAGCCTGAACCAGGACAGATTCTCGGTATACCGAAAACTACAGGGTGTAACAAAAAGGCAGGTCATAAATCATACCACATGTTTTGGGGCTAAAAATAACTCGATCCAACCCAAGTTACCCTAGTACAAATGTGTATGCGAAAAAAGTTACAACCCTTCGAAGTTACCAAATAAAAATTGATTTTTTCAAATATTTCGACAGTTGTTCGACATATTATAATGAAAGTTGACAAGTGGCTTTCTTATGATTAGAGCATCTTAAAAAAAATTAAAGAATTATTGCACCCCGTTAAAAATTTATGGGAGTTGAGATCCCCTAAACCCTCCCCAAAATTTTTGTGTACGTTGCAATTTAATGCTTATTGTGGCACCATTATTCAAACACATTATTTTTACAATTATCAGTTTTTATCGAGGTACGGCCCTTTTTTCATTATGCTTCAAAAATTTCGAGTAACAAAAATTAAAGTCAATGAATTTTTTTCGAGGGTCCCACATTTTTGATTGAATCTTATTTATTTACAAATGTGTAGTTTTTATTAGATGTTCGAAATGACCCCCATTTTCTTGAATACACAGTCGGCACCGTTCTACTAACGAAAACCGAATATTCTGGAAAATCAATGGCTTCTGACGATATCTAATTGCAGCCTCAAGGATTCTATTCCTCAGTTGTTGTTCGCTCGTCATTTTTACAGCATACACCCTCGAAAAAAATTCAATTCAAAAAGACCTGGATCAGAGAACAACATAAAAATTTCTGGGTAAACGTCCCAAGGCAAATGCATGGGAAAACCTTTATAAAAGAACCATGCCTGAAACGTACAGCGGAACTGCTAACACTGTGCAGAAATCAGCTGATGATCATAACAGTTTTCATGACTGGTCATGCACCAGTAAAGGAACACCTGTACACATTAAAACTATTCAACGGAGACCTTACATGTAGATTATGCGGTAGGGAAACGGAGACAGTACATACTGTTTACATGCGACTCTTGATCGCAAAAGACAGTTACTTGGCCAACCGCAAGGAATCGCTGAGCTATACAGCAAACACCCAGCTAAGAACTTGTACAAACTAGTACAGGGGACAAAGGTGCTGGACTGGGTGCTATGAGAAAGCACGAGCAAAAATACAATAAGCCATTAGGCTGCAGTGTTATCGGAGACTTGTCAGACGGGCTCGGGGAAAAAAACCTGAATCATTATTGAAAGGAGTTCGCCCTGTATATCTCCAGACCTGCATCGTTTCGGAATGAACCTTTTTCATTCATATAACCTGAAACCCCATGCTTAATTGTTTTTTTACCTTTTTATCAATTTTCAACCCTCGCTTATCAACCCTAAGTATCACTTAGTACCATGTTGTTTTCGGATGAAAAGTAGTACCTACTCTAGGAATGCATGCAAGTATTCCGTGGCACTCCATTCGAAATAATAAAGACAGTATGTGTCATGATCTTCCAGCTTCACAATAAGAAACAAGGTTTTTTTTATGTTAAATATTTTATTATCAAAATAATCTGATGAAATCAAACAGAATGGTATCAAAATCCAAACACAAATGAAACATGTGGTTTCCTTTCTCTATTCTTTTTCTTATCGTCTATTGATTTCTTGATTTGAACTGTCGTTTTTTTCTTCTTAACTGAAGCTGAATAAAAAGACTTGAAAGAGTGGCTGGAAATACTAGTATTGTCGCAAATTCTTTTAGATGATTTTAAACAATGTTTTAAGCTTAGCAACGTTTTTCTAAACCCCGCTGGAATACTGAAGTGTTTATAATTATTAGCAAAAAATCCGTAGTATTTCTGTCTTTCGCATTCACTTTGCATATCGATAATGTGGGGTAATGCAGTTCTGGCGAACTCTTCTATATGTGTTATGTCTGCTTCAGTTATATTTAATAAACCAATATTGTTGTTATATCCGCTTATTGCTAATAAATTGATGATAAATCCTGGTAGCGAAACGTTTAACTTTTTCTTTA
Source organism: Lochmaea capreae (assembly GCA_949126875.1). Taxonomy (NCBI): domain Eukaryota; kingdom Metazoa; phylum Arthropoda; class Insecta; order Coleoptera; family Chrysomelidae; genus Lochmaea; species Lochmaea capreae. The sequence goes on along the minus strand of OX421407.1, from coordinate 15,615,441 downwards.
TATAGTACCAGAGACCTGTAAATGTAAATAAGATTTAAGTCCTGTTCTATATAGCATAATAAAGTAAAGGTAGATATATCTCACATAAAAAATTGTAGTTTGCATTGAAAAAAGTCAAAAATTCTGAAATTCCCAATTATTTGCAAACTTCAAAGATATATTTTAAAAAAATGATTAGTCTCTATGGTTTATTCTTTTTACTTTAGCCTTTGGTGATTTATAACGATGTATATGTCATGGTCGCATAGCGAAATCCGTCATTTCGTGAAAATCCAAGGCAGCACTTGAACCATCGGCATATCGTGTAAAACTGCACCAATTCACTATCTGCCGCCAGAGTTGCCAGCAGCTTCTGATTTTTCGTACTAAATTTTGTTTAATTTCGTAGTAGTTTTCTGTATGTGGTGTCCATCCAAACGGTTAAGTTGAACATGTTTACTGTTGACATTTTCTTGAAATCAAAATTTCCAAAAGAAATAAAACTTTTATTGCATAGATTCAAGAAAAAAATATTAGCAAAAAAATATACAAAACAACAAAAAAACGAACAGAAATTGTAAAAATAATATCTAATTGAGAAAAACTCATAAAATTGTTTATAATACTAGTGAAAATAGATAATGCCAGTGCAAGGAGTAAAGCCAATGCCAACAGCGGGGTAAAGGCAAAATTACAGCGTTTTTTTGTTAACGATATGTTATGTCTGAGATTTTCGTTTTCGATTTTTTGTTCTCTGGCCAAAATAATAAAAACGTAATAAATTGCAATGCAGCGTAATAGCGTAATAAAAAAATCCATTTGGTAATAGATCTATTACGAACGTAATAGTGCTGCTAGTCCACTAATATTTTGAGCTTTTTCATGTGTGTGTATCCCGTTAGAACACCTGTTGGAACTCTGGCTTAGGCATTCATTTCTTCTCAACTGGTTGTAGTCTCCCATGAGTATCTTTGATTGTCCAAGCCCTACTAGGTCCTGCCATATCATCTAGGAACTGATTACACAAGAACTTAGTGCTTTAATTGCTGCTTGACCATCCGACAGAATGATAATCTACCTTCTATAATATTTTATCAATATTGAACTGGGCACACTTTCTTACGGCGTGAATTTCCGCTTGAAAGATACTTGGGGCATTTTCCAAGGTTTCGTAGTGGTTGATTCCAGGCCCGTACACTCCTATCACAGTTCCCTCCTGCTATTGCTGTTGAGCCTGGCCTGGTAATCGTGTTTGGATCCCATATCTTCTTGTTGAGTATCGAATTTCATATACTTTTTCATTCAAGGTATGTATATATCAAGAAAAAGATGAAGTGTACGTTTAAGGTGCTCGACATTTTGTTTTGTTAATGTTTATACTAGTATACACATTCGGCAAATAATTATGTTCCATATAGCCATTCTGTGAGTGAGTGAAAGAGAGAAAGTTATACAATAATAGAGAGACAATGTCGTATTCCCCTCTCCGGAAAGTGTATCGTGTCCAGAGTAGTGGGTGGTTCATGGAGGGTTTCGTTCTCTCTTGGACATTTAGAATTTTATGTATAAGTTTTCACTGTTGCTCATGTATGAGATTTTACATACGGAAGATAAGTATTTGAGAACCTGTATATGCTTATGCCCAATCAAAGGAAAAAGTCTGCTCACGTGTTTGCCGCTTCTGCAATTGATTTTGAATAAACTTTACTATAATGTATGAAAATTGTAGCATAAATACGGTGAGAAAGAAATACATAAAAGGTAAATAAATGTAAGTATTGCATACGTACAATTAAGATATGTTTTTTCAGCAAAGTTCTAGAAGGAGGAGGTATATTTTATCCAAAATCAATTGTAGAAGCTAAAGCCTATACATCTCCGTTGCTGACTTTTTGCTTTGATCTGTATATGCCGACATATGCCTATTCAAACGAAAAAGTCGAAAAAGGAGAGTATTTTAACTTCTGCAGATTATTTTGGACAAACTTTACTTTGTTCACGGTGGTATTAAACAGGAGACACAAAATAATATAAATTACGTTTTAAGAACCTGCAAAAGCATTATTATCAAATAAAGAATAAATCACAAATTCAAAAACCGAAATATGACATAATATATTATTCAACCGGTTTCACAAATTACATTTGTGTCTTCAAGAATTAAGTGTAGAAATTTATATAAATAAACAAGTATCTATAATACCTCATTTTTATATGTATTCTAGGATATTATGAGGTATCTTAGTTACTTGTTATATTTCGTCATATTTCTGTGATTGAATTTGTTATTTATTGATTATATTTGAGAACCATGGAAAGATACCACGTAGTAAGGGATGAAACAGTTAATTTCTTAATAATGATAGACCAAAATCGTTGCTCATCTCAAGAAGTTTTAAATTTTACATCCCATATTAACGTCTGTTCAATTAGCAGAACAATATTTGTTTTTTATAATAATCACACTAAAAAAATTTCATATTCTAACCTTTTTCCAAAAATCGTCTATTTTTTTAATGTCAACCTTCGAAACTGTTCTATCGTGAAAGTACCTCAATTCAGCATTTCCCGTTTTACATCACTTTTCTTTGATATTGATTGTTTTTCACTTGTCGACGTCGTATGCGATTCATGAATATTTTATAGACTTCCAAGGTATATTTAGAGACAAACCAGAAAGAGCATTGGAGCATAGAGCAAAAGTGACATTAAACGAAATAAGGTCAGTCAATACGAGGACGGTTCAATATTTAATGCCGACCTTTAAAAGTGAATACAGTAGAAACGGTGGAGGTTTACCATCACGTGACTGTTACCATACGTATATACGTATACGTATATACGTTACTATACGTACTATACATTACTATACGTATATACGTATACATATATACGTTACTATACGTTTCTATACGTATATACGTATACGTAAATACGTATAGTAACAGTCACGTGATGGTAAAGCTCCACCGTTTCTACTTTAGGTACTTTTTGTTTTAATTGCTTCTTAGTTAACGGTCTGCTCTTTGAAAAGTAATTTCCAAATTTGTAAGGCGTTATAATTATATTTAACTATTATCTTCACATAAGTCATAAGTATTTATAGTTATTTAACCAACAAGAGTATTTATAAGGGCTATTATCAATCGAGAAATTGTTAATCGTCCTTTTAATACTCGTGTTAGTTACAAAACTTTTACGTCGACTGTACAACGTGAATCCTTTTTTTCAGTATTTGAAAACTAAGAAAACTTATTTGTTTCGTGGGTTAGTAATGTCAATAATACATGACATTGAAATGTCACAGACAAGGTGGCCGGTTTAAATGTCAGTGTTCGTTTTTTAAAAATGTTTGTTGAATGTTTAAACACTCGTGATTATAATAGTTTTGTAGAATCATATATATAATAAAAACGATAGGTAAGTTAAAAACTAGAAGTATTCTATACTAGAAGTCAGTTTTTCGCCTTTTTTTGTTGATATTATTGTATGTTTGGTTGCCTATACCACAATCAGCTATTAATAGAAAATTGTGTACATTAATATAGCTCAGTAACGCACGGTCGGCGGAAATGCTATATTAAGGAACCACAAAAATATTTAGGCATATTACATATTATGATTATTAGTAACTGTTTGACAGTATATTATTTTGCTAAAATAATTAAGTGATAAGTATAACACGCAGAAAGTTATTGGTCGTCATCGTTATCAGTGTCACTTGTACTTGATTCACTATCACTTGTGTTAGAACTATCTATTCTATATTAATAATTAAAGGATTTACTCATTTCTTTATGATAGTTGCCGTCAGTTTTTGAAGTAAATACTAACAAACTATTTTCAGTGAACCCAGATGCGGAAACAATATGTCCAATAATCAAACAACGACCTTTCCCACAAGGACATTCAATGTCGGTTGACCATCCATCCATAAACGCTTGTTTAGAGCTTTTAATATTAGAATTCTGACAGGTCTTTGTTTTTCTACCTGTGAATTGGAAAACAATAGATAATCTCTCTGCGTTTATTCGTAACATGTCAAATATATAGTGAAAGTTTGTTTACTATGGGCAAGGAAGCTAAAAATAATTATTATTTTTTATCATAATTTTATATTCGAAGTGATCCACCACAAGTTTTTTTTTTGTAAACTTAAGAATTGTGACACTTGAAATTATTTATTTTTCAATAGTACCTACTACTAAATTCTTGTAAAATATTTCGTTAATTTTACACATGTTAGTTATGGGATTATTGCATTCTAATACTCTATGTACTTTTTGAAATACCGGGTGTCCCAGACTAATTTATCCAGGCTATATCTCTTAAACGAATAGAGATTTTTGAATGGAACAAAAACTGATCTGTTACAACCCCTAACTTCAAACTTTTTAATAGCACCCTGTACATTTTTTTATAATTTTGGATGTGGTCTTCCATCGCCTATTCAACAAATTTTCCAAAAATAAAATGAGTTCGTAAATAATCAAGAAAAAATCAGTTTATTTTTTATTTTTGTTAAATTAATCAAGAAAGCCTTAAAGCTTAAAGTAACAATAAAAATTACATGGAAAAAAAAATAATAATAGCTATTAACAAATTAATATTATTTATTCGAAATATGTGTTGCAGCAGGTGGACTACAATTAGAACATCTAATGTAATAATAAACTGATATTTTCTTTATTTATGTACTGGAGCAAACTCAAGTAAAATGATCTAATGATAACGAATATTTAAATTTAGTGGTACTATAACGGAAGATTTATCAAAGAAAAATGATGTTTTTGTGTTATTATTTTGAACTACGCCCTCCCGCAGTTGAGTAGAAAACTTGAAAAATAATTTCCAGTATTTTCTCGTAAACGAGTTTGTAATAAAAAAATTTTTCTTTACGCTGTACGATAAATCGTTTCTGAGATAAAGTGGATTATTTAGTAAATTTACATACTGACAATTAAAACATTATTAAAAGAGTATAAGTGCTGTTAAGATGTTGCGAAACATGCCATAACTAGTATTATTCTTAAATGAAGATAGGTATGTTAGTTGAATTAATTTGTGTAGCTGTAAATGCCTATATGACTAGATTTAGTCACTGTTGATTAATAACTATCAATAAAACTTGGATTTACCATAAGGATATTATCAAAACGACAATTTTAATTTCATATTCTTTTGTGGCCTATTTTAACCTCAATTTACTACATTTGTTGCTTAGATAATGGGATCCATTGTGTCTATGGAAATAGTGACATGTCAATGCCCAAATGGTAAGATTGATTAGAAGTAATATCATGGGAACGAAACTTATAAGAGAATATGTTGTTGAGGTATTTACTTCTAATTATAATGACTTGTTGTTGAACTATTCGTATAATAAATAACCCACATTGCAGTATACAAGGTATCTCAGATACTTGTCGTTATTAAACCACACGCATATAAAAACTAGTTACACGGTTCGCAGAGGAGAAAAATTTCATGTTTTATTTGTAAATGCGAAACTAAACAACCAAACAGAACTAAATGAACTGACAGACTGGTAGATTAGTGTGAGTACCATAAAATGACGAAATTTCTGAGCTGAGAATTTGTTACTATATAATTAATTTTGTTGCTCCAGCCGTTGCCGAGAAACGCGTGGTCCCCTACCGTAATATTAACTTAGGGTAGCCAAGTGCAATATCTCGGTAACGGAGGAAGCTAGCGATACGAGCCTGGTGGCAAATTTTTGATGCTAATTAGTTGCTTTCAGATGGTATGATCTATTTTTCTCGGAAATATCCCCCGGTCGTTAAACTTGATAACTCTCCTTTTGGGTTATTTGTAGTATTAAGTTACGGTGGCCAACTGCGATATCTCGGGAGCCAGACGAACTAGCGACACGAACCAGGCAGCATATTTTGTTGCTTTAAGGTGGCTTTACCGAAAAATTCCAAAAACCAACCCCTACATGTCAAACCCACTCTCGCGCAGTATTAAGTTACGGTGGCCAACTGCGATATCTCGGAAGCCATACGAACTTGGTCCAACGAGCTCCACGGTATATTTTGTTACTTTATAGTTGCTATAAAACGGCTTCAACGAGAGATTTTAAAAACAACCCCTTCGTGTCAAACTCGTCTTCGCGACTACGATATTAAGGTACTGCAGCTATTTGTGATATTTGGGGAAAGAAAAAAGCTAGCGACATGAATCAGGCGGCAATTTGGTTGCTGATTTGTTGCTTTAACATGTTCCAAATTCAAAAGTTTTTGAAACAATTCTTTAATTAGTTGCTCTAACCAGCTTGAATGTGGCTTCACCTAGAAATTGAGAAAAAACAACCACCGCTGCTTGAACGCACCTACGCGAGATTGTACCTGTATTTTACATTTTTTTTATTTTAAAATAAAGAACAAAATGTTATTTTAAAGCTCACTTGAACTTGATTTCATTTTTATACGTCACCTAATTAAAAGCGGTTAATAAGGAGAACATGGATTGATTAGAAAAAAGTGGGATCATTTTCCATTTTTGTCTTTTTAATTATAATGTCTACGAAGTTGGCGACTTTGTCAAGAATAAAACACGCTGACAACTGCATTGGCGGATTGCTTCCTTGGAAATTTTTGCGGTAAGGCCACCTTAAAGCAACAAAATATGCCGCCTGGTTCATGTCGCTAGCTTCCTCCGTTACCGAGATATTGCACTTGGCTACCCTAAGTTAATATTACGGTAGGGGACCACGCGTTTCACGGCAACGGCTGAAGCAACAAAATCAATTATATAGCAGAGCTGGGTAAAGCACTTTTGGAAAGTGCTTTAGTAAAGTGCTTGAAGCACATTCGGTGCTTTAAGCCATGTGCTTCAATTACTTCTGGAAAAGAGTATTTGGTGCTTTGAAATTAAAGCACTTTGTACAAATGCTTGTGTAACAAGAGAATTTTGTTTTGTATTCCTATTCTTTTAAGAAAAAAAGAGAATTTTGTTATGTTACTTTGTTTTATTTGTTTTGTATTCCTATTATTTTAATATAAAATAGCTATCACTAGTTTTCTTAAAATTAGTTCTTCTATTTTTTTAAAGAGTAACCTAACCTAATTTAATTTTTAATATACATTTTTTAAAAATTTAATAACTCGTTTCCATATGAAAATTAAGGAATGAAACATTTTGTTTTTTTTTCGATAAAATATATCATTAACCGTCGAAAAACGTTGGTTTCGTCGTTTCGATTGCATAGGCGTAAAAGATAGGATATTTTTAAGGGAAAAAAATGCTTGAATATTCCATTTATGATGGCTTCTTTGAAATTTATGGCAAACAAATTCTGGAATTTGACGATGTAGTATAAAGTTTGACGAGGCAGATCCGTATTTGGCATTTTTTTCGTCAAAAAATTGCGCAGAGATCGATAAAAGCTCATTTAAAAAGCTTCAAGCTCTTTCAAAGTGCTTTAAGCGTGGAGCTTTATCAAATATTTCTAACGTTTCAAGGGATTCAAATACTTTATGAGTATTTGATGCTTGGTGCTTGACAGTAAAAGCACGTTTAAAATAAAAAGTATTTGGCACGTTCAACACTAAAGCACTCGATTGAAGTGCTTTGTGCTTGGTAATTGAAGCACTTTCCAAAAGTGCTTTACCCAGCTCTGTTATATAGTAACAAATTATGAGCTGGATCCGGAACATGCGCTCCAAGATGGCTCCCGCAGCTTAATATACGTCAAAAAATGTCCATTTAAATATCGTGGTGCCACGAAAAAATTTCCGGAAATTTTTTTAGTTGCCATGGTAACTAGTCAAAGTTAAGGCATCTTATTGGTTAAAAAGTAGTGGTGTGAAATTTTCATATATATTTTCTCATTAAAGTGGAATTAATTAGAAACAGCTAGTTTCATTTGGAAAAGTATTATGAGTAGATTCCACAAAGAGTAAATTCAAGTCTGATACTGATCGACAATATATCAATATAAGATATAATTTCGAAATCTAATTATTCAATTTTTGTTTCAGTTCTACTTAGCGAAGCCATCGAGAACGACGATATTCAGCTCAAAACGTTGAAAATAACGGACTTTGGTCTAGCCAGAGAAGTATATAAGACTACGAGGATGTCACAAGCTGGGACGTATGCTTGGATGGCACCGGAAGTTATTAAAAATTCCACTTTCTCGAAAGCGAGCGATGTTTGGAGTTATGGAGTACTTCTCTGGGAGCTACTTACTGGCGAAACTCCATACAAAGGCATCGACACGTTAGCGGTAGCCTACGGTGTGGCTGTGAACAAGTTGACGTTACCTATACCCAGCACATGTCCTCAACCTTGGAGAGAACTGATGGAAAGTAAGTAGAAGTAGAAAACGAAGTATTATTTTGATATACACCTGTATTTTATTAAATTAATCTTGAACAACTTTATACAGAGTGAAAATGCTGAAAAAGGTCGATTTTTTGGTTCAATTTACTGTTTTTTTTTTAAATAATCTTCAGGGTGAACTACTATCGTTTGAGGACGTTAACACCATTTTTTTTATTCCAGAATTACTACATACATAGGGTCTTTAATGACTCCAGTAAACAGTTTTTTTGATTTTCTGCGATTATGGATTTTTCTACTACAAATACTATTTGTAGAATATTTTTGTTAATACAGGGTGATTTTAAATCCATGCGAAAAATACAGATCATTGCCCGTATAAACTTTTAATGACCTATGACAAAATCTACTCAGCCCACCCTCTTCCAAAATATCAGCCACAAAATGAGCCGAGTTAAATAGAGTTTTTATTTTATTAAGTTGTTCTAATTTATTTTGAATCGTATTTTCTAAACCTCGAGAAACAGATTAGATATTAAATGAAATAAGGGTCGAGATTTGTTGAATTTCATCCCATATCTTTCGTTATATAAGGTAATTTCGCGGAGACAATCCCGAACGCATTCGGAATATAAACTGAACATACAAATTGCATAAATTACTTTGGAACCCAGGCCTCGGATTACACAAGTACGACAAGGATATACGAAAGAGAGAGAAAGAATAATTGTGCGCGGTCATCACATTGTTTCATCCTAGGGGTGTATACTTATTTCCCGAGACTGGCCGAATGGTCCTTTACAGAGAGAATTCACTAGTTGGTGATATTCAGTATGCTCCCAACATGGTAGGAGGGAGGGTGTTAAAGAAATAAAAAAATACAATCGTTATTACGTAACCTGTAAATCTTAAAATTCATTTTTGTCAACATGATCATTTCATACCAAGTTGACAATTTCTAACTACAATAGGATATTATTTTAGCCATTGTAACTTGAAAATAAAACAGCATTTCTTGAGAGAACCATAATTAATAAACTAAAAATCCATTCCATTAAAAAATTAAATTGAAATAATAAAATAAGTAGGTCACCTATTCTAAACATAAAATATAAACTTCCTGAAAAAATAAAAATAAAAATCCATTCTAAAGGTAAACATAATTTTAATGAATTAAGTGCTCAAATAAACCACCTGCCTGTGCCAGACAATAACCAAATCTGTGATAAAGATTTGATCTCATATCTCTAAGATTATTTGGCGTAATGCTGGCACAAACGTGCTGTATTTTCGCCCTCGAAAAAAAGTCAACGATAACGAGACAAAAATATCATTTGTACAAATTAATCTGCGCTTCTGGCAACAGCGGTTAAAATAGGGGGGCAATGAGCATTCGGCCAGTCTCGGGAAATAAGTATACAACCCTAAGGTGAAACAAAGTACACGCCTTAATGACCACGCATAATTATTCTTTCTCTCTCTTTCAGCTGTTTTTCTGTCGTACTTGTGTAATCCCGACGGTTCGTATGTACTTTACGCAATCTGTATACTACGGCGCAGGCGCGTGTACGAATTAGTTCCGGATATATTCCAACTTTTAAACTAAACGCACCTAGCAGAACTAAGGATATTTATTATATATGATCTTCGTCACTCGAACTTAAATAATCCATGATCTAAAAAATCAGTAATCAAAATAGGGTACGTTTTTATTCTTTTACTTCTTACCACAAATAAGAACCTCACAAAAGAACAAAATTTTAGGTTAGAATTTGCTCTGAATGAGATATCCCTCCTTCTATCCCAGGATCTGTCGAACGCGTTACGAACGTGTCCACGGGTCACAGAACGTGATCCGCGATCACTGAATTTCAAATCCGGAGGGTGTTCTTTTTTCACCGCGAACACTCAAATTTTAAGTGCGCATGCGTTCGGGATGTGCTCCGCGAAAATACCTAATATAGAAGGAATAAACGCAGTCGCGGTTAATGGTATCTTATAACTTATAACATTGATAGGTAGGAACCGTCCGTAGCGTAGAGGGTTTCGTAATTGAGGGGTTCGAGTCCTTATGTTTTCGCTTTTTCAATGTTCAGAATATTTAGCTTATATATCAGAAGTGGGATTTGATCTACGAAATGTCCACAATGTGCCATAATGTGATGTAGTAGTGAGAGGGGGTGACTGGAATGGGCGTGCAGGAGAGCGAGATAGGCGTAGACAGGTGAGATAGACACGAAACGTCAGGTCTACTACTCTTGGTACCTTGAGGTCGAGGAGCGGGATGGCCGAATGTAAGACGCAGTCGCGGGTAATGGTAGCTTGTAATAGGTTCGTTCCAACCAACAATTCTGTAATTAGTAAAGTTACCGGTAATCTTTTTACCGAACGGTTGGAACGTATTTTGAACTAGTTTAGTAGATGCACCGAATTCTGTGAATGTTCACTCTCACCACCGACTGCAGCCATGCTTGAAGTGCTTGCACCCTCATTATCTCTTGGCCACACAACAAGAAATTCTTCCAGCCCTACTTGTACACAACAAGAATATTCATTAGAAATAATAAGATGCCGAAAATATAGGTTTTCCCATGGTATTAATTTCGGAAGCTGTTCTTCCCTTCTTTTTTTTATATCAACAACTACACAAAGAAACGGTGAAAACGCCGTTTTCAAAACAATTAAAAAATTAAAAACCCACTTCCATAACCTATTTACACTTTCCATAAAAAACAAATTCCAGATTTGACAGTTTAAAATAAACATGTTACCATTGCGCCTGTTTCCTTATTTCAGAACTTTCGGTACTCGTTAGCCAGCAAGAATCGTTTGAACGGTAATTTTACTGGTCCGCAATTGTGATAGAACAGAGAACTGATAGCAATCGAGAGTTCCGAACCAGTAATTTCCATAGAGTAGGCAACTTATAGTCGAAAGGGTCCCCGCAATAAAAAGAGATGGCGAAAGAAATTGGTGATACTGTCTCTCTCTAACATCGCGACGCACATGCGCGAATACTGAAACACTACTAACCTTTTAAGAATGTATGCGCTATTAGAAAGAGAAAGCAATACCATACTGGTTGTCCATCTCTTTCTAATGGGTGGACGAATACGCTTACACGAGCCCCTATGGCATGCCTACTCTATGTGAATTATGTCTATGGTAATTTCAGGTGATTGGAACGGTTTTTTTCAACTGCGCATGTGTATTAGTAACGTTTCTGTAAATTACTGGTAGCTGGAACGAACCTAATACATTGGAATTGGAATCTCAGATTAATACATTAAAAAGATACATTTGATTACATTTAAAAGTGAACCCAACGTCATATCACATTCTAAGGTAACTTGCCGACCCTTTGCCAGATGTGTTACTTTTCCTATGAATTGAGACAACTGAATTATAGGACACGATAGAAACGTACAAAATAAAAATGTACTTTTAAGAAATTACATAAAAACGACTTTAAAATAATAATTATTCTAAGTAGTTTATGTAATAAAAATATGTTTTTGTTTGAAACTTTTGAGGTTTAAACGAAACAAACGCGTGTTCATAATTTTGTCTGTCTGAAATATGGCAACACCGAGAAAAAGGCGGAAACCATTTTACTATAAATTTTACCTGATTTTACTACGAAGTTTCAACGTTCCTAGTTTATTGAAGCTTTTGTTTTAAACTTTTCAACTGATATTTGTTTGTGTGCGTACAGATATAATTAAAAACAATATTTTTTTGTGAAAATCATGGTTCGTCAGTGCCAAATTTGCAAAAAAACAGTCGGAATTTTCATAACCTCTCTTTTCACCTGTAAGTTCTATATGCCAGTGGCGTTGTAAGAGCACATTGTCCGACTAGTCCGACAGTTTCTCCTTGAAAGTCATTGATGAAAACATAATATGGCGATAGAATGTTAGCCGTCTTTTCGGATAGTTTTATGAATGACTTGCTGACTCTATTTGTAGTATTGCCCTAAGGTTGGAATCGTCCGATGCGCATAGGGTTCTGTATCTGTATCTGTAGAGTAGGGAGGGTGAGTGTAGGCTCACAGCACTTAGGCCACATATGACCCATTGTACATCCTCCCGAGGAGTTGTCCTCCTAGGTCATCGTCCATCCTGTCCTTCTCAGGAAGGTGAACAGGTCACCAGGAGACATCTCCTTTATAGGGTTACGTAAGTGCTTTCTAATTGAGGGGTACCGGGTTCGAGTCCCCATAGTTTCACTTTTTCAATGTTCGGAATATTTAGCTTAGAACAGTATTTCTTTGCTGACGATATGAAAAGGACAAAAAAATATGGATTAAGAAATACAAAATCGGTTTTTATTAGATAATGAAAAAATTAAAGAAAATACAAAATAATTGTAACATTGATTATTATATCGATGAACTACTCGAAAACTTCACGTCAAATATGTATTATATTTTTTCTTAAACCAATTAAACACAGTAAACTCCTTGTATAGAGCAATGAAAGCTTACATACGTTTTTTCAATTCATTACAGTATTGATTGATTACTGTCTGGCAATATTTATTGAATTAAAAAGTTAACTTTGTGTAAATATATCTCGCGTCTTTCATCAAAATGAAAATAATTATTGCATTATTGATTGATTATTTGGCTTTCTTTATTAAAATAAGATAATAATAAATTGTAAATCAATCTTACGTCTTCCATCGAAATGAAAAGAGCGCGTTACATGACCAAACCGAATGTATGAAAATGCTAATGTTGAAAGGATGGAACTGTTAAACCAGCAAGATCAGCGTACGCCATCGTAATGAATAATGAAGAGAGTTCTGCGGTTGTTTGCCGCGTTGCTGTTTACTGAATAAGGGACGGATCCAGGTACCGGAAAAATTAGACGCCATACGGCAAAGATTTCACTGCTAATCAATAAAATATTTTTGGTATAAACGTGAACGTGAAACAAGAAAATCTGGGAGGCAAAATGTTGTTTTGTGAATTCTTTCATAGTAAAAAATGTCAGATTGAACTAAAACAACTAGCAAAAATATAAACTAGATTATGTATGTACGATGGGGTGATATTCACTGAGACGTAAAAGATCTATTGTGTCCCCTTTCTTCTACTCAGTTCCTGAGGAACGTCTCAGAGACTAGTAGTCCTCCTATTTCCCTGAGGAATTTTAGGATATCTGCAGGCTTCAACTAAGGTAAATGTTCCTCTTCTCCTAGATTTCTTCTCCCATGCCACAGAATCTACATTTTTCTTCCTCCACTATTTTGAGGTTTTTTAGGTGCCCGTTCAGGTGGCAATGTCCTGTTAGGATCCATATTAAAACTCTTAGTGCAGTTTTACTTTGACTTACGCATTCATTTGATGTCAACGGGTTGTAGCCACCCATCAGAATCTTTGATTGCCTAAGCCCTACTAGATCAATGGTCAGATCTTCTCTTTTCTTCGGCTTTGCCTATTTCTTCCAATATTACATTAGGGCTGATGCCGCAAAAGGGTCCTTCAGTCCCCCTCTTTGCTAGTCCATCTGCTATTTCGTTTCCTTCTATTCCAGTGTGTCCTGGAATCCACAGTTAGGGAACTATATTGTTCGCGCCTAGTTTTTCTAAGACTCCTTGTCAAAATAACCTTATTTGATCGACTTGGCATCGAATTAATAAGGTTAGTAATGAAGGCTGAGGAATTGTTTCGAATTCTTCTTGTAGTACTACTTGAAGATCTTAGTGGCTGTCAGGCAATGTGAGTTGACGGTGAACGCGTCTCTATAGTTGATCCCAGAGATGCTCAATAGTGTTTAGATCAGGACTGCAAACTGGACATACTATTTGTTCCACAATATTAGTCAATAGTCGAAGTGAGAGGGAAGAACACATGCAAATATCAATTCAGGTGGTTGTTTAGTAACAGGCTGTTCGATAAATCGTCACCAATTAGTTCGTTCGGGGGACGCGGAAATATTCTTTTCGCACGACGTTGCCGGCTTGAAGGAAACATTTCAATATTGAATGTTTCCCTTTCACAGCTTCAGATAAGTTTGCCAAACTATAGATATTGCTTAGCGCATGGTGAAACTTAAATTGCATTTAGGAATTCCTAAATCCGAATTACCTAACCTTGGGAAATAGTTGGTGAAATCGGGCATTAAATTTACTAACTTTTGGAAATATAAATTGTAATCTAAATGTGAATAATATGTATCCGATTACTAACAATATTCAGTAGCTCTCCACAAAAAAGTTAATTATGCGGACAAACTATGCATGGTGTTCGAGTATATAAATGTAAATTCAAGAGCAAAATCTGCATATTTTATTAATTATTATCTCTAAAATTTGACATTAATTTTCTTGTTAATCACTTTATTATTGCACAAAAAGTTATTTTGTTCATTTTTCGTTCTTCTCACTATTAAAGCGTGTTTTTTAGTTTTTTGAACTATAATTTATTTTTCAGTTCAGTGCTAGTAGTCCATTTAGACATCGGAAGCGGATAGCATCGTTTAGTACAAACTTCACATATCATATCACAAATCGTGTTAATTGCATGAATAAAGCTCGTCATACTCGCTCAACAAGGATTCTGCGTTACGTTGACGCATCTGCTGCCTACGGATAGTTCTGGCTTCTTTTTAGGTTCGATATACGCTGTTGCTGCAGTCGAGCTGCTCTGGCTTTCTTTGATTGTGATGAGAAAATATAGAGCCGTCTGCTGTTCTTTCTTTTTTCTTATTGTACGCTTTTTTAGTTTTTCCTTCTTGCGAATTTCGTAGAATTACTTATGTTAGTTTGTTAAATAATATCGCAAGCATGTAAATTACTGTTCGGAAACTCGTGTGTGATCAGTTAACAACTAAATTCCTAATCGAAAATGTATAATTCCAGCTTTTTTGAAAATACCAATAATCTAACTATTTCCTCTTGTTGTTTTCCACAAATTCAAAGTGTGATTATAGTCGCTTACTTCATTTTCTGTTTGCTACTTCCAAACGTTCGTAAAAACCAACATGCAATCGGCGTAATGTTCATGTAAGAGATTATTGCTCTAAAGCTCCAAAATCATTATTTAAGTAAAGAAAACTTTGTTTAAAATAATTAAGTCATTTGTTTGTTCTACTTAGATACGATTTTTCTCTTATGAAAACATGGGATATAAGAAAGGAGTACTTGAGAGATTTCGAGCAGGTCTAACATACGTATACTTTTGAACTGGAGTAATAATTACTTGAACATCCTCTTTTTATTATTTGCAGATTGTGCTGACCTTATTTTACTCTGCTTCAAATAATTTAGTGTGCCAGCTGTCAAATATTGAAAGCTTTGTATGTCAAATGCCAGCTAATAGACGTTTTCTGAAGTACTAGAGAACTATTATACAGTCTGAGATAATTATTTGACTTTCCTATCAAAAACTATGTTGCACTAAAGGTTTCGAACCGTTTTTCTCTGATAATAAAGTAAGAGCATCTGCTGCACGCTGTTTTAGAGTCTTCTCCAATAACTTGTGTCTTCTTTTTTCTAATCTTCTCTTTTTTTGTGTTGTAGTTTGTGACTTAATCTTTATATCATTAAAATTATCTCTTCACATAATGTTCCCTCGTGTAATGGACAATTAAACGGTCGACGACCTGAGGTACGATAGAAGGGTAAGACACTTATTCAACAGGTTATGCCCGGTTCCGTAAGGTGGAGGCCAATGACAAGATATTTTTGGGCACCCTCTTGCCATTCATCCCTTGGCATGTTTTTCACCACATATTGGATTGGGGTAGAGATGTAAAAGTGTATAATACAATTGTATAATACATTTTTAAAATATGTATTTTTTGTATTGTATAAAACTATTATACCGGTATTATACTCAGGCAAATGTCAAATACAAAGTTTTGTGGCTTTGTCACTTCTCACAATAGATATTTTGTGCTTCTCACCTTCTCAGTTTTGAAATTTATTCAATTTCCAGCAAATGTATGTTTTTTGTTTTGAAATTTATTCAATCTCCAGCAAATGTATGTTTTTTCAACCTTATTTAATTCTAACTTGTCATATATAGTTGGGTTAAGTTTTTCAATGTCCTATCATTTCCTGACCTTGAATTGGTATAATACCGTATTATACGGGGTAAAATACAGGTAATATAAAATAACGTATTTTTACATCTCTAGATTGGGGAGATATCAAAATTAGCACTCATACATCTAGTAACTAGCTAATAGTACATCATAATATACAATGCATTACAATATTATTCCGACAATCCTGTTCAGATGAGACAAAACTGTCAGATCATTGCATTGTAATCGATCCTTGATAAGGGTGCAAAGTTATAAAACTGACGTTTTGAAGTGGCAGAAAATCGGGTTGAAAGAGTTACTAACATACAGATGAAACTAATAAAAGCGTGTTAATGACGTAAATTGTTATCAATGAATAAAATTTTTTTGATTTTCTAGTGAAAAATAAATTTTTAATAGTACATTTCTATGTCCACTTCTAATTAATAGTATATTATTCAACAAGCATATAATGATGGCTATTATTCACCTGAGTGAATAATAGCCATTATTTGCGAGTAGAATACTATATTTTGTCCACTATTGATTACTTACTTGTTATTACATTTTTTTTTCGATTTTTCTGGCAGTAAATTTAAGGAGACTATTTGTCTTCTCTTATGTTTGGTGGGGTAACATTCAATTCATTGTCTGATTCACTTTCCATATTAAAATTTCCAGTAATATAAATTAAACAACAGTATAGTTATTGAAATTAGCAATAAATTATTTAAAACGTCACTTTTGCTTTTGACTTATATCATACACACTAGATAAAAAACTGCATATAAAACGATCTACTCGTATATATACAACAGCTTGATAAACAATCATATACCTATATCTTCATAGCCTGATGGTTTACGGCTCTGACTTGGTGTAATGAGGAATTTTAGACATAGGATTGAATCCCCGCCGCGGTGAAAATTTTTATATAATATATTGTGTCATTAGTATATTAATAATCTTCAATATAATTATGTGTCGTGTGACCTTTTCATTATCCACACCTATTATTCACTGGTGCATAATGTACGTCATTATACTTGAAGAAACACACGTAAAATCTAAAAAATATCAAATAGTCGTGGACAAATATTTTCACTTTAACTTTTTCATATTATAATTTACATTATTTTTTATCCGAAACATGAAATAACTGTCTGTCATTTTATCTTTATTACAAAAGCATCATCTAGATGGGTAACCCGATAAAGGAATATTTCAGCTATTGGAATAATTCAAATGACAAGATTGTCAATTCCCTTGCTTAGAAACGGGAAGAGTAAAATTGGCTTTCACTGTTTTTAAATTTTCACTTAACTGGCTGCATAAACTGTCTCAAATGGAAAATGACCGTTACCCAAAGTTGCGCTATTATAATCAACAATAGAGGAGTTAAGGCTAAGGTCAGTATGGCCAACAAAGAGTGGATTTACTGACTAGAATGACAGTTATTATTTACCATTCAAATCATAAGATTTTTTCAGGTTTTTTATCATTGCGAACATCTTATATTGTTTTATTAAAACATTGAATACACCCCCGAAGCGTAAATCTTAAAATTTGAAATGTCTTTTTAGTTGAATACTCAACGTATCGGTGACCAATCATTCTAGAAACTTTTGGCAAGTCACTATTTCATTTCTGTCATTATTTTTTTGTATTTGCAAGAAACTCTGCTTTCGCATGAGTAATAAACAAGAGTAAAAATAATACTAGATCCAACTCTGCACCAAATAAAGATATCCTTATATGCATATCACAAACGAAAACAGAAAGCGATAACCAATGTTTCAGAAAAGCCGCCGACTAGTCTTAGCGACAAACGATAATATGACTTCTAATAAACCACGATTCACAATGACGAATACATATAAGATTGCATTAAATATCCAACAAAGCTTTTCTGAAATAATTTGTAAAATCACATTACTTAAAATTATAATAATAAATAAAAAAGGTTTATTTATCATGAAATAAAAAATACTAAGTCTATTAAAAGAGAGATATTGACAAAATATCTGGATTTTAAATTGAAAATATAATAATGTGGATAAAAAGCTATATTTACAGAATTTAAATGAAGTATTAGGTTTGTTTCAACTGTCATTTATGAATCTTTCAGCAGCGCTATTTTTGACCATTCACACTTTTCAAGGTTACACGCAATATTGAACGTGCGAGTATTTGCAATAAATCAACGAGTGGAATTGGGTTGTCGTAGACATGCGAATAATTAGCATAACCTAACCTGTCAAAAAATTATATACTAAATGTATATTTATATAATTTGAAATGGACGATTTACAACAAATTGCTAATATTGAGAACCTAGAAAATGTTGAAGAGGCACAATTTCAAAGAAATAACCGATTTGAGATGATCGATCCATTCGAAGTCTTAAGTGAACATCATTTCACTCAATATTTTTGTGTATCAAAAGGGTAATTCATTTCAGTATCTGATTCACTTTCCATATTATAATTTCTATCAATATCAATTTAAATTCAGTATAACAATTCTTACAATCAGCTATAAATTATTAAAACGTCACTTTCTCATTTTGACATTATCATACGCTCTATATACAACAGCTGTCTCCGTAGCGCAATGGTTTAGAGGTCTGACTGCGTGATATAACATACAGTTCGAATCTTGTTCGGGATGATAATTTTTATTTATTATATTGTGATATTTGTATATAAATAACCTTCAATATAGGACCTATTTATTCGTGTCATGTGATCTGTACATTATTCCAAGCTATTATTCACTAGTACGTCATTCTACTTGAAGAAGCACACGTAAAATGTGAACATTATCAAATAGTCGTGGACAAAAATTATGTTTTTCATATGATGACAAAATACGTTTTATACTATCTGTATCTGTAGAGTAGATAGGGTGAGTTAGGCCCACAGCACTTAGGCCACATGTGACCCATTGTACATCCTCCCGAGGAGTTGTCTTCCTAGATCATCGTCCATCCTGTTCTTTCCAGGAAAGTGGACAGGTCACCAGGAGACATCTCCTTTATATCGGCAGGTGTAGGCCAAGACTCACCGAACATACACTTTCTTATTGACGATAACTCCGGCCACTCGCATAAGACATGCCTGACAGATTCATCTTCCTGTTCACGCATCCTGCATAGAGGTGTGTCCACTAGCCCCATTGTATGGAGGTGTTTCCTTAATTGACAGTGGCCAGTCAGAAATCCTACCGTTAAACTTAGCTAGTTGCGCAATTG
Organism: Lochmaea capreae; assembly: GCA_949126875.1. NCBI lineage: Eukaryota > Metazoa > Arthropoda > Insecta > Coleoptera > Chrysomelidae > Lochmaea > Lochmaea capreae. The sequence continues at coordinate 15,595,866 of OX421407.1, read as the reverse complement.
TCGAATTCGTCAGGCCGTAGGTGTCGCCGGGTCCAAGATTCCTAGTCCAGCCGCTTCCCTGGCTAAAGAATCAGCAATGCGGTTACCTTTGCTCCCTTAACCCACCTCCGGATAATATTGTTATCTATCGAGGCATTAGCTAAATCTCGATGGCACACTAATGTAACACGTTGTCTGTTCAAGGCTAATAGAGCTTGACTGCTATCAGTGCAGATATTATGTTTTTGCCAGAAATTGCTTTTCTGGTTAGTTCCTTTGTGGCAATTAAAATACCAGCCAGTTCTATTTGAACCATGCTGGTGTTTTTTTCCAATCCCCACTTAATCCTTATGCTTAGTGATCTGCTCAATTGGAGAACTCAATAAAGTATTGCTGGTCTGGATCCCTGGCCATTCTGGCATGGAAGGAAACGAGAAGGCAGACTCTCTTGCAAAGGAGGGTGTCGCACGTGTTTCTATCGGACCAGAACCTACAATTGGAATCGCAATTAGTTTTGCCAAACAAACACTGAATACCTGGACGGCAAGAAGAGCATTAGACTTCTGGCATAATTTACCAGGATTGGTTCATTCAAAGGCTTTCATACATCCTTCGAAGAATGTCTCTAAACAAATGTTAGACTTTAGCAGGCATGACCTACGCTGTCTAACAGGCCTTTTAACAGGCCACTGTCATCTGAATCATCATATGCTAAAACTTGGACTGTCGGAAGCTCCGACCTGCCGTCTTTGTCTGGAAGATGATGAAACAGCAGAGCATATAATTTGTGCCTGCCCCGCCACGGCTCGAATCAGGTATCTGATGTTTGGCAGGGATGCTCTCTCGCCCTCGGACCTGAAAAATCATTCACCAAATAAGCTAATCGGCTTTGTTAAGAAGCTGAATTTGTTTGGTGAAATCTGAATAGGTGTGAGCCACAATAGACTCTTGCGAGTCGCAGTGGAGGGCCTTATAGGCCCACTCACCATAAACCTAACCTAACCTAGTGATCTGGGGTAAATTCTACATCCTGAGCCTTCCACGTTTTAGACCAAGATTTTTGTCAAAAATATTATTATCTATTGCTTGGCAAATTATCCAGTGCTGGCCAAATGTTGTTACGGCGCGGTGGCCAATAAATCGAAGTGTATTTGATGTCACTTAAAAGCGGTGCGTGATGGCACGTTCAAAGCGCGCGCTTACTTTCCGCACCTTGGCAATTCTTTTTGGATAGAAATCTTGCTAAAAAAAAACACGGGGACATTTTTTTTATAAAATACTTCACATCAAAGCAATACAAAATTTGCTGAAAATTGCCATTTAAGTACAATATTTTTCATTTTCTTTTAGTTTTTTCAGACCATTTACAAAAATCGATCTACAAAAACATATTAATACTTATTTACATAAAAAAAAGCATTTTGGTTTTTAGGGATGCATAAAAAATGTATTTTATATGTTTCTAAACAAATGAGAAAATATATTGTTTTGAGATCGAGTACTGTAAACAAACACCTATAGAGATTTGATAAATTGAGTTACAATATTTTATCTCATACCGGATAAATAATTAAATAATATTGAAACGATTAATTTATAATGCATGTCAAAAACCTTTCATTACATTATTCATCAACGTTTTAAGAAGATTTCATTTCTTCACTGGATTCAACCTCAGATGTCCTCGTCTCACTTATCTATTTATTACTATGTTAATAAGCTTGCTTCGTGCAAACAAACTACCTTGATGTCTAAAAAAACTAACATTATATATACATTGGAATATATAAAATATCTTTGAGATGAAAATATATGGAAAGACACTTGGGAAAAAGTAAATGTGTAGCAACTATTCGTATTATACAATAAAGTTATATCAATGTTTTAATACTGCGTTATATAATACACAAGCTTCTATATAAATATACGTTTCTAAATCACAATTTTATTTTAACCTACTTAACTACTGCCAAATCGTCAATGATTGCCCACGGTACAATTAAAATAAACAAACAACTTTACGCACCCACTAGCCACAGCTGAACTTATGTTTACTCAAAATTTTGCAGTAGATTGAAAATATCTTGGGCTTTCTAAACATTCTAAAAACTGATTCTAATTAGATCTAATAGGGGCCTGCTAATGTATGACAAATAATCACCCAATCCTACTAAATGTTAATTTTATTATAGTTTTCATAAATCCGGGGGAGCTATAAATCCCAAATTCCATAAGCGTAATTAATATGAGGTTAAGAATGTGTGTCGCAATATTTAAGTTTAACATTTTATAGTCAATATTGAAATAAAAACTCGGTATATTCCGTTGTTTGCATAAAATAACACAAACAATCAATTACTTTCAAATTATACAATTCAGATTAATTCAAAACGTTCAAAACATTTATATAATTCTCAGCCCACGTCATTGACTACCGTAATAACTTAATTTTTAATCTCTTGACAATAGAATCGACCCTAAAGTCGACCTGATAAAGGGAGAAATTACCAGCCCGATACAGAAATTCATCACACCGTTATTGCTGCGGTCTGAAAAATATGCCAGTCAACAAACAAAAACTAACAAATCTAGGAACAACTGCACCGCAGGTTAGTTTCTTTTCAGACACAGCTCTACGGTGCTCAGACCGTTGCACCCGTGAAACAAGAGTAAGCAATCCACCCTTTCTAGATCCTCATCATACATCAAATAAATCTTAAGAGCATAAAGCCAATTTATTCTTTTAAAAACTCCAAACCAAAATACAAAATGCCATCGGAGACCACAAATTAGTATGCATCCCTTCACATCAACAATCTCGAGCTCCCAGGGAAAATAATCCCACCAAACAGCATACCCCTAAGTTTTTATTTGCCATTTTTAACATCAAGAAGAATATCTCTGATAAGAACGAAATGTCCGATCTATTAAAGACCTCCAAATCAATTTCATGGTGCTGGAGAACCGCTTTTAAAGCTAAAAACTCTCCCACCTTGGTAAAGCCCTGTGTCATACTTTGCATTTTTATTTTATCTATTTTATCTACTTTTGAATAAAAAATAAATAATCATTTATAACCTACATACAAGTTTATCAAAATAATCTTCTAATCGACTTTGAAAATATTGCACTGGATAATGGATGATTGATGATAACATAATCATCATAAAATAGATCCATTTTATTATACCACGTAACAAAGTTGACAAAACTCGTGTTAGCAATAAAATTATTTTATTTAGTAACGTAACTTTTAAGCACTGCATTATCACGGCTGATCATTTTAAATGGTACCATCAAAGCAAATTTTGGGAAACGTAAAAGTTATACGAGATACGTTAAATGAGAGAAAAGTTGCCTTTTTAGTGGACCAGTGTAAGTGGTACCAAAACATGTCTGAAATGTGTTTTATTTTCAGTAATAATATAACAAGAGAGTGAGAATAAATTGAAAATAATTTGACATATTTTTTGAAAACTTGTTGGCTCGAGTGGCTATTTCCAAATGGCAACAAGTCTGAACAAAATCTGTCAAATTATTTTCTAATTTATGGAACTCGCGAGTTATATTTGACTAGATTATTTTTTGATTCGAAGTAGTTTCTAAAATCTTTTTTGTTATTTCTGCATCAGAAAAGGTACTAAACCGATAATTTTCACCCATTTTATATATCGCGTTGACACAATTAGGTAATTATTTTGACAACTATCTGACACTTGCTAGGCAAATAAAAGCCACAGTGAATAGAGAAATATTGCTTGTTAAAAAATGGTCTGCCGTAATTACGTTTGCGGTATTTTGACGTTTATTACATGCGCGATTCACTTTTTTACGTCTCTAACGCGAATAACGTTAGCGCTTCGCGTAATTTACGGTTACGTACCGTTGAGTGTTATTGTAAATACGGCACATAATTGTCCTGCGCAGTTGACAAAATAGAACAAATCGCATCGGATTTCTGCATATTTACCAAATGGAATTCAATAATAGAGACTTAGCGATCTTCTATTTTGGTTTTGCTCCACTCCAATATCATTTTCATTAGCTCCAGCTAAGATCGCCGCTTCGAGAGCTTCATCCATCTGTAGAGTAGGGAGGGTGAGTGTAGGCTCACAGCACTTAGGCCACATGTGACCCATTGTACATCCTCCCGAGGAGTTGTCTTCCTAGGTCATTGTCCATCCTGTCCTTCTCAGGAAGGTGGACAGGTCACTAGGAGACATCTCCTTTATATCGGCAGGTGTAGGCCAAGACTCACCGAACACACACTCTCTTATTGACGATAACTCCGGACACTCGCATAAGACATGCCTGACAGTTTCATCTTCCTGTTCACACATCCTGCATAGAGGTGTGTCCACTAGCCCCATAGTATGGAGGTGTTTCCCTAGTTGACAGTGACCAGTCAGAAATCCTACTGTTAAACGTAGGTTTCTCCTGGTCATCGTCAAATATTTCTTCGGCTCCAGCTTCCCAGGGTCGCCCAGGGTGATCCTGGCAAGACTGCATCCTTTGATTCCATCCCATCTCTTAAGGGATTGAGTATTGGTGTAGCGTTTGGCTAGTTCCGCAATTGTCGAAGTCGTTAGGCCGTAGGTGTCACTGGGTCCTAGAATTTTTAGTCCAGCGGCTTCCCTGGCTAAAGAATCAGCAATGCGATTTCCTTTACTCCTGTCGTGCCCTTTAACCCACCTCAGGATAATATTGTTATCTGCCGAGGCGTCAGCTAAATCTTGGTGGCACTCTAGTACTAGCCTCGATATAACACGCTTCATCCATATTTCATTACTTTTATATTTATTAAATGCAAATAGTAAGGTTGTTTGGTTTTTGATTTTTTGTAAATTATAAGTAGGTATACACAGAAAAAGACAGGTTATGTCACTTCCTACATAACGCAGCGCTACGTTATTAAATTATAGTGATGGCAATAGATTTTATCTCCAAAAAATTTTAGGTAGACCGTTATTAAAATAGCGCTACATAAATACCGCACCGTATGCGGTATTGCAATTGGCAATATATCTCTAATATTTCCGAGAATAATCACAAGAGATTTATTCCCACTATAATAATGACATAATTGGTTGAAACTTACCCTTGTGACAAATAAAGAAGCATTTCATTGGTTTTAAGAAACGTCAAAAAAAAAAGAATCAGAGTTATAAGAGGAAATTAAAAAATGTTAATTTTTTATGTAAATCGTCTATTGGCAGTAAAATCGGCATGACCATCAAATGGTACGATTAACGATGCGCGCGCACACCGATTTCTGAAAAATTATTGATTTCAAGTCGCTAAGGAATCGGGAAGGGTGAAAACCATCCCCTTTTTTTCGGGACCAAGTTGGGAAACTCATGTTCGAAAGGGCCATATCCCATGACTCAGACAGTGCTGGACTCATCCCAAGGGATGCCTACTACCCAAAAAGAAAAAAAACTACCCCTACCCCTACAAATTTCACCCCAATCCGTTTTTGGACGTTTCTGTACATTTGGAGAACCGACACAAATAAAAAAAATTTCCTTGTAAAATTGTTCTATCCCAAGAACTTTAAAAAAAACACAACATCGAACTACGGAAGATTGGAAAAATCGGAGAAGATTCCATTATTTTTCTAAATGATTATCTCAAGCTCGGAATGTTTCAACACCTAAAAATGGTACGGAGTTTTTCAACGTTTTCTTAAATAAATTGAAATCCCAAGTATACGTCGTATATTTTAGTTTTCGTAATTCTATTGTCCCCGCTCTACAACAAAAATAAAAAATGTATTTGATAAAACATTGTATTACATCTAGTTTCAATTTAATAAAATACAATTTTCATTCATTTAATTGCTGTAAAAGTCAGATGACCTAATAATTTGTGTACCTAGCGAAAAGGACTTACAGGAAAATCTAAAGATATGGGAAAAAGAACTAAAGAGGAAAAACTTGAAAATAAACATACAGAAAACAAAAGTAATTACCACTGGACCAGATGATAAAGAAATTAAATTAAGGATTCAAGAAGAAGAAATCGAGCAAGTAGACGTATGTAAATACCTTGGTATAAAGGTAAATAAAAATGGAAATGAAGAAATAAATGAAAGGATTACCAATGCATTAAAACCGTATCATTCATTATCAAGATCATTTATAGGAAAAAAGGAAATCGGTACCAGCACCAAAATTACAGTAAATAAAACAGTTTATCGGCCAATCCTTAGTTATGGAAATGAAAGCTGGATACTGTCACAGACATCCAAAAGTCAAATCAAAGCAATGGAAATGGACTATTTGCGGAGAGTGAAGGGTATAACAAGAGGAGATCGAATAAGAAATGAAAATGTGAGAAAGGAACTGGAAGTAGAACCAACACTCAAATTATTAGAAAACCAAAAGCTTAAGTGGTTCGGACATTTAACAAGAATGAGCAACAGACCAGTCAGGGATGTGTGGGAAGCCAGAGTTAATACAAAAAGGAAGAGAGGAAGACCTAAGAAAACTTGTAACCAAGGAGTTGCAGAAATACTGGAAAGAAGACATATAAAATGGGAAGAAGCAAAAAAGATGGCAAAAAATAAAAAATAAGTTTTAGATATAAACACATACCCTTACACCTTCGGGTATTAAAATGGTTTTTGATTATATATAAGTCTATTGTCTCCGCTCTCCCCCCAAATTGAGCAAAAATAAAAAATGTATTAAATAAAATACAATTTTCATTCATTTAATTGCTGTAAAAGTCTTGGCAATAATAATAATTATTATTATTTTATGTTTTACATCTTCCAGGTAACGGCCAACTTTTTTATTGGCTGTAACACAAAGTATCTTCAAATTTGATAATCGACGAATTATGTTGCAGTAAATTCAAATAAGTAGGGCCAGTTGGATTTCCTTCCATGAAGACTAGTTTGATAAAAAAAATTGCAGCCCACTATACCAACACAAACATCCAATTTCCATGGGTTCTGGGATCCGGACCCTTTAAGGATTGGAGTAATGGAAAAGATGGCTCATGCGTAAAAACTACGTTCTTAGTAAACTCTTCGTTTCCATACATTTTCTTCTTCACTTCCTCACAAAATAAAATTCGTCGAATATTGTTAGTATTCAGGTTTTTCTTAGTCTATATGACCCATATTCATTGTTTTTTTGAAATCTCCCTTACAGTTGTAGCACTTGATTTTATTGCAACAGCAATGTGCTCATTAGAAATTGTAGGTATTCTTGTAGCACAAACCATTATCTCCAACACGAAGTTTTATAGCATTGTCACGTCAGAAAAATTAATAATTTCACAATTTATTATTCATTTCAAAGTTTAAATAAAAAATAATTTACAATATGCAAAACTTATACATATAATTAAAAAAATAATAATATAATACACACTTATTCATGTATTATCTATCGAACAACTATTCTTAACGGTTTTAGTTTATAATAGCTCATGTTTTTTCTAAACTTTAAATATTCCATAGTAATATAAAGCAATGAAATATTCATTAATGAATTACGAATACTAGGAGTGAACGCCACGTATAAAATTTCCATTTTAATCTGCAAACAAACCAACAACGGACCTTAAGAAATCGAGTATAGAAATAAATAAGAATATAACTAGCAATGTTGCATTTAAACATATGTTATAATCCGACTCATCTGCAATAATATATACAATAAATATACATACATACATAAAGGTCTCACTGTGTACCTGATTTGGAATGATCTTCCACTGTGGTCTATATTGGCCATTTTTGTATTTGTACTCGGACCACTTTTTGGTTGTGGTCCAGCATAAATTGTTGCTGAACCTCTTTTTGTTCATCAGCTTGTACATTCCCAGAAATATCATTATGTCCCGTCACCCACTCTAATTTTACTTTAGTGCGGCTTGTCAGTTAATTTAGTTCTTACTGGCTCTAATGGTGTGCAAGAATCTGGCAGGGAGAAATTGGGGCTGTAACCCAAAAATCCTGAGCTAGATGTACACTGCCATAGTGAGACCAATTATCAGTTATGGAGCCATTGCGTGGACTAGCAGAACTAGTCTATGGACGACGAGAGAAAACCTCTCCAAAATTCAAAGACTAGCCTGTATATGCATTACAGGAGCAATAAGAACATGCCCAACGGCAGCTATGGAAGTGATTCTCAACCTCACACCACTACACAAGGTGGTGGAAAGTGGAAAGAACGAGATACAGACAAAGTAGAGAGGGAATCATTAAAAAAAACCACCTCTTTACTTCTTACAAATAAAAAAACCTGGGACAAGCCACAAGATGGTATGATGAAAAGGTATAACTTTTCAAAGAATTCTTTACGGAATTAAGCAACAAGAAGGAATGGGATCCAATTACCATTACCAGACTTGGAAATAATGCCATTCAGTGGAACACAGACAGGTCAAAAGCAATAGAAGGAACTGGGATAGGAGTGTACGGGCCAAGAACCAAACACTCTGAAAGCTTGGGAAAAACCCCAAGTATCTTTCAAGCGGAAATTCACGCCATAAAAAAGTGTACCCAGTTCAATATTGACAAAGGATATAGAAGACAAAATATTATCATAATGTCGGATAGTCAAGCAGCCATTAAAGCACTGAGCTCTTGTGTATTCAGTTCCAAAATTTTGTGGGAACGCCTAGGCATACTCAATTAACTAGGCAAGAACAATATAGTAACCTTACTGTGGATTCCAGGGCACACTGGAATAGAAGGAAATGAAACAGCAGGTAGACTAGCAAAGAGGGGGACTGAAAGACCCTTTTGGGGGCCGGAACCCTTTTGCGTTATCAGCCCCAATGTAATATTGGAAGAAATAGGCAAAGTCGAAGAAAAGAGAAGATCTGACCATTGATCTAGTAGGGCTTAGACAATCAAAGATTCTGATGGGTGGCTACAACCCATTGAGATCAAATGAATGCATAAGTCAAAGTAAAACTGCACTAAGAGTTTTAACAATGATCCTAACGAGACATTGCCGCCTGAATGGGCACCTGAAAACGCTCAAAATAGTGGAGGAAGAAGAATATAGATTTTTTCTATGGCGTGGAAGAAGAAACCTCCATCCACATACTTGCGAAATGCACCGCAATTCAGAATCCTAGGGCACAGCACCTAGGAGATTATTGGATAGAAGAGGGACATTTACCTAAGTTGAAGCCTGCATATATCCTAAAATTCCTAAGGGATATAGGACTAAAGGAGCTACTAGTCTCTGGGACGTTCCTCAGGAACTAAGTAGAAGTAAGGTGGCACAATAGATCTTTTAGGTCTCTCATCATACATACATATTGGTAGTTCTTTACAAGTGCTACCTGGCTGTCAGTTTATAAGTTTAACCTCTACGTGCAACAAAATAAATATTGTAATACCCTAATCATACAAAGTCTGTTTTAATTCAGATTATTTTGTCGCAAATGTCGATAATGGTGACGTTATAAGTAGGAATAACATATGGGTAGGTTTCACTATATTAATAAGGAAATATTTAATATCAAATTAAAATACACTAAATGGACAAATAATAAAGAGAACGTCAACAAATAACAAAACCATGCCAATGTTATTACATTGATATATCGGTGATGGTGGCTTGAAAGGAAAATACACTAAACCTAAACATGGTTCATATCATCCGGGTATAATATATTATTATAAAACGTTACATATATAGATATATCTGCAAATATCAAAAATAGATTTAACCATTATTTCTTTCGTCATTCTGGTATTATATTTTGGTACGCTGGCATTGGCATAAATAGAACTCATATTGTTCTTTGCTAGGACGTAATAATCCGCTAACAAAGCCTCTCCCTGTAAGTGAAGTTTTAAATTTCCAAAATTAAAATATGGTCGAACCGGAAAAGTTTGCTAACTTACGTTTTTAAAAATACTTAATACGGTTCTGAATTTTTCGCATGTTTTATTTGGATAATGATAAGAGAATTAACTAAATACATCATTGTGTAAAATGTTCGCAGTCTCCCAGTATTTATTTTTTTTTGAGAATACTTGTATTATTGAAACATTCTTGTAGGATGTGAAACTAATTTAAAATTAAGAACATAAGAGAGTTAAATGAGAATCTAATAAACTAGTTTGTGCTTGGCATCAAGATCATTATTTATTAGCAAATTTACATATATGTAAGTATTTACATATTAGTAATGTTGCTCAAAGAAAAAGTTCATTATTATTCCGAAAAAAGGAAAGATCTGACAACAATATAAATACTACAATAATACGCTATATCACGAGATCCTTGCACACCAAAATCTATTACAATCATGTGATTTGTTTCCGAGATAATCCATACTTAATACTCACTCTGTATATAATATTATAATGTTATTTATTTCCTTTGTCATTGTGAAGTAATCAATAACAGAACCGTACTTTTATGCCAGGTGATCGATATTTGATTTCTTTCTTCAATTTTTTTAGATTGAAAATTCTGGCCGATTTATTTTCTAGTGCTTTAAGAGTTTATTGTAAAAGCCCCCCCAACACTTTCTTTTATATTCGACTTACCTGAATTTTTGTAAATGGCTTCGTTGTGACGAGTCCTACAACTTTTCTATTTACGAGAATTCTCAATTTCAGTCGCTAATGTAGCTAGCAGGTATTATACCAAAATATTTTACATTAACAATAATTGTTTATTTAGTTAAATCGAGAAATAATTGCATAATTACGGAATGTTGTTGCTTCATGGCAATATTATCTTACAAATAGAATAGTTTGTTTTCCCAGTCTTACAGTCGGAAAATGGAAAATCTGCGGAATAGTTATTTGTATGCTTAGGCCGCGAAATACCTTTTTAACGTACCGAAAGAACAGTTACCACCGAGGCCGCTTGCGGCCGAGGCAATATAATCTTGAGGTCGTTAAAAACTTTCGCAGCCATGGCATACACACTATTTTTCGTGCAATCGTTAAAATTATTAAACTAGATAATTGTAAATAAACATATTATTGCTATAAAATCAACAGCAGTTCAATTTATTTAACAATGTCACCGTGTGCTATGGAAATGACATGTTTCAATATATACAAAATATTTTGACAGTTCTTGCTTCAACTTCTGGAGTAAATATAAGTAATAATACAAACTGTACAATTAATGTTAATATTCATCCTAAATAATATAAGTAGGTACTAATGTATTTGTTGGCATTCAATAAAAAGTAATCCTTGTCTTTGTAGTATTTTAGAAATGTCAAATTTGGAAGTGATATTCAAACTTGGAAGTGACGTTTGGTTTTGCAGCCGTTGCTGTGGGTAACGGCCGCGAAATTAAATTTCGCGGACTGTGCTGAGAACGCGAAATACTGACTTCGCGTGCGATTACACGAAAATGTTTTTATCATTACTGTAGGACAAACATGATAGTTTTGTGTATTTTATGCCAGAATAATATATTGTCCTGCAAAAGAGTTGGTAGATATACATAAAAATTTGTGTTTATGTAATTTTTTGATTGGAATAATTATGTAGATGTAAAGTAAATAAAGAGTTCTTCAAATATTTTCAGTCAAGTGCTTATATGAGATTATTATATGAGCTACATATGTAACGGTAATATATAAGGCTCATATATGATAGAGATGATTTTTTTTATAACTTCATATAATTAATTTTGAATCTTCACTTATCAAACCTGTATATATTAAATTGCAAAGGATAATCCCTTTATAAAATAAAACTATTTGTTTGTACGCGGAAATAAATAAATTAATGTTTTTTTTATTTTTCGGTATTAGTGATGAGCAAAATTGGTTTTGGTCTCGATTTTTCGCAAGACCAAGACTTAATGAACAAAGATTATTAGCGTTATTACCTATTTTCAAATAGGGTCTTGTCCGAGTTGTCTCCCATTCAATTCAGGTACACTTTCTTCAATTCCAACATTTTTAAAAATCCGAAAACTAATGACCAAATTAGTAATTAATTGTTAGGGCAAGGTACATTACACGTTAACAAATCAATACTTGGAAATTCTGGAAAGTAATCTTTCTCAAATAAACGGTAGACAACTCAACCCTTTTCTGGAGACAACTCGACCCTAATAAAAATCTACCTACCGGCCGGTCTTCGGAGACAACTCGACCCTACCGATCTGGAAACATTAAGAATCAATTTACTGAAAAGCAGTATATTTTTCTAAAAAAAGTTTTTCCATTACAAATTTCAGAATGTTGGGAATCCGATCCCCATCGAAGACCATCATTCGAGCAGATCTTAGACGATTTAGATAATATTGTACACTCTTCATTTACACAAACTCCTCACGAAAGTTTCCACATCATGCAAGACGACTGGCGACAGGAAATCGAAGAAGTGCTATTGGAACTTCGCAGAAAAGAAAAGGTGAGTTTTTCAATAAAAAAAATAATTTTTTTGCAGAATTCAGAACTTGAAAATATATGATAAATAATTTACAACTATAAACTGTATTAAATAAAAAAAGTGATTATGTACATGACTATATTAAAATATTTGGTTTTGACTCAAGGCTTGTTTTTTCGAGAACCGTCAACGTGTTATCGGCAACGGCTAATTGTAAATTTTATGTTATATATAACATTTTTCGATTATTAAGCGGACTAGATGAATAACAACATATTTGTTTTGAAGCCAACATCTAGGAATTCAGAACTTACTTAACAGTGAAACGATATATTATAAACACTACTTTGCATTTTGTATTGCACACTTCACAGCTAATCATTATCTCATATTCAGTCAAAATTTTTTTCGTTGAATCGTTGCTCCAGAAAATCAACATATTTTGAGACTATAGTAAAATATTTGGTTCAAAAAAATCAAACGTCCGTCAACCATTGTTGATGTCATATCATATTATTTAAAAGTAATAATCATCCAATAACTTGTGGCTCCTTAATATATAAATATGTATGTATATATCCTTCAAAAGTTATATTAGATATTTATATTTAGATAAATATATAAAAAGCTATTTATTTAATTTTTGTAGATATATAATGCTTCATAATGATTGAATGTTCACAATTATCATATGAATTTGGGAAACTTTCGGTATTTTCCAGTAAATGTGCCAATACTGCTTATATCGAATGTTTACGTTGATCGACAGTTGTTTGTTTTGTTTTTGAACTTGGTTCTTGTATTTGTTAGATTTGTGAAACAATTTGATTGCTAATCAACTAAGCATACTTTATTTATTCCTTTAAATTGTTTTATGGTGATTCGCTGTGAAGTGTGCAAAAGAAAATACAAAAGTGATAAGTGCAATAATTGCAATCCGTTTTACAAAGATTCCATCTATCCCCTTTCTTTGCTTCTTATTTTTGAACTCCTTCAATCTATTGTCTTTTATCTTCCTCTATACTTGTCTGTTACTTTTGTTCCATATACTGTCCCGTGGCCGTGTTGGCCCGGGCAAAGCATTATGCACATTGTCCGGTTCATCGCTTTGACCGTAACATTTGAATGAATCTTTAGATGCTACCCTTATATGTATATCATGCATACATATTTCACTAGTTATCTTGTTTTATCTGTACTTTGATCAAAATTAATTATAGTCTGGTCGGTCCCAAGAAAAACCGCATGTAAACAAAGACCACGCGTGATCTATTCGAAGTCGGCTGCGTATTGGCCGACTCGTATTGAAATGTTAGCAGTAGGGGAACAGAATACGCCCTGTTCAACCTTATCCACTTGCCTAGGTCATTCAATATTCACGTGATTTTACTTTGTGCAGTTTTTCTTGAGAACGAACCGACTTTAGTTTCCTGGCGCGTTACCGTGATATGACTATTCAGTGTTCAATATTTCCCTTTTTTAAGGTGTAAATGTTCTTACTATTTGGCTAAAATATTTTAATCCGTAAAATATTTTCAATATTCTATAGATGTAATTACCTCTTGTAACATAATCGGAACTGCAACTCTTTAAGTGATGAATTGTTACATTTGTAAAGCACTTTTCATCTTCTCAAGGTGCGGTTTTAGCTATATTAGCTAAATAGTTCAGTTAATACTAAATAATAATAGATTTATTAAATATACGTAAAAGTTTGTAGTCTCATTTTGTTTATTTATTTTTTTAATGCTTTCTATCAGGCTTGTAAATCATACGAAGAGGTAAATAAATAACCATATTACTCGAAAAGATCTTTTTTACTGTTTGTTTATTATTTTAGGAGCTGCGATGTAGAGAAGAGGACTTAAATAGAGCACAATTAAAACAACGAATGCACGAAGAACAGCTGAGACAAAAAGAGCAAGAACTTCACGCCAGAGAAATCGACTTACTCGAACGAGAATTAGATTTTATGATCAAACAACAAACGCCTACGCCTATTAAAAGAAAGGGTGAGTATTTTATATAGTTTAGGGATGGCAAAAAAATAAATTTATCGAGATATCGAATCAAATGATACATCCAAACAATATATCGATACTATATCGAAAAAAGTTTTCGATATATTGGCCGAACGAGATATGATATAAATGATATAATAAAAAATGTAAGAGTAAAAATAATTTTTATTGACAACAGGACAAACACACAGAAACAAACGACAACTATAACAATATGTTGATGATACTATCAGAGACATCTATTATTTCTAATATCTGTTTGCAAAAGAAACGTACTATTGTGGTTGTCCTCCAACTCATAGAGGGCGAGACCGGTATCGAATTGAAATAAAATCAATTCTACTTGAAAGGTTGAAGTGTATATTTTTATTCTAACTTTACAAAAAATATGTAACAGAGTGACACGCTTTTTCAGAAATAGTTTTCACTCAAAAAATAAAATATCTATTGATACTAGAAATTATACAAAATAAACCAAACTATCTCGAAAATAGCTTAGTGTAAAACGAAGCCATAAATTGCTTCAAAATCGCGTGGCTTTAAAATTTCACTTAAATAGCATAATGTAAGGTCGCCTTTATCCACTTGCCGAGGTCATTTAATATTCACGTGATTTTGTTTTCGTGCAGTTTTTGTTGAGAACGAACCAACTTTAGTATAGTTTCTATGATCTCACTTGGACTGCCATTTGAAATTTTTTTTGGCTCCAACTGAGATCGTATAAATATAGGTATCTGCTTCAAATTTCATCACGAATTAATTGTCCTAGATATGCTGTTTTTCTACGCTTGTTGGTATATTTAACAGTTCGCGGTCTAGTTTAATCGCTCTTAGCCTCTACTCATCTGTCTTTCTAGCTATCCATGGGATGTATACTGACTGCTTATTTTATAAACATTAACCATTTTGAGATGCGGTTTGTAGCAATTTTCAGAGTGAGAGTTATAGTTTAATGGATCATATTATATGAGCCTGATTTTCAAAATTTTATTTACATATTTTTTTAAAAATATGAGCTCCAAACTGGAAATAATAATAAGCGTAACACTAGAAAATGATGTAGTTAATCATTTTGATAAGCTGCATTGCTAATAAAAAAAACTTGACCCAACCAATGGTAGTTATTTAAAATTCAAATTATATTGTGTAACCAATAATTGCTTTTTTGTAGGAAAATTTAAACGATCGAGATTACGAATAATGAAAAAGGAACCTGGTTCAAATATTAGTTTTCCTTCAGATTTTCGCCATACAATTACTGTTCAACATACAGTAGACCATAAAGGTATTAGTGGTATCATATCGCCAAATAGTCCTCCAGGTTCACCAGCTATACCTAGATTAAGAGCCATTGCACGTAAGTATTCAACTGTTCATTACTAAATACAAAATTCATTTTTGTGGGTATTGGAAACAGTAGTCAAATATTTAGAAACTTCTTATTGATGTTTATTTTTTATCGATATACCTTCAATATATTCAATTCACTGGTGGTATAACTTCAGTATCTATCTAGTCTATTCAGTGTTACCAACTCATGGGAAATCACCGGATACTGTTTAAATACTGTAAAACACATCTATATTTGCATAATAAAAATTTATATTTTTAAAAAACAAAGAGGACAACTAAATCTTGCGATATAAAATTGTTTTTGCAAAATATTATAGAATCTTTTACTAACTTTATCATATAAGTACCCAGTTCTTAAATTTTATTATGGTTACTTTCGTAATACCTTCGAGATATATATTTGTTGATATACATAAAGTATGTACTGCTCTCAGATATATTTTTCACTTGCCATTTCCCCCCTCCCCCCCTATAGCCTATAGATTTTCCTCAAAGATATTCTAATCAAAAATAAAAGCAAAAATGTGGAAACTTCAATAATTTAAAAATATTTTCTAAACAGAAGATCAAAATCTGTTAACATTTTAAGATGTGTATTTGTAAAAATGACATCAATACTTCATATAACTTTTTACTACTGGACTGAAATTTAAAAAAAATTAATGAGGTTGATAACAGGTAGGACATTTAAAAACACGCCAGTAAAAATACAGTTAAAATATTACTACAGAACAGCTGTTTGGGTGTATTATTCTCCAAATTCATGTAGATTGTTACTGATTGATAACAATCTACTCGCTCGAATCTCCACAATCTAGAAGAAGAACTTGACTCTATCATTATAGTCAAAATAAGCTTTTGTCAAAACTATTTTCTTCATCGCAATACCTACACTCACAATAATAAAACCTGTTATCTTAATCCATATGAGTGAAAACAACAAACAGAATTCCAGTGAAAGAAAAATATTATATTTCAAGACAATATGCATAACAATAAAAATTTCACAGTTCACTAATGACTCGTATTACCACCACCTGTAAACATTTTTTATTCAAATCTATATTTCCTTTATCCACAAAAATGATGGGAAAAGCATATAATTTATACTCACACATATTATTAGTGTGTTTAGCATGGTTTTATATCAGCATGTCAATTTTCCACAGTCGTGTGTGTTTTTTAGAATACCTTGCTTTTTTTAGAATTTATGTAATGGTTTTGTCGATTTTTTCAATAGTTTTAAAACTAAAAGCTTTTACCAACACTATTTTCGTTATTTTTGTTTATTTTTATTTCGGATCTCATTACAACGCAGTGTCTTTTGCTAGAGGAAAATATTATTTTTTTATCAAGTACTACGTAAGGTATAAAATAAAAATTTGTCTTGAGCTTCTATAATATATGTTTGAAGTATACTTACGTTTATTCAGATCAATTATAGTCCATACAGAGATGGTTTGTAAGAAAAAATTAAAAGATATGGTTTGAGAGAGAAAAATTAATATTTGCATTCAAATGAATATACAGAATGCGAAAAAGTTTTATAGGTCATACGATTCACACAAGTACGACAAGGATCATATGAACAGCAATACTTGAATGAGAGAGACAAGAATTGTTCTGTGTGTGAAACTCATAATTAGAACAGTCTCCTCTACCAAAACACAAAGGTTAAAAGTAAAAAGGGCGATGAACACACCCTCACCTGTTTTGGTAGAAGAGAGTGATCTAATTGTGACTTTCACACATAGAATAATTCTTGTCTCTTTCTTTCAAATAGTATTGTTCATATTATCCTTGTCGTATTTGTATAAATCGTATGACCTATTAAAACTTTTTTGCAATCTGTATATCCAGAATGTTTTAGATGTCCAAATGGCAAAAACAAGAAAATATTTAGAACCCATTTTAATTATCCGAAAAAAGACAACACATCCCCAAAATTTGCTAAATTGCGGAAGAAAAGAACATAACCCCGATTCAAATAAAAAGTTTATGCTTCTGGCTACTACTACTAATTTAGTCAGACGAACCTTGGCCAAGACAAACTCAATCCAAGGTTCCGGCAATGAGGCCACTGGCGGGCTCATTGTGCCATTCCTGCTACTTATGCATCCATGAAGTCGATGAGGAGTCAATCCTCTTCAGTGGATGCCTGCTTATGTACCCAGAGGCCATAACAGGGACTCCGAAGATTCGCCTGCGCAGCACAGCCCAATGTGGACATACGAGGAGAACATGGTCCGACGTTTCGTCAGCCATGACGCAACCCCTGCATAGGGGACTTTCCTCTAAACCTTGGTTACAGAGGTGTCTCCTCAGACAGCAGTGCCCTGTTAGGAGTCCTGCTATCTTCTTTAACCTACTCCTTGGTAGTTCTAGAGCAGCTCTAGCATGTCCATCAGTCCATCGCCTCAATAGGAGCTTGGACTGCCCAAGACCCTGTAGAGCCCTCCAGTGAGCAAGGTGCTGGTTTCTCAACCAGTTCCTCGTCTCCTTACGGATTTTTTGTTTTGTGAGGCCCAAGGTCGTGCCCGGGCCGTAAAAAGGAGTAGCCGCCCCTGCATTGCCTTCAAAACCAGAGTGGGTCGGAATCCATTCTAGCCACACTGTTTCGCCTTGCTATGTCAGCAAGGCGTTCACGACATTCTGCAGCAAGCCGTTCACGACATTCAGCAGCAAGCCCTGAGTTGATGGTATATCCACTCAGAGCCTTGATTGCCGCCTGACTGCTGGTGTATATGGTTATGGGACTATGCGTCGATCCGTATAACCTCTGTCTAGGTTCATCTGCGCACATTCCAAGATAGCGTATACCTCAGCCTGATATGCAGACACACCCTTACCCAATGGAACAGACTTGTGTCCTTGGGTTCCTGGAGTAAATTAAAGCCCCCGCCCCATTGCTGGAGCATGAACCATCTGTGTACCAGACGATCCCATGAGATGCTTCTGGCTACTTCTGAATTTATTTGAATGCCCTTAGGGTACACACACGAAGAAAGCCGATCAATCAACGCTTATGTTCGAAACCGACGATCAGTGCTTACAAGTCATATTAGTAGTACATTAAGAACACCGGTTTTTGGCAAGTTTATAACATGGAAGTTGAGCAACTTCCATACAACGACCTGACGAACACTTTTTTTTTGGAAAATCCATTACTAAGGATGCAATGCACGAAGCAAGGTATACATCCAGTGAATCGAGAACTTATGGTTAATATCACCATTTATTCCAGATAGTCCTTTTCGCAAGAACAATGAAGCTGATGAATGTTAAACGACCATAACTCCTAAACACTGAACTGAACTTTTCCGCATAGGTGAAATACAATCACAGGTATCTTGTTTGTAAGATAACTTGGAATTCTCATTTGTAGAATAGAATAAACATAGCATGAAATTACAGCTGCAAAATTATTATTGACGATGTCCCGGTGGAGCCTACGTTTCGCAACAGGGGTCAGACACATCTTTATGTAGAGGCTGTGAACAGAAAGATGAGACGGTAAAGCATATTATTTTTGATTGCTCGTCTCTGTCATCCATCCGTAAATCCGTGCTCGGCGCGTTTTGACTAACAACAGCTATGCTGAGAGCGGTTCCTCTTGGGGACCTCATCAACTATGTTAAATCCATAGGCATAGGTGTTGTGGGGCTACCCAACCCTTCCCAACTTATCAGATCAGATCCGAACCAATTATTCCATTGGTTCAAAAAACACGAACAACGCTTTTTTTTAGTAAATGTGTATAGCCTTTGGGAAAAATCGCTCAAAATTTTTGACTTGACATCCATAATCGAGGAGGAGAATACACTTTGCAAGTACGACACCGAAAATCATTGAAAAAGAATTAAAATTCCATTCCGATAAAAAGTTGGCGCCAATCTGCATTTGCAACAAGCACCGACCCACTTTGTCTGTATGCGGGTGCATTTAAAAGCGGACTTAATTACCATCAAGCCTTCTTTTTTGTACGTGGACCCCTAGATTCACGTCAACTTGTAAACTCTAACCGACAAGACCACTCCAAAAAAAATAAAAGAGATACCAAGAATGTTTTCATATTTGTATGACACCATATACGCGTAAATTCCAAATTAACAAAATATCACACCTCTCAATTATTCTTCGACCTTAAAAATTCAGCTTACATCGAATTTTCAACAAAAAATTAATTTTTATCAGAATATCCTGATTTTCCAAAACCCCCATCTTGACTATCGGCGATTTTAACCTATTGTGAATAATTTTCGCACTGAGCCAATCTTCAATGCAACGGAACGCGAATATTTGCAATTATTCACTCTTGTAAATATGTCTGGCATCATTTAAACGGCATAAAGTTTACACTAGGGACCGATCGTAAATATTTATGGATGTATAATATAATTAAAACCTCAGATTTAGCTTGGCTGGTGGCAATGCAAATAATTAGATCACAAAATCTTCCGTTATCGCCACCAAACTCCAAAGACTTTAACTCAACCGTTTCTCCAATAAGTTCAAGGAACTACAAAATAAAACATTCGTCATTAGAAAACCCTATCAGCGAAACCGCAAAATTTATCTATAAACCAAATAATAAATTATTCCACACTATACTAGTCGCATTTGCAACGATTGATAAGATTGGTGCTTTCAAAACAACATTGAAAACAAATCAACAACTTGTAATTAAAATACAATACTCATTTCTGATTTTTTTCGACAATTTTTAAATAGTCATCTTAGTCACAAATTTCTTATTAAAATCGCAACTAATAAAAAAATACATAAAAAAACGCATCAACTACTAATAAAAAGATTCCATTCAATTCCCTTAAAAAAATTACCACAAAATCCACTAAAATAATTAGAGGACATTTTCGCACATGCTGTTCTGGAATATAATCAATCAATATATATACATATATACATATATAGCGCGACATAATAGTCATCATTTTCTAACCTCTACCATATCTAAACAAAATTAACTTTGACTTGGATCTTGGACAGCATAAACATGAATTATATATCTACCAATTATATGCGAAAAAGTTACAGTCTTAGAAAAATAAAATCCATCCAAATGTAGACCCTGTACCAACACCCCACTTACATGCGCAAAAGATTAAATACTGCTTTCAGGACAATTTTTGCGCAAACCATTCAAAATTATGGTTAAGGTAGGATTTTTAACAATCAGGCTTGTGGCATGGGTATGAAACAGTACGACTTTCCGAGTTGTGTACCACGTTAAATAATCGAGCTGTTTTTGTAACGGTATGTGGCAGCGGTACTGTGACAAATAACTGAAGTGTGGCAAATTACGCATTCCCAGTTTGATGAACAACTGATGGAATGTGTTGGTACTTATCCTGTTCTTTGGGAAATGAAAAGAACATTATATAAGAAATCATGCAAGCGGTTTGCCATATTTGCCACACCGCAGTGCTGCACACTGTTGTCGAACAATACAATAAATTTAAAAATACTAATACGTATCCCAAATACAAATTGTAAATAGATTTGGCAAAATTCGAACTAACTGCCCAACAGTATCGATAACTAAACATGTCTACGATACACCTTTTAATAAAGTAATTGAATCACCTTTTGAACAACATTATTTTTTAACAAAACCTTGTGGAAACATGTAAATAAGTTTATTGTTAGAACAGAAATGAAATAATAGTAAATCGTAATACCCAAATCCCATCTAAAATCTAGAAATTATATAATAATTATATTGATGAATATTTTCTTAATATGCGTTAAAAATTATGCGCACAGAACGGTTTAAATATATATATGTCGCTTTGTATAAACGGTTTTTGATAGTGTTCAAATAGAAAAGAAATATATTTATTTATATTTTATATAGGTATATTTTTAAATGTATACAAATGTTCATTTCTATTTGAAATAAATCCTCTTGCAAAAGACAATATTCGCAAATATTCTTAAAGACACACCAACGGCTTTTGAATAATAAATATTCCAAAGGGGTATTTAGCGAACGTGAATCCGATTTCAGTACCGGCCGACGGAGTAAAAGGTAAAACCTGGGGACCGAGCACATGCCATCAGCGTGAGAGAGGTCAGATAATGCTGCCAAGCCCGAACAGGACTGCCTTATGGTCTAAAAGCGCCCCGAATTTGGATAAAACCAGGACCGGTTTGGCGCCCATTAGCCACAGCACATCAAGACCTCAACACGACATAGGTAATTCATCCCCCACAGATAGTAATAAAACAATATCTGGTGGCATTCAATCAATAATTAATAAGGTGTCGGCGTTACCATCGCTATCCGATTGGAGACGATTAGGTACGACTCGTAATAATAGTTTTCCTATTAATAATGCTTCTCTAATGCCTAAAACTGGGTTGGGTGCCAACAATAGATTGAGCAAATCGATTGGAAATATTTCTGAAACTCATTACGATACCGTTTTCAGTTCTGATAATTTTGTGATTGCGCGCGGTATTAGTAGTGCAAACGTCAATTTCAATGACGATTATATTAAAGTAGGGGAGAGGGGCAAGACCGTGCATTTGCTTAACAATGGTAGTACAACCATTGCTTAATGTATTTATATAGAAGTAGATAGGGACACTTTATTTATTATTGTTTCTTGGTATATTTGTTTTATCTTATGGTTTAAACCTGTTATATAGATTGCGAAAAAGTTTAATAGATCATAGGATTTACACAAATACGACAAGGAAAATATGAACAACACTACTTGAAAGAGATAGACAAGAACTGTTCTATGTGTGAAACTAACAATTAGATGAGTCCCCTCTACCGAAATAGGTGGGCAAGTGTTCATTACTCTTCTCACTTTTAACCGTTGTGTTTTGGCAAAGGGGACTGATATAATTGTGATTCTCACACATAGAACAATTCTTGTCTCTCTCTTACAAGAAGTGTTGTTCATATTATCATTGTTGTACTTGTGTAAATCGTATGACCTAACAAACTTTTTTTCGCAATCTGTAGGTTATTTATTTTGTCAAAATTTCAATATATAAGTCGTTAAATTATTAAAAACATTTTATTCAGTTTCTATTAGGATATATTTTGGTTGGTAAAAGATTAATTACTCTTACTTTTGTATGAACTAAGTTTCGTGTTTTACCCGACTGACGAAAGAGAGTTAGTTATGCCTTTCAAGTGTATGAGTATGTATTGTCCATTTCTTAGGGATTCTACATAGCCTATTGGGCGTGACGGATTTTAACACGTAAGGTGTCATTACATTCTTCTTAATCGTACGAATGAAATTGGTTAAGAACTTCCAATGTTGAAGTAAATGGGAAGGTAAAAATATAACAATATAGGTTAACAAATTGAAAGGTCATAAATAACCAATTTCATATATAGAAATTTAGAAATAAACTAATTTATTTTAAAAACCCCAACTGCAATATTTTTTACTGAAAACCGAAAAACAAGGTATTACAGGAGACGATTTCCTTATGGATGTAGAAGGATTTGCATTTCCCGAGCAAAACTTTGTTTTTATTTTACTGGAACTTGGCAGTTAATATAATTACTATATAAAATGTTCATTATTTTCTCCTCTCTAAGAAGCACCGGGTGTTGAAAACATGAATGGTTAGCGATAAGAACTATTTATCCGCATTTTTTTGTACTGGCTAATAAAGCATTCCAAATAGTCTACGTGACTTCTGCATATCGTAAAAGTAGTGTTAGTTATCCAAATATTCAAATAGTGAGTATTTATTGTTTGGAGTAGGTTTTTACCAAAATAATTCTAGAATCCAAACAAGTTATCTTCAATGCCTGCAATATTTTATTGAGACAATGAGTAAGAATAAAATGTTTCATCGCTTAAACTTTCGATTATTATACAGACTAGATGAATAACTCACAATACTGATAGCACACTTTATTTGTAACTCGCATGTATCTTCTAATTGCGTTATTTACAAATTCATTGGTCTTCTTCACTTTTCGTCCTGGTTTCTCCTCAGGTTCGCTTAAAAAATGATTTGTACATGTTGCACATTTTTCTATAATGCTGTCAACACTGTTTTGCAAACAGTAAACACTAAAAGAAGGCGTGTGTGTGTGTAACGACATGCCATTTTTTTCCGTACATATCTAAATCGTTTTTTCCTTTAAACTTAATCGTGTAATACAATACTCTTTCATTAGTGTAAAATGTTCTTCGTCGATCTAAATTTCATCAAAGATAGAAACATGGCCCTATAATATATTTGTTTGTACCTGTATGGAGGTTACGATATATATATAATGGCTTGACACCCCGTGTGGGGTTACGCCGCGAATGCTTTCTGGATCCGCTTAATTGGGGCGGATCAGTCCCCGTTATACGTTTAAATTCTTTCACTTATGTCCCACCATAATTTCCTATTTTCTGTTTTTTTTCTCTTCAGTTTGTTACTTTTGCTTAATTGAGGTTCACCTCTACTTCATTTTGCCACTTTTACCTGGGCCTACCGCGTCTCCTCCTTCCTCCTGGGCTCCACTGCAAGATATTGTACGTTACTACTGATTTAGCTCCTTCTCTCCATACGTATCCTAGCCATTTTACTCGTTGTACTTTTATTCTTTTTACAACGTCTTCACCTTTCTGTTCGTCCAAAATTTCACGGTTGGTTCGTTCTAATTCTAGATGCATTCTCATTTATTTTCACAGGCCCCAATATTGTTCTCATGATCTTCCTCTCATTGCGATATTACTTTGATAATTCAAGACCATTCCGTTTTTTTTGTAGCGCTTCTTTGGTTCCGTTTGCAATTTCATTATAACGTACACCTAATGATAATAAAAGAACTTTCTTTCTTTTCTAACATCAATTCCAGTATCTTTGTTGAAATTCTGCATTTGTCTTGGAATATTTACAAAAACCACATTACTAAATTCACTGGCTAGGTTAACACGCATCCCTCTACTTCGACGCCAGACCTTTAAAGCATAGGAACTGCAATTTGTGAAAAAGAAATCGTCCAGAAAGAAAAACTAAAGCTCGCCGACATTTCAATCGCATTTTGGGTGTTACAATTTACTCACATCTGGTTAATCAGTATTACTCACTGTTTGAAAAAAAAATCTACAGGTATTGTGGGTAAATTGTTATATCCATAACGTAATGTGGACAAAAAATTCGGGCAATGAGCTTATTCAACTATTTGTCCTATTTTTCCAGAGCTACGATATAGAGATGGCATGACTAATAACTAATACTCCTTATAATTCTTACCAGACTTTAGTTAACTGTAATCTATATAATTAACATATAAAAATAACAAGTTTTCTACTAGATGTCTGCAACCTTTCAATGTTATTTGTATGTACGTCCAAATCTTCCAAGTTCATCTTATGAATATGCAGTCATGTAGTTGACCTTACTCTTTCCTGACTATTGTTTTTCCATCTACACACACATACACGTACTATACAAAGCGATTTTGATATACAGAATTTGTATAGAATAATCAATGAATGCTAACCTCAAAAACCAAAGATGCTTTTAATATTCATGAATAAATTTTTAAATCAAATTTATCAACAAAAGTATTGAGATATTCTACGATGTGATAAGACAAAATTGAATTTTGTCAAAAATTAAATTGTGTTAAAACAAATTTACCAAGAATGCAATTAGTATATAAACTATATAACTGGGAGCTCACACTTCTAGAATAAAATTTTAATCTTTTCTAAGTCATACTTTAATAAATATTTTTGGAAATTTTCGCAAAGGCATATCTCAGGAGCGCCTGCCCAAAATAATATGTAAGTTTTCACGAACATCCCCCAAATAGTTAAGTTTGTTTGTTTTTCTTTTTTTTTTAGTGTTAAGCACTGTAGCATGTTCTAGAAAAACATAATTATTGTTTTTAGATAGCATTCGATTTTATGTAATTTTAATTTGTAGCTAAGTACCTATATATTATTAGATTATTTATGCCATTTTATTTATATAGTGTTTTTATTTGAATACATTCCTTAGTACTGCCTAAATCTTGAATGCTTGATTTCGAATATAGGATAGCTGAAATACTAACCAATTATATGTATCTTTTAATTTTGAAAACTACCATAGTAATATCCGTTGTAATCACAAAATGTTCGCCTATTCTTCTGAAGTAAATACCTGGGTCACTATTACTATTATACAGTTGAGATATTAAAGAGTGTTTCATTAACATTTATTATTTCAGTTAACCTATAATTTGCTGTTATGTGTAATATTTCGGGATGTATTCGAAAGTGTTCTTTATTGGTGATGGTCTATTGTAATTTTATTTTGAATAAACATTGCTCTAATGTTTTGTAATTGCTGTTATTTTATTTTTCACACGCATGTCCTTTCTGGGTTTCCGCACAAGTTGTTTCTAATCAAAATTAATACTTTTTTTTTAATTACATTGCTTTTGTTATACCTACCTAAATAATAATTAATATTACATATTAACTAAAATTTTGCATTTAGAATTATTAAACTACCAACAAAAATATTTTCATATTTACATTTCTAGAAAGTATATCTTATATTACTTACATTTATTAATATATGCTTTAAAATGACGAGCTCAAACCCATGATTTGGAATTTAGAAACATCGATGTAATTATTAAATTTAAAAGAATTTTCAGCTAAATAAATATTTTGCTGTACCTATGTATAATTATTGAATATACGCATCAAAACATCTACGGAATAGTGATCATCAGAATTATTTTTAAATATAATACATTGCATATTATCACAATTTCAAGATCAAAAAATATTTGATCTGAATGAATGTTTTTAACGTAATTGATGTCTGGTTTTCTGACCAAATCAGCTGAATATATTCCGGCGAATATTCGCGTACAGAACGATCTAGGTTTCCGAATCCATTCAGAAATTTCGTCTGTGTGTGGATGGTCTGAAGATTTAATTCGTAGCTTTAGTAATTCATATTTCACGAAGGGTATTTCATTGCGCTCCAAAATAGATAAAATGCATTTTTTTAAAAAACGGGATGATGATGATGCTACGTTATTAAAAGTGTGTACAGAAAATAATAGTGTGGAATATGTTTGAGATTAGAGCCAATGAAGGTGTATCTGAATTGTTAGTGATGTAATCAAAGCATCTTTTGGGTAACGATAAAGTACGTAGAATTACTCCACATCATACAAAATTATATAAAAGATGATATCGGTTCGCTAATTACAATTAAAGCTGAATAAATATAAATGCGCAGAATGTAGGAATTCAACAAGTCTGACGAGCTGTCCTGTTTAATGGGTTCAAATCAAAAGTGGTTTGATTCACACGAACATTTGGCCGCATACTTCATTTCAAAGAATATATAATATGTTATTGTGATATATAGAAAACATTTTAATATACAGGGTGTCCCAGGGAATGAGTAGGTGGTGTTAAAATAATGTCAGTAAGTACTTCATATAACTTTTTTTTTCTACGGACCTCCTTTGTTGACTTATAGGGCTTTGAAGTTAGAAATTAAAAATACATTTTTATTCATAACTCCAAAACTATAATTTCGAACTTGATAAAAATTTGGTGGATTGTCCACCGCGCATAGAATACTTCAAGATAATCTTTTAAGTCCGCACCATCTTCAAAAAGTACATGGTTTGGATCCAGGAACCCTTCAATATGCGCGGTGGTTTTTAGAAAAACAAAGACATAATCGAGATTTTATTAAATCGGTATTGTTTACTGACGAAGCGGGATTTACGAGAAATGGCGTTGTCAATTCTCATAATTTACATTTGTGAATCCACACGGCATCAACAAAGGTTTATGGTGAATGTTTGGGCTGGGATAATTGGAAACCACTTAGTTGGTCCATTTATAATTGATGGTCATTTAGATGGACAGTTGTATTAAGACTTTTTGGAAAATCATTTAAATTACCTATTGGAAGATGTACCTATACAAACCAAAATTAATATTTAATATGTGGTACATGCACGATGGTGCTCCACCTTATTTTAGCATTGTGGTACGTGATCACCTAAACGTTGCATACCCCCAAAAATGGATTGGAAGGGGAGGTCCAATTTCATGGCCCCCGCGTAGTCCAGGTCTAAATCCAATGGATTCATTCCTCTGGGGCTACCTGAAAAGTTTGGTATATGCAACACCAATACAAACAAGGAATGAATTGTTGGATCGAATTTATTTCCATTGGAACAATCCAGGAATGTTGTTTCAAGTACAACGAAACATTATTCGTATGCTCAATAAATGTGTAGAGGTAGGAGGTGCACATATTGAACATTTATTAGATTCAAATTCTTGTTTGTATTTTTTTATTATGTTACTCTGGATAATTCTTACTTTTAATATACGTTTTTATGAAAATTATGAGTTCATTTGTTATGCTGAACATTACTTAAAGAATGGTTGACGCATATGCTAGGGTGTGTCATTTTTAGGCGATATTCTTTTTTTTACTGGTATACCAGAAAATCTGGTAGTATAAAAAAAATAAAAAATTATGCCGATGGGTTAAACGGATTAGGTCCAGTAGCTGCTTAGCTCATCAAAAAATTCGATTTCCCATTTAAATAACACAGGAAATATTTTTTTTTGTTTCAAGTGTCGATTTTTCAAAATAAAAAAAAAATTTCCAAAAAACCTTCTGATGGCTTTTGTAGGAAATTAAATTCTCTACAAAAATATCTCTTTGGTCGAAGAATGTAGACTAGTTTCGGAGTTATACATTTTTTTAGAAGAGTAAAAAAATGAATATTTTTGTAATTATAAGTATTAATTAATAATAATTTAAATTAGATTATTGTATTTAAACGAGTGAATACTTTAATTAAAAATTTTAATGCTTAACAATGTACAATAGAACTAAATTATTCATGAAAGATTAATAAATTTAAGATTAAATGGAATTTATTGTATTTTTTCAAATGTTACCTTTTGACGGGCTGTAACTCCGAAACTAGTGGGTCTACATTCTTCGACCAAAGAGATATTTTTGTAGAGAATTTAATTTCCTACAAAAGCCATCAAAAGGTTTTTTGAAAAAAATTTTTTTTTATATTAAAAAATCGACTTGAAACAAAAAAATATATTTCCTGTGTTATTTAAATGGGAAATCGAATTTTTTGATGAGCTAAGCCGCTATTGGACTTGAACCCTTTAGCACAACCGCATAATTTTTTATTTTTTATATACTACCAGATTTTCTGGTATACCAGTAAAAAAAAAATATCGCCAAAAAATGACACATACATTAACAGCTTCCTACTTGGTAACATTACATTTTTTTAAGGATGGTTAATGCATATGACAAATAATTGATGGTAGCCTACTTGATTATAACCCATTTCCTATATAATGATAGAATCTGAATGTGCTCTGCGGTGTCTTACGAAATTCCATATTTCTCGGACACCACTGATGTTATCGAATTGGACGAAGGGTACGTTTTTTTCACAAAAATAGTTGGAGAATAAACTGACCGTATTTTAAAGTTTCTTGCCTTGTCACTTTAAAAGTTCTGACCTTTTATCCGGTGAGCCAAGTCCGATCCTGACTTTCTGCAACACTAGTTATACTTACTGGTATGGACAAAATAAATGAATTGATGCACTTGACAATCCACCAAATTTTTATCAAGTTCGAAATTATAGTTTTGGAGTTATGAATAAAAATGTATTTTTAATTTCTAACTTTAAAGTCCTATAACTCAACAAAGGAGGTCCGTGGAAAAAAAATATATGAAGTACTGACATTATTTTAACACCACCTACTCGTTCCCAAGTTTTGGCCTCTCATTCCTGTGACACCCTGTATATTATAAGGTTAGGGAGTACATTTTTTCCTATTTGATTTCACTTGAAATAAATATTTATAAAAATGATCTTGCAAAGAAGAACATCCAAAATAATACCACAAAGCCAATTTTAAAAAATATTACAATTATTTAATGCTATGAACCCGACTAAATTTATACAACATGCATTATATGTTTTGTAAAAACCTTACATTACCGAAATAAGTACATAAGTTGGCTAAAAAAAATTAAAGTAATCAGTAATCGCCAAAAGAACGGAATATTAGAATCTATGAAATTTGCGTAAAAATCATCTAAATTGCCACATTCCAACCATTGTACAAGTATGTATGATAGGGTGACATTCACTGAGACCTAAAAGATCTATTGTGCCCCCTTACTTCTACTTAGTTCTCGAGGAACGTCTCAGAGACTAGTAGCTTCTTTGGTCCTATTTCCCTGAGGAATTTTAGGACATCTGCAGGCTTTAAATTAGGTAAATGTCCCTCTCTTAGGTGCTGTATAATTTGCTAGAATGTGGATGGAAGTTTCTTCTTCCATGCCACAGAATCTACATTCTTCTTCCTCCACTATTTTGTGCTTTTTCAGGTGCCCGTTCAGGCGGCAATGTCCTGTTAGGATCCCTATTAAAACTCTTAGTGCAGTTTTACTTTGACTTATGCATTAATTTAATCTCAACGGGTTGCAGTGACCCATCAGAATCTTTGATTGTCCAAGCCCTACTAGATCTTTCCAATGGTCAGATACTAGATCTTTCCAACGGTCAGATCTTCTCTTCACTCCAACCATTACATATGCAGGTATGTTTTTCATTTCATCTATCTAGACTAAATCAAATTTTTATTCTCGTAAGTTTTTTTTTGGAAAATGAAACACAGTATATTTTCAGATTTGTGGAATCTGCGATTTTTAAATCCTACTACCAAATTGATGACAAATATCCAAATTTTAGTATAAACTCTTCATTTTACAAAATACTTATTTTCATTCATATTTTTGACCATTGAAATCCTATTTGGGAATTCGACTATTTTTGAATGTTTAGTCTATGGCCTGTGTATGGCATTTATAGACGTGGAAGCCAGTAACTTTGGATAGTTACATTATCACCGAGATTTATTATAATATAGGTACCTTTTTTGTACATTTTTAAATTCGAACATAAAATGTTCCTCGAGCCAAACCTGTCGAATTGTGTCGTTAAAACACAACCGAAGCATACAAAATGAAAGAACCTACATAAAAATAGTCGTGAATGTAATTGAAACTGCAGAATCAAAATGTGAAAATACACCATTTGAATTTTTAAATTCTACCTGGCGGTCTACCTGCTGGTCATATTGAAGATTTAAACTAAAATGATCTGGACCGTCTTGTACTTGGTTTAGATTTTTATATGATTGACATAATATATTTCTGTGTAATTAAAAAATGACAAATCCATTGGAGAATAATGTGGGAAAGTATCGTTGGACAAATGGACTATGTTGCTCTTAAGATAATGTTCTATCGTAGTATCCTCTTAAAACAGAACTATTGTAAGCTTTAGTTAATACCAGAAGTGGTGATTTAATATCAAAATTCTGTAATATTTTACTTAAAAATGTAATCAGAAAGTAGTAAGCTGGCCATTTTTTTGTAGAACAAGTGACATGCATCTAGAATCTATTTAATATCAAATAGGTTTCTACCTCCTAATATGTGAAGTTAATTAATAATTCAAAGTCCTTTGACCTCTGAAATTGTTAATGAAACGCTTATCAGGCATTTCAGTTTTGCATTATGGTAGTCGAGCACAAAGTGAATGGAGAATCACGTATATTATGAGCAGTATCCATTACACATTCTATTAAATGTTTAGACTATATCATTCAGGTAGGCCATGGGTTTTGGTTAAGGCTTTAATGAATATTGCAACAAGCTAAATTTTTTGTAACTAGTAATTGAAATCCACTTAAATATGAATTAAATATTCATTCCAAAATGCTCCGGTCTTTGTACAATTTAAAAATTTAGAATTTATACTCTAAATTATAACTTATAGTTTAATTGAACAAAAGTTTTTGTCATTAATTGGAATTTTTTATAAATATGAGACAAAAGAGTTGGAGTTTAAAGTGATGTTGACTCATTTTGAACACCCATTAAAAGTAAAAATAATTTAATAAAATTTTAACTTATTGGTCATTTTATCGCATATTAATGGTCGCAAATTAATAGAAGTCAAAATAATAGTATAAAACTATTAAAACGCCTTACAAATTTGAACATTACTTTTAAAAGTTCAGACCGTTCACTAAGAAGCAACAACTACTCCCCTGGCCATATGCCCCGCAGACAATTAATTACACATCCAAGTTAAACGGGGTTGGTATATATGCAATATAGAACCAACCATTCTGGTTTATAATTAGAAGGGACAATAGACATGATGACACTCACTAAAAATCACTAAAATATTGATTTGATATAATTATATATGATGCAGAGATTCTAAAAAAATCACTCATTTTTATTTTACATGTGTGATGACCAATATTTTAGTAAAAATATAAGCACAAAATTTAACAATGCGCCATCTTAGCTCAAACGCCAATCAGAAGAGAGTGACGTCGTACTTTCGCAAATTTGACCTTGATATTGTGTCTTTCGTCCGAACCATAGATAAGTCCGAACGATCTATGGTCCGAACATCTGTTCTGTTTTAAATTTCCTTTGTTTGTGTGGTTCTAACCTGAAAGCTGTCAAATGTTTGAAGTTTGACGATTTTACTAATGACATAAAACAGTCTCTTTTATGTTCTAAGAATGACACATATCACCTATAAATGGTATTTACGAATTGCTGATGTCACAGTCAGACGCCATTACTATTCTTGCGTTTTGGCGCAGAATTTAAAATGCATTTTTAAAAGATAAATTTCTCCTTTAAAAACTTTTTTTCTCGGAGAAATAACATTTATTGTAGATAAAGTATATATGTGAAAACATCGTGGAGCAGTTTTTCAAAATCAGTCATCATGCCTATATCACTTGCAGACCGGTTTCGGTGTATTTGTGCCTCATCGGTAAAAGGTATATATATAATTATAATTTTGAATATGCGGTGTGATCCAATCCTTTCGGTAAATGTGCAGATATGATATAAACTCCTGGACAGAATAAACGCCCTACTTTAACCTAAATATTTTTTATAAACATAAATGGAAACTAAGTTACATTAAAATAATAATAAACTCCAACAAATTAGTCAAATATGACCTTAATCACTACATTCATGCGTCGAGGCATGCTTGATATCAAACGTTCAATAATAACGACCTCAATGAGTGATTAGCAACAGAGGGTCTACAATTCCAATTTCCCTTAGATGCTCTAAAATATTCTTCTGTTAGATGGCCACTGTATTGAAGAGATATTAACATCATGTAGGTAGCCAAGTCCCTTGTTATGCATAAATGAAAAATGTGGTCCAACAAACGGAGCAAAACTCATTACATGTGCGACAATAATATTGTCCAAGTAATATTGGGCATTCATAGACCACGGAACCAATTCCGTACGAGCATTTCTCCACCTCCCCAATATTTCAAAGCCAACACCAAAAGGTATTTCAGGAGGATTGGATTGAATCATAACAAAAATAATAATTAAGTTTAATTATTTTAATTAGCTAACTACTGCAAGAAAAAAGTGAAATAATCTAGACCGTTATGAACAAAAATTAAAATGTGGTCAAAACAGATCTAAGAATATGTATTTGAAACTGCAGAATCTGTATTTGGGTACAACGCCAACATAGACTACAGTGGAGAAACACTCCAAAGCAGGTACACAGTAAGACCTTCATAGGTGATATGTGTGTAAAACGGGCTGAAGAACTACTGAATGCTAGTAGGAACAAGCTAAGAATTATTACAGGTTATCTAACGGGTCATGCCCCGGTAAAGGATCATTTGCATAAAATGGGGCTATATAACGGTGATCACAGCTGCAGACTTTGTGGCATGGAGACCGAGACCGTAACCCACATTTTATCCGACTGTGAGGCATTGGACTCAAGGAGACAGACAATCTTCGGAGAGGCCTACGTGCCGCCTGAAGCATATGGCATGCATCCAGTTGACCTATATCATCTACTCGAGGATACGGGAATGGCTGGGTGGGTGGAATAAAGGTAGGAGTAGAATACAATAAGCCAACAGGCTGCAGAATCAAAATGTGAAACTACGCCAAATATTTCATTTAAACATCTGCTAATTAAATTTTTTGGCAGATCGCTGGTGACTCTCCTGTCGCATAGAACATATTCTCTCAAAAAACGAATATTTTCCCTTGACCTGGCCTTTGATGATACAAATCCGTCTCACCATGCCACTTATGCTGGAATAATGTTTTCTACTAACACACCAGCAGCATAATATTACATTGAATATCCGCGATCGATGCTTCAATTGACAAATTTATTTGGCGGTTCATTTTCCTTGTCTGATCAAATCACTAATGCGCTTCCAAACTAGCGAGTGATATAAACAATTACAATCAAAAGGTTTATTCCAACAGATACTGATGCACTCTTCCAACGCTATCGCTATTTCTGGTGATCAAATGAAAAAATAATTAAATGACTAACTTCTGTAGAAATCCAGTAGCTTACTTACTAGTACTAATAGTTTTGATAGATCTTATTTTCGCTTTTTCAACTATGATTTGCTTTATAATTAAACACCGTGTGTGCTTAGAATATTTACTAAAAGATAAAAAGCTGTTCGAGACAAGCACAAGATAGATGTTCTCTTTCCATTAACAGATTATGCTCCTGTTGAGGATTGGGGTCCAGAGTATCCCATCCCTGGAACCATTCGACCGACAGTGCCTATTCCGACGTTGTACAGTGCTGATGGTAAGTTCAATCAAACAAAAGATATAAGTGTTGATACATTGAAGCCCCACTATACATCGTGGTTTCTATTTAAAATGTATACTTTTGAAAGTGGAGTTAAATAATTATTTAAAATTTGTTTATATAAGTACTGTTAAATGATCGGGATTTACGTTGTTACTATATCAAATGATATTCCTTTAATTAAGTAATATGTGTAATGTACCCAATGCGCATCTACTTTCCGTTAGATGGGCCATTCTTGACTTGTGTACCTAGTGCCTTATGAAGAATTATGCACTCTCCTCATTTTTATTCCATGATTTCTAATGTTAATAGTTTATTAATGTAAACTTTGTTGTGACAATTTTTTATCTAAATCTCATCTGTTATAATTTTCTCAGAAACTTGTCAGTAAGCTTAACATTGGGTATGATAAGTTAACAAAAATATAGGAATTTACAACACGAAAAATGTATCTAACAAAGATTAATGGAGGTAGCATCTAATTACAATATGAAACATTTACAATGTCTTCAAGTAATGTCCAAGTTTACATATT
Source organism: Lochmaea capreae (assembly GCA_949126875.1). Classification (NCBI taxonomy): domain Eukaryota; kingdom Metazoa; phylum Arthropoda; class Insecta; order Coleoptera; family Chrysomelidae; genus Lochmaea; species Lochmaea capreae. The sequence continues at coordinate 15,560,894 of OX421407.1, read as the reverse complement.
TAAATTACCATTCGTTTTTGAAGTACAAATTATCAAAGTAGTCCTCTTAGATCAATAACAATGCAATTAATAAACTATAGCAATGAATGTAATGAATATAATACCAAAAACATTAATTTTTAGGACAACGCATGAAACCAAAGTTCAGTATAGTGGAATTAGTTCTATATAATATAGCAGCAATGTTAGCAGGAGTAGCTTCTGGATATGATGTTAGATTATCTAACGTTTCACCCTTACACCCAAGACTGCAACCCTCTAGGTAAGTGCTTCAGTAATAGTAATGCAAGTGTATTTGTAAAATAACATACTTTTATTCAATAATTGTAGTATCTTTTTTTACTATTTCACTATAAGCATCCGTTTTGTATAGAATCAACATTCCAGTTTTCATATTATAGAGCTTAATTCAGGTTATATGTTTTGTTAGTTAACAATAAGCCCAATTAATTTTCTTATTTTTTCTCTTATATCTATGTAGAATATCATAGTATATCACTCTCATCATCACACTTGTTAATATCACATTATTACGTGTATTAATTAGAAAATTACTTTGTGAAACTATGGTTATATCAATTCCCAATTATGGGCTTTTGGTATTTTATCCATGTTTAGACAAAGTTACTAAATTCTGATTACAAAGGATCCAAAATAATTGTTGTCGTAACTTATATAAATATCACCTCGCCGCTTTGGTATACCGAATAGTTTTTACTTCAAATCCTGTTTATTTAAGAACCAAATTAGTATTTCGTGGTGATGTTCACAATTTGTCTCTGAGATATCTGTATAGTCTCATGTTACCTAAATATAGGTTATCAATATTTCAACGGTCATTTACCTAAAATGCAGTTTCAATTTTTAATAGCATTTCTATGAGTTTAAAAACCAAATCTCTCAGTCACTTGAAAAAATTTTTGCTGCACCAACAGTTATTTAGAATATTATTTTGTTGTTTGTAACACAAATTCAGTTCCATGTGATGTACATTTTTGTAGACATTCTTCTTTCTTTAAACCATTGCAATTTTTCTCTTTTTTAATACTTTGTATAATTTGTTTTTTTTTTGTAAACATTAGGTTAAGTAGAGTTAGCTAGACTTCGCCTCTTGTATGTATTGTTTGTATTTTTTACACACTAATGAGGGCAATTAATAATAATAATTTAAACAACTGTGCTTATTGCACATCCACGATACCTGCACAACTAAAAGTTATGCCATAGCATAGTGCATAGCTGCTCTCATAGGTTGTCGAATGTGATGGTGAAAGTGGTGATGGGTCATGTGGTGTTAATGGCGATTGTAAGAACTTTTAACGTTCGATAACATATTAGTTTCAGTAAAAATAATCACCTGAAGTATTTTGTACCAGTATCTACGTTATATATTTAAGTATATGGATATTTTAACCGATGATGAGGATTTTTTGGAACTTATTGAAATCGTACAATACCCGAGAATACCTAGGGTGTATAGAGAGCGTATAAATCACTTTGAATGTTGGGAGGATCATGAGTTTATTCAAAGATTTCGTCTTTCTAAAGAAACCATTCGCTTTGTGACAGTTTGTATATCAGAGGAAATTTCTTGTAAAACCAATAGGTAACATATTACCTGTACTAATACGTAAATCATAACGTATCCAATGATTGTGTATTGTAGGAATCATGCTTTATCCCCAGAAGGAATGCTGTTATTAAATATATTATACAGTGCTATTCAAAAGTCCCCTCCCCCCCTAGTATCTTTTGAACGGCTACACTTACATTAATAAAATTTGGAGGGTGGAAATAAAGTGTTGTAAACTTCTCTACGAATGGTAACAGGTGACGTAATAGTAATAGATGACGTCACAGTGTCACTCTGGCCAATAATTTTAAATAGGACCTTATGGCAAGTGATATCTCGTTTGAATTGGCTACATAGCCATATCAATTTTGTTTGGGTTTAAACTAATTTTGACGGATATATTAAATAGATACCAAAATTATTATTTCACATTTAAATATTGAAGATTTTTTAGTCCGCCTCTGGTTAGTTGTCAAAAAAATTGACGTTTTCAATTTAATAGTATTTGTTGCTTTGCAAAGTTTTTCTAAATAGCTTAAACATTTAATTTTATTATTGTTTAACGAGACGTTTAAGAGTTTACATAGGCAAAATAGTACGTACTCAAGCCGACAAAGTAGCAGCTATCTTAATAATTGGTGAATCTGGAAAGAATCTCCATGAAGTGGAACGTTTATTTAATGAGAGATACCCAGATCGCCCTATCTCGAGAACTTATTTGAGGGAGCTTCTTCACAGGTAGTGTTCAAGATGCCAAACAATCTGGTCGACCAACATTTAGTGATTATAAAAAAATTGATATAGTTGCTGAAATGGTAGTAAACCCTACTTCCTCTTCAACTAAAGTTGCGTCTATCCGGGAAGTAAGTAAAAGTACAGTACAGAGAGTGTTGGCTAAAAATAAATTCCATCCATACAAGTTAAAAATGGCGCACCACCTTTCGGATGACGACCCCGACAGAAGACTCGAATTCTGTGAATGTATGTCAAATAAATTTAGTCAAAACCAACATTACACAAAAACAATTTGTTTTAGTGACGAAAGTACTTTTTGCCTCAATGGAAATGTGAATACACAAAATGTAAGGTATTTGAGTAACACAAATCCTCACACCTTTCGTGAACAACATACCCAATTTCCAGAATAAGTCAATGTTTGGGCAGCTATTTTGGGAAACCACATAGTTGGTCCTGTTTTCCTAAATTCAAATCGAAGCGGTGAAGTGTTTCTGGAGATGTTACAAAATGCAATTGAGCCGTGAATTCTTGAAATTCTGGAAGATAATCCAGATAATTTCGGCCATCTGGAAATAACATTTCAACAAGATGGTGCTCCTGCACATTATTATGGTGCAGTAAGACGTTACCTGGATGAAGAATATCGAGGTAGATGGATCGGCCGGCGAGGTCCTATAGAATGGCCTCCTCGGTCACCAGATCTGACACCATTAGATTTTTTTCTATGTGGGTACTTGAAATCCAAGGCTTATACTACGGCACCAGATAGCATTGGCGTTTTGAAAGAAAGAATTATTGAAGAATGCAATGCAATTTCAGCTGACACATTCGAACGAGTACGACAAGAGTTTACTAATAGGATGTATTACTGTCAGGAAGTAGACGGAGCACATTTCGAACACTTGCTATAAGAATCCATTGTTGATATTTGATTAATTAAATTTAAAAAAATAATTTCAATAATTTTGGTATTTATTTAATTTATCCGTCAAAATTAGTTTAAACCCAAACAAAATTAATATGGCTATGTAGCCAATGTCAATGCCTTTCAAACGAGATATCACTTGCCATAAGGTCCTATTTAAAATTATTGGCCAGATTGGCACTGTGACGTCATATATTACTATTTCGTCACCTGTTACCATTCGTAGAGAAGTTTACAACACTTTATTTTCACACTCCAAATTTTATTAATGTAAGTGTAGCCGTTCAAAAGATACGAGGGGAGGAGTGGACTTTTGAATAGCACTGTATAAACTTTTTTTTCTAATTTGACATATAATGTGACACTTTTTAAAACTGATTGACGTTATGAAAGGTCTTACTTTGTGTAACTAGTTACACAAAGTAAAATATTATGCAACTGGTTACGAAAAATGAATATTATGTAACGTCAAACTGACATGAAGTGACAACTGTCAACAGACTTGATTTCTGTTTTCACAATTTTTATCAATAATATTCTATATTTACTATTACTTATTCAAAATTAGAAAAAATCGTGTATGTAATACGTTAAGAAATGCAATTTTGTGCAACTTGTGAGATGTTTGCGGAACTCACTGCGTTCGTTCCACAAAAATCTCACGCGTTACACAAAATTAGGCATTTCGTAACTGATTACATAAATAGCTATTAATAGGCACACAATGACGCTATAATAATTGTTTAAAACACGAACAATCCCCGCAAATGCCAAATTAGTTAGGTGACATCTTCATCTGACAAACATATTTTGACCAACACTTGCAAATATAGGTTTAGTAGAGCTGCTACTGAACCATGTTTGTACAACAGGCTTAGGGTTGAGCTAAGCTTATATTTTAAGCCCAGCTCAGTTGAGCTCAATTTTAAGTACAAATGTACAACCGGGCCTTAAGGATTTAATAATAAAATTTTATGAATCCCTCATTGTACAGTAAACTGTAACAGATCCGTGGTCGGTAAAATTTAGATACTAAAACTAAATATTATTTTACCAGCCAAACATTTCAGTGGTAAAATAATCATACTATTAGGTATTATCTTTTCGAACAAACGAGCTATTGCTATTGTTATCAGATTAACGGCTACCTGCTGTGGGTTTGTCTCTTGAATCAAGCATACTGGTGTTAAGTTAAAACGAGATACCTAACGAAAGTTTTTGAACAAAATTTGTTAGCTTCGCATAGTTGGGAAATAACTATTGCTTCAATTTGATATTCCTTATCATATTTGTCAAATACTTGAAGCAGTTATGTCAAAACGTGATATTGTAATAATATCTTAGGAGGAGTGAATATCACAGTTTCAACTATTTATAAAACTAAATGAATGTAGAAGTAATGAGATTGAAATGCACAATTTCTTACAAAATGGAAACTCTTCAGAGGCTTTGACAAAAAAAAAGAACCAAAATTATTTATTTACGTAAACCCAAATATGTTGGTTATGGAAATTGTCTAATGTGAAGGAAAGTTATTACTGTATGGCATTTAATATGTAGGGAGATGGTTACATTATACAAATTATATTTTTGTATAACATTATTCTGACATCATTGAAACAAAAATGCGTGGGTGTTCGGTCATCATTGATTTGAGATATTTATATAATTACAAATGCTTCGACATTAGTCTATGTCTAGATCACTTCATCCCAATCCGATTCTTAATGAAGTTCACCACTTTCAAGACTGATTCTGCAACCCTTTTGATTGTATCCAGGAAGCTGTTAGGTCTGATACTTTAACCACCCTAATCATGGATGGGACGTAAGCATTTTGCTATAGTTCCGGTATTACCCCCATGCCAGACTGGCTTTCAGGAATCTACATAAGTGTAGATTCCTGTAAAAATATAGGTTATATACCATCTGTCCCTGTGGCTGAAAGTTTCTAATTGCATATAAAATTCTACTTGGTCTTGTGACTTCGAATGCTATTTTCGAATCCAAAGAACTTGACATACTCAACCACTGCTCTGGATTGGTTTGCTAACCCTGCACATCCAGAATTATCGCGGACGGAAAGTGGACATTTACTAGTTCCTTAAGACTTTCCTGTTTGGTTTTCTTATAAGTGCCATTTACTTTCTTAATGAAAGCCACTTCCTTTATGGTTATCACTTCCTTATCCAGGATTCTTCCTATTTGTTTATTGTTTCAGTGATAGCCGCTTTTGTTATTAGATTATTATACAATTAGTGTTTTTGCTGAAAATAATTAATTTTTCAGGTTAGAAGTAGCTGAATTACCTGCTTGGCGACCAGTGGAATCTCAAGATTACGAATATTCTACTACATCTGGCTACAACCACAACACTTATCACGGACCAACAAAACACTATCGTCCGATGTTAACTGGTTCCCAACTAATAAATTTACAACACGATGAAATGAAGCCACTTAGATTCACAGATTCACCCCAACATCATCCTGTACCTAATCCTTCACCGAGAAGAAAATCTAGCTCAACAAGTAACGATGGGTCTGAATTGTTTGTTCCTTTTGAAAGAAACGCAACAATATACATTCCAGGGGACTATCATCGCTGTCAGGCTGATACCGGACATTGTGCTGGATGTAATCGCCCAGAAAATAATTATATTTATAATCAATATCAAGATGGTAGTTGTCCAGGGTATAGTTCAGAATATAGTGGATCAACTACTCTTTATGGTTATGGAACTGATTATGCTTACGATAATCCCAGTAGTATAAGTAGTCACAGCGGGCCCAGAACGCCACAAAGACTGCCCGTACATACTCATAAACGTACACCATCTAACGTATCTAACGCAAGTTCAACTACTACCAGTGGATCTAATATAAATCCTAGTTTTAAGCTGGAGGAAGAATACATACCTACACATTATATGCCTAAAAGGCAGTACGATTACGATTATAATACTTATTCTAGACAAAATTCCCAAGACTCAAACTTCGAAAGGCCAACTACTCTAGATACATCTGGTTTCACAAAACTACGCTCTAGTTTAAAACGAAGCAATTATCAGAGTACGCAAGGGCATTCTGGGGGCAATACTCCAACAAATCCAACACCTCCTGACAGTTTAACTAGTGATGACAGCTCGTATGTGTCGGCGAAAGAAAGTAACAGTAGTGTAAGTAGAGTTCGGTTTTCTCCAACAACCTTAATAGACTTACCAGTGCCTGGACAACACCAGGATCCTACAGTACCTTTACAAGCAAGAAGAACAAGACAAAGGCCTTCTTTAGTTGAAATTGATAAAGAATTTATATCATAACCTTTCGCTTAGGCTGTCTTTATAATACCTACCTTTTTTTTGTAAAGATGGGATATTTTAGTATCCTGTGTTGAAGCATGAAAGCAATATTTACCGTTTGTAATAGCGGATAATGTGATGAATTATACAATATGAGGATCAAGCAAATTAAATCAATTGGTTTAATGTGAAAACATTTAACTTATCCGAGTTGAAGCGTTCAAAATATACTTTAATATTCATGAACTAAGAGACAAGAAATGCTGAGTCATTTAAACAATAAGGGTTTGAAAAAATTTGCTAATAATAATGAAAAATTCATGAATTCAAATTATTGAGGAACACTGCAACTTTATTTTTTTTTACATTAGGAATAAGAATTATACATTTGATTAGACAAATCTTGTATGGTTCGTCACTTTATTCACTTGTGATTATTACTAGTCTAATTTTTTGCTATTTATTATAATTGTGAATTGTACTCTTTGATGCTGACCTCAATTTTCGAGTGGCATAAATACATACTCAAAAAAAATTTATTGTGTGATTTTATTGTCTATTGAATTTATTTATTTATATTTGAGATTGTAAAACGTTGTATTGTCACTCTAAAGGGGAGTCTCCAAGCATATGTTCAAATAAAGAATTCATTACAATAAACACTTAAACATGTTTTGCATTTATTGCAGAACTGATAATAAAAGCTCAGCATTAATAGTTCAGGTCATAGTGGCAATTTGTTAGAAAAATTGTTTTAATTCGGAATGTTTTCTTTAAATGTCTGGGAGGCTCTCCTGATTATAAAAGTGTAAGATGCCCCTTGATATCCTTTGCCCTTTTTTTAAACGAAAAATTAAAAATGCAGCAGAAAAAATTTTAAAAAAATGTTTGCATTATTTTTTTCATATTTTTCAGACTACTTTGAATCAAAAAAGTCCTTACACTCATTTCTGTATCTTCAACCCATAAAAATTTGAGAATTTTTGAAAATTTAAAATAGTCTATAATTGTGATTTTCTTGTATTAAAAGTAATTCACTGATTTCTATTATTTTATCAAATATTTAAACTATAATAAAGAATATGGCGTAATCAGATTTCAAATATTTTATTAATGATTATGTTTTTTTATTCTTTATAACAATATTCTCTTTAAGGGCATCATTTTATTTAGTACCTTAGTAGTTCAGAAAACCTGGGATATGCCACAAGATGGTATGATGAAAAGGTATAACTTTTCAAAGAAATTCGTTACGGAATTAAGCAACAAGAAGTAATGGGATCCAAATACCATTGCCAGACTTGTAAAGAATGTCATTCAATGGTACACAGACGGCACAAATGCAATAGAAGGAACTGGGATAGGAGTGTACGGGCCAGGAACCAAACACTCTGAAAGCTTGGGAAAACTCCCAGGACACACTGGAATAGAAGGAAATGAAATAGCAGATGGACTAGCAAAGAGGGGGGCTGAAAGACCTTTTGGGGGCCGGAACCCTTGTGCGGTATCAGCCCCAATGTCATATTGAAAAAAATAGGCAAAGCCGAAGAAAAGAGAAGATCTGACCATTAGAAAGATCTAGTAGAGCTTAGGACCGGTTCTACCACCTCTGGTTAAGAGTTCTAGTTATGGTTAACAAGATCTGACAAGAGGTTTGCTATTCTATGACCGCTTGCTTCTTTGTAACCATTGGCTAAAGTTTTTTGACCAAAGGATAAAGGAACAGGTACTTTGAGTTCCTGTTGTGACTGTAACCACTGGTTAACTTAATTTTGGTGACATTTGACTTTACAATCTTGACAATTGTAAATAAATAGTAGTTTTTGTCACAGCACATCTCCATTTATATTACAAATATTTTCTTTGTAAATAAAAGACGTTATCGCTTAATATAGATCCTATATAGTATTATAATAGAAATAATGATTGAATCCGGACTCAGTGGCTCAGATGAGTAGAATTGGATGAATTATTCTTTCCCATGCCTCAACCTCAAAGACCAAAATTAATCCGAGAAGGGTAAATAACTATGAAATTCTCAGTGACGATCAGCTTTCGGGATTTGAAAAAGTTTTTCCCCTACTTTTTTCTTTTCTTTCTTTAATTTTTTGTTCTTTCACATCGTGTTTTACTTTCTCTTCAATTATGAATAATAAAAATCTGACAAAACAAGTTGCTTTGTGTATACGACATACAACCAAACTTTTGTCTACAATTTTTAGGCGGAAAAGTCAAATTTTGTACCATATCTTTATAATGGATAGTACATTTACGAAAACTATCGATGTTAAGTAACCTCTAGTCAAAAGTAGCTGACACATGATGATAGAACACATTTTTTCCTAACCTCAAGGTAAACACCTGACCAGTGGTTGTCAAACTCTCACTTTTGACCAGAGGTGATAGAACTAGACCTTAGAGAATCAATGATTCTGATGGGTGGCTACAACCTGTTGAGATCAAATGAATGCATGAGTCAAAGTAAAATTGCACTAAGAGTTTTAACAGGAATCCTAACGGGACATCTGAAGAAGCTCAAATTGTACAGCAATTCAGAATCCTAGGGTACAGTACCTTTGAGATTATTGGATAGGAGTGGGACATTTACCTAAGTTGAAGCCTGTAGATATCATAAAATTCCCCAGAGAAATAGGACTAAAGGAGCTACTATTCTCTGAGACGTTCGTCAGGAACTAAGTAGAAGTGAGGGGGTACAATAGATCTTTTAGGTCTTAGTGAATGTCACCCCATCATACATACATAGTAGTTGCTTATATCAACTTTTTCATTTATTGGACTTAACAGGAGCGTTTGTTTCAAACAGTTACTTCTGTCTATGAAAAGTTATTGCAAAACATATGTTATGTCAAATAAATAAAAGTAGATGAAGACTTAAATAAATGATATTTTCAAAAGACTAAAGTTTCTTCATCCTGTAATATTAATAGTGCAGAGAATTATTATTAACAATAATAAATAATTTTAAATTTATAGTACCTACTCTGAATTAAAAAAAAAGTAAAGTAGGCTAACTGTGTGTTGATCGTAACACCCCGTTCACACGGAAGTCCGTTTTTGACGTATCGTTAATAATGACGATACGTCATAAACGGATGTGATGTTCATACCGCGTTTTAAACCGTATAGTAAATATATTTGTCTGAATAGGAAAGAACATTTAGTATCAAAATTACCTCTCAACAATATGAACGTGGATAAACTCATTATTTTGTATTGGTATTATCGTCGTTGGCGACTAAGAAAAACAAGAAGATTTTGGGTACATCCACTTGTGAGACAACGACCTCATTTAGGAACGTTTAGAATTCTAATGAGGCAATTGCGACAGGACAAGACAAAATAGTAGACTAGCAGTTGATGTCACCTATCTAGATACGGCGAAAGACGAATGCAATATGAACTCGTTCATATGCCTGTGTATGTTTTTAAAAACTGATGCGTTATTCTGTATTCGTGATTTGTTGACAAAAGCGAATGTCGCAGGCAGACGCATCTGGCTTTTTTCACGATTCGCAATTCCGTAGGCTTGTGTGAATATCGCGGTAACATTTCATACACAACTAAAATAAAACTACGATTCGTTAAAAATGATGATCCTGAAAAAAAGCCGGATCATCGCCGTGTGAACGGGCTGTAACAGGTAGAAATTTTTCACGGATCACGACAGTTATGTTTGTCTTTTTTTATTTGATTGAAAAATAGTGTTTTAGAAAATTTTATTGTTGAGTTATTGGCACCTTAAAATGATTTTTATTTATTGACAAAAGGTTTTTATTTTCAATAGATGAAAAACTTAATGAGAGCACCTATCTAAAAGTGAAAATCATAAATTACAAAACTACTAAGAAGAAAAATTATTAAATTGTAATAATAAATTGTAAAAAAAAATTAAATCGATTTTCTGCTCAAAAGCAACAAAAAATTGTTGAAGCGCACAATCTGCCTCTCTCTTACTAATGACATACATAGAACTGGTAGTGCAACTCGACGATTTTTAATTTTCAAAAATTCATAATTATTCATGGGTTCAACATACGGTAATGAGTGTAGAGATTTTTTTTATTCAAAATAGTCTAAAGAATATAAAAAAGTAATTCATTGCAAAAACTTTTTTTTGCAGCATTTTTAATTTTTCCTTGCTTAAACAATAACGTCAACAGATATTCACGTGTTGTCTTACACTTTTATAATCAGGAGAGCCTCCCGGATATTTGAAAGAAAAATTACGAATTCAAACAATATTAAGAATGCGACACTATGCCCTGCACTATAAGATAATGTCTAGGTACTCGTATTACTGCTCAGAGCCTACAACCATAAGAAATCTCGACATTCTCATCACAAGCTAAACCGACGCTTGTGTGTTGAAATGTATTCGGAAATGTCAAATGTTTTATTTAAACTATATTTGCAATAACATATCAAAAATGTTGGACCATTCTAAAATAAATTCTGAACATATTGATTGAGTTTGTATAGTTAACAATATAGCTGAGTGCATTTTGGAGTAAAATGTTTGGTAATAAAGAATCAAGTATTCGCTTCTATGGAATGCAGTTAAATGAAATGATTGTAGTGGCAGCTAACTTTGTAATACCAAAAGAAATTCTAACAAAGATGTGATAAGAAAAGATAATTTGGGAATATATTTTTCATTTTCATAAAACAATGATGATAACTACAATATAATTGAAAGTTTAACATTGCGATCTATGAATAAGTCGTGAAATAGTGCACAGTTAATAACTAAAATGGAATTTATTGCCAAATTCTCAGGATTTTATTTAGGAAATTATTTAACTAACTAAACTTTTTCCGCCGAGTGTACATGCGTTTAATCCGCGGGAATGAGATATCTCCCTCTCGCTTCTTTTTTTACTCATCTCAGAGTTGAAATGAATTTGGTCGAGGTGTACATCGTTAACCATCTATGCGCAAATAGTTCTAGTTATATTGTGGAATTCATACTCGGATAGCAGTAGACGGAATAGTAGTATTGCCAATTCTACTACTCCAGTCGTAGCAAAAACATCCTGCACTATTTCTGATACACTTTCATCATTGTCGTTGTTGGACAAATGGTTGAAAACATTTATTAATACTAACTGATTGAATTTGCAATTTAACACTTCACCGTTACTGAGTTTTACTACTCTTGCGAACATTAGTAGATCAATCTGACAAATGTCTGTGATCAGCTGATAGAATTAAATTTTTTAAATTCTAAATTATTCTTTAATATCTACAATTGTAAATAAGTAATTGGGTGTAATTAAAAGGGTGTTAAAAAAAATAATACAAATTATTTCATTTACGAATTGTAAATAATTTTGAAAACAAAGTGTAAAACCGAAAATTCCAGGAGGAAATGTAGTTATGATGTTTGTAATAACTTTCTAGTTTTAAAATGCCAATACAAAATATATATAATTCAATAACAAGCACACAAAAAGCAATATTTTTTATGTTACATTCACAAACAATATTTCCGACAATATTACTATAACCGAACGATTAAAGGCTTTGGAAACAGTGCTAGTTTTTCTAGAATGTTCATGAGATATATTTCTAACGTTGAATATGAATTCAACTGTAATAAAATATGTAATCACTTGTTTTAATTCTTATTTGGTTATAATCTCTTATATTATTAAAGATATATGATTTTGGTGAATTCTTTATTTGAATGTTTTTTATAAAAAAATGCATTTTAAACCTTTATAAATTGGTTCAAAGATCATTCATCTTAGTATCGATCATTATAGTGCTCAATTGTTTTTATATTATATTTAAAAAATCGCAACTGCATTGTAAATTATATACAATCCAATTTGTGCCTGTGCCTGTGTGTACAGCTTATGTACAAGTGATATTATAATCTTAAATAGTCATTTACGTGCAATTTGGAAACGCATGACTTTTTTGGCTCTTACTTTTTATCTAAAATTACTTGCGAAAACTACACTAACCTTTGAATATGTAGATACTGAACTAGTAGGTACGAGCTTTTCCTATACCGAATGCAAATAAATTGCGCGAGGACGTATAAACGTTACGGTACATTATGTTACAATTTAATATTTTTTGAGCACTTTGTATTTCAAAAACCTTTAGCATTGGTCGCGTTCATCCCAACAAAGTTAATCAGGTAGCGATTTTCAGAGTAATCCATCATTTCTTAATTCTGCTGAACGTTCTAATCTTGATATAACACCATAACCTAATTTTATTTGACATATGACTGCAATAATTCATTCATTTGCGATTTCAATTTAGTTTAATAGTTCCCAGTGGTGTTAATTCATTTTCAAGATACAAAGGTCTAAAATATTTGTCATAAATGACAATTAATGCATCACTGATCGGTCGCGTATCGTATTTCAATTCTGATGGAAAAAATGGCGACTGCTACCATATCGCTCACATCAATCAATTGACAAAACACGCGTTCAGCATGAAATCGATTATCGCTTCGGTAGCGCTACGTTGAGATGAACGCGACCATTGTCACATCTAATTAGGAAAATAAAACGTATTTTTAACATTAAACAACGTATTAGACCTACCTACTAATCTAACAAGAAAGCATGCTTCTTTTTCGACCAAAAGGACAATAAAATATTTATTTAAAAAAATAACAACTAAATTGTGAACTTCAACTTCAATATGCAGTCATTAAAATGCTTTTTATTCTAAGGTTAGTGTAAGAATCAAAGTTTTTTGGAATAATAATCGAAACTAGAGCATTCCATATTTTATTGAGACTTGATTGTGTGTCCATTTTTTTATACAATTATTTAAGCAGTTTATTATTATACTCAATTTTTTTATTTTTATAATAAGTCGTTTAAGTTGAGGAGAGTAATAATCTAGAAATAATTTAAAGTTCAGTTTAATGTAACTACTATGTAAAGCTACTTCTTAATAGAAATAAGAAGTTCTATTGTGTTTAGGACAGTTTAATATTCTAATTGGAGTATAAAAAGTTAAATTACAAATAAATGTGAAGCAGAGATGAAGTAAGAACTTCTAAATGTGGCATTACCGCCTAACTGAATAGAAATAATTTATTTAATTTTAGGTACATATTTTTAAATAAAGAGTGATAATCCACATAAACTGGATCATTCATTCATACGTTTGGGTTGTACTCAACAGCCACTGGAACTGAATCTTTGTACCATTACCATATGTTATCTACTTTCATTACATAAACTGGATATTTTTCAATAAAAAGAGATTTTGTCAAAATTATGAAAATTTTTATGCTCTACTTTAAATTTCAATTAGAAATAATTGTGAGCATACCTACTTGACTACATGCTAATTGGGTAGTAGTTTTGGAAAATAACCTACACACCATTCGGAGCAATTGGCGCTTTCTAAAAACAAGCAAAACTTTTTTTTGAATATCATAAACTAGCATTTTTTCGACATCCTTAAAGGTATGATTATTAACATCGGTTTTTACTTTTGGTTCAAAACACTGTCTTTTTATATAAGTAGTAGAACAATTGGATTTTCAAGTAAAATTAGAAATTAAAGCAACTGCTATTTGAGTTCATTCATCAAAAACAATTCTAGTGCCAATCATTTAGATAAAAAAACTTCGTTATATACCCTAGGTTCGTGAAACTGAATTTCATAAGGTTTTATTTTTAGAAGTTTGAAAACTATAATGAAGCATACCAAAGTATGTATTAAGTCTAGTCGCCATCCCTCTGCTTAAATGCATAAGAATTCTCCTAATCTCGGCTTAGAAATTTAAATTCTACCCTTCTCCTTCCAACTTATTATCAATTCTCATATTTTTGAGCAGCCGCATATTTATCCTCTACTCATGAAACCAATATCGTATTTGTTCACTGTCGTAACTATGACATTATTTTTTGAATTACCTCAATGATGAACTTTTTACATCGGAAACTTTCTGCAACCCTTCTCCAGAGATTTTGTCCTCAGACAAAATATTGATGGGTCTCACCGTTAAACTCGTTTTCTGTTTTGAAAAGTCATATCAACTCTATTTTTGAATATTATTCAATTGATTTCATTTAGTCGTAATCCGTAAGGTTTTTCTTAGGTAATTCTTGCACTACACAAGTATTTATGCGGAAACTTAATTTATATGCTCCATGAAATTTATGTCAATTAGTTTTATAAATTAGTGACACAAAAATTAATTCTTCTACTGCCATTCTTAATTTTAAGGATTTCTCAATTTAAACGATTTATCTATGAAACAAAATATAAAATTTTAAAAATATATTCACCCTAACGTAGAAATGTCTACAGTTTGGGATTTGTGGCCATGGTATGTACTTAATTTATAGATTATCACAACTGTTCAGTATTTGGTATATATTGTAAATAAACTATACATAATGTGTTAGAGATTGACTACCTGTGGCTTCCACATTATTATATATCAAGTTAGATTTATTTATTTAAAAGAATTGTATAATACATTCCAAAGTATCTTTATAACAAAAAATTATTAATACTCATGTGTGAATAACATTGTAACAATTTAAATTAAAATGATGAAAGTCGATTCATTTTGTTTTGCTTCTATGTATGTATTTTAGGGTACCATTCACCGAAACCTATTCCTACTTGGTTATTGAGGAGAGTCTCAGAGACTAGTAGCTCCCTTAGACCTACTTCCCGGAGAAATTTTAGGATATCTGCAGGCTTCAACTTAGGTAACTGTCCCTCTTCTATCCAGTAGTCTCCCAGGTGCTGTGCCCTAGGATTCTAAATTGCTGTGCAGTTTGCAAGTATGTGGATGGAGGTTTCTTCTTCCATTCCACAAATTCTACAATCTTCTTCCTGTACTATTTTGAGCTTTTTCAAGTGCCCATCCAATGTTCCGTTAGGATTCCTGTTAAAACTCTTAGTGCAGTTTTACTTTGACTTATGCATTCATTTGATCTCAACAGGTTGCAGTCACCCAGAAGAATCTTAGATTGCCTAAGCCCTAATAGATCTTTCCAATGGTCAGATCTTCTCTTTTCTTCGGCTTTACCTATTTCTTCCAATATTACATTGGAGCTGATACCGCAAAAGGGTTGCGACCCCCAAAAGGGTATTTCAGTCCCCTTCTTCGCTAGTTCATCTGCTATTTCGTTTTCTTCTATTCCAGTGTGTCCTGGAATCCGCAGTAGATCAGATTAGATTAGAAATGGAGTGGCTCTGTGTCCTATCCCTCTGCGACCTTTGCAGATCTATTGTGGTCCTCCCTATCCCTAGAGCTCGATATCTAGCTTTATTCTTTTTGTTAGCCTGGATACCGCCTCCCGTGCATAGCTCTCTGCCCTCGGTTTTTCTTCTCCGAATAGGTGAAACCGCACCCTTACCAGGCCTTCGCACTCACAAAGTATGTGTTCCGAGGTTTTGTCTTCTTTCTGGCAAAACCTACATAGGCTGTCATCTGCTAGACCAAATGTGTGCATATGCTTTCTCAGCCTACAATGTCCGGTCAGCATTCCCACCATCATCCTCGTCGTTTCTGGACTTTGACATAATAGGTCGCGTGACAGTTTGGTCGAAGGGCTTTTAAGGAATAGTTTAGCGTGCCTTTGTCCTGGGGTTTCATGCCACCAGCACAGCGCCTGATTGTTTATCCATTGGTGGATGCTCTCCTTAGTGAGGTTTTTTGCAATTCCACAGGAAGGTTCTGGCTCTATCATGACCTCAGTCGCTCCATGCTTGGCTAATTCATCGGCCTTTTCATTGCCTTTTATTCCTTGGTGACCTGGTACCCAGGCTAGGGTCACTCTATTATGACTACCTAGTCTGTTGAGGGCCTTGCGACACTCACACACCAGATTTGACGTTGTCCGATATGAGCTTATCACCTTTAGTGCCGCCTAGCTGTCGGAGTAGATGACGGTTCTTTGGTTATCCACCTCCCGTCTCATCAACTCTTCTGCACAGCATTGCTCCGCCATTACCTCTGCCTGTAAGACAGTGGCATGCTTCCCTAGGCTTAGAGAGATCTCGATCTTCTCTTGTACCCCATATATTCCGCAGTAAGGTGACTATATTGTTCTCGCCTAGTTCATTAAGTTTGCCTAGGCATTCCCACACCATTTTGGAACTGATTACACAAGAACTCAGCTCTTTAATGGCTGCTTGACTATCAGACATTAGGATAATCCTTATTTAATATTGAACTGGGCACACTTCCTTATTGCGTGAATTCCCTCTTGAAAGATACTTGGGGTTTTTCCCAAACTTTCAGAGTGTTTGGTTCCTGGCCCGTATACTCCTATCCCAGTTCATTCTATTGCTTTTGAGCCGTCTGTGTACATTTTTACAGCTCCGAGCTTACAGCTTTGGAAGCTTGTTATTGTTAAAGATTTTGTAAGAAGAAAAGTTTACAGAGAAAAAAAGGATATTATATGAAGACGAAATAATCCAACATCGAAAACACCTGGACCAAATTTTAACTTAGGCGGGTTAAAAAAATGATGTCTACAATTCTTTTATATGGAAAACAATTTAATAATGTACTACTGCAACAATCTAGCAAAGCGTACATAGAGTTTGCAAAATAGGAAATGATCAATTTCATATTATTTCTGAAAATGCATATGTAACCTTAAATGTCAATAATAAAATAGCAGTCGGCATGAAACATCGTTTGTAACGACAATGGCATAAAACGGTCATTACGAGGCGACAAGACAGATTTTGGTTTTTGCGCAAGACAGTTGGCAAAGTTCATGTGGCTTCTTCTTACGTGAAATGGAGTCTATCTATCGATGTGGCCTACCGACCAGTACATGTTGCGTTTTAGACTGTGTATTGTATAGTAATTGAGACAAGTTTAGTTGAAGGTAATTTCGACAATGAATAAAATATTACAGCTGACTTTTTACAAAACCGATTATTTCTTGGGATTCTTGTAGTACAGTTCGCTTTTTATGACTGTTCTAGAATATTGTTTGAAGGAATGTCATTGTTGTAAAATAAACGCCAAATAGCCAATTATAAAAGTTCACAGAGGAATAGACCATCTCATCAGATCTAATCCAAGTTTTTGCGTTCTGTAAATGTTATTGGTACTTCCTCCTCAAGTTGGATAGTTTTAGATTTGACAATAAATTAATTTTGAAACAATCTAGTATGGTTTGTATGAAGTCAATTGGAACAGCATACACTCGTATATACAGGTTTGGCGAATATTTATCTTCCATTTTATTTTTGTTATTTGTTGGGAAATTAAACCACAATATTTTATATATTTTTATATCAATTTCAATTTATTTTTTTAATGAAACAACATCAAACAACAAAAAGAAAATGAACAAGGAAGATACAGAAAATATTTATCTTCCGTACGGACAATCTGATATAGGAGCCACAGTGAGCTCTATAAATGAAATTATACAGGTTCGGCAAATGATTATCTGCCGTATAGCCATTCTGTGGCCAACCAGCGATACTGTGAATCTTTTTTTGTGTTGCAACGTAAACTTTTGTAAGTATTGACAAGTTAATTGACTTCGTACAAAGTATTCCACTACACATGCTTGTGTTTACATTTCAGTTCATTATATTTAAATGATATATATTTTTAGGACTTAAAGGTACATTTGAGTATTTTTTGCAATTTTATTTAAATATTCAATGCGAGAATTGGAATTGTATTGTTATACAACATTTAATGTACAAAATAATTTTCAGTCTCCAAAAATAATTATTGCCCGGAAGGTCTAGAAGTATGTTTTAAATACTACAGAGTTTACCTTAATGTAATTTGTTGGTTTCAAATAAATGAGAATTTTAAAAGTATTCTTGAAAAATTATAATAAGTATACAACCAAAATAATATTGCGGGGAAGTACCAATGTTCTAACATTTTTATTACAAAATAAATAATATTATTACTTAAAAACAAAACCAGTTACTAGTTTTATATTCCATTATTTTTTTTAATCATATAATCTTTCTTAAATTGACTATATTCACATCAATTTCAATCACTTTCATTATATCAGTGTTCTTAAAAAATATCATGCTAATACGTCGCAAGTGGATGGGTAAAAATATAGAGTGTTTGGACCTCTCACTCTCGCACGATTATGGAATAAATAATGTAATAAACTGTTTCTATATAACCAATTTTTTAATCACTACACAAATTCACATGCAAAGATTTTATGTACAATGAAGGCGATTCTAAAAAATCTACTTCTAAATTACAAATTTTAGATCACCGTAACTTATGCTACTTTACCCTACCCTAAAACAATGTTAATGATTAATGTCGTTTTCAGATAATCATCAAATATGGGAAATTCTTAGACTATGATGTAGAACTACTATTATTTGCAATCGAATATTTGTTGAAGTAATAAGTAGTCCAGTTATTAAAATAATTTCTTCTCTTTTTAATTGGAGCGATTCCTATGTCCTTTTGAAATGAATGTGGCTTTTGGAATTTTTGATTTATTTTTATGCAATCATGAATTTCCCCAGTACTAGTACTGCAGTAACATTTGATTTCTCCTTCCGATAAACTTTTTGTGTCAGTTGTATCGTGTGTTGCATCAGTGTCTATCATGTAAACATTTCTAAATTTATTGATTATATCGTCAACAAGAAGATTACTTTTTTCTTTATGTTGATTGCGCAAGCCTTGATGTTTCCTCTGTTTGTCTACTAATAATGAATCACCTTGCAACACATGTTGTTCAATGGTTCTTTTATCTATATATCCAATTTCTCTCGACGGTTGCTGGTTTTTCGAATCTGTTTTGGTTTTTCGTTCCAACAGACCTTTTTCTAAATTATTTTTTACTGTCTTCTGCAGTAATAATTTTTTGCTTTTTTCAACAATACCAAGCTCTTCATTATTTCGTTTTTTGCTTTTAAACTCTGTTACAAATTTTATATCTTTTCGAGGAATATGTATGGCTTCCTCTTTAGCATTTTTCTGTTTAACATTTTTAACAGGGGTTTCAGAATTTTTTGATTCTTTTGTGTTTGTATTTGCTTCTCTTTTGGAAAAAGTTTTAATTACAAACGGGTTGTTTGATGAATCTTTCAAGGAACTTTCATCTGTAGAACATGTCACTGTTAAACTAATTTTATCCACTATTTGGATATTATCATTATTTGTTTTCATGGAGACATCAGGACTTTCTACGTTCTGACTACCGACTTCACTAGTTTCGGAATGATTCAGTTTTTCTCCTTGATTCTGAACTGTTATTTCATGAGAAAATCTAATACGATTTGGAGCAAAACTTTCCACAGATGTATCAGGATCTTTCACAATGCTTTCAATTTGACTATGAATAGCTCCTTCCGTTGGTTTTCGAACTGCTTTTGGCTGTAAGGTTTTAGTTGGTGTTTCCAATGGTCTTAGAATTGGAGTACGATTTGTTATTGAATTTGTATTTTTTAACCTAATTGATTCTGACTTTTGTTGATTTTGATGTGATGCTGAATATGATTTTGGATTTTCTTTTATTGCTTGATCTGATACGATGCTTGATGTGAGCTCCGTAAATGTTGATGTTGGTTTTGAAATAGGTTCCGGGCGCCATGGTTGAGTTTGAGTTTCAATCGTTTTACACGGTTTTTTGAGTTCTCTGTAGTCTGTAACAATTACTGATTTATTATATTATCAAACAATTTTTATAGTTATGAAAAATAGTACTTCCCCGCAAATTTGAATAGTACAAAAATGTCTTGTATTTTAATATATAAATAATCCTAGACTATCTAAGGTATCAGTAGAAAAAAATGAGACCAGTACTCGATATATAAAAAATTACGTGGTTTTGTGGGCACATTTTCATTGCAGCTACAATAATATTTATCCCGAGAACTTAAGAATTATCTCTGGACACTCGTGAAAACATTAATTTAGATTAATATAATTTTTAGTCAGTTTTTGAAGAATACATGGTTTTAAAATTAAAAAATATTTTTTAAAAATAACTTTAGTTTTATCAGTTTTACATAATACAATGTTTTCTTGACTCTCTTATCAGTTTTTAACTAACAATTGAACTTCATAATTATGTATACTTATGTCATTCTTACCGATATATCTCGGTACAAAGTAAAAAGAGAAAAGTTGTATAATTCAATACTGAAATTATATTTCTCCTTCAAAATAATTTATACTGTGAATCCAACGAATAGTGTCAACCTAGCTCAAAAAAACACTAACCGGTTACATGTGTAATACTATATTGATTGATATTTTTTTATACATCCTTACGACTTAACTGTGCATATAGTAGGAGCCAATACAATCAAATGTACCAGTGTTTTCACGTGTTAACTACAAAATGTATTGCACATGAAAACCACTGTTTGCATTTTTAATAAACAAAAAATAGACAGAAAGAACGTAAACAAGTTTTGGAGTACTTAGTCTTTCTAATGACTAAAATATTAATTTCGCTCTTCCCTTTCATTTTGAGTTTCACTTTCCTCTTCATCTCAACGCATGCGTTAGTCACTTCATTTGCAAAGTAAAAATACAATAAAATCAATTATTAATATGTTTTTACTAACAATGATTGATTGATTAGTTCGGCACCACCTATCAGAGGTTTCGAGACCTCGGCAACTCAGCCTTTAGGCTTTTTGTGTTCTTGGTTGCACCGTTTATATGAAGAGACCAGTTGCCCTTATCAGGTTCAACAGTCTTTCCACTATATCCTTCTTGGAGAAATCATCCCTTGGGTAGTCTCGTCCTAGGAGAATATACCTCCAATAAGACAGTCTTTCACATTCGAAGATAATATGTGAGACTGTTTCCTCCTCTTCCATGCATAACCGACAGATCGGCTCCACCCTTTATATGTCAATTGTATGCATGTTCTTCATTAGGGGACAGGGGACAGGGGACAGTGACCGGTGAGTTTTCTTATCTGGCCCGTGCTGGGGTTTAATGTTTCGTTAGTCAGCGACTCCGACGGTTTTTTGACCAAGAGATTGCTGTGTTCCTGTTTTGGCACGTGTCTTCAGTACATCTGATGTTTAGTTTGAATCCACCAAGATGTACTACCACTTGCAGCAGTTTTTGATATTCCAAATACTTGTTCAGTACCTAGCTTTGCTAGGGTGTCTGCCTTTTCATTGCCTACAATACCCTTGTGCCTCGGGACCAGCTTAAGAGTTACTCTATTATGGTTTGACAGGGTTAATAGTTTTTGTTGGCCGTCCCAGACCAGTCCAGATCTGATCTGGGGACATGCTAAAAATTTCAGTGCTGCCTGACTATTTGAACGTATAAGGAGTAACCATAATAGTAGCTCAATTATTATATTGTGTATTGGAAATCCTAAAGCGTTCACATCACATCGTGTAATTCTTATGTAAGTGTATGTATTCTTAACATAACTCAGCTTAATGACTGATGGTTAGGGTGTGAATCAACTGAATTTTTGCAAGGAAGAAATTTTACCGCACTGAATCAAATTTATACGAAATTTAGGCCCCTATCTAGATAACTTATTAAACAGCTGGTATAATTAGACATATTTTACAGAAAACTAGTTTTTGAATTTTTCTTCATTGAGTCCTCTAGCGGTGGAGATAGGAACTTTTTCCTAAATTTATAAAGTGGATAGACATCGACTTATTGGTCCAATGGTGCAATGAGTTGCATGGAATTATCATAGATATAGTCAATTGAAGGAGTGACTCAGAAATGAGAAAATAAAGAAACTCGTATAGATGTGCGATGAGCAAGTGCGAAAATTGACTTAGAAATTGATTTAGAAGTAGAATTATTTTGATGAATGTGAGTTAACCAGTGCATACATCTCTCTAATGAATGGACGTTTGCACATTTACCAATGAAATACCCACTCAACGTTTATTAAATATTAATTACAGAATTAACACATGAGACATTTTATTATTGATTCTGTTATCGGGAATGAATTACACGCAAAATGCATATGAAAATAACCTCCATGCTTTTTAGAAATCAGAAATCCTAGTTTTTGTCACAGGATGGTATGATGAAAAAGTATAACTTTTTAAAGAAATTCGACACGGACTTCAGCAACAAGGAGGAATTGGATCCAACACTATTACCAGACTTGTAAAGAATGCCATTCAATAGAATACAGACGGATCAAAAGCACTGGGATAGGAATGTACGCGCCAGGAACCAAACACTCCGAAAGCTTGGGAAAACCCCAAGTATCGTTCAAGCGAAAAGTGCTATGAATTTTTGAACCATTGGAGATACTTGACACTGAACACAATTTACACTACCATCACACCAATACTAACATTAGTTTTTTTTTAATTCTTTAAAACCATACAATACTTAAATGGTTCTCATTTCGAAGAATTATGTTGTGTAATCACTAAATTCTATTTTTTTTTTTTAAATTCATCATTCACCATCATTTTTTATTGCTATGAATTTTCAATGACATGAGGTCTAAAAATTGAGTAGTTTTCGGTACCTATATTAAAAACTTTTTTATTAAACTAATGGGCCATGTTTTTACTATCCAACTTTACGGGTAAGTAACAAATACTCAAACACTTCCTCTGATGAGATGCTACACATTTGTCGAATACAAAATTAAGTTATTCTTCAACATCTGCTAATTCATTCCAAGTACTCAAACGTTACACATTTTTTCCAAATTTTCAAATAGAATGTTTTATTGATAATCCTAAATATTTCAATGGTAAGAGCTTGTGATTTAAATATAAAGACTGAACCACAATATGACATGAACTTGCTTCACCAAAGCAAAAGAAATATAGAGAGTAATTTGTTAAATCCCGGCACATTTGATGAGTTAGTTGAAAACTGGTGAAGATACTGATTAACGTGAAATTAGTCACATATCATTGGAAAATAATTTGGAAAACAGTTCAAGTCAATCATAACTTATACATTTCTAAAAATTTTTTACAAGTAAAATAAGTAAACTAGAACAAAAATCGCTGAAGCCATAGAGATTTTTTCGAGTTCATCTGACAAAACCCCAAGTAGTGTAAGCTGCCAAAAGGCTAATTGCATTTTTTTACTTGTTCTTTTATTTTTTTTATTCCCTGCACCAGTTTGTACAAGTTCTTAGCCGAGAGTTTGCTATCTAGTTCTGCATCGCCTTTCGGTTGGCCAAGTGTCTCTTTCTCTCGCATGTAAACACTATATGTTTTAGTATCTCCAATTCTTTGTCAGTTATTCTGCAAGTAAGGTGTCTGTTGAATAGCTTTAATGTGTTCAGGTATTATAATTTTAATTATTATATTATAATTCTCAGATGAATCCTGATCATTATGAGTACAGTTCATCTGTACGCTTCAGGCATGAGTCTTTTATGAACATTTTCCCATGCATTTGTTTTGGATTGCTTACCCAGTAATTTCCGTGTTGCTCCCTTATCCAGTTCTTTACAGATCATGGTTTACAAGGATCTGTGCCGATTCAAGTTGTGTGTCCGCTGGGACTTTTTTTTGCTTCGTTAGCTTTTACATTTGCCCTCGATATCCTCGTGATCTAGAACCCTGGTAACGTTTTCAGTTCTCCGATGCAATCATATACTAGTTCATTCGTCACATTCTGGCTCGACATTGCCTTGAGTGCAGCTGTTGCTGTTGTTTTCTCCCGCGCACTGCAAAATTGCATATATATCTCCTTGTAATAAAGAGGAGTAATTTTCCAGTTACTGTCACTTGCTTTTTTGGAGTATACTCCTGTCCCAATGCTATTTGCAGTTTTACATCCATCGGTGTGCAATATATGGTACGGAGTTCCTTATCAGTTCATTTATTTCTGAGTCTGACTATATATATCTATATGTATATTCAAACATTAGTTTTCAAATACTTCACACATTCCATGATATTCTTGTCCGATTATAAATATTCATCAAAATGTTTTTCTTAAAATTTAGGAAATTAATACCAATTGGTAACAATTTAAAATATATTTCAATGTTTCTCAAGATTTCAATTAAAGCCAATTTGTTCACCAACTATTTCAGGATCCAAATGTATGCTATATTATATTGGTTTTTAAATAATAAAAATTCACTTACCTCGTGAACTGCGATTTGCGAAACATTCCAAGTTTGTTTGGGTTTTTTCTGTTGCATACTTCCAACGACTATGGCGTCGTGAAAATCCGTCGGGATTAATGTAAGTCTTGTAAACTTTTTCATCTATATTCTGGCTTAAAAATTCACCGACCCATTGACTTGAATTTCCAGAGGAGTGTATATTTTTACTGGAACAAATTTTGTTCGATTCCGAAACAGATTCTATGCGAGAATTCGTCTCACTTTCACTTGCAAGAGCATCTGAAATATTATTAATATTTAAAACAAAGAACTATCTCAACCGCTTAGTAGTAATTAAAATTAATTCTTTTTAGAAACTGGACTATATAATTATGTAGGTGTATAACATGGAGATATTGTAAAGTTTGTCCAAAACCATTGCAGAAACGACGAACATCCATCCATGTCTTCCTAGATCTTCCCCTTCTTTCTTACTTCCTTCATCTCCAAGAAGAATCTTCTTTACACACCTTTCGTCAATCATTCTGTCCACATCCATCGAAGCCATTTTGCTTGAATGTTACTTGCAATGGATAGTGCCTTATACAAGTCTGGGATTTTTTTGTTTGTTCTTTTTCTCCACTGCACCCCAACCTCAATTCCTTCGTAAATTTTTCTTACAATGTTTCGCTCCCACCTCTCCAGCTTACCTTTATTATTATTTTTTAGGATCAAAGCTTCACGTAGGTATGTAACAGGGTAGGTTGTATGATTGTTTTGTTTAGTCTGATCTTTGCTCACCTAGTTTTTATTTTATAATATTTACTAGGTTTCCCAATGCTCTGTCGGCTTTCATTGCCCTTTTGTCTATTTCCATATCACTATCGCATATTTCTCCCAGATATTCAATCACTTCACTTCATCACTTGTTATATCTTTTTTTCTCTATTATTGTTTTTCCACCTATTTCTATATTTTTCTTTATTTATATTATAAATGCCATACTGTCTCCAAAAATTTTCCAGGTTTATAAACATTAATTTTAGTTTCTTTTCTGATGTCATCTCCATAAGCTATCACTTATTGTTTTTTATAACATATTATCGCTTTTGGATCGATTAAGTGGTTTCTTATGAAACTTTCTAAAACTAGAGCTGTCTAAAATGGATGCTGACTTTGCCTGAGAAATAATTTGGAATGTTACACGAATTACAACTTAAAAGTTCGGCATATCTGTCAATTGTCGAAACAAACTTGATCACGTTCGATACGTTACAATCTATATATCCTACTGACTGCGCCAGAAATCATTTGGAATGCCCAAATTATGTTTTAAAAAAATTTATTTAATAATTTTATATAAAATCTAGCAATAACTAGTCTTTTTAATATAAAAGTTAACAATAGAATACATTTTTCATTATGGATTTAAAAAAGAAATAAAAGATAAAAAATGCTGTATCGGATGTTTCTAGGAATGGTGATAATGATGATATGCTTATCATACGTGGAATAATGATGTAACTCCTGACTAAAAACTATTGTTTTGAATAACTCAAAACTTTGTTTTATTTTTGTTCCCTTATTTCATATTTTTGATGCACGTTAGGTTCATATTCTCATATTTTATATTGATACTCTTATTGGTTGTATTGTTTTTTATTATTTACACAGCTAATACAATACTTTTGTACAATATCTATATTTTTCCGTAATACAGAATGTACATTGAATTTTGGTACGCCAAGTACAGCGTTATGAAACTTGGCACCACGCGGTAATGTGGTTAAAAAGGTCTCTGTTTATAATCTTCAAATTTATAAATGATCCAAATTTATATTGGTAAAGTATTATACTTACGTGCGGAAGCTCCTTTAATTGTTTTAACAACTAACGAAGAATCGCTACAAGTACGCTTCAAGAATGTTCCATATTTTGTTAGATAATTCCAAGTACCATCCTCATACATTTGTCTTTCTTGAGCACTTTTAGCTTCAATAAACAGTTCTCCGTCATCTCCACTACATACTCCGATTTTACAAAGATTAGGGTACCGCGTTTTATTAACTGATGGTTTTATAATTTTATCTGTTTCAGAACCACTTTCATAATCTAGATTGTACTTATGGTCAATAAAAAATTTGCATTTTCGTCTTGGACTTCGAAGTAATGTCGAAGGTTCCATCTAAAAAACAAGAGTGATGTAAAATTTGTATAAAATATATTAAAATTGAAATTTCACTTATACGAGATGTCCAAAAAATGTGGCTTATCAAGATAGTATTTTATTTTATAGAACGTAATAATGTTGACGAAAATGAAATAATTAATGCACTGAAAGGTGTGAAAAATTGTAAAGCTTCTATTCCAAAAAATATGTAATGTAATTTATAACACTGGACATAACTCGGATGACTGATTTCTTTCTGCCAATTTTGTTTAAAAATGGTTTCACAACAAAAGAAGCCTTATTCAAGCCACAGACACATGACTGACAGAATAAAAACAAAAAACAATTCCATACAAATTTTTTCGATAATTTATAGCAATATCTTGCGTGCACCGCCAATGTTACAGCTTCGGCAGTGGCTTGCTAGCGCGAACATACTCGCAATGAATTCAAAAAAATGTGGGATGAAACAATATACTAAAATACCCCAACGATTTACTGTACTATCCTGACAACTAAAAATTTGTTATAGAATGAGGCTTTCAGACACATCTTTACCTATGTCTAGTCTGTGAACAGAAAGATGAGACGGTAGAGCATATCCTTTTTGATTGCTCGGCTCGTAAATCCGTGTTCAGTGAGTTTTGGTTAATACCAATTCTACAGAGAGTGGTTCCTCTTGGGAACGTTATCAACGATGTTAAAACCATAGGCTGGTTGACCTACTGATAGGGACTTCCAGGAAGATGCACAAAGGGCCTAATGAGGGGCTGCCCTGCCCTGTCCTCCTAGCTTAGATCAGATCAGATAGTTTACCTTGTCACAATTAGGACAGGAAATGAGCTTTAGCAGTCCGCGGCTGTTAAAGCGTTTTCTGCATGTATGGTACACAACTGTTTTCCATAATACGGCAAAAAAACAGTTATCTGTCAATGTCAGTGTATCAAGGTCATGAATTTTTGTTACCAAAACATCAAAGAAATTTCTCCGGACTTCGCTTCGTGTTTTTGTCTGATAATACTTTTATATTAAATACTCTTTGCTAAATAATTGTTTTTTATCAGAAGTCGCAACATTCCGGCACGTAGGTGACTAGAGATGGGGGTTTAATATGAAATAAACTTTTAAATCTGCGTATTTTTGTTTAGGAAATTTGTTTCTGAAATAATATATCGTATCGATAAACTATCGAAATTTTTAGTATTGATACTTTCTATTACGATATTTTCTAATATTGATGTTTTTAAAACAATATATTTATAACGGTACGGTGTATCGATACTTTACATAGTATCGTCCATATCTATAATATGTCACATTACGTACTCCAGAAATTTATTAGTTTTGACGTTAAAATTGTCAATAATACCAAATACCAAATTATTACTTTCCGTACTACACTCGCATTATTTACTTAACTTTTATTTAATAAATAAATCAAGGGTCGTGGACAAAGTATAGGTATAGTATTTAACTCGCGATTTATGGCCACTATTCACTCGGGTTACTTGCGCCCCTCGCCTACGGCACTAGTGAATAATAGTTGTGAATAATAAACAGGTCGCATGACACGGATAAATAGGACCTATATTGAAGATTATTTATATACAAATGTCCCAATATAACAACTAAAAATATCAGCTTGTCCAGGATTCGATCTACGCCTACAATTTTTCGTTTTCGCAGCCAGGCCTTCATGCCACTGCGCTACGAAGACATAATAATTTATTAATTTAGCTGTTGTATATAGACCATATGATGTATGTCAAAACTAAAAAGTGACGTTTTAAATAATTTATAGCTGATAGAATGGTTTTAACTATTATGACACTTGTTACCCCAACCAAACGTAAGAGAAGCATCACAAATAGTCACCTTAATTGGCTCGTTGTAAAAATATAGTAGGTATTCTATTAACATATATAATGGCTATTGTTCACTTGGGTGTTTAGGTCACTCGCCTGCGGCTTGCCAGATAAACGCACCAACGTGAATAATAGCCATCATTATACCTATGATTTTCAAATTCCGCTGGTAATAATGTTAAAGATAAAAAAATTTCTCGGTCTATGTTTTTCTGCAATCAACGTTAATTAAACAACACATTTCAATGTCAAAATCAAATAGTGTCGTTCTACAAATCGGTAGGGAGCGCCCTAATCGTACATTGTCTGTTTTGCTCCTCACCTACCCATATATTATGAACCTACTTCGTATGTCATCAGTAATGCAATACACATATATACAGATGGCTCAAAAATGAAGGAAGGCTCAGGATGTGGAGTTTACTCCAGAGCACTAAGCCTAAGGATTAAGCGGGGAATGGGAAACAATACAAGCGTGGTTCAAACAGAACTGGCTGGTATCTCAATTGCCACAAAAGAACTAACCAGAAAAGGAATTTCTGGCAAAAACATAACAATCTGCACTGATAGCAGACAAGCCCTATTAGCCTTGAACAGACAACGTGTTATATCGGGGCTAGTACTAGAATGCCACCAAGATTTAGCTAACGCCTCGGCAGATAACAGTATTATCCTGAGGTGGGTTAAAGGGCACGACAGTAGTAAAGGAAATCGTATTGCCGATTCTTTAGCCAGGGAAGCGGCTGGACTAAAAATTTTAGGATCCAGTGACACCTACGGCCTAACGACTTCGACAATTGCGGAACTAGCCAAACGTTACACCCATGCTCAATCCGTTAAGAGATGGGATGGAATCAAAGGATGCAGTTTTGCCAGGATCACCCTTGGCGACCCTGGGAAGCCGGCGCCGAAGAAATATTTGGCGGTGACCAGGAAAAACCTACGTTTAACAGTAGGATTCTTGACTGGCAACTGTCAGCTGAGGAAACACCTCCATACTATGGGGCTAGTGGACACACCTCTATGCAGGATGTGTGAACAGGAAGATTAAACTGTCAGGCATGTCCTATGCGAGTGTCCGGAGTTATCGTCAATAAGAGAGTGTGTGTTCGGTGAGTCTTGGCCTACACCTGCCGATATAAAGGAGATGTCTCCTAGTGACCTGTCCACCTTCCTGGGAAGGACAGGATGAACGATGACCTAGGAGGACAACTCCTCGGGAGGATGTACAATGGGTCACATGTGGCCTAAGTACTGTGAGCCTACACTCACCCTCCCTACTCTACAGATACAGATGTCATCAGTAATTTTTGGTTGATCGCGAATTTTAAACTAATGTCATTTTCATTCAAATAATTTTATCTTGGGTAATTTCAAGCAGCAAATATGTTAAAGACAATCTCCTGAGTAGGTATACAAAATAATGTTGCAAAAGTTTTTGTTAAACTACTATCCCTGGATTCTCAAAAAATTTGAATTTGTTCATTATTGACCTCTAGGATAACAATAGAAAAAATTATCAACCACCAATAGAGTTGGCTAGAGAAGACGTAATAATTGCTAGTAGTGGAAAAACAAATATTCATTTGAACGATATATTCTTACCTTTTTAATCTCCCTAAAACCATGTTCATAATTACGGTGATCAATAAGAGTGTTGGTTGTTTTAACTTTTACTTCGCTTTGTTTGTTGTAGGACGGTGATCGTACTTCTAAATAAGCAATAGTTTTTATTGAAGGTTGGTAAGCAACGTGACTTTTGCCATGTTTATCTATATACAACTGAAAAATTCTCTGGACAGTAGGGAGGCTAATTATATTTATAGGTGGTAGCAGCTGAACTTGCAAAACTTCCGATTTTTTCAAATGATTATTGGGAGGAATGTTAATGTTTTCTACAGATTCAAATGACATGTTAATTCCATCCATTCTACACTTTTGCGTTGCTGCCGGTACTGTACGTATATCGGTGTAGCACATGGCATTGCTAGTTTTAATTTTCAAATAATCAGTATCGCAAATAGCATCTCGGCAACCTTTACGCAGCTCTACTTTGCAAGCAAAATCTTTCTGCTGAGGCTTAGTACTGGAACCAAAGTCATTTCGTTTGCATTCAGTGTTGGAAGCAACGTGTTTTTTTTCAGAATTTTCAGTAGCAGCAGCAGTATTTTTGAGCTTCGCAGGCTGTTCGGTATTCGAGGCAATGTCTTTACACTTGGCAATTTCGGTGTTACATGTAAAATCTGTACCTCTCCCCGAATCATCCGTGCTGCATGCAATATCTTTGAATTCTGCAGAATGCACAGTATTTGACGCCACATCTTTGTTTCTCTTAGATTTCTGGTATTCTGAATTGCTCGGATAACTTGTTTTTACATCTAACTGCGTACTTGTTGGAAAATCAGTTTCATTTAAAAGTCCTTTTAATGAATTTTTAGATCTTTTAGAATCATCCGCTAACTGCGGTATCTTTGACATATGTTTATTTCTGCATAGAGGTTGCTTGCAATCTGATTTATGTCGTAAATCCTGATCAATAATGCGAGACTTGAAGGGGAAATCATTACGAATATCTGATTTATTTTCCTGTACATAACCTTTTTCTGATTGCTTATGTTCAACATTCGCTTTGGTAACAGTTTCGGAAATAGTATAGGTTTCAGTGTTTGATACGTGCTCGTCAGATAGCTCACCGGTTACTGGAATTTCTAGAAAAAAAAACATCTAAATTAAAACTAACCGAAAACACTCCCGCCAACAATAAGTACATTATTCTTCGGCTTGTAAATGACGTATTTATATGATGAGGAACAACATATTTGAGTTCGTTTCCCACATAGCAGAATTACATGTCATGTATATACAACCGTACATACAATCTACTGATGTATATGCTATGTATATTCATTGTAAGTACTTGGTTTTGAAGAGAACTAAACCTCTCGGTTTAGTCAGCCACTTTTGTTAAAGGCATACTCTTCTTCAAAGCACACTTCGAAAATGTATCTTTCGAATGTGATCTTTTTTATTGTAGTTAACCATTATATTTTAATACTAAATTTATTATTAAAAAATAGGTATATCCATATATGTATGTAAAATGTACATACATAGTATATACGTAGTAAAACGTAAGTATATTTGTGTATACATACAGATTGCGTAAATTACATCCGAACCGTCCGGATTACACAAGTACGACAGAAAAACAGCTGAAAGAGAGAGAAAGAATAATTATGCGCGGTCATTAAGGCGTGTACTAAGTTTCACCTTAGGGAGACTGGCCGAATGCTCATTACCCCCCTATTTTAACCGCTGTTGCTAGAAGCGCAGATTAATTTGTACAAATGATATTTTTGTCTCGTTATCGTTGACTTTTTTTCTAGGGTGACAATACAGCACGTTTGTGCCAGCATTACGCCAAATAATCTTAGAGATATGAGATCAAATCTTTATCACAGATTTGGTTATTGTCTGGCACAGGAAGGTGGTCCGTTTTTGCGGAAGGCACTTTGAATCAGTTTCAATATATTGACCGTATCCTAGAACCTGTTGTCCATCCATTTGCCACTGCTGCAGGCCCTGATTTGCTTTATATGCAGGACAATGCAAGGCCACATACTGCAGCAACAGTAAGAGATTGGTTTGATATTGAGGAAATAACCCTTCTACCGTGGCCAGCACAGTCACCAGACCTTAATCCCATCGAGCATGTATGAGATATACTCCAGAGACGGATCGCTCCTCATTTGCAAAATGTTAATACTCGTCAAGGTCTCCAACATCTTCTTACACTAGAATGGGCATTATTAACACAAAACGAAATTGATAATTTAATTTTAAGTATGCCAAGACGGTTTCAAGGCGTAATTAATGCTTTTTGGAGGAAATACAGATTATTAAAAACATTTTTTGTTTAGCTTTTTATGTTTTACATTCATGGATGTGTTAAGAACTTCAATTTAATTAGTGCACCTTCTAACTTTTGTTAAATTATTTCATCAAAGAGAAAATTAATTTAACTGAAATTAAGATGAATTCATTACTGACTAATCAGTCATCATAACGATATCTCACTTTTAAAAATCCGATTAAAATTGATGTATGTACGAGGAACAATCTTTGTGTTCCTTAGACATTTTTGATGTGTGTACATTAAACAAAAAGTAATGTACATCCATTACTGGATATTTATATTCTATTTTATGTATATACATGGATATTTTTTATGTGATATGTATATTCATAACATATACATCTCCAACGCATGCTATGTGGGTTGCTCCATTTGTGAAACAAATTGGAATATATTGTTATCCCTTGACGCAGGGTCAGATTGATAACTTAATAGTATTTGTTGAAAAAACCTTTTGAATTTAGAAAAAGATAATCCGATAAGTTATTGTAAATTTATTTTCATTGTTCCTAGAGGTGTGTGATTTATGTGAAGACTGCCAAGATCCAAATTCGACTCAGATAAAACTTGTTCTGTGTTGTTAACGTTTTATTATTACCTAAAAATTAAGGCATTTTTCTCCAAACAGCCGAGTACAATTTTGCATGATTTCTACTTAGTAAAACTAAAGTAGGGTAGTATATAGTGGTTGACCCTATGTTCATAGTATGATAACCATTGCCCTTAGCTATAACCGACCTCTTAACAGAAAAAACTTAAGGTCCGTAAATTAAAATGTCAAAAGGGAGTCTGAAATAATGTGGGAGATTCGTAACTCATCACTTTTAAGGCGAAAAGTTCTGTCGTTAATGGGATACAAGGTCGTTACTAACTGAACGCAAACGAAAGCAAAACTATAATGATACACAATATAGAATTTTTGTTTGTTTCTTGCTGGAATTTATGTTGGACACAGTAATTGTCAAACTTCCAAAGGACGTAAATATGTTCTATCTTATTAGTTTTGTAAACCAGTAGCGTCACTAATTCAAATTATTGTTTTAGTTAAATTTCTCTTTATAGCCAGTGTTCATTGGTAACAAAAAAATTCAACACTCTGTATCTCATTAACGATAATACTCATAAAATATGTGGTGGAACCCTCTATGTAGAATATTTTGTTTCAAATAATATATTCTGGGGTTGTATCCTCGACAAGTGAACATCAAAATGAATACTTTATCAATGTATAGAAACGTACGTTCCCATCACAACCTCACGTCTACAACCTATAAAACGAATTATAGAAAGCCCTTGCTTTAACATCAATTTCAATGCTAAATCATGAGAAAACCTGAATAAAAACTTAAGATACTATCCTGATAAAGCAAGAAATTTGTTATTGCAAATTTTTCTTTCAAATATTGGTACCCGAATTTGATTACATTCGGCTGAAATGATAGTTACATATTTATCTGCATTTATGTGTATTAAAGCATGTACGAATTTCAATCAAAATTCATACAAAGCGGGTCCGTACGGCCCTGATTAAATTTTGAAATATTTCGACCTTGTGTCGCAACGACCAATATTGCCTTTTGGCGCGCGACAATTAGACGATGTTAGCCGATTCTCTAAAAACCGCCAAAAACAATAACCGATTAAAGTCAGTTGGACAGTTGGTGGCATGAAAATATGTCGAGTGCAGATCAGTGCTTCGTTTTGTAGTACCTTTTAATTTTGCTACCCGAAAAAATGGGTTTTATTGTATCTATATCTATGTAAATTAACTTAATATAGTGTTTAGTGTTTGATGATTACTGTAAGTACAGTTTTTTCGTAAATATTTTGTTACTTAGACTTTGGGATATTTCCTACCAAGTTTTCCCGTGGTTCCAAAGTGGAGCTATACTTCTACCGGACATAGTTGCCAAATCGTCCGTTCGTAAAACAATTAGTTTTCTACTTTCGCTGATCATTTCAGACTAGTGTAATAAATATATTGACTTCTTATAATACCGCTATATATAAATACCAATTTGTGCTCTTTCATCTCCTGAATTTTGTGAAGATTTTAAAACGTGTTATAGACTACATAATAATGAGTGTATCTGCACTCAATTTCCATCTGTACCTACGTTCCTGTGAATGTGGATATTTTAGGCTATAGTTTTTCCAGCTGTTTGTAAAAATTAAAAGAACTGCTGGAAGTCTAGCTTTTCATTTATGTTACACACATATACCTCGTATAATCATCACTAATTCCTTTTTTATTATTCGAGTCATTCCTCTGCCCTAAGATAAGAATGATAAGGTCCGATACCTCATTATCGGTGGTCCTTCCATTGTTGACTTCTCGAAGATGCTAAAGGTTATGGAGACAATTTAATATACAGTCCTAAAATTTCATTTCTTTTCCCTCCAAAGCACTTTCTTCGATTTTTCGTCTTTTACTGTTGGGCCCTTACAATATTATGTGCGCCAGATCCCATTGAATATGTTGCATCTCTTCCCAAGCATGTTTGTAAATACCCTATTCTTAATAGAGATGTTTCAACTAAATAAAATTCGTCTCATTCACACGATATTTGATATAGGTATGTATGCATTTCTTTGAAGATGAAATAATATATTACTGAACTTATTGTACCTACTGATGTACGTGATCAAAAAAGATGAAAATAAAGCAGGATATGGAACTACCATTCTTAACTCCAATAGTTCATCCATATCTCAAAAGTTATTATATTGTGGTTTGTCTCGAACTTTTATTGAATCATTTGATTATCATTTTTTAAATTTGATTAATAGCATAAACAGCAAGGAATTAATCAACAAAAAGATGTATCTAAAGTCAGCCAAAGCACCGACAATAGCAGTCGTTTGATTTTTTTTGTCTCATTGACCTTGAACAAACTATACTAAAAACGAATAATGTTACAAAAGTTGTTTGTTTTACCTTTAGTAACAGAATCAATATACAAATCGTCAATTGTGCTTTCACTTTCAGTATCATGAATTGTATCCAGTTTAGCTTGTACTATATCGAAATCGTTCATTTCTGCAGAATACCGATCCGTCATTACAGGTTCAGTTCTAAATTTATCTTCAGTCCACTTTACGTCTTCATTCCGTCTGGTTAACGGCCTCTCCTGATTAATATCTAGAAATACAAAAGGTTTTTTATATTACACTCTTCCAATGTAGCACATAATGACAACTGAAACAACAACAACAACCTCAATTTTGTACTAAACAAGCATCCCAGTCAAGTTCTTTTGTTGTAAATACGCCGCTTCACCCTATAGCTTATGCAATACAAAAACGATTTCTGTGTTTTATCAGTTGTCCTTGGACATTAGATATTCCGTTAGCACCAAAACATAACGTTCTTCAATGAGTTGGATTCGAACTAAACAATCTCATCATCCCTTCATGCAAAAATGTATTTTGCGCTCTATAAACAATAAGCTTTCTTTCAAGGTATAACAGGTTTGTTCGTAGTGTAAATCACAAACGGTTGGAAACCGGACGACTCATACGTAGGTACTGCCTGGAAACGATTTTTAAACGCTGCGCATAAGTCCTACAGTCTCCAACCGTTGTAATTGCATTACGAACAAGCCTAATATCCCTCTTCATTTGCATCGTCGGAATTTGAAAATATGATTTCTAAAATCGGTAGACTAATTCAGGTTAGGGCACAGGAGCCAAGTGTTTTTAAAATAATAAAACTGTAAGTTTTTACTCTAAAAAAAATTATTGGTAGCACAATATAGGTAATAACAAAGCATTTTAAGGTATTCATGAACGGAAAATAATATCTGGCAGGTGATGACCGTTTTCATTGTCGCACTGTTGAAGTCGTTCTCGAAAATTTACCACCGCTCTTTCCAGTAGATCTCTATTGATTAGGCTAATTTCGCGACGAATCGCCTCCTTTAATTCATCTAACGTACGTGGCTTGGTCTCGTAACCACGAGAAAAAATCGCACATGGATAAGTCAGGGGACCCGGGAGGCCATAAAATGTTGCCAAACCGGGAAATGAGATGGTTAGGAAACAGGCGGCGAAGAAGAGTCATATATGCTCTGTATCGCTTGTCTAACCCTTTCAACATTATCTTGAGTACGCACAGTACGCTGACGGCCAGGTGTTACCAACGTAACGTAACCCAACTTAATATCGTGTCTCGAGTGGGGACAGAGTCATTTCGATGGATGAATCTTCGACGGAATTCTCATTGAACTGCAGTCACCGACTCGCCACTTCTAACAAAACAATCGTAAGCGAATACGCGTTGTTCTAACGTCCATTGCTCCATGGTTGCGATTGAATGTGAAATGACGGAAACGCTAGAGGTGGAGAACTATCGATAGTTTTGACTATCGAAAAATATCGATATTTTATATATATATGCCTAATACCCAAATAATTTATAATCCTATCCTGCAGAATGCAGGTATTAATTAATTTTCGTACTATCGATAGTTCTCCACCTCTAGGAAACGCTTTGAGTCAAGGAACCGATTGTAACATGGTGTCGGCCCTCCCCCTTTTCAAATGGCCGCGTACTATCCAACCTAAAAACACTTGGTTCCTATGGCCCAGCCTGTATATGTTATATTTCTGCTGTGTTTATTGTTTTTATTTGATAATCTCTGAAATATCCCGAGTAGTAAGAATTGAAACAATTCATTTGTGTTGTCATTATTGACATAAAAATTTAATTCAATAATAACGCTATACTAAATTGATCTAGAAGAGTTATCATTGTGATTGTCTGCCTACTCTTGACAAAGGTAAACATAAAATCACCTTTTAAATTATCTAATCCGTTTTGTTTTAAAATGTCATCTATTTTAGCTAATTCCTCCTCGTCGATAATATCGTCATCAGTCGTACTTGCGGGTTTAAATGTATCTTCGCTAGTTGTTTCTCCTATATGACGTACTGCAGTTTCTACATCACTTTTTTCCGCTCGAGCCATTAACGCCTCGTCTTGGAGCTCTTCAACAGAAATTGCACCTAAAAATGATAGTTTTTTAAAGGACTGGTAATTCTTAACCAACCACAAAGGGGGTAAATTCTCAACATCGTTCGTTCCTTGAACGTATATGTGCATGAAGTGAATTCAAACGTATAGTACGGACCAGTACGGACAAAGTCAATTCTCGAGCATGTCTTTACATACTCGTTCCAACAAAAGTAATCGGTCATTTCTAAAGAATAATAAACTTTGCATCGTGGCAAAATTTTTCAAAGAAAGTCTGTTCTGTGCTGCTTGATCGTTGAATTTGTTTTGGAAATTTTGTAGCATGGGAAATTATCTCCCTATTAAGACGTAGCCACTGATTTAGTAAAGTAATTTAGTCGAGTGTGTCTACTGTTCACACAAGTCAGGTTAATTAAAGTCTGTCTCTATGGAGTTGATAGCACGGATCGGGGGTTCGGACCATAAAATAGTTGTAAACCATAGGCGCGACGAAACTACCTGTCCCGCAACCTATACAGGTACAACCTAATTTCCTGTTAATAATTAAATCTAAGTACCTGTATAGAATAAAATATGAAGTAGTTAGTATTCGGCAACTAGCAAGTAACGTATATTCGTCTAATTAAGATGGCTTCAAGTTAAAGTTTTTCTCCAATTCCTATTCAATGAGTTAGCAAAAGTGCATATTCTTTGCGGGAAAAAACATTGATCCTGAACGTTCATGATGCTCTTGTGCACCAAAACCCCACAAGTTCTGTTCGCTAGTTAATTACGAACTGTGCCAATATGATAGGGGTAGGAGAATCAACGATTTATAGATTTTTACGTGAGAGAAAATGCCGGAACCTCGGTGAACCTATTCCTCACCCGGAGAAATTGACGACGATGTTAAAAACAGTGTTCGTAGAATAGTGCATGGTATGTATTTCGCAAAAGAAATACCAACATTGGACAGGATTGTGCAAGCCGCCCAGAAAGGGACGCAGGCTTATTATAACCCATATAGGCAGTGAAAACGGATTTTTGGATCAAGGATTATTAGAATTTCAATATAATTCAAGCAAAGACTACCACGAAGAAATGACGGCTGACGTTTTTGACGAATATTTCCAACAAATGATCGAATACATTCCCCAGAATTCAGTTATTCTAATGGATAACGCCAGCTATCATTCTCGATTAGTAGAGAAGCTTCCTACAAGTTCATGGAAAAAAAGCAGCGATTATTGAGTGGTTGCAGTGTTTAGCCTTAAATTTCGATCATACAATGGTGAAAAAAGTACTTTTGCATATTGCTAGACAGCGTAAGGCAAAGTTTAATTTGTAATCGATTAAATGGAAAAAGGTAGAGGTATTATTGTACATCGCTCACCCCCTTACCATTGTGAGCTGAACCCAATAGAGCTTATATGGGCACGAGTCAAAGGTTCTGTTGCCAAGAACAACAAAACTTTTAAACTTCAAGAAGTACGGCAACTTTTGATGGCGAATGTGACTGCCGAAAACTGGCAAAGCGACATAAAACATGTTATAGCTGAGGAGGAGAAAATGTGGGATCTTGACGACTTAATCAACGAAAGTACTGAGATCGAACCGTCAATTATTAACTCAAGACAAGACGATTCTTCAGATTTTTCTGATGCAGAATTTAGTTAATAATGCTGTATATATTACAGTTAAAGTAATGTTCACCTGCAATAATTTGTTATAATTTTTTTATTTTTTACAAGAACATGAACTATCATTTCAGCAACGATATCAATTTTTTTATAATCACTAAATGTTGGTCGACCAGATCGTTTGGCATCTTGAACACTACCTGTTGCTTCAAACTTGTGAAGAAGCTCCCTCAAATAAGTTCTCGAGATAGGGCGATCTGGGTATCTCTCATTAAATAAACGTTCCGCTTCATGGAGATTCTTTCCAGATTCACCAATTATTAAGATAGCTGCTACTTTGTCGGCTTGAGTACGTACCATTTTGCCTATGTAAACTCTTAAACGACTTTTAAACAATAATAAAATTAAATATTTAAGCTATTTAGAAAAACTTTGTAAAGCCACAAATACTATTAATTTAAAAACGTCAATTTTTTTGACAACTAACCAGAGGCGGACTGAAAAATCTTCAATATTTAAATGTGAAATAATAATTTTGGTATTTATTTAATTTACCCGTCAAAATTAGTTTAAACCCAAACAAAATTAATATGGCTACGTAGCCAATGTCAATGCCTTTCAAACGAGATATCACTTGCCATAAGGTCCTAAAATTATTGGCCAGTGGCACTGTGACGTCATCTATTACTGTTACGTCACCTGTTACCATTCGTAGAGAAGTTTACAACACTTTATTTCCACACTCCAAATTTTATCAATGTAAGTGTAGCCGTTCAAAAGATACGAGGGGGGGAGGGGACTTTTGAATAGCACTGTATAAATCTTAGTGCACAATTACTTTGTATTTTCATTATAATATTAATTTTAATAAATTGAATAGATGAGGCTTTTACTTGATGAAGATTCATACTTAACTATGAAATAAAACAATAAAATTTTTTGAGAAAGCTACTGTGTAGCGAAACGCGTCACAAGTTGTATTTGAACATAGTTCAATTGTAATGAAGGTTTAAACAAAAAATTTTATTGTTTTATTTCATAGTTAAATTTTAATAAACGTTAAGCATCATAAATAACCCTGTTCTACGACTATGGACCGTTTGGTTCACTGCGTATGCTTCATTTGCAAAGTTGTAACTATCATCTGTATGTTCCTTGTGATGTGTTCATGAGTGTTTGATTATTTTGTTTATATTGTAATATTTCTGTACAATTAATTTAGCCATCGCTAATAACCCATTCGGTTGATGCGAATTGTCTAAAAAAAATAAAACTAAATAAACCAACGGCGTTGCTTGAGCTCAGGGTAAAACCCATCAGTACGTAATAATGCTAAAATAATCTTTGTTAACCCTAGTATCCCGCTAACAGTATATTACTCATAATACCAAAAAAAAAAAAAAATTATGTAGCAGTGCTACATAGCATAATTAAATACAAACTATGAAGTTAAATTTAATAACTAAAAAAACAACAAATTATTTCGTAAACCTAAGCCGTAGAACTCCGCAAAATAGATAACAAAAGAAAAATAATTCAACAGAAACTTGCATGTTTCCAGCGGCGATTGAGACCAAATCACTAAGTTGGTGTTCGACTGTGCTCCCTCCAGGGAATATAGAGTGGCATATAATGAGTAGAAACATGAAGAAAATTTGTTAATTTGTCTATGAGTACAACTGCCCGTAATGGTTAGATGTGAAGCTTTCTAACCTTCCCGGGCAGACAATCGGCTGAATGGATCCGATTCCATAAAATTCATAGCGGAAAAAAAACCTGAAAGAAATAATATTAAAATCCAACCATACATATACGAGGATGTATTGATATCTAGCCTATCCTAGACCAGTTCCATGCATAAACAAAATATTGCGTTACCATAGCAACGAACAATAACTTATTAGAAGTGTCAGTGTGAAGTTTGACCTCAAAAAAGTAAACCAGAGTTACGCAATAAATTAAAAGAAAAAAGATGTCCACCGAAATTGTGAAAATCGGAAAATTGGAGTATCGAGCCATCATCAAGTATCTG
Source organism: Lochmaea capreae (assembly GCA_949126875.1). Lineage (NCBI taxonomy): Eukaryota > Metazoa > Arthropoda > Insecta > Coleoptera > Chrysomelidae > Lochmaea > Lochmaea capreae. The sequence goes on along the minus strand of OX421407.1, from coordinate 15,519,752 downwards.
TAGGTATTTAAAAGGGTTAAGAGGTAAGCAGATTTACGAAAATATGCTTAATACCCTTGGTGATCAATGTCCTTCGTATGCGACCGTGAAGAATTGGACTGCAAGCTTCAAAAGAGGTAAATTTTCCATTGAACTTGATGACCGATCGGGATGGCCAGTTTGTGTCAGTCCCCGAAAATATCGATGCAGTTCATGGTATGATTTTATCAGACCGTCGAATTGGGCTAAAACGGATATCTGAAGCACTGAATATTTCATACGAACGCGTTCATCATATAGTTCACGTCAATTTGGATATGAGAAAAATTTCTGCAAAATGGATCCCCAAATGTTTGAATGTTGACCAAAAGCGTGCAAGAGTAGAAGCATCGCGTTCGATCTGTGCTCGATTTGAAAACGATGTAGACTTCTTAAACCGAATTGTTACTATAGATGAGACTTGGGTACATTTCTACGATCCAGAAACAAAGTAACAATCGATGGAACGGCGACACTCTGGTTCTCCAAGACCTAAGAAGTTTCGTGTCCAAAAATCTGCTGGAAAAGTTCTTTCTTCAGTTTTTTGGGATTGCCATGGAGTAATCATGATTGATTTTTGGATAAGGGTAGAACAATAACTGGAGATTACTATTTGATATTACTGACCACTCTACGGGAAAAAATTGAAGAGAAAAGACGCGGAAAGATATCCAAAGGTGTTTTTGCAGGACAACGTCCCTGCACACAAATCTCATGTTGCCATGCAAAAAATTCGTGATTTAGGGTTTGAATTACTAGAACACCCCCCTTATTCACCAGATTTGGCTCCGTCCGACTATCATCTCTTTCCTCAACTGAAAAAAAGTTTAAAAGGTCGTAAATTTTCTTCCAACAAGGAGGTAATAAAAGCTGTGGAGGTCTGGTTTGCAGAGCAAGAAGAAACATTTTTTTTAAAGGTCTAGAGACGTTGCAGACTCGCTGTAATAAATGTATCCAATTAAGAGGAGAATATGTTGGGTAATAAAATATTTTGACATTGAAATTTTGTTTGGTTATATAGTAAGCTAAGAATTTTTCAATATATCCTCGTATAGTAGCGGTGCCAGATTAATATAGCACGAGCAATCCCTGATTTCCAATTCAAAGTACACAATTGAAAAGTTGTGGTTGTTACTCTTATTTAAAGAAAATAAAATGAATGTCAAAGAAACATTTGGCAATTATTGAAAGAAAAAAACCCAACATAAAATCGAAAAAACGAAAAAAAAAAAGTATAGAGGTAAGCATTCATCATTTAATTAAAACGCATGAAAATCTAAAATTAAATTTCTCAAGTACTTACCTGATCAAAGAGGTTTTCTTTAGAGGTTGAAGGGAGAGACTGAGGTAACAAGTGAGACGCTTCTTAATAAATGTCAGTTATTTTTTCTTCCAAGAAAGCAGAAATTCGCAAATGAGGTATGTTACAATGTAAATGGATAAAGCATATAGCTTTATCTATAATAAGGGGAATTCGTCAAGAAAAATGTTAGCCACTGAACGAAAATGTCAAAAGTGGCTTGAAACTTATAAAAGTAAATAAATTTCCCATGTAAGGAAAGTTCTATGTATGAACAATCAATCAAATACTAATAATAATATATAATAACGAAACAGTACGTACCTATCGCCGTTAGGGGTTGCACATGGGGAACACTTTGCACGTGAAGTGTAGTATCCTTTTACAAGAAATAACATTGAGAAGTAACCAAAACCACCAAAAATACCAAAGTCTCCAAAACAAACACCAATCCCAAAATCAATTGATAGCTTTCATAGATAACCTCGTAAACGGACGATTTAGAATAATCACTATATGAATTTGAAGGATGACACAACTTCTATTCCAAAGTCCCAACATCAAAATGCACAAATAAGATAGAGAAGGTACATTTTCCGCGCAGGATCGGTAGTACTTACTATTCCTGCTGGGTATATCTAGATGGAGCTACTGTGGATAGTGGAATACAAACCAATTACTACCAATAAAATTAAACCAACAACACCCTGGTAACTCCTCATATACCCCTCCAATAGAGCCAAAGAAGAAGCATTAATATAAGACACTATAAACTTATTGAACAACAACCACATTTAAAAGACAATATTACATTTGGCAACTATGCATCAATCCTGAACAAAAGCAGATACAAGTAAAAATCTATTAGTAATTAATTAATAGGTATTAATATTAATAGAGGTGCAAAAATTCGTTGGACTGTTACAAGCTATCAAAACTTCAAAGGCTTGCCAGTATGTGAATAACAGGTGCGAGGAGAAGCATTCCGTCTGCGGTAATGGAAGCTATGCTCAATCTTCCTCCTCTTACTCCGCATGTTAAGGCGGAAGCGAGCTGTATACAGGCTGGAATGCAATGGGAATTAACACGAACGAACCAAGAACCAATACCCACAGTTGGTGTGGTACACTGAACTGATTAAGGGACAGGAGCGGCATCTCAGAAATCAGAATAGCTTTATGAACTATAGATGAAGAAACTTACCTACATCCATCTTGATGTCACTTTTTGATTCTTGAAGTGGTAGATCATCTTCATTAAACTCTTCATACATGTGTACAGCAGTTTCGACTTCACTTTTAGCTTCAGGTAGGATAACGTCCGAAGTAGTATTTTCTAATTTAAAGTCTTGTTCTAAAAGTGACGCTGTAGGGAATTGCACTCCTAACTTGATTATGTTCAAAACTTTTTGTACTTTATTTATTAACATTTTATTTTGTTCAATCTTTGAATTAAGCTCCGTTTCACTATCAACTTTATGTTTAGAGAGTGTCATTGGAGTTATTAACTGCCTGAAAGAAAATTGACTATATTTAATAAATAAAATATTTGTATTATAGAGAGAATAGAGATTTGGAAATAGGGCACACATTTATCTTTTTATAAAGTTAAAGAAACAATATTGGATATTTAGTTGCATAGGCGTGCGCAGACTTTTTTATTAGGGGGGGCCATTGATTCATTAGAGTACGCCTATTAAAAATGATAATTAAGCAATAACGCTGCCTTTTCTATAACGCAAAGTCCATTGCAGGCTCATCGGCGAAATAAAGAAACGTCATTGCCCCATTTCTAAATAAAAGATTTAATAATTACGCAGTTATAAGTAATAGAACAAATTATATTGAACCAAAGAATAAACTAGAAAAACAAAACGTAACATTCGTAACAATACATGGAATCCAGAGGAAAAAGATAGATAATGATAATATCCTATCAACTAATCTACAAACGCATTCGACGTATTGCTTCGGATAACACTTTAAACTCGTCTATTACATTGTCATAATTCACATTCGCCGTTTTCTCTTGTTCAATAAATAAAAAGAGAAGTGAATCGAGTCTCTGTGGTGACATGGTATTCCTCAGTTTTGATTTAACTTGAACCATTTTTGAGAACGAACGTTGACAAGAGCAACTAGTAACTGGTATGACAGCAAACATTTTTGAAAGCGTGAAAAAGCTAGTGTATATTTTGTAGTTGTCTGGGATCCAAGCCATCCAATCATCAAGATTAACAGCTTTAGGAATATAATTATCAAATTTTATTACACTCACTTCGGCAAGCAATTCTTCTTTTTTTATTTTAAATTTATTTTCTATTAAAGTGAACGTTGAAATTTAAAAATTATAAAATGTTTTTAATAGATTGATATTTTGAGGAATTTGGGTGGACCGATTAGGGTGGGCCATGAACCATCCTGCCCCCCCCTGTAGGCACGCCTATGTATAGTTGTGCTGGTCTGTCAAATCATAGTCTCCTAACATTGACGTAGCTACAACAACTAACGTTAATATTAATATGTCTAATGCATTTCATCTTTTGCTGCTCCTACAATTATTATCTTTGCCTGTCTCACTGCCTTGTTAGTCAATTTGACTAACGGGACCCAAAATAATATTTTACCATCTTATATCTTTTTTAAGAATATAAATAACTGATGTATAATAACATTATGTCTATCCTTTGAGTGATGTCTATCTTAAAGCTTACTTATTAGGTAATATTATGTTGGAGCACTGTAGACATAGGTATTCTCGTCCGCCATTTTGGTGCCTTGTTGTACGTTGACGTTATTGTTGGGTTGGTCATGTATTTGGCATGAGATTCGGTATTTCTACTTAGATACGTGGCCAGCATCCATTCGTTGCACTTTCTCAATTTTCTGGTATTAAATAGTCTGAAGAAAAGTTGGTAACATAAAATGTTCTGTTCAATATCAAAAATTTTTCAACACAATACCTATGTCAACTCGACACATCACAAATCAATAAAATTCAGGCACCAAAATGGGGATTGGGAATACTCAAATCTTTAGTGCCTTAATTAAGTTAATACCTAAGAAGATTATAAATTCTAATCATTTGAAGGGCAAGAACATTATATTATTTATTTATTCTAAATACCTAACCCATTGCAGAAATAGATATTATATTAGTGCGGTGTTTTCAGAACTAATGTCAATTAAATCATCTCCTTGTAGACGTCAAAGGTAATAGTTTAATACTATTATAACGCCTTACGAAGTTTTTGAAAATTAATTTTCAAAGAATATACTAAGAAGCAACAACTACTTCTCGGGCTATGTGCCTCGACATGCATTAAATTACACTTCTAAATTAAACGGGATTGCGATATCTACACGATACAACCAACCATTATTTTTGACGTCTATTGATAACACGCTTTACTAAAATATGACAATGTTAACAGGAAACTGTAATTAGGTAAACATCTACTTGTAATCATCCTCAAAAAATCTGATGATTACACTCTTGAACGAGATAACCAACTTGCAAACCTTTTATTTAATTTTTAATCTATCAGTGGACTAGACAATTTTTGAGAAAGCTAGTCCAACGAATATACGATCATTATAAATGATATGATAATAAGTAATTTATAAAGCTTACAAAGACATTCATTCAGAAATTCTATGCTCAACTATCATTGAAATGGAAGGGTTTACTTCTAATATAATGCTGAGTTAACATAAAACGGACAGAAAAAGCACAAACTTATGTTGAACAAAACAGAACCGCAACTTTTGGCAACATTTTTTAAGACTGGTGTGTTTCGCGACAGTTGGGAGTTTTGTGTTTCAAGTTTGGAAACGGTCACATCCATAGGCACTCAAGAAAGAAAATAGCGGTTACATCCATGGGGACTGACAGCAGAGTGCACTTGCATCCCCCAGGAAAGGAAATATATAAAAAAAATTATTTTTCCAGGGAGTACTGAGCATGCACAGACCACTTAGTCTCGCGTCTCCTATCGTTGACGATTTCACACGTCGAACGTTCAATTCTACATGCTGTTGCCAATTTTGATTGCCTCACATACCCCTTAGTAAGACACAGTGGCATGAGCAATTACATCTGCGTATTCAACAATTGATTCATTTAAAATCGTATTATTTGCTTAATTTGTCTTCATCACCTTGGACCATGCCGTAGCTTCGGCAATAAAATTATGTAGAAGACATTCGTAGAGGTTCTGTGGATCATATGCTATGGCTAAAAACGCTAATTTGTCTAATTTTCTAGCTGCCTAAGACAAAAATAATGTTTTCATGTGTGTAGAAAAAAATCGATTTTTCAACGAAGAAACAATAGAATCTAAGAATGGCATACATTTAAATGTTCTGAACAAATTTTCCACATTCTCAGTTGATCAATTTGATTTGTAAGTTTGTTTTGCCACCACTCAAGTATGCTTAAATTCATCATCCAGTTTTTGTTTGGCAGTATAGGCAGCAATTACTACAGATGTTGCAATGTATGTTTTATGTAGATCGTGTACGCTATGGTTTCCGTTTTAGAGTTCGATGCGTCCTGCGAAAGTTTCTAGAAAACTTGTAGTTTTCTGAAAATATGCATATGCACCTCCCTGAAGGTAATCCTGGGGAGCCCATGGTCTATAGTCAGAAGGTTTCGAAGATTTCATTTTACTAGTCAGAATACGAATTTTGATCCAATTTTTTGAAGATAAAAATTGTTTTGAAACGTAGTAGAAGAATCTCACAACATAGTGGGAAAAACCAAATATTTTTGTAAATATTGAAGTAAATTATTTTGATTTCAACTGTATAACGTTCAATTCAGGATTCAAGATGTGATATTGTTACAAAAATCTAAGTAACTACTTATTAATATTAAAAATCGATCAATTCACCATTGAAAAGTTAAGTGTAACGGTTATGGAAGTAAAAGGCATTGGATAAAAACATAATTTGGGGTAATTGTGCTCATGGCTGCTTAAATACAGACTGAGCTGTTAATATTTAATGTAACCTTCCACCTCCGGTTCGTTGGAAACATTTTCCTGGATATATCGCGGATAAAATACTCCATAAATAAAATGAACTAATACTAGACAAGAAAAAACTTCATTCATTTGAAGATATTCAACAGCGAATTTTTGAAAAAATACCAACTTAACTTACATGGAACCGTCAGCAGACTTAAATATAAACACATCACACACATTCCGAAAATCATAGATCGTGTTAATTAATGTTGGTAAGGGATTGTTAAAAAGTAAAACAATATATTCACATTCAATATACCTTCAATTTATTTCGACATTAACAGCATAGATTGTACAAGCTTTAAACAAATTGATGTCATCGTTATATAAATTAACAACTACAATATACAAATCTGACATTGTCAATACAGCTTCTATCTGTGCATACACTATCACAAATTTTTTTAAAATTCTCGTTACAACTAAAATTAATAACCTAAGACGATCATCCAATAATATAAATACATAATTATGGAAAATCCACCAATAAATACATCACATAACGTCATAATTATAACGTAAAGTTTAGCACTACTTGAAAGAAATCAAACACCCGTAATTGAAACAAAATTAAGAACTTAGTACAAGTTAGATGGAAAAGTTCTTACTATGGGTTATTATCAAATGTTATCAAAATAATACATTTATTTGTTAAAATTCACAAAAATCTACAGAAAAAATTTGTGAATATTACTATGTGATTTTGATTTCTGCATATTTGAAACAAAAGACGTTTAGCTATAGTTAATAATTATTTAAATCCTGTTTGTAATTATCAATTATCAAGTTTTAGTAATTTTTTTAGGATCTTAAATTTAGGTTAATTAGGTATTTTTATCCTTTACTGTCTAAATACAAATATGTACCATGAATTTGTATTATTAACAGCAGCAGATGTTATAAATTTAGTAATAATGAAGTTGAAAGAAAGCTATAAACAAGAGTAATACTGAAACCATGTTTAAAAAGAAGGAGCAAAAAAGGCTTAGGATCACTTAAAATGCTGAATGAAGAACTGGCAGTAAAAGATGCAGCTTCTTATGAAATTTTTTCACGTGTATCAGAGACAATTTAATTATTTGCTTTTGCTTTTCGATCTTTACACTTTTTATAAAATATAGTATGGACGTCTTCTTCTTCTTCTGATTCTTGGCCTCTTGCTTTGCAGCATCCGGCCACTAGTATGGACGTGAAGAAACGAAAAACGCATGGAGACTCTGATCTCCATGGAAAAACGAATAGATACTGGAGACTAGAGGTTATGATGCATAATCAGTGATACCAATCTTTGAAACCGTAAAAATAAAAAACGGTACAGTGAATATTACCATATAATCTGTCTATTAATTGATAGAAAATAGAACCGGTTCTAAAAATATATCACGTCAAGTTTTGATGATTTGAAAATTCACAAAAAATTGGATACAAAATGTGTGTGTATTTATCAATTACTTAGGATCCTAAAAAATTGACTAAAACTTGTAATGAATCATTAATAATTACAAACGGGCTTTACAGCTGATTCAGTAATAACAGACTTCATGGTTATTATTTTTAATCAGTATCTTAATCAATGGGCCAAGACCAACCATGATATTTAGACAATAAAACGAGCAGCATATGATCAATGGGAGAGAGAACAAAATGAATAAAACATGACCAACTTTAAATTAGATGTAACTAAATGGGACCTTGAAATAAGAACGAAAACATCAAGATATTATCTTTTCCTTCAAATCTTATAAAGTAGAAGTAATTGAAAAGAAACCTTTGTGATGATATAGGATGTAGAATTGGGTGTAGAGAATATCTTGAATGGAAAACATCAACAAGTTTAAAGCTGATTTATGAGGGTTAAAGTGAAATCTGAGTTATTTCGGACATTACAAATACAGTTGTTACAACTTATCATCGAAAGGAAAAAACTTTTTAAAAAGTGGTCGAAAATCTTTGTAGTTGTTCAAATTGGCAGTGAATAAAGCAGGATGAGCTAGAGAAATCACCAATGCTCTTAAAAGACAAGGCACTGCTGAAAGAGCAAACAAAACTCTCAATATAAATGCTGGATTTCTTTCTGTTATCTGTTCCAAACCAGTTTTATCGTCTCGGAAACAAATTAATTTGAATATAACATTTTGTGGTTTGTAATATATTAAAAGCCAAACGTATCTTGACAAATATATGTATTGTTTCCGTTACATGATTTAGTACTGACTATTGATTTGCTTTAAGTAGTTACTGACAGCCAAGGTAGTTCTAAAATTATTGCTAAAAATCATTGTTTCGTACGTAAGTTTTGAATAAATACATCACATACTATACGAAAACGAAAAATTAGAATCTCAAAATTCCGACATTTACGACAATGATCAAATCGATGGTGCATAAGAATGTTTGTCAATAACCCATATCATGAGAAATGGCTTCGTGTTCAAAAAGTACCATTACTACTATATTTTTTGAACATTTGATATAGGTACATATACTGAAAATATTCATTTGTAAAATACTCTTTTTTAATTAGTCATTATGAGGAGAGGTTAATAGTAGACTTAATGAGAAAAATTAGCAGTAATGGTCGACATCTGAAGCATATTTGGTTCAAAATAATCTCACCAAATGCCATATCTTATTACATTTGAATATTGTTACTCGGTTCTCAGAAGTGATTATTATATTTCCGATGTGCTCTCAAAATTATGGAAGACACCCAAGCAACTATTTATGCTAATTGTATACTTTAATAATATTATGCACAAACACTAAAATTCAAACTGTAATATTTTGCATTAAACTAATTTGCCCTCGTAAATCCATAGAGATACTACAGATAGAGGCAACAAGCCAGCTCGGAACCCGTTAGCACGTCAGCTTGTTGCTTCTATCTGTAGTATCTCTGTGCGTGAATCACACACAATTGTACTCAAAAGTGCAAGAAACATAATTTTCTACAACTGGCTGACAGCATTTCAAATGTGTTTTTCCCTAATATGTCATTTTAAATGCTGATTGTTATAAAAGTTATAATTTTGTTCTCGAAAAAAATGGCAGTAACAAAGACAAAATGTAAAATTAGATTATTTTTCATCATTCTCAAGCCAATATTCGAGTAACTTTGTCATAAGAAGTTTGCTGCAAAAATAAGCAATTTAATTTGTCATCGGCCTTTCCAAGATCTTGATTATGGTGGTTATATGAAATGTTGCATAACCTTTTGGAATATTGTGTTCTATAAATATAACACAAGCTTACATCTGGCAAATTTTAAATAATAAATTTTATCGCCAACCGTAAGTAAAGCCGTCAATTATCAGTTTGATTTCTGGAAGTAAACAAACAGTTTATTTTATCGTACAATAAAGTACTTTATCTGCCGCATTTGCAGCAGGTAAAGTATTTTGACTTTCACATTTAATCGAAAATCATCTGTCAGTGTCACACTTCTCCCTATTACGGCTCGATAATAGTTTTCTAGCAATTTATTCAAAACAAATTATGGAAGATATTCAATGCACAACACCTGAAATTCAAGAGAAGTCATTAGAGAGGTCTTTAGAACTTCTGCCAGAAAAATCCAAGGAAAAATACAATCGCCAGTACGACATTTTTATGGAGTAGTGCAATAGACACAAAGTAAGGAAATACAGTGAAAACGTGTTACTGGCATATTTTTCTGATTTATCAAAGTATTGTCCCCCTTCAATGTGGTCCTATTATTCCATGCTTAAAGCAACCCTTTCAGTGAAGGAAGAAGTCAACATCGGTAAATATATAAAACTAACGGCTTTATTAAAACGAAAAGCAAGGAATCATGTTCCAAAGAAATCCAAAACTCTTTCACAATAAGATATACTTAAATTTTCACTAGAAGCACCGGACGAAATCTACTTGATGATGAAAGTAATTTGTAGAAACTTTTAAAAACCAAAATGATATAATGTTGCATTTTTTTAGATTTGTGTTTTATTTGGAATTGCTGGAGTTTTACGTAATGAAGAACTTTTAAATTTATAAGTATGTGACATAGAGCTCGAAGAAACAATTCTGGTAGTTCATATTCCCAAAACAAAGACCAACAAGCCTCGTTTATTTGTAGTCACTGAAGAATTTGAAGGAAAAGTAAAATCCATAGAACTATTTAATAAATATTTCTCTCTGCGTCCTAAGCACACGTCTCACGATCGATTTTTCCTAACCTACAGGAACGGTAAATGTACTGTTCAGCCGATTGGAATCCATATTATCGGAAATGTTCCAAGCAAAATTGCCAAATATCTGCATCTGCCAGAACCATCACTTTACACGGGACATTGTTTCCGTCGAACATCCGCCACTCTATTTTCCAACGCAGGCGGTAGGTAGTAAAGAAAATTTGAAACGCCACGAAGGATGGAAAAGTGACACGATGTGATCCTATGTTGAAGAATCTGTGCTCATTAAAAACAAAAATTGAGAAGAGAATTTTAGGCGATGATCCAACTGACAACACAGTTATCACCAATTCTAAAAAGGAAGATTTGCACATTTTCAATATAGATAATAACCCTCAAACGTTTTCAGTTGGAACTCCTTTGACTTCAGGAATTAACTTTTTTAATGCTTCAGGGTGTACGTTCAATTTCAATATTAAAATGCAATGAAATATACCTCAGTTTTTCATATTCTGAATTCTGAACAGTTGGCGATAAAATTTTGTATGCACCACGTCAGTAAAGTGTCTTTATCGAACTCGCCTGTTATTCGCCTCGCTTGCTTGTCTCATAATTTCAGACTCCGATAAAGAATCATTTTACTGCCTTGGTACATAAATAACTATTATCTGAACATCCTTTTACTGTCCAATTATGTTCGTTTTATCAAATGGAAAACTTTAAAATTTTAGCAAAGCATTCGAAATTACTCAATTGGTTGGCTATAAGAAATAATAAAAACGAAACTGACAAGTATTTTAAAGACCACAATCAAACACTAACTTCTACTTCTTCTACTCGATTAACCTATCAAACTGGTATTTGATTTACAATCAAATAAAAAATTGGTGGTATCCAACATTTGGAATTGATCACCTTTATCGATTGATTATATATTTTCTACTTTTCAATATTTACAAAACTAAGTTTATTCCTTTAGAAAAAGAGATGGAAAATATTATATTTGAAAAACTATTATGGTTATCTCAAAAGATTATTATTATTACCATATATTTCTGCCAAATTACTAATCCAGAATTGTTTCTAAATTCAATTTTGCAGACATGAATTACAAATATCAATATTTTTTTTTTCTGTATTTTTATTCAGTACTTCACACAAAACGCGATTTCTGTACTATTAAAATTGAACGGACTTCACTACCACGTTAGAGTCAAACATCTCAAAAGGTATCTTAAATACGTTAAACAATATTTTTAGTTTATAATTGAGAATCTCTCTACTTGCACTAAAAATATTCCTCAAATTAACACGTATCTTACAAATTTCGACAAAAATTTAACACCAAACGAATAATTTAAAAAAAATCAGTATATTACTAAATTTGATTATATTTATTTTCACGGGATAGCCTTCAATATAAACTAGGTATATATTTTTCAATTTATCACGTTCAACTACCTGGACAAGAATGATAAGATTGTATGATTCAGAAGCCCTCATTATAGGTACTCCAAACATCGAAAAAGACAACAAATAGATGATGCTAGACAGAAAATTCAATTTCTATGGTTCAAATGTACAATCTTTTCGAAAATGAGTTTGTTTGTAAATATCTTGGCTTACAGTAAACAGTGAAAATAATTGTATTCAAAATACACAAGTGTTTTTCCCAAATATAGTATCAAATTTATTGACAATTAATTTCCAGAAAATCTTGCTAATAATGCTTAAATAAATCGGATTAAGGATTGAGTTATTGGGATTACATCAACTTCTAGACTGTTTCTGTATCTTTGAGACTCCCAAGGCAAAACTTGACCAATCATACTGTCACTGTAAGACAGCAACCCCAGCTAAAAGCAAATTAAGATATTTTGATAAAAATAACATCGTTCTGCAGACCCTAAAGCCTACTATAAGTGGATAGTGGACTTGTGCAAATAACCGAGAATATATTAATTAAATGATAAAAATAGATAATTGGCTTTTGACTAGGCTTATCCGAGAAAATTAATATATTTTTTTGAATATAAAAAACAATATTGTAGAAATAGTTTAGACAAGTTTTCCAAATAAATTACAAGAATTCACTCACAGATTCTAAAGAAAGTACGTTTAAGATTAAGTATTGTATAAATGTACAGTCTAAACGTTCATCTAAAGTATCCGTGACTCGATATACAGAGGTTAATCAAGAAGCACAGACGATAAACGTTTGTAAGTCGACAGATAGTTATTAATTATTAATGGGAGAATGTTTAAATATCGTTCTTAAATTACCAGCGAGTTTTGTAGTTCCTATTAATGAAGTAGTATCACTTCACTTGTTTGACTAGTGTACTTTCCATAAATAAAAGCGATGGCCCGAATGTACCATAAAATAATATATTATAGCCTAGCGACGGCATTTTATATATTTATATATTCAAAATCTCAACAGATTTTTATGTCGTTTTATATAATCAGCTGATGAATATACAATATTTACAGCTTCCCAAAAGAATGCGCCTAAAATTAAGGCCGTTAATTCGTGGGAAAAGACTGAATTATAAATTTTTTCAAAATTTTCTTAGAATCAGTCTTAGTAACACGAATCAGAAAAAATCTAACAACTAAAGTAAGTTATCGCAATAATATATTTTGTACATTTCCAAATATTTTCAATTTTTAATGTACAATATTTACACAAAAAATAATTACAAATAAAAGATACGGGCAAAATAATCGCAAAACCCGAGACAAAAAGTTGACAACGAATCTTTCTACAAAGATGCTGACGTTGTCGTTGATTTTATATACAAAAATTCGGCGAAATTAGCCTTTATCTTTGTTAATTCGGTAGGTATATAATCATAAGACGGATATTGCGGATATACGTACCATCCGCATTTACAAACTAAACATTTTGACACAGCCTTCTCCAATCTAATATACACGACTATTCTTTTCGATACCTCAACTTTTTCTATTTCCTGCCTTTCACCAAGATTTTCCAATAATTTCGCTTCTCTGTCAAGAGATTTTCCTCGACTTCATCGAGCAAACAGTTTCACCCTCAACAACATCATATTTTGTTTTTAAGATTCACGTTCTTTCTTCACTTTATAATCGTCGCCCAATATCGTGGCGATTTCTCCTTGCATAAAAGCCCACGGCACGTTTGAATTTGCCAACGGGCATTTCTCTCCACTTGGACAGTACACCTGAAATAAAAATAATAAGAATTATTTATTTTACTTATATGAAGTTGTCCAGGTTGTCCCCAATACATAATTTATAAATATGTAACGTATTTTAATATTCTAAATTGGTCAAAAACCAACTACAAAAGTGGGGACAGAAAAAATAGACAAAAAAATAATTATTAATATTGAAAGATCTAATAATTTTATTAATAACCTATTTTAAAGTATAATTACTTCCCCTAAACTTCTAACTCTCTAATAGTCACGTTTTGTAAACCGTCCAGTCAGAAAATTCCATAGAAAAAATCGAATGTAATGGAGGCCATGCGCCATTTTATCAATTCGTTGTCTGGAACTTTCCAAACATTTAATTAGTAAATGTTTTGCGACTGTATCAGTTTCAAGTAGTGCTACTTTTAATGGAACGACTAGTGGAATATGAGTCATTAAATATTCTAAATACATCTACCACCATTGTTTCCATAAATACGTAAAAGTCCAATTCAATAATTCCTTATAAAGATAATGTATTGAGCAATTATTGTTAAATTCTCACAAAACTAAACATGTGATTAGAATTACCAAACAATTACTGAATATAGTTTGGAAACATTTTATAACTGTGTAAATCGTGGCCTCCTTGTATGAGTAATATTTGACATAAGGTAGGAAAAACTAATTTTACAAATTAAGTTTCAGTTCCAAATAAGATTTCTGTAGAAATGATCCTCGAGAAAAACTAATGGATTAAGTTAAAGCGTTTACATTAATTTGTAACTTATATTAAGATTTGGCCCATTCTCCATAAAAATAATTTTCATAAGATGGTTGTTTTGCAGGACACCCTATACATTATTTAGGTATAAAATAACATTAATCTAATGTGTATATATTTACTGTTATATTCACCTCTGATCCAGCCCCTTGTCTCTTTATGCTTTCCCTGCTACATGGAAAACAAAATTTGTGATGCGGCACTGAGGGGCATTGTACAAAATGAGTGTCTTCTAATCTTTCCTGGCACAATGTACATTTTAAAGTTGCGGTAGCAGTTGGTGTTGCGGCAACATTTTCTCCATTCCCTGTTAAGGCTTCGTTGTTGCCAGCTGTCATATTACCTGCTTCCGTTGACGTTACCGTTGTAGATGAAACGTGCCTCGATCCTGATGACCGTCTGCCACTCGAAGAACCTGCTGAAAATCAAAGTAACGAAATTCAATACAAATCATTAGGTAAAACAGTTTTTATTTAAGTTTAATTATTAATGTGGCACAATGTCATTACAGCCATCGAAAAAATTCTATTATATAGGTAGTACTGTTAATTAAAATATGAATTCTTCATTTTGTTTATTGTAAGATGTTTATTATTTATTCAATTTATTGTTGATGACATCGGATTATAAGTTTTAAAAAAGTTTTCGTTTTATAGTGTTGCTCTGGAAAATCTTTTTTTTTTATTTTCTCAATTATACATTAATTTAATCTTCTAAAATTTACTAAATTATATTATTTTGAGGTATGCCATTTTCCTGACTATTTTTAACAAATTAATTATAACCTTGTGAGTAATTTTACATTTACTACATATTGGCTTAGTTTTTATTATTTATTTGGTCATGGAAGATTGAGATTTAGTTCGTAGTGCCTACACAAAAGGCAAATGACCTCGTCAACTCTTCTCTTCTCATTAATCATAATTTGTACGGCTCATTACAAACATGCGTTTTTGCCTTTTCACTAGTGACAAATTGGCGGTTTATTTATTCACGAAAACTTTATTTCCAATTTTTTCAATAAATGTTCCTTCTACTTTTGGTTAATTTTCTTGGGAAATTAAACCACAATATTTTTTATATTTTCATTTCAACGTTTCGGTAGCATTCCAACGTTATCAAGAATAATCAAGTTTTTTAAAATTTTTGGTTCCTATCTAACACTACGAAAAAATTTGACCACTAGACAATCAATAATATTTTGAAGACTGCAAAAAAATGTGTTGTCAATTTTTTTAGGTCCATTCAGAGTAGATCGTACTTGGTAAAATATTTTATTATATGACAATCTATTTTGTGTATTGAAGAATTTGTATCGATAACAACAATTCCAATGAAAAGTCATAAGTAAACCTGGATAAAACTTAATGATATTATCCTGATAAGGGAGGTAATTGATTATTGGAAATTTCTCTTTCAACATTGGTAATCAAATTTGACTACATTCGGCTGAAATACCAGCTACACATTCATCCGCATTTGTTGTAATTAAGCATTTTCTTTGATTTTTCGTCTTTTATTATTCGGCTCTTTCAATAGTATGTGCGCCGAATCCCATTAAATTTGATGCCCCTCTTCCCAAGCATATTTGCAAATATTATATGACTTAAAGATCTCCCTATCTTTAATATATTTTTTGTTTTCATTTATTCGGATTTCCAATGGTCTAGATGTTTCACCTAAATAAAATTTATGGCATTCACAGGGTACCTGATTTATGCAGTTTTTTGAAGATTGTTCTTCATTTTATGTTAGTATAGATCTCAACGTAATGTTAGATTTAAAGCTAGTTCGAATATTGAATTGATTACCAACTTTCTTAATTATTTCTGATAAACCCTTAACACACGGTATAGTTAATTGAATTTAAAATTCAAATACTTATTAGTGGCTTGCGGTAAACACTTGTGTGATACTGCGGTAAACACTTGTTTGATACCCAGTAGATGTTTTGTTGATAAGAACATCTAAATATGGAAAAAAAATGTTATTTTAAATTTCAATTGTTATAGATTTTTCTCCTTCATTAATATTTTTTTTTAAATCATTCAGAGATACTAAGTCATAAAGCCGTATTGCGAAAATATCGTTGACAGATCTCCACCTGACAATTGGTTTGAATTGTTGATTATTTACTATTTGGGTTTCAAAATGTTCCATGTCAATATTTGATAAAATTGGTGAGAGGCAAGAGTCCATGGCAAGACTAAAATTCTGTTCATACAAATCGTTATTGAATTGAAAATAATATGTTTTCATTATATATAATTTTAATACTAATTCAATTATAGTTTTTTGGTCCTTTCTGTAAGAGTCTTGATCAATTTCTAATTTTGATTTAATAAGTTCGATTGCTTTTTGGACCAGTACATTTAAAAAGAGGCTAACTATATCAAAACTGACCAAATAATGGTTTTTGTTAAAGTTTAAATCTGATAGATTTTCTAAAAAAAGGATGGCTATTTTTGACATAATGTTTATCCTGCGAGGGGTGCAATAATTTTTAATATATTATTTGATAGCTTGTAGTATAAGGACCACTTATTAATAAATCCATTACTTTTGAATCTTAGTCAATTTTGCTCATAACTACAGTAGAATTGCCCTTATCAACCGGTAAAATAATGATAGAAACATCTTTGAGATTTTTGATTTAACGTTGAAATAAAAATATAAAAAAATTAACAAAAAGAATAAAATAATATAATTAATTAACAAAAGTTCGTCTGTTTGGAGCACAAGTACACAAATTTTACCTTAGCAGAGACAAATTACGGTGCTTTATCTGTAGGTATAATCTTATCCTCACAAAATGGAATTAAAAAACTCTGCAAACATGAAATCCGGAAATAGTTGTGTAACTTACCTGTTGAATTTGGTGAATGTTGAGATCCCCTAGATGCGGATCTGGGGGCTACATTAGTAGGTGGGCTACCTCCTGTTGAGCGAGGACTTCCGGGCGGTAGATTGTCTGCTACCGAGATCAAAGCCGCCATAGGACTCTGACCAGAACCTGTGGTAGGTTGAGCTTGTGGCGTCGCACCAGCCATGTTGGCCTCAGGTGGTGAGCCTGTCCTGTTGTTTAATGGAGAACTCGAACTTGTCCCATTTGCACTAGCTACCGAGACAGGTGCTACAAATTATAAAACGTATTTATTTTTATTCTTTAATAAACTGTGAAAGTATTGGAATTGTAGAGAAATTAATTTAAAATTGTACATCTCTATTTGTACTATCATCCAGTAGATTTTATATTTGAGTCGGTTATACACTATTTTTTCAAATAATATGCTCTTTTTTGCTTCGCTTTGAAGGTGACAGCTAACAGTGGATGCACTGAAAACCATAATAAATGCTTACAGCTTTACTCGAATCATACTAAGAAAAAGTATTTTAGCGTAAAGTTGTGTTTTATCAAATTTATTTATTCTTGTTGTTGGTGTATTCTTTTGCTCTACGAACAAGCTAGCCTATTAACAAATACATGCAATTCCGATTTGTCTGGGTAGAGAATATTTGCTAATCGCACTTGCCTATAGGTCTGTTCCAACCTCAAACAGAAACTGTCAGAAATGATCAGAGAATAACTGGTCATAGCAAACAACGAGTTTACTTTTGCGTAATTTCTATCTCTGATAGCAATGGTCGACTATTCTTTGATTTCTGATTGCGGTTGGAACAGACCTTATGCCAGCGAGTGGTCAGTACATTTGTACCGATTCAAAGGAAATTTATACTCATGTTCATTTGGATTTGCAATTGGTGCGCTGCTCCTATAAACAACGTTTCAAACTGCAAAGCCAGGACTGTGGGTGCTTCGATAGCTCGTTGCTCGTAGTTGAACATACTCGGAAATGTTTGTGCTCGAGCGTTAGTACTATCGACGTGAATGGGGTCGACTTTAGGATATCCAACACGGAATGGTAATAATATATTCAATTTGACACAATTCAATTGTGTACCAGTGAAGAATAAATTTAAAAAAAAAGAATATAATAGAAATCAAAAAATCGAAATCAATTGTTTTTTGCTTTGAATGGTGTTTACAATATTTTAAATATCTTTTTTAATTGTTCAATTTAAACAATTAATTTCATTATGTAAATTGTGGGAACCAATGCGATGATCAGTTACACCTATCTAGGTTTAAGTTGGTGCTCCAATGAAGTATTAAAAATAAGTTAAAAAACGAACAGCATTGAGGTCAAAGAGCTGTTTTTGATTTCATTATTAGGTACCTATAATCAAAACGTTTATAGGTTTAATGTTCTATAGTCGTAAATGAGCCGCCTTGATATGAACCTAATGCAATGGAGTTCATCTTACTATCGTTTTGTGATGTCAACATCGACATTGCATTTAAACGTTCAGATTCAGAATACTTCATTATTTATCTATTTATCAACTGTTCCCGCTGCCCACTGTTTTGTATTTTGCTCAGTTTACTGTCGTCGATACGATGTGATGTTCACGTGACCTCTTTCCTACGTCTCGTGACGTAGCTTGTAACAATTACGTGCCTCGGAAGTTATCGCGTACGATCGAACATTTTCGTTCTACGAGAATGCGACCGCGGCGAGTTTTTTCTTGGTTACGTCGTATTTTTAAACAGTGAACATCGTCATACGCAATGTTGCCACATCTACAACTCGCCGCCTCAACTGTAAAATGTGTTGCTAGGTTGATTACAGATTCGTGGCCAACCGACCAAATAAATCATGCACTTGCTGTGTACCACGACAGACGAGATGTTTTAAATAAACAAAGTCGTGTTTTATATATACAAGTCACATGAATTCCTTACGTGATCTTCTTTTCTTGTTGGATATTTGATAAGACGTCGTAACAATAACAGTTATTATTAATTATGTATATTATCTCGATTGTTAGCATGTGGCAGGATTTCACGAAAAAATATATCAATAACTGATACTTTATCGAGAACTCAACAACATAGAAACAATAAAACTATTATTTAAAGATTGTCAACGTATAGTAGGTAATTATTATGGCATGGCAACTTTTTTGTAACCAGAAAACCGGCTTTCGCAAAATTGATTGCAATGCCAAGTCGATAATTTACGAACACATGCCCACGCTCAACTTGACAAAAAAAATATGTAATTAATATTTAAAATTGTATTCGTTGTGAGATTTTATCAAACTAAATCAATTGCGTACAAAGAGCATGATGACTGATTTTGAAAAACTACTCCACAATGTTTGTACGCGTAAGCCTTATCCAAAAGATCTTGAAAAAAATACACGTTTTAAAGGATAACTTTACGTTTATCGTTTTTATTACGAATTTGAAATATTTTGTGTGATAGTCACGAATTCTATAACGAGTAAATACCATTTAAACGATGCATAACCAGAAAATACAATAAAAGTTCGAACGGTATACAAAAGGTTGACGTCACACGTTTGTTGAGATGGCGGATTGTCGTATTTTGAATTTATATTTTTACTAAAGTAAACATAATCACAATTATTGTAATGTAAAAATAAGTCATTGCTTTAGAATCTTTGTAATCTATAGCTACAATTATTTCAAATTATTATTTCAATTATTTTTAGTGACAGTCATGCCTATTCTCAACAAAGGAACTGGATGTTAGAACCAAGTGTGTTTTCGCCATTTTAACTGCCAATTTGTTTTCACATAATATAAATTTGTATATAAAAGAAAGACAAAACTGTCTGAACTTCTCTTTTCAATTTGATGCTTCCACACTCTGGAAAAGATAAATGTTTTCTCTGTAACCCAAATATTATCTTGATTGGTAAAAAAAAAGGAGACGTCAGTAAATTCCCAAACAATAGGTTGACAAATTTGACCTGACAGAACAACATATTGTCATTTTAATGAATCAGCTGTTTTAGCGATTTTATTGATTGTAACTTATTAAAATTTAGTGAGCAGTTTCTTTTATCTATAGAGATGAGTAAGAAAATCAGCTTTCCACACGTTGCTTTTTGGACAAACTTTACCTTAGCACTGGATTTTAGGGTTATTTTAATAAATAAAGAATAAATAAGAAAATAAGCAGTATTTAGTGTCTTAACCAGGCAAATAATACATAGTTTGAATCCAAACAATAATTATTGAACTGAGATAGGTACATCTAAGAAAATAATTCACGTGTAGTTTAATAGAGAACTAACATCTACTTTGTAAGCTCATAATGTGCATGTGGGTATAATCCATCCACATACTTGCGAATTGCACAGCAATTCAAAATTCTAGGCAGACATCCTAAAATTCCTCAGGGAAATAGGACTAAAGGAGCTACTAGTCTCCGAGAAGTTCCTCAGGAACTAAGTAGAAGCAAGGGGACACAATAGATCGTTTAGGTCTCAGTGAATGTCACCCCATCATACATACATACATAATCCCTCCAATAGGTGTTCGTCCCTCGACCAAATTAAGCAATGGTATGAACACGTGTTTCAGATATTGGGCAAACTTTATACATAATATGGACGTACATATTCTACTTTGTCACAGGAAATAAACGGAAACTATTGCATTTATAACTTGTCTACAAAGTAAAGGTAGTTGTAAAAACTAATGAAGTAAAAAAACTTTGAAATCACCTACACGTAGTTTTTTCCATTAATTATAAAATACAATCTTTGGAATGATCATTGTGTTGTATTTAATTATTATTTCTGAAAGTAAATAAAAGATATATTTCTAACCATGACTCATTCTCATAAAAAATGCTGATTTTAACGCAGCACTTTTCAAGGTAGTTGCGATTTGAATATGTTGTTAAACAAATTTGCATCAAAAATTTCCAATGCTAATTTTACAGTTTGCGATTATTTTAACAACGTACTACTAGTAAACTTTTGACGAATTGAAGTAGTTCAAACATTTAAATACATTGTTTTCAATTTCTTGTAATCAATTCTAATTCGTTGAAAAAATAAATCGTTTTCGGAATGCAGTTAAGGTGGTAAACATAACCACGATAGGTTCGTTCCATCTAGCGATAGAACCGTTCTATTATAGGTATCGTTCGCGCAAGTGCTATATTTCTCTCGCGTTTCAAGGTTTGTTCCAACTGGCATTAATGAACCGTTCTAGAATCGTTTCAAGTACTGTATAGTGCGAAAACTCAAATTAGGGATGAACACATCAACTTGATCAGAAGATACAGTTTGTATACCGTCCCAAACAGTCCCAAGAACGATACTATAAACAGTTGGAACAAACCTATTGTATCATTCTTGGGACGGTACAAAAACTACCTTCTGAACGGGGTGATAAAGTTGATGTGTCCATCCCTAATTCGAGTTTGCGCACTGTACAGTACTCGATACGATTCCAGAACGGTTCCTAAATGCCAGTTGGAACAAACCTAATGTCACTAAGATACGCACGTGTTCCAGGCCAAATAAAAAAAATCGAAATATTATTATGATACAAATGGTACAAAATGGAAAATTTAAACCACCACCAAAGAATAATTAGAAATACTGTACCGGTAACATAGATTCTCGAGTGGAAACGAAAAAGTAGGTACCTACCGAAGGCAGATCTGTGATAGATATTCAGATAAAAAAAAGGAGTTAGATAATACTAAGGATGTTTCAATCATCACGGTCAACCGGGTTAACCCGTTTTCAACACATTCTTTGGGGAATGTAGAAACTCGAAGCTCGTGTGTAGGTATATAAAACATTTAAAGGACTACGTTATAAAAAAGTGTAGAGCAGACAGTACAGGTGTAGATATTTTGCCGTTGTTTTCAAAGACGTTATTATCTACCTAGGTACGTTGATAAACAGCCAGCTGGCTCTAAAAAGGAAATCGACCATCTGTCAGAAGGCCTAGAAAGAATTCTTTACACAAAAGAAAAAAATAACCTACATATGCTCACATAAGGGCGGATATATCTAACGAAAAAAAATTATACTATGTAAAATTTTAGAATAAAGCGTATTATGGGAAAGAGTTATTTGTTTAGTCATACAAATTCAGTTAGTTATATTAATAATTATTTCTCTAGCGCTAATCATTTTACGAGTATATATTCTTTATCCCGAATATAAGCCTATACACCACACAAAAATTGATACCCAACGCAATGGAAACCGGTCAGTTGGACCACGAGTACCTGCATTAATCCTTTTTTGAAAAAGGTCAAGTTAAGCCTACCCTTCAGTTCGACCAGGATAAAATTTTATTTTCTAATCGATATAATGGAATTCTTGGAAGATAATCACAATATCATAAGGGTAGTAATAGTGGGTAGTTTTAGACTGACCAACATTCGATTCTTTGTTTTCCAATTCAGCTACTAAACCCTACCCTACCCTCTATTCTTAGAAAACAACCTTAATCCGCTTGAAGAGCGGTCGTGGTCCAACTGATCGGTGTACTTAAAACAAGTACCTAGCCCGTGGTCGAACTGTCCGACTCCCAACGCAATATGTCCCAGAACATGATTTTTTTGAAAATAAAAATTAAGAAGCATCTCAGATATACAGCGTGTCCATGTGCATTATTTTTATCAATTATTTTGGAAAATTAAACCACAATATTTTTCATATGGTTTACAAAATGTGAAAACGTTACGCTACTGATTTGAAGTCGAATGTCAATTTTACAATATGACGCTGGTTTTGACAACAAGTTCGCGCATAAGATTGCAACTTCAAGTGGGTTCTTCTTACGTGAAACGTTGTATAACAGGTTGTATTTGGTCTGTGTTTATGTATGAATTGTTTGCTTTTGTTGGTTTAGGTATTTGGTTTTGAAAAATGTTTACAAAACAAAAAAGATCGAGTCAGAGCGACAATTATCAATGAGAGTAGCCGTTAATTAATAGTTAATATCAATTGGACGCTACTAAACTACTATAAATAAATCAAAATGGAAGCTATTCGTTTTTGTCCCAAAATGTGTTGTATTTAACTGTATGTTCTATGGTTAACATCAACTTGATAGTGGTAGCTATGATAGCCGAAAGTTTGACTGACAGCTAATGCAAGCTGTCAGTTGATAAACACTTGGGCCAACAGCCAAGATTTAGCTGAAAGCTACAATATTTAACCGAGCATTGATAAACCAGCCCTTACTCGTCGATATACCTCTTATAACTGATGAATTCAGCCGCTTTCCATTGCGTAGGTACTAGAGGCCACATTTAAAAAATCGCGTCTTTTCCTATGTTTGACAAGCTGTATACTAGTAGATGAATCTCCATTTTTGTAATTTTTTTTTAAACTAAAAGCTTTAGGAAATTTTTTCGTTGTGTTTAATAACATGAATTAATAAACGTTTGTAAGTTAACAATGTTGCCAAGATTCTCAACTAAATGTTTCTTGCAAATGAAACTTCAATTCCAACAATGTTGTTCTAATTCGGCTATTTATCAAAATGTTTGCAGATACATTTTTATGAATGAGCTTGTAGATATTCAAAATACTAGCTACAAAGTAAATTTCGCTTATGAAAATGAATGGACAATCATATATAGTACTTAGCTGGTTTAAATGCTATATATACATATTTCGTTCAAAAACATTTGGCACGCTCGTAATATACATACAGATTCTACGAAATATGATGTCATGCAATTCAAAAATAGCATGTTTATATAGATATATTCTAATTCCAAAAAATATTTATAGTATATTCACTACACCTACTTTGACTGTATTTGCTCCAATTAAATAGGTACATAATATTATTTTAAGTGGTTTCAGATTTGCTTGGCGCAGTAATTTCTTTAGGATCCTTTTAAATTGTTTTACTATTAACAATATTCCCGACTATTATGATTAGGTATACCAACTACAAAAAAATTTAAAAATCACGTAAAAATTAAAACGAACAAGATCTAGTATAATCACCTTTTTCTTAGGCTTATGGTATGAACAAAAGACCCCGAGACAAAAAATGGTACGATTAACAATGATGCAGTTAAACCAGTCTATGCTGGGTACTCAGTACCCAACCAGTTACAATGACATCCACATGACCTTGAAAACTTTCTCACGAATTGTGCTCAAGTCGAGCTAGCATCTGCAGATATAGAAAATATGGCTCGTGAAGACTTGTTAAGATTCATGATTCAAAAATATTATTATTATTATAAAGCATTAGTTAAAAAGTTACTTATTATTATTATTTTATTTATTGTATTTAAAGAATATTACAATTCTTATTACAAGAGGTTCAGAACAAATTTGAAAGACAGGAAAAGGATTAAAATTAAAATATAATAAGTACAAGCTGTTATATGATCAAATGAGCAACATAATATGTAAAACCTATTCATCTAACGCAAGGGCTCTCAGTTTTAATATATTTAGTATGTAATTAACGAGGTTTGTCTGTCTGGTAAAATCATTTGTCTCCAGAATAGCAACCAATTCATTAAGTGTTTTTAAATTCAGAAGCATATGATTTTCTCTGAGTCCATTGTATAGAGGACATTCTACTAATAAGTGAATCAAAGTTTCATTTTCACCCATATTACAGAGACTACACGTTGCAGTCATATCTATGTGGTATTTTATGCCCCTGCAATAAATTTTTAAATGATTTAAACTACATAGCCTAATTTGACATATTAATCTAGTAATATATATTGGGCATGATATATGCAAGTAAGTTCTGTTTTCAGAGAAAGACAGATGTTTATATAATAAAGGAAAATATGAAAGCGCTGTTCTCTGCTCGTCATCACTTACTAATTTTTTTTTTAACAATTCCAATATATTGTTGAGTTGACTTTTAGAATTGTTTTGCAAAAATTCTGGCCACGGATGACCACAGTCGGCGAAGTCAAAATATTGCTTTACTTGACCCAGGAAATTATATCTGGCATAAAAAGTTACTCAACAATTCTCTTAAAGGAAATTGAGTTATTGTTTTCATTTTAGTTTTAATTTTTATGCTTCTATCCAAAACTTGATTGGGTGGCCCCTAATTTCGCCTCTAATTATTAATTATACAATGCAATTATAGTTGATTTACCTTACTTGAAAAAAAGTAGGCAATGGTACAATCCTTCATCAAAAATTCCATAAAGCAGTCTTTAACTAATATATTATTTTGGGCGTACATGAACTGCGGACCAAAAACCATAAATGATTTTTAAAATTTGTCATGTGTTTTTAATGACCCATGAATTGCGGACCAAGTCGAAAGGGCCACCTGAAATCAGGAGCGTTTAAATGTAGCTCTTACCAACGTTGCCAAGTGTAGTCCTAAACTAAAACGTTTGTGTTTTGGAAAGTAAAAATATTTTAATAATGATATTTATCACGAATGCATAGATACATTTTCCCTAATCGAAAAATTGAATTGTGTAATTGACAGATTATTATAATAATTTTCAATAATAACCTAACTAAAACCACCCTACCTAACCCCCTACCCTTATCCGAATCGAAAAATTGAATTGTGTAATTGACAGATTATTATAATAATTTTCAATAATAACCTAACTAAAACCACCCTACCTTACCCCCTACCCTAATCCGAATCGAAAAATTTACTATTCCCTAATTTTTACACCTTACCTTTACCCTAGTTGTATAAACTTAAGCTTAGTCCGCAATTCATGGTTTTTAAAAGAGGGGTCTTCTTGGTTTGGTCCGCAGTTCGAGTACGGAATTATTGGAATCAGGTAATCGGTCCGCAATTCGAGGCCGCCGATTATTTTCGATATTTTAACCCACTCGGCACTAAGTAACCTATCTTATTTTTTAAAATTGGAACACCATTTTTATTTTTCCGAAAATCGAAAGTTGTTTAGTTTTTGAAAAAAATATTGTACGTAGTAAATTTAGCGTTTTTGGAAACGTAACAATACACTAGATAGTGGTAGCCAATTTCATAGGTGTGGAATGGCGTTATAAGCAACCAAATTACTACCATCTACATTCTCCAAATCACCTCATATATATCTCTATAATGTTTTTAATTTGTTGATACTATTCATTCACCCACCAAATTTAAAATATACTAAAAAATCAACGTATTATTTTGCTTGCCATTCAGTGCATTGTGGGAGCATTTAGTAAATGATGATGAAATAAAAAATACCGAAAGTGTCATACAACGGTAAAACAGAAAGGGGGCCAAGCATATTAGTTGTTGTGGTAGTAGTAGTAGTAGCAGCTCGAGCAGGTAAAAAGTATTATCATAATCTTGGAAAAGCAACCAACCTGACCTGTTATATACAATGTTGCCAAGTCTTACGATATTTAAAAGTTAAAAACGTTTATGATACTGCTGATAATGTTCCATGAATTCCAATAAAATGAATGATTTCACATTCTTCAGAAAATATAGGTATTTAAATGTACAATTTTTTTTCCTCCACAGAAAATGTTGGACTTGTATAATATTTTAATTGAAGAGTATTGGACACTAGCAACTTTTCCTCTGGAGGTTAGTTACAGTGTTTCTTATGATCTTTGCGAAGAGTATGTTGTGTTTCGTAATAATTTTATTTTACCCAACAGACAATGTGGCAACGCCGTATGTGAAAGCTATTATTTTTACAACGTTAATGCTGTGACGTAGTAGACGTATACACGGACAGGTACACACAACTGATAAAAGAACCGGTCAAACGACCAGTTTCGAAACCGGTTCCAGTTTAAACTTCACACTTGGCGAACTATTTGGCATGACTGAGTTTTACGTCATGCACAGGACCGAATGCAAAATATTGACTGCTTGATTACAATCCAGGATAGCATTTAGAACATAACTGGTATTAAATGGCATTCTTTTCTGACTGTTGAGTTTTATATATCAAATTGATTCAGAATCAATGAAATAATTCGATTGGTCGTTATCCAGATCTTCGTTATAGTCAATTATGAAAATAAACAAACAGAATCCAACAAAGACCTTTTCTTATATTTTCTTTGTAGTCTGATAAAATCGATGCTTTTTGGCGTTATCTATTTAGTTTTTCACATCTCTCTGGTTCATTTAATTTTTTATTTTATCTATGTAATTCATTTCTGATCTCTACCTTTTTTTGAATATGTTTCTTATTTCTATTTTTGATGATGTCCTGTTTAATTCTATCTACATCTCCAAATTATCTTCATTACCTATTTTACCTCAATTTTTTTAAATCAAAATCCCTAATTTACCATTTCTTCCACTGCTTAAGGAAATCAAAATGCGTTTTCAATGAGTACAACAAAGATCATCAATTGAAAAAGTAACTAAAAGTTTTTATTGCCTGGATACATGACTTTATAATTATTTTTGTACTTCTTATCAGTTTATTACTGGAATATTATTACCGTTTGTAAAACCGATTTAAATGTAATTTGTAAATATGTCTATCAATCAATATAACATGACGTATAATATGAAGCAGTCAACGAACTGATAAATCTAATAATTTAATATTTTTTGTCTTCTAGATTAGTTTTCATCTTTCTTTTAAATTTCGGAAATTATAGAATATCGGCATCCATAAATATTAAAAAATTAAATATGAATATTAAAAAAGTTGAGACTGGAAAAACTAACCATTATTTGATTTTTTTTTTCATCAAGTAACGTGTTCATGAATTTTATATACCAAATAAAATAATTGTTATTTTAACTTTTTGAACATTGCTTCAAGTAATTATGTACCTACCTAAACTTATAAATCATCGAAAATCGGTAAATATTGTAAATAATGGTTATTTATTGTACTAGTGTTTTAAATAGTGTTTTATCCACGCAAACAAGTTTAAAAAATTTTAAAAGACGAATGCAATAGATCGTTTTATCCACAATCACAGTTATTTAGAATCAGATTTCATCAAAAAGTGATTTGACATTTCGCTCTGACAGCAGCTTTAACGTCAAAAATTATTGAAATTCATTTTAAAAAATTTGGGACGTGTTTAATGGTTGTTATTAAATTTAGTTTCGATTGTTTAACGACTCTATTTGTGAAAAATGTAATTGATTTAAGATTGTATTTTACATTAATCTACTAGTGGATAAAGTGCTACTTTATATGCTTTATAAGTGTGTATAAAACTCCAATTATAATGTGATCGTGGATACAAAACCAAATTTTGAATAAGCTACACAATGTTTTTTATATAACGGATTACCAGCAACTTTAAATTCATAATCCGGTTACGTAAATTTTTTTAACCGATCTTTACCCCACTCAAGCCAGTGAAAGCATTCGAATCGCAATACGTTTTCTTACATTGTGTAACTGGAGCTTGTTAATTATTTGCAACATTCTTGAAGTTCGTTGAACTCATCCATTGGGTTAATTTCAGTTTAACTGGATTCTTTCATTGATAACAAATTTAATATTATGCTTAACGGTGGTTTTCTTTAAAGTTAACGGAAATTACACTGTTAACTAGGTAGTCTTAGAAATGTTGAAGATGAAGTTACTCATATAAGAAATTATTACGGGAGAAAGCAATTATATGCAGTTATAGGAATCTTTATTTTGATTTTAATGATACATTTGTTAACCCGTTTTTATATAATATAACCCTTATCTTTTCTGATTATTTTCATACCTATCGGGAAACAGAATCAAATGTTTACTAGTTAGGTATTTGTATTATTCAAAATATGTTTTGGATGTGAAAAGTGCATTGTCCATAACAATTATACTTTTTTCTGGTATATTCGGCATTATGTAAATTTCAAACCAATCTTCGAAGAGTTCTGCTGTTCTATCGTTGTGATAATCTATCTTGAATCTTTAATATACTTTGCTGACAACAATAAAGTGTTTGGAAACCAACCTGTTTCTGATCCAGCACTCATTATTGTTATTCCTTGTCCTTTGTTTGATGGAGCCTCCGTTATCGCTTGCCTCTTATTGTCTTTCGTCTTCAATTAACCGGTTTGATATACAATCTAGGATTTGTTCTTGGTATAATATATCGTTCTTCGAATAATATCCTTTGGATTTGGTCAACACATTTGGTTTTATTAGCGTCACTTCGTTTTTTTCGTGTGCTGTGATATTGTTATCGTTTTATCGACTACCTGTTATGGATTTTGGCCTTGAATCAATCGTGTTGTCAACGGCATAAGTCAAAACGAAATATCTTGGAACGAAGTATACCTACCTAATATTATATTATTCCAAGGGTCATTCTTTCGAGGATACTATTTTTATTGTATTCAACGCATTAAAATCAATAGAGGGCTATTTTATGACATTGGGCAGTAGGGTTATTCCAACCATTAAGGGAATCATAAACTCTATTGCTTCATCGTAATAATTTTTTTGGTCATTTAAATATGACAGGAAGAGTCCTTTCTCCTGCCTGGGTCCAACTGATGTTTTGAAAAATATATTTCCCCATTTTTTGATTAAATTTACAGCAGGTACCTATTATATTCTACACCATGAACAATTGCTAAGTATTGTAAGCAAATGGGTTTCGAGTAAAGAAGTTTCAATATTTTATCTCAAAAAAAAAGTTTTCAAGTATTTAGTTTGTCTTATCGAATATTTTCTTATCTACACTGGATAATACCTACATATGGTAATAAATTATGCTTTATTGCAATAGATCAAATTTGAAATCAGTAGCTACTTAACTAGAAGTCTGCAACGTATTTAAACCAGAAAGTCGTGACGTCACAATATTCTAGACACGTAACAATGACGTTCACCTCCATCGTTAGTATATTGTTTCGTTTTTCACGACACATTATGTTCTCGCTATCGCCCAAATGTTTTAATATTCGAATATATACATCCGGTAGGATGCCGGTAATAAACAAATAGGATATTCACGACTCGTTTTCCTTTTCAAAGCTGATAAAAAAAATAATGAAACCGTTGTACATGAGAGGGGTAAAAACGGTTCTGCTTACAACGATAAGGCATGTGAAGGCCTTTTTATCGATAAGATAGCTTAACTACTATTTTTAGACCCGTTATTTGTATTTACTTTTGTTTATGTAGATATTGCATATTACCTATTTAAATGTAATTTTAAATTCCAATACTTCTATACTGTTCAGATAACTTAATATACAATTATTTATAGCTGAAAGTAGGTATTATAAACAGTTAGGTACAAAGAATATTGATATTGCCGATGTTAAAATAAATTATTGGTTGGTGTTTATTTACCTAGACTTTATTCCACAATTTCTTAAAACCACGGATTAGGTAAATACCTATATTATCAAGAGCTAAAATGGCCATATATTAATTCAACACTAGTTAAAGTAAGTGTAACTCTTATGAAAGACAGGAATATTTAAAAACATTTTCTCTGAAAAGCTAAATTCCATTTTAATATTATAGTGAGATTTTTAATCATTCTGTACTTTTAATCAAATTAAATGTTTTCCAATTAAAACAAGTTAAATAATATCTTCTAATTATTATGTAGTTTTTTGTGGCTACTTTTTGAAATAAATATGTCCTTTGTGAAATCTAATCAAAGGTCATAAAATATATTCCTCATAAAGAACTAAATGTAACTTGTTTATAATACCTACCTGCTACAAAGAACTTTTTAAAACAACAGAAAAACAAATTTTTCATACCACTAGGTTTAAATGCAGTTCCGGCATCAAATGAAGTAGTCCGAATGGGGTGTTTTTCTTGTTTAAAAGTTCTCTCTGTGGATATAACAAATGGTTGTGCTAATGAAACAGCAGGAAGGGAGTCCCCTCTTGTTAAAGGAGGTCTTACAGCATTACTATGTTCTTCCACCGACATCATTCTTTTAGCCCCACTAATATCTCCATTAGAATGATGGTGCCCATGATGATCGTCATCTTCTGTAGTTGATAATCCCCTTTTGATGCCCTGTTGGGGAAGATTTCCGGGCCTACTATTGCTAGAATGGTGATGGGTTTGCATTGGATGATGAGCAGCTAAATGGGCTGCTGTTGGCAAGCGGACAGTAGTACGAGCCACAATTTCGTGCTCAGGTGTTGCCTCCAATTGGGTCCTACCTCGAGGAGGAGGCGGAGGCTGTTGTTGGGCAGCTTGATACTCTGCCAACATATTCGACCTCGAATGGTGAATTCCATACGAAGGTGTATGATGGGGATTATTTTGCTGTCTACTGGATGAGGCCACTACCTCACCATTCTGATGTTCGTGCGAGGTATTGCCTCTATGTGTTTTAGTAGTATGTCCCGATCTTTGTTCTTGGAAACCATGAGCCCGTTTCATTTGTCGGGCTGTTTCCAAGACTACTTCTATCCTATCTGCACCCTCGTAGTTAACACAACCTCTACATACTGCTTCTGAAAAGTCATGTACCATTGCCCATGGCATCCTAGGAAGGTCACAAAGATAGCACTGCTGCCTCTTGGCCTGCTGTATTTGCATTACCGACATCTTCACCATTAAATATATTTTTTTACACTCTAAAAAAGATAATCGACACTGGGTTACGCGTTTTGTACCACTACGCCATAGCGGAACTAACGATACATATAACCAACTCGACAAAGCGCTATACCTAACTGAATTCTCGCGTTATGCACTAGCCCCATCCTACACAAGCGGTTACGGAGAGGGGAAAGAGCGGGAGCGAGGGGTTACGGGGTCTGGTTTAGTAATCGTTATACAGATGACGTCACGTCGTAAGGAAGACCAATAGCAATGTGCACTACGTCACTATTTGCGCGCGCTGCAGCGGACGATAGGATAGCTAAGAGATACAGCCAGTATTACTAGTTATATATAAAATGCTTTTATTTAAATCGTCGTCGTCGGTTCCAGTCCAGACTCATACTGAAATGAAATGTGGAGGGTTAGGTTTTGTTTTGTAAAAGTGAGAAATCATATTGATTTTATCCTAAAAGATTTTATTTGGTTATTGCACTACCAGTTTATTTCGTACGTTTTGTAGTCTATATATTTTGACATTACTGATTTTTTGCCTTACTAGATTACTGTTTGTAAATACGGTATACGAGTATCTGCTTGCCAGACGAGAGTCATTATTAGATATTCAATTATTATTATAGACAAAACCTCTGAACAAGTTTTGACCTAGAAAATTTCGTCTTCTTGAGATCTCCTGCTTTAACTTGACCCATATTTTTTTTCGCTTTAATCCCTGTACATTTACTAAGGAGCATTCAATCGATATGTCATAGTCATTTTCGCAAGCCACAGTATCAGCTTAGAGAGCAAAGGACCATAAATCAAAATGAACGTTGTATGAAGATTTTCAACGTCCCAAAAAGTGTCTTGAACTACCTAGTGACTTTATAGGGAAAATAATAAAGGGAAATTATTACGTATCTAAAATAACAAATACGAAATACCAAAAAGGAGCTGAAGGTGTCTTTCCACTGACGAAAGTTAGAAATGCGACAGAATAGTGATTTTTTCCGAACAGAACCGCTTCTAGAATAATAGAAAGAAATGAATTTCATTGGTGGAGGAAAATATGCAATGCAAAAAAGCAAAGAAAAAAGAAACGGGATACCAGGAAGTAAGGATGGAAACTTTGACGAATCCTCGGTGACTAATTCTCCTGCTGAGGTTTAATAGTCAGTCAGCGACTCCAAGGGTTTTTTAACTGGAGTTGGCTGTGTTCCTGCTTCAGCCCATGGTTTCAGTACGTATGATGCTTTCAGACTGGATCTGACATGATGGCATGCTAGGAGTTACAGGGTCGCCTTTATACCCTTTTCAATGTTCATTTGCAAACACATTCCAGTTCGGATATTGTATGGTTGGTTGTCATCAATTATGGCCAGCATGTTATCATTTTTCATTTGAATAAGGGAGTATGTGATAACATCTATCATTTTAGAATGATTGTGGGTGTTGGTATTTCACTCCTTGTTACACAATGTCACACTTTGTTGTACGTAATTTATGGTTGGACCTTAGTGGGAAATCCTTGTACTTACTATTTATGATCATTTTTAAGATATCGATTGTTGAATACCGCAGATGAAAACGTGCACAAATCCAACAACCCAAAAGTGATCCACGAATGATACGTGCAAAGTAATAGGTGTTCCAAAACTAGAAACTACGCCGAAAGTTACTACAGCAGCAACACATTTCAATGCACACGATTCAAGTACTTTTCAATAACTAATAGGTATTAAATTCACCAGAAGATTATATGCTGAATAAACAAGAGCACGAAAACTGGAATAATATAACCGATTCCGCAGATGCTCTCGTCTTCGTAGTCTAGTAGATTTTTCAGTAGCTTATTTGAACGTTTTGTAGGTTAGATATACTTATTGTATTAATCTAGAGTTTTCTTGTCAGCGCCGGCAATTTAATAATTTAGTGGTACCTATGTGATGAAAAACAAAGCTCAAAATCTCACCAACGTTAAATTAAAAAAAAAAGAATGTAACGTAGTTGTAACAACTTTTGTTATGCGATAAATCTAGTTTTTATTGTAAAGTTGAATACCGTTATATTAACAAAGAAAATAATTATAATACCAGCTGCGCTTGCGATATCTCTCTAATTACGATGCATAAACAAAAATATATAGTTGACGTAACAGATATAGTGCGAACTTGAAGCTGCCGGCTTTTTGTTTGACTCTAAGATTAAGAGTATACCGTCATAGACCAGTCAATATTATAATTATTGAAAATGCTTACTTAGTTGACGATAAATTCATTTAATGTTATAATTTCAACTAATAATCGTTACTCGTAATTTAATAAACCAGTTTGTTAATGAAGGCGATTAATAAACGAAACTGTTTAAAGAACGAACGAGCGATAGCGAGTGAGTACCTTTAATAGTTTGACTGAACTATAACTATTTTTGAGAGAGGGTTTGCAGGTGTTCTCTTTAGTCGGTGGTCTGACATGTGCGTTTTTATGTGGAAATTGTAAGTAAGAATACATATATTTATTAGCAATTATCTATTTGGACGAAACTCTGTATGATACACACGATACGGTTAAGAAAGGATGGGACGGATGGGTCAAAATACAAATACAATATAGGATTATGTTTGGTAAATAGACCAATATAATATAAATACCTTTCAGAGTTTAGCTTCGTAACATAACTTGAAGGGGATATACGATTAGATAGCTGCACTATGTCTTTTACGTCACTATACCATTTTTCAAAAACTCAATA
Source organism: Lochmaea capreae (assembly GCA_949126875.1). Taxonomy (NCBI): domain Eukaryota; kingdom Metazoa; phylum Arthropoda; class Insecta; order Coleoptera; family Chrysomelidae; genus Lochmaea; species Lochmaea capreae. The sequence goes on along the minus strand of OX421407.1, from coordinate 15,485,201 downwards.
AATTTTTTAGATTTAAGTTTTAACAAACTAAGATTTTAAAAGTCCTAGATTCGAATAGTGCTGTCTCTGAAGTGACATCAGGAATCATTATTAAAAGAAGTTAGTGGGAGGCAGTCCTGGATTTATAAATAGGCCATACAGGCCGCGGCCTAGGAGCGGCAGATTTCAGAGGAGGGTCACTTGAGTTTAGATGATAGAAGTCAAACACGTTCACTGGTTTTCTCATGGTTTTTTACCGGGTATAGGGCGGCAAGAAGCCTAAATCCGCCACTGCTGGGAGGGGTGAAGCATATAAAATGTGTTTTAACAAAATATAACAAAAAAATTGAATATATTGACTATTACTATACTAATAATACACAACAATATAATACACAAATTAATATATTATAATATCATACACCATACTAAATATTGAATTATGTTAATGTAACTCAAAAGTCTAGGGTAGATTGTAGAATTCTGCTACTGAACTTTCAAGCAGAAATGCCTTTGCAAATCTTTAGAACTTGTTGTTTGTTGTAGAGTAGGGAGGGTGAGTTATGCCCACAGCACTTGGGCCTCATGTGACCCATTGTACATCCTCCGAGGAGTTGTCTTCCTAGGACATCGTTCATCCTGTCCTTTCCAGGAAGGTGGACAGGTCACTAGGAGACATCTCCTTTATATAGGCAGATGTAGGCCAAGACTCACCGAACGCACACTCTCTTATTAACGATAACTCCGGCACTCGCATAAGACATGCCTGACAGATTCATCTTCCTGTTCACACATCCTGCATAGAGTTGTGTCCACTAACCCCCTTGTATGGAGGTGTTTCCTTAATTGACAGTGGCAAGTCAGAAATCCTACCGTTAAACGTAGGTTTTTCCAGATCATCGCACAAATATTTTTTCGACTCCAGCTTCCCAGGGTCGCTCAGGGTGATCCTGGCAAGACTGCATCCCTTGATTTCATCTGTTCTGTTTGAGCCACGCTGGTGTTTTTTCCCATTCCCCACTTAATCCTTAGGCTTAGTGATCTGGAGTAAATTCCACATCCTGAGCGTTCTTTGGTTTTTGAGCCGTCTGTATATATGCGTATTGCATTTGCAGCATCTTACTCGCTGTGTTTTATTTGTATCTTCAGAACTTAAATGTATTTGTCTAAAGGTCATTGAATTATTTTTTGTCATTGAAGGTGATGGAATTTTTTACCAGTTCAGAGGTGGGCATTGTTAAGTAAGTATCGAAATTTTCTCTCCTAGTAGGGTAGCTATGAATAGGTTTCTCAGTTAAATTGTTAAGTGCTTTCGAACCAAACACACGGATTCCAAGATGAATAGAGGGAAGAGTTAAAATTTTGAATTTTTTTAAATAGAATTCGCAATGCTTCCTAGTTCTTGAACCATAAATGTAACGAAGAGCTCTTTTTAAAATTTGAAGATAGATTCGATGAGGTGCAAACTACAAGATCTCAGAAAGGCAAACCATAGCGAAGGTGCTATTCGAACAAAGAGCTGTTAAATCAGTAGAAGAATCAAGCTGTTTAGACACAGATTTAATGGCAAAACAAGCAGAGGATAGTTTATTCGCTATACAGACCATTAAAGGGCAATGTCAATATGGAGACAAAGAAACTCAATCGAATTTGAAAATATTATTAAGTTATCGTTATGTTTGAGAGATTGCAAATCTCATTTGTTAGATTAAACTAAAGTTTTCCCGATGTTAAAACAAATCCCGTTCGAGTCAGACCAGGACTTAACATTAATGAGATCTTTGTCATCAGCAAACAAAGTGAAATGTATTATTGAACATAGATTTTTAGTTTTAGTTTATTACAAAAAGTGTATTTTTTCTTGCTGAGCATTTAATTTTTTTTTAAATATTGATACAGGTGAATAAAATGACATACGTATTTAAAAAATACCTACAAAAACTTCTGTGGCCGTGTATTACAAATTGGGGTCAGTAACCTTTCCTCAACCATCCTTTACCTACTTTATATATGATATATTTACATATCCTAGAATATTGTACTTTTTGAATATTTTGTTTCACAACTTTCTCCGTTAGGTAGGTATGTTTACTATTTCCTATTTTCTACTAGATTCATATGGTCGTCACATCTAACGTAACTAATTATCTATAAAATTGTAAAGTTGTAAACAGTTTTAGACCAATTTTTACATTTCACTGTATTTTATAGATAACATGTTTGTAAACAAACTGTATGTAAATACGATATCGCATAATTTGGTTTTTTCAGTGATAAAAATTGATAACATTACCTAGAGATAATATTGGTACAATGTATTATCATTATGTTATAAATATAATATAAAGAGGCCCTGAAAAGGTTATTAATATTTTAACCACTATTAACACGTCTTATAAAAATATTCAAACAGGGTGGCCGGACGAAAATGGAACAGAGCCATTATCAGGAACTGCGTGAACGTTAAAAAAAAAACAAAAGAGAAACTTCAATTTTTGATCCGAGGGGGACACATTTTTCCGGTATTTTTGACTTCACTACTTTCTCCTTTAAATGGCATTGCATTAGGGGTCGAGTAAGGTATAATTTTAAAGCAGTTAACAACAGTCTTTAAATTCGGCCTAATACTTTTTTTGAAACGTTGACGCAGTTCCTGATAATGGCTCTGATTCGTCTTCGTCCGGCCACCCTGTATATTTTTTTATATGGTAAGTTTTATTTAACACACAGAAACGAAAAATTTCCTATACTTCAGTTTACCTCAGTATCTTTTTACAATATCAGATGATTATTTATAATATCAATTTTTTCTTTATAGACCAGGGTCGATAATTTTTGAAACCAAAAAAAATAATAGTAGGATGAAACCCATTGGAGAAGGAGGAGAATATTATAAAAATGAAAGGAAACAATTTACGGGCGATCTGATGTCGGGAAGGGGAAGGGGGTGAGTTTATAAGGGTAAAAAACTGTTTATCTCGATTTCCAGCAAAACTACCAGTCCTATGGAAAAAAGTCTAATACTAGTCTTACATTACAGCCTTTTTAAAGAAATTGCTGGCCTTTTTTGAATAATAATTGCGCATGCGTTCCAGCCATTTTCACTGCAACTTTCAGGCTTGAAAAATATAGAAATGTTCCTTATTTTCAAGGTTATTCACGCGCAACTTTACATATTTTTAGTGATTTTAGATTTTGACAACATAATTATTGTGTTGGTTATTCGGTATAATAGCCGACTATAAAAAATAGAAGAAGAATGTTTCGAAAGAAAGTATCAGTTTTCTTTATTCAATGCTCAATTTTTTCTAACAACTTATCGAATGTAGGCTCATCCATTCTCAAGTAGTTTTTAAAGGCTTTCAAGTCGTTACAATCTTTGAATTCGTTTGTAATTCCTAAATCCTAAGTTTCCCATTGTTTGATTTAACCATGGTTTGTTCCAACAAGATCTATTCCTCCTGTTTTTAATCCGCCTTTTTATATAAGTGGCAAGAACAGCAGTAGTAGTGATTGCCAGAAGTAAAACTTTTGTTTTTTCTGTATTCATTTTCAAAGTGAATTTTCTAATGTGATAATAATAATGTCAAATGTCAAAAAAATCTTGGAAAGCTGCAACAAATAGGATCAAATGTAAGAAGACTGGATTTTAATTTTGCATGCAATTTATATTGCCTGCAATAAAGTTGCTGCAAAAAGGCTGTAATGTAAGACTAGTTTAATGGCAGAGTTGTAGGTAATAAAAAGATCTACAACTTTTGTATTTCCACTTTTTTCACGTAACCTCAAAGTTTATGTGGAAAGTTTAAAAAACCAAGTGAAAACTTACCTTTTTATGTCCCAAATACACTGTAATTTATTTGATTTGAAATATTTATTGTTTCACCTTATTTTGACTTAATATCGCACCCTAATTTTCAATGGAACTTCACCCGTCAAAATAACAGCTTTTTTCAAAAAGTTGGTGTGCTTTCTGTTCGTTGAAATATCTACTTTGCCAGTGCCTCTTCTTTCTCCTCTTCTAACATTAACAACGCAAAAATAACTCTAATTTTTTATATTATCAATTAACCAACTTGAGCAGAGACCAGAGAGGCACTTATAGAATTATCAATCCATATCCATCTTCTCCTATTGTATATTGCGTGCACTCCTTCTGATATAATGTTTTTACTGTCGAAGGAGGTAGATCGTATGACAAAGAAGAGTCATTGTTGTTTGATTTAACTATCCTTGCTGTTTTCTAAGGAAGCAGCTGGTAAGTCCTCTGAAAGAATGCTGATTAAGGAGATGGGGAAGTAGTAATATCAAGCGAAACAAGGGAAGTCGAGTGGCTTTTCTTTGAACATTTTCTAGTTTATTTCATACTTCTGTTTATTTCCTACAGGAAACATGATATTGATTCATACTAGTAATCAGACATAGAATACCTATAAAGAGTTGGCAACAATTCGGAACCAGACTAAAAGTACACACACGTGTGTGATTAGCATTCGCTAATAATTCAATGTGGGTATGGCAAAAAGTTTCAAAACAATAAACCGAAGGTCGTCGTTACCACGAAAAAATACGGAGGTAAACAAAAAGTGGTTAAATTCAGAATTAGTTACTTTAACTATAGGAACCAAATGAATGAGAGTAAGGAATGATCTGTGGGTACATTGTATTGTATATTAATTATAGCGTGACGTCATAACGATTCTATTCCAATACCGAGAAACGTGTTAACTAACATACGGAAGTCAAGGCTGTACTTACGAAAAATTTAAAAGGATAATAAGTTGTAAAAATAAATAACACACATAAATCACAAATTAACATAACAATATGGTATATATGATGATTTTAATCTGTGTATAAAGACAGTAGTATATATAGATAGTAGCCTGAATTAAAATATTCAATTTTACTTAAAAATTTTCAGAGGGAATGGCAGAGGAAAGCGGTTGGGTAATGATGAATAATAAATGTATTATTTAGCCAATCTACCACATATTGTTTTTTAATATGTGAAAGCCCATGGGCGTGATTGAGATCTTTTGATCAACATATTTTGTGGCGGGACACACATAACCGCATCGTGTCCGACCTCAGTGTCGGTGTGTGCCGAACTTAAACTGTGTTTAAGTAAACTGGACTGGATACTGTAATAATCCGTAATATGTGCATTCTGTTCTTTCATAAAATACCTTTAAATTTATAGATACAATTTTATGGACGACCTGCGAGACTAAAATTTAAATCTTACATTTTATTTGGACAATAGAAAAACTTGACGAATCTACATTACGTTTAAAAAATTGATTTAAATTTTTAACTTGAACACTTTTTTTGTGTGGACTTTTGAAATTGGGTCAGTGAAATTTAATCGGCCTATTTTAACTGGTATAATTAATTACCAATATTTTTGTTACACCTATATATTACTTAATACTGTAGAATATTATTAGTCATTTTAAATTTCGCGCGAATGATATAGTGTGGATGTAACAATGTTACGTTTCGTGCCAAGAAAAAGAAAAGTGACAGTGACCCTTTTTTTGTGGCGCGAAAAGTAAAGGTTAGTCGTTGGAACCAATGACGTATTAAAGATAGACATTTTGGTTGTCCCTAACATATTTAAAACGAGACTCTTTTTACATGATGCCAAATCTCGTATAACAAAAATCGTAATTGATGAATATATTTAAGATTTTAGCAGCATTTTGTATTTAAAACGTAAGAAAAAAGTGGAAAGCATTTAAAATAGGTATGACCATCCCTCGGTCCAGCTCACTATTTTTTTTCGGTAACAATTTTTTATGTTCTATTAATGCAATAAGTAAAATAGTTTATAGATTTTTAGCTTGGCAACCTCGAACTACTTCTGTCATTTTGGTGAAGTTTGTCAATAAAATTTTAATTATAGATGTGTTTTTATTTGGTTTCTGATTGATATTTGTATATTAAAGTGCTTTTAAAACATTTATGATGGGGAAAAAATGTGTAGTGTGTGAAAATACATGTATTGTAATAAGAATGATAACCGTTCATGTCACAGGTAAGGTTATAGTAGCATGAGCGTAGTATAGGCATAAGACGAGGGATTCAGCATTTGTTTCCATAATAATATTGTTTATTTTTTTTATTATCAGGTTTCTGAAGAATACTTAGAATCGTCAAAAGATCTTCGTGACCATAATTATCTTTTTATTTTTTGAGTGAATATACTAAGTATGTAGTTGCTTATAATTTTGGATTTGTAGTAAAAATCTTTAACAAAAAAATTATTTGCAAACAGTGTTCTATACTTTTAGCAGGTGATTGTAGTTTGTATAAACTACAAATTAAAAAAAAAATTGGAAAACTTAAAAAAGCGTCTAAATTTGTAGTTAATGTTGGTTGTGAAGCTGGAAACTGTCTAGAACACTAACTATGAATTTAGATGTTGGTAATATTAATAAAATTGAACAAAAAATCTTTCAATATTATATTAACAAGTTTATAATCTGTAGTGCAAAACTTGTTTTAACTTCAAAATCCTTTAGAGGTATCTATTAAAAAAATAACTTGTCTATGAGCTACAATCTTCGATATAATTTCCACTTATTCAAACGAAAAAATTAATACCACTTAATCTAAAAATATTTTTTATAAAATGGTTTAAATGAACCCTTTCGAAATATACGCTATTGTGCGTTGTACTTGCCCTGATTTTTGCTGCGACCAAAACATTATGTAGGTAATATGTGTGAAGGCTGGTCTATCTTTAATACGTCATTAGTTGGAACTTTATGTAATTTGATGGGTATGTATCTGGTCTTGTTCATTACTTTGTACTCGTGTGCAAGAAAATTAAAGATACTGTTAAAGTTAGTTTTCTTTATGGAGGAATCCGTGGTATAGTTACAATAATACGTAATAATTGTACAAATTGTGCAGTTAACATGTAAAACAGTAAAAAAACAAGATAAAACATTAAATTTGGTATTTCATCCATAGATAAAGGTTTTAAAATACATTTTATTTATTTTCTTAAATATTTGCAGCTTGCAAGTTTTATTGCTTTAACACGTTCAGCGTTAAGTGAGTTTGTTTAAACAGAATAATTAAAAACCCAAAAATAATTTATTATCGTAAAATGTTAAACAAAATTATTTTTTACTGACTTTTTATGGTTTTAGTTTGGGTTTAAATACTTGTTTATTGACATCTACATAAGTGATTGTTTGGCAGATATCTGTTAAAATATTGTATTACATAATAATAGTATTAAGAAGCGAAATGTATTTATTTCAGTCTTTATTATTAGTTAATAAAGTTTTCGTGCAAAATACAAACCACTTGAAAAAAGTAATTGCATCTACGCTGCTGACAAATAGTCATGAATTGTCAAAGGTCGCTGGATACGTTTATTTGGTTGAACAAGTAGATAATAAAGAATGAAGTGTGGGTAGTCTGTAATAGTGTCACTAAATTTATTTACGTGATGTCGTCTAATAAAACAAAAAGAAAAACAAGGCCGCGAGATATTCCTTTCGAGATTTGCCCAATCATTTATACACAAATCTTAGAAATAAAAAACTAACTTATTTAAAAAAAAGCCCGATTGAATTGAACAGTGAAAAACAAAATACATCTCAGGCATCAGGAAATCCCCGCCTGCAATACCCTGTTTTTCGCTTTACAATTAAAAATATGTTACTGCAGTCTGGTTTTTTTAAAATTATTTAGTTTATTTCCCAACTTTTAGTTGTATATTTGGAAATTACCATCTATTACCCCTCATTGGGTACCCATATTGTTATATTTTCCTTCACCACTCTCATTTTCACTGGTTTATTTATTTTGAACAATATAATTATAATAGTTTCGAAATTCATTTCCTAAATTTATCAAGATCCTTAAACTGAATCCTCTCTTTTTAAACTGAAAATTTTGTTCACAAATATCTCTTAATAAATAAAAAGACAGACACAGAACATTTTGCATTTTCTAATACAATTTTAAATGAGCTGTAAATATTTGAAAACTGTTGGTTCAAATTGTGTAATAAATTTTCTTTGTTTCACATCTCTGGCATTTCCCTACATTGTTTGCATGCTCATAACCTCCGTTGTATCATTTATTTTCCGTCATTTCACAATTTGCCCGAAAATGTTAAAACGGTGTCGGTACACCTTTGTTGTTTTGAATGTCCGATCCAGTAAAGTACATTTCACAATATTTCGTTGACTCGAATTCTGGTATTAAAAATTTAATAATAAAACTCTATAAATCCCACATTGTACAATAAACAGTAACAGATCCGTAGTCGGTAAAATTTAGATATTAAAACTACCAAACATTTCAGTTGTAAAATAATCATACTATTGGACGATACTGTGCTATTGTTATCGGATTAACGACTACCTGTAGTGGGTTTTTCCCTTAACCAATCATGTTGGTGTAAAAGTTAAAACGGAATATCTTGGAATGGAGTATACCTACGTTCAGGGGCAGTTTAATGTAGTAGGTACGTTTATAAGGTTGTTTCCAAATGGACAGCAGTCATTGATTCCTGGGGCTGGGTACTGCAGTATGGGAAGTAAACTATATAAAGCGGGCCACAATAGATCTGAAAAAGCTGCATTTGAATAGGTCAGTAGCCACCTCGTAACGTCTTATATAATCTAACTGCAGTCAGCCATTTGCCATGAGAGTCTGCACGAAAATCTTGCACGAACTTATCTCCTCTAAAGGACTTACATATTATTTTCGTATGTTGACATTGAATTTAAAGCAATATTTTGCTAAAGTTATTGGATTCTTTTATTTTATTTGAATGTACTGTTATTTCATTGCCAATGTCACCAATCTTATTATCATTTTATGCTTATTATTTCATACGTTGGTAAAAACTGCGTACTGTGGAGGTGCCCCATTTTGTTGACACGCTAGCAAAGCTTCTGACATGGTATCATCATTTTCTAGTATTCGTGTTATGTCGGGATCAATAGATTCTCTGAGTAATTGTAGATAAGACTCACAATTCAAGTTTCCCTCAATAAAATATGGTCCAACAGTATGGTCACCAAAAATGCCACAATAGATGTAACTCCCAACTGATTGACTTTCCTTTTAGGTATTATATATTTTTGTGACCCTCTTGTAGAGGAGAATCCATCAATGCAATGATGTTTCGGGTGTTCCGTTTAAAAAATTGAGAGGGGTGACCATAGGGGGGAGAGGGTTAAATTTATAACGTCTATATGATTTTTGACGTGTTTTTCCATTTTTTTGGTAATAGAGACGCCTTCACAATTATGTAGGGTGGATAGTTTTCATTGAAATGCTATGTATAAACGTTTTGATGATAAAATTATAAAACACTACAACAGAATAGTCCGCTGTCCGTCTAAAATAACGAATTCGGATTATAGAATGTTAGGGTACAAAAATTTTAAAATCCGAACATAATATTCTTCCAGGTTGATTTTAAAATCCATGCTATAACGAAGAATTAGTGGAAGGAATCTGAAATATGGGCATTAAGGGCGATTACATAAATAAACCGATATTCGTGCCGATAAGATTTTGTAAACTGTGAAAGTTCATTAGCCTAGGTGAGTCTTTCTCACGGGGTAACCAATTTCATCTATTATAGTTATTATTATTAATTTGATATCAGTGATTACAAAAAATACATTAATTTGAGGTACGTCGCGAGTTGACCCTTCGTACTTTGCTAGTTGATAGGATACATAGCGAGTTTACCTCTAGAATCTTAGTGAATGCATATTGCCTGTTTACACTGTTTATCATGATAAATACTCCGGACCATCAATTTTGTGCTCTTGGAGAGGTATTTCGGGAGTTGACCCTTAATACCTATTACCTCAGAGACGTTTGAACTTTATTATGTGTATTAGTACATTTACTTTTGTTATTTTAATCTAATTTCCAAATCTCTTATGAACTGTTTACTCAGGTATTTTTATTTCCTTTTTAGATGTGTCATCTAGAAACTGTAAGTTAATTTACTTTTTTCATGTTTTTATTTTCCTTTTATTATATCTTGTTTATTTTAGTAAATTTTAGTATTATACTTTGCTCAGACTATTTATTTTATACCTCACAAGAAGTGATAATAAAATACCAATGAAACAAAACAGTTGCAGAACCATCAAATTATAAAGATTATTGAATATACAATAATATAATATTCGTTGGTAAACATTCTACCAATAGCCCTGTAAAATTAAACAAAAATATGCCATTAGGATGAAATAATTCCCGGAGAATTTTAAATGGGTTTAATAGTTATTTTTACACATTAGATTGAAGAAAATGGAAATTTTCCATGAGTTAGAGGTGGACAGAATCTTTCCTACGAAAAAGTTCCATGACTTTTTATCGTAAGACGTAATCATTAAGGGATACAGAGCAGTAGATCCTCAAGACATCCATAACAAGTGGCGGCTGCTCTAAGGAGGCTCAGCCTCCTCAACAATTTATCCAGCAAATAGCACCAGAAATATTTTGTTGATTATTCTTTCGTTTCGGGACACAGAATCATTATTCCGTACTTTATCGAAGAGAATGGTAGGCAAGTCACACTTAATCAACAGAGGTACATACAAATTTTAACACGCTTTATCCCTGATCTACGTCAATTCTGTCGTGCACGTAATTTTTGGCATTTCGAGACCAATTTTTCCAGCAGGAAGGGGCTGCCGCAGTTCGTCAATTTCTTCAGGAACATTTTCCAAGCTGATTCATTTCACGATTTCAGGAAATCTGGAAAAAACCCGAGATTGAAGCTGTTTTCCATTTATTACACCTGTAATCTTGTTTTTTTTGGGCATTTGGAGGTTTATTGAGGTTACTATGCAGTACATGGATTTACATTCCAAATTTAAATCCTACTTACCGAAAGTTAACTTCCTCGATTATCGTGGGTAATTTTAAAGGCTTCGTATTATTTCATTAATGTTTAGTTAAGTTGATGTTTTGTTGAGTTCATTTGCTCTACAAATTAATGATTTCGTTTTATTTTACAATATCCAATATTTTCTTAATACTGCCAATTCAGTTAATTAGTATACATTTTCTCCCAAATTTTGCCGTGACCCTGGTATTAGTGAGTTACACTGGACTTTGGACACGTATAAATAGTGAATTTGCTTGATTAATATTAAATTGTTGATTTTTAGATTAATTCAAACAGACTATATTTTTCTTCTTGCTTTTTATAATTTCCATGATCGGTTATCTGATTTAACTATACATTATCATCGGCAAACCATCCAAGATAAAAGTAAATCTTTTTAAATGAAGTCATTGAAAATCGGATCATTAGCCAGTAATATGAAATTGTTTGTGGAACAAACAGATTTTATGATAGTGAATAATCGAAAAAAAAAATTGATGAGCTCCCAACTTTTTGAACAGCTTGATAAGATACCAAACTCCTTTCCAGAATTTTTAAAATTCCGATGGCTAACATGAATTTTACAAATTGTGAACACAATGAAACCTTCAAAAAACGTATTATTTGACAACGACAGTTGGCCACAATTTCCTAGAACAACTGATCCAAGGAGGTGATGACAAGAGGGTTATCCCTGAAAATTATCCAACTACTTTTAACAGATGTCGGATTAAGTTAGTAAAAACGTTGAAAAGAAGGTAATGTAAATTTAGTTTAATATGTAAAACATTTTAATATAGTATATAAGAAAATAAGTTGCAATTCGTAGAAATATCTCCCCTTCGTAGATCTTCTAGGTCTAAGTGAATGTCACATCAGTATACATACGTACGGGACTGAAAGACCCTTTAGGGGGCCGGAACCCTTTTGCGGTATCAGCCCCATGTAATATTGGAAGAAATAGGCAAAGACGAAGAAAAGAGAAGATCTGACCATTGAAAAGATCTAGTAGGACTTAGACAATCAAAGATTCTGATGGGTGACTACAACCCGTTAAGATCAAATGAATGCATAAGTAAAAGTAAAACTGCACTAAGAGTTTTAACATGGATCCTAATGGGACATTGCCGCCTGAACGGGCACCTGAAAAAGCTCAAAATAGTGGAGGAAGAACATACATACTTGCGAATTGCACTGCGATTCAGAATCCTAGGGCACAGCACCTAGGAGTTTATTGGATAGAAGAGGGACATTTACCTAAGTTGAAGCCTGCAGATATCCTAAAATTCCGCAGGGAAATAGGACTAAAGGAGCTACTAGTCTCTGAGACGTTCCTCAGGAACTAAGTAGAAGTAAGGGAGCACAATAGATCTTTTAGGTATCAGTGAATGTCAACCCATCATAAATACATATATACATGCATAGCATACATACATGCATACATACATGCACACATACATACATACATGCACACATACATACATGCATACATACATACATACATGCATACATACATACATACTTACTAGTTTTTTTTCATACTTGTGTTGTATTACGAGCCATAATAATTAAGGAAACATATATTTTATTTTAATTTTAATTTGTAATAACTTTAAATGTATATCAATTTTTATGTAATAACATATTATGTATTTAAAAGAAAGAGAATCAATAAAGAATTCATTAGTAATGTAACTTTTGTTAACATAAGTAGAATATTGAATACAGATAATAGGGTCAATTCTATAAGAAGTGGTTAAAAATTAACGGCAAGCCGTTATATTTGACGAAGTTTACGCTATAAGAAATGTTTTAATCTACACATAGTCAAGATTAGGATTTGAATTTTAACAGATTTGATGTCCAATTAAGAGTTCTCCGTTCATATTTTAAAGATTATTATGCGTACAGAATAGTAAAATGGAGTTAGAAGATTGTCTAATTTTTAACCATACGTTAAAATTTAACATTTGGTTACAGAATTGCACCTAATGACTGTAAATTCAAATTTGCCGCTATTTTTTCAAATCAGTGTCTTCTTATGTTATGTATGTTATCTATGCCCTATGCAGTATGCACCCTGCAGTTTCTCTCATGTGAGTTTGTAATACAGATTTTTTTTCACTATGCTGTACGATTTTATCTGTTTCTGTGATACAGCGGTTTACCTCTCTTACAGCCAGTTTCACAATCGGTTGTAAACTCTTGAGGTCGAATTCCTAAGCGATGTCTGAAGCGGCTCTAGCCGTGCGACTATGACTCATACTGTTTTGCATGCGAGTAAATGAAAACCATTCCTATGACGCGACTAACGCCGCGAGGCGAAAGCGGCTCGAGCCGTACGACTAGACTGCTAGCATGAGCAGTTCAGTCGTAAGTCGTAACAGCCGCGACGACTGGAGCTCTGTGCTGATTATTTCCCTGCTTAATAATGGATGACGTTCAACTTACTGAGCTAGTGCGTGAATTTCTCTTCAATTCACTTTCGTTGCACGATAATATGTAATCAAACTGGACTCTACTAAAACGAAAAAACATTCTGAACATTGAATCGTCCTGTAGCAGATGTCTATTAAATAAAATTTGTTGAAACCCCTCTCACATCTCGAAAGATACAATTGATGTGAGTTTTCGTTCTTTTTTAACTTGGCCAACCTAACCTAACGACCGCGCTGCTAGGGCCGACGGCTAGAGCCGCTCCAGTCGTCGCTTAGGAATTTGACCTTTAGGGTTAAGTAACCTTAACCGAGACAATAACCAATAGAACTTGTTTCACAATCATCATTCTACTAATGGTCAGATAACTTATGAAATTGTATTAACTTTTGTTGCGTTTATATGAAAATCATCGATAGTATGGTGTTATATGTTAAATGCAAAGAAAAAGAAGACCTCTAGAGGTCTTGTTTTACAGTTTTTAAACTGAAACTACCAACGTGCAGAAAGAGCATCATTTCAGAAATCAAGGAGAATTTCAATTAATAGTTATTTATTTAACAAGTGTTATGACGAATGAGAATATTGTTGACGATCACATGAGTCAAAAAAGGCCCTTCATCACATTATTCACAATATGTATTTGTATGGCTTAGGCATAGATATAAAAACTTGAACGAATAATTTGGTCGAGCCGGGTCCGACTACCAAAAATTCGGATTTACACAAAATATCGCAAAGACAAATTACAAATGATCACTGTTTTAAAATTTGACAGTTGATGCAGTTGACAACCATAAATTAGGTTAGATTTCCTTGGTTATATAGCACAGTTACCCGTACTTTGGGTTGCAGTAAAATATTTTAATAGTTGACCTACACTTATACCCTTGACAACATATTGGGAAATGCAAATTTTGTTCTTAACCATGAGGTAATAACCTAATATTGTGAAACTGGCTGTTAATTTGACACCCGGTACAACAGGAACTATAAAAGCAAGTTCCAACTATCTCTGAATTATTTCACTTGATTTGTCTAATTTGATTAGGCTACAAATTATTTCAGAAAACCAAACAAAATATCACGAAGTGTAGTGATGTCTTGTACACGTGATCTTTATACTTTCGGTTTCTCTATCAGTAAAATATATTGTTGATATGTTTGGGTTAGGAGTGATAAAAAACCGTTAACGTTCTTTGGTGTTACGCAATTTTCTATAAATAAATAATGGACCATGTTTTATCTCTCTAGACATTGGATGTTGTGGTATGTTGAAACATGTTGATGAGATATCGACCGAATGTTTGGAGATTTTCTTAATAGGAACATTAATCATTAAATATTGTTTATTTACCTCAAGTCAAGGAATCCTGTCATCAAAATTTCCGGTTTTGATATTACCGCATATATATAATGTTATTAGTAACAGTTGTAACCAAATTAAAATTTATCATTGGAGTGTTTTTAAAACGGGAAACCGTAATTCTGATTAATTCAATATTTCAATATTGTTATCTTAGAATTCTATCAATTTTAGTTGATATACTATTTCTGGGTCTCCCTACCATAAAGTGGTGTCGATTTTATCAATTGTCAAATAATATCTTATATTGATAATATTTATTTATCTGAATAGTGCTTTATCGAAGTAGGTTGCGATAAAAAAGATGAGTGACAAAGTCCCTATAGATTAATTCAATTTAAAACAATAAAATATTAAATATTATCAAACATAAAAAAATCTCGACTATTAGAGTTCTACATCTTTCAAATTCTTAATTTTCTAGTGATTTGAAAATTTTCAGAAGTATATAGAATAAATATTCGTAAAATGTATTTTGTTAGTGTTCATGACACTAAACAATGCACTAAACATACCCATATTTATGAAGTAATGATAATAATCCTAATCTGGACAATATAATGTTATTATAATGGTAAGGCTCATTCCAATGGTCTACAATTCGTGAATTTTTCTAAACAGGCATTTCAATAAACAATCAGTCGAACAATAAAAGCTTTTTACATGTTTTAAATAATTTAATGAAGTTAAATGCTTTTGTATGCTTTAAATGAACCTAGGCCTTCGGGCATACAAATAGAATATATGTCAGATATTGTAGAAATAAACGATAAAACTATTGTATCTACTGGAAGTTGATAAAGTTACTCCGATTAAAAGACCAAATCTATTATATAGATCCAACAATACCCACAAAAGTTAACTTCGAATCAGACCATGATACTTCAGCAGTTCAGATAAGCAAAGTATAATGTTTTGGAGGAGATCTGTGTGAACTCGAATGCAACGCCTCCTACCGGGACCAAATAAAAACATAAGTCATTCGAAAGACACTCAAAAAATTTGATCAAAATCGTTCCAGTCGTTTTGGAGGAGATGAGAAGCAATGGCTCTAATAGTTTGCAGAAACTTAACAGGGAAAAATTAGGATTGTAGCCCAGGGATCCTGAGCTAATCATCACATTGCCTGGAATAGCAGAGATAACCTATTGACGACGAGAAACAACCTCTCCATAATTCACTAGAAGGAAGACTTCAAAATAATATTACTCGAAATAATCTATTCCACCCTAACAGATTCTTGGGATTTACTAAAAAACGTCTGTGGGAAAAATGGAATAACATGTACAAAGAATGGCCTCAGGGACAATTCTACTCCTCAATTCAATCTACACCCCTGAAAAAAACCTGGTTCTCACAGATACGATACAAAGGCAGAGATAAAATAACTTGTGTTGGGAGAATGAGGATTAACCACTGTCTCGTCCCCGAACATCTATACAGAATTAAAATCACAGATAATCCAAACTGTATATGCGGTCAAAAAGGCAACCTTAATCATATAATTTTTGACTGTTCAATGAATGAAATATCCTATAATAACAGATATATAAAAGCTTCCATATACCATCAAGGACCAGTTAACATCCAAACAATTCTTACTACTCCAGGATCCAAACTAATGCAGTTTCTGAAGATCTTCTAAAAAATGGATTCAAACCTTGAAGAAAACTGGTTTAAGTTATTCTAGGCAGTGAAGGGCAAGGACTTGTCTCCGGACGTGTTCAAGACACACCTTTCATGAAGCACCCAATTGGACAGCCGTTTGAAAAGACGCGAGTCCAAGAACAAAGACTAGCCTGTACATGTATTATAGTGCTGTAGGAAACACAAAATACAGATAAAGTAGACAGGGAATCATCATATAATTATTACTCTTTTTAGAAATCAGGAATTGAAACAAAAATTGATTCACAGCGCTGCGCGTTATTAAAAAAAATTTAAAAGTGAATAGTGTGTGTTCTAGCCTTACCGTAATACTACAAAAATAGAGTCCGCAAGTCATTCATAAAACTATCCGAAAAGACGGCTAACATTCTATCGCCATACATATGTGTAAGATTGGGAAGGTAACTTATAATAATAATAAAACTCGATGATTGTAACTATCCAAATTTACTGGTTTAGTCTATGTATGTTTAGTCTATGTATAAACGTTGAACCGAAACCAGTAAATTTGGATAGTTACAATCACCGAGTTTTATTATTATTATAGGTTACCTTCCCAATCTTACATATGTTTTCATCAATGACTTTCCAGGAGTAAAATCAGGTAAAATTGATAGTAAAATGGTTTCCGCCCTTTTCTCGGTGTTGCCATATTTCAGACAGACAAAATTATTAACACGCATTTGTTTCGTTTAAACTTCAAAAGTGTCAAACAAAACATATTTTTATTACATAAACTACTTAGGATAATTATTTTAAAGTCGTTTTTATGTAATTTCTTAAAAGTACATTTTTATTTTGTACGTTTCTATCGTGTCCTAAAATTCAGTTGTCGCAATTCAAAGGAAAAGTAAGACATCTGGCAAAGGGTCGGCAAGTTACCTTTTAGAATGTGATGTAATGTTGTTCACTTTTAAATGTAAACAAATGTATCTTTTTAATGTATTAATCTGAGGTTCTAGCCAAACTGAATTTGAATTTGGTGATAACACAGCCAGTTCTCAAGGCTTTGTTATCAGATGGAACACTAATTTTATTTCCTAAAACAAAATTAGAAAAAAAACAAATTTTAAAATCGGCTGATGTTATCTCTGCCTATAAAAAAATACTAAGGTACGCTGATGTCAAGTTAATGTTGGTTACTGTGTGTTGTTGGGTTAGTAAGTAAAAGAAAAAAAAATAGAATTACAAAATAAAAAGAGTAGGTCAAGCCGAACTATATAACAATTTACTTTCCTTGACGAAGATTCTTCTAACTAAAATAATATGTTCTTGATGATATAACTCCATATTCGGGAACTATGTACTCCGGGACTTGTGTTATCCAGGAAGATAATTTTAATTGCTATTCCAGGAACTCTCTTAGTTGGTTAAGGAACTTTTTAACCAGAAATGTTCTTAGTCCGCTCAGGAACTTTTTACACAGGAACTATGTTGGTTAGCCTAAGAGCTGTGCTACAATATTAAATTGTTTTTACAAATAGGAAGAAAGCATATAATTTTACAATTATGTAAGTGGACAAACATCTATTTTAGATACAATCGAACAAAATCAAGCAAAAGAAAAAAGTATAAAGGGAAGATGTGAATTAAAAGAAAGCATCTGTTCTAGAAAGGTATGGAAATGAAAAGAATGACTCAACCAACTAGGCAATAACATCATCGACACCTTAATGTGGATTCCAGGACAAACTGGAATAGAAGGAAATAAAATAGCCGATGCACTAGAAGAGCGAGGGGAAGGCGCGTAACTATGTAATATTGGAAGAAATAGGTAACATCGATATCTAGAGTATATTGGGAATATCTGGTAAGATAAGATAAATACGGGGCTTATGAGATTCTAAGAGCCTCTCCACCACGAACCTTGCAGAGCTATTGTGTGTGCCCTCCTGTTATTCTAGAGTTTCTTGTCTAAGCCCGTCCTTATTACTAGACTTCGAATGCCACACCTCAGGTCCTTCATATATTGGGAGGGTTGTAGTTTTTCCTCCACTATCGTTCATGTGTTCTTTGATGGACTCAGTCTGCCTCATCCTCGGCGCCTTGTTTCACCATTATCGGGACTGCTTTTTTATCCAAGTACTGCCACATCTGGTACGGCTGAGATAATAAAAAATACTGCACTAATAGCTTGGACAGGACACTTTTCTAAAATCGGTACCTCGAGAATTTCAATTTTCAAACAACTGGGATATGCTGGATAGATGACTGAAACTTGCGGGTACCGTAACTGTTAGTCTCACAAGTATTAATTAGAAGGGGACACAATAGATCCCTTAGATTAATTTTTTTGGGAAATTAAATGAATACACCACAAGGAACATACAGAAGATATTTAAATCCTAGAGAATGTCACCCCAAAACCGCAGGGAAAAAGTATCACAAGACTACTATCCGCAGAAGTCAAAACGTTAGGGTAGACGCATATAAAATAAGATTAGTTGTTTTTACTGCAATCTCAGGAGAAAAAAACTATTGTGAGGCAAAGACATAATAAATTAACAGATTACAAAATTGAAAAAAAATTGATTAAAACTGAAAAGTTGAAATCAAAAATTATTTCTGTCTCGACTTTGAATCGTACCCAGAAAGGCCTTGAAAATGTCTGTCGTTTTAGACCTGAAAATTTTGTGGAGGCAAATACTGTATGGACTACTGGAATCATTCATTCAACTAAGTCCCTCTGAAAAGTAGACATTTGTAAAATGGGCTAATGCTTTATCAATATTTATTGAACCGCTAAACGTAAAAAAACAAACTATATTGTCATCTGATGGCGGGTAATAAACTACGCGTTATATACTTTTGTTTTATGGTATCGTGTTTAACACATTCGACGATTTTCCTGTTTTCGGTATTTATCAAGTGTTTACAAAAATTTTAAATTGTTATATTTTACAGACTTAGATAAATGTTATTATATATTTTGATAGGACGCAGATATCTTATAATTCATATTATAAATTTTTGTTTTATTTTGTATTATTTCGAAATGATGATCTCAGAATATTTGAAAAGATTCTGTTATCAAAATCCTTTTAGAAGTGTTTACTTATTTTAACCATACCAAATAACCTGGCTACAAATTAATTATCTTAACAAGGCCAGATATTGTATTAACCTAAATAAATAGATAATTTATTAGTACAAAACAAATTATTCGAAATGGATGATTTTTTTAGGAACTGATAATGCGAATCTCAAGAGAAAATTTTAAACTAAAAATATTCAGCTGGTAATGCAACATAAGCCTTATTCGGATTACAATTACTATTCTTAGACTGTTCGGAGTTTGCGCAGTCGAAATTGGCTTGTTCGGGTTTCAACAAGATGGTTCCGACACCCGCAATTTGGCGTTCGGGTTTATTTTTGAACAATTCTTGGACGATTCGAAAACCAGTCCCCAGTCACGAGCAAGGACGATTTTTACGCATGCTCAAATCATTTGCAAAGAAGGAGGGTGTGAGCCAAGGTCCATAAAGTACATAGGTTGCCTATATTATTCATACCAAAAAATTCAACAAAATGGCCAAAGTGCATAGTATACAGGATACACAACAGTAATGAGTTAGGTTAGGCTCTATGTGAGTGGGGCCTTCTCGCCACCTCCACTGTGACCCCCGTTGGGTATATTGTGGCTCACCCCTAGAGATTACAATTCACCCCTTCTAACGAAGTCCATGGTTGTATTTGGTGATACTTTTTTTTGCCAGAGTGTCGGCCTTCTCGTTGCCCTCCACTCCTCGATGCCCAGGCACCCAGGTCAAAATGACTCTGTTCTCCTTGCCTAGTATTTTAAGGGATTGTAGACAGTTAATCACAAGCTTAGATTTTATCCTGTTCGAGCTCTGTGCTTTAAGAGCAGCCTGGCTATCTAACAGGTTGTGTATGTTCTTTTTTACAACAGGTTGATTCATCAGCTCTCTTGCAGCCAATTCAATGATGTATACTTCAGCCTGAAAGATGGTAGCGTACCTACTCAGTTTGGCTGTGATTTAAACTCTAGGTTTCCTGCTGAAGACTGCCGCTCCAGCTCCGCTTCCGGTTTTGGATCCCTCAGTGTAGTCCATTTCTAAGAAGGAGATTTCTTCGCTATCCCATTGGTCTCTCGTGGGAACAAGGACCTTCAAGGGCTTGTCCACGTGAAGTTTTGTGACAGAGAGATCCGAGGGCATAACAAGAATGTGGTGATTTTCTATTTCCCTCAGTATTCCCGAGTGATCCCTCAGAATCTCTCCATTTATTTGCCTCTCCACTGATAGCATTATATGAGCTGCTCATCTGGCTTCTCCAGTAATGAGTTGTCTTGATACACAATCAAAGCAAAAGAAAAGTAAATTGTCAAATTAGTCAGGTTACTTCAGTTCTATCGACCATGAGGGATGTTCGGGTTTTTTTCAAACTGTCCAATTTCAAACGGTCTGAGAATAGTTCTTAGTACTGAATAAAGTACGCGACAATTCCAAATTGGTTTACAGACTATCCAAAAACAAAAACCCCAATAAAGCTATAAAGTGAGAAATTAACAAACCAACTAGACATGCCTATTGAGTATTCCTTTAAATCATTTGTCAAGGCTTCCAATAGTAACCGAGCCAAAGATTACATGTTGTAATATTTGACCGAGCTGTCAGATAACAGAAGATAAATACAGTTAACAGAAGCAAACATGATACCCGGAAAATATGCCAACTAACAGAAAGGTCATCGTAACGAGCCAATCAGGAGCTATTGTTTACGATTGTACATTGTAAGTAGTAACAATTATTGTTAACATAATCGAAATAATATGACCGAGTGATTTCATCAAAATACATCAATTTCAGTGTCTGTAACAGTGTTGTCAATGTGAGGATAATTATCTGATTTTTAGACAATTTCGCTAATTTGGATCCAATAGTTTTTCGAATATTTTGCAGCAGGAATATATGAAATGACTGTATTTGTTTGAATAAAGCAAATTAATTAAAGTTGAAGTAGAACAGCATTTAATATACACTGTGTCCGTAAAGTATGGAACAAATTCATTTTTAGCTAAACAGACCATTTTAAGAAATAATCCTGAAACACGTTGATTTTTTATTTTAATTTACCGTATTTGAAAATAATAATCTAATATACAGGGTGAATTACTTTCGAGTAATGACGTCACCGTTATTTTTTTTAAATGGAACACCCCCATTTTGTCTCAATTTTTGGATTACTCTAGCTGAGCTGATTCCAAAAATGTATGACATGTTGATTCCAATTGGTACAGGGTGGACAAGAATACAATAGTTTTGTATGTGCTCATAAAGTAACGCGTAACATTCTTCATTAGTTAAATTAACAATATTATCAAAAATACTTATTGTCTAGCGGACAGAATATGATGAAATACATGACTTTATAAATGTTCGAACTGCAGCCCTTGCTGTATTTGACAGTAACCCAAACGGTGTACAAATTCTTGTTGAACCTTGTTTATTGTGTCTTGAGAAATATTGTTTATTGCTGTCCAAATTATCTCTTTTAATTCTTGAATATTTGCTGGTTTCGTTTGATACACAACATTCCTCAGATGGCCCCACATAAAATAATCCAAAGGATTGAAATCTGGTGACCTCGCTGGCCATTCGATAGGTCCACGTCTACCAATCCACCTGTTCGTAAAAGTTTTATCTAGGTACCTTCTAACATCTACAGCATAATGTGGAGGTGCACCATCCTGTTGAAACCATAAACTTTCATCAAAACCTCCAGGATTACGTCTGCTGGGAAACAAATTACGTAAAGTAGGTACGAGTTACCCCCTTAAAAACTCAAGGTACGTTGCTCCGTTTAAATTACCTTCGATAAAGTAGGGTCCGATGATTCGATTTCTTACAATTCCAGCCCATACATTTACCTTTTGCGGGTATTGTGTAAGATGCTCACGCATCCAGTGGGGATTGTCTTTTGCTCAGTATCTACAATTCTGACGGTTAACCTCGCCATTTAACGTGAAAGTGGCCTCATCAGAAAAAATAATGTTTTGTATCAAGAGAGGGTCTCGGTGACATTTATCCATCATTTTTACGCAAAATTGGATTCTTCTATCGGGATCATCTTCGTTTAATTCCTGCACAAGTTTGATTTTATAAGGATGTCATTTTTCAAGCTTCAATAGTTTTTGCACCGTTGTTCTGCTAACACCGATATCTCGACTAACTTTATGCACAGAAGTGTGAACGCGTTATACTAGGTCTTTCTGGATATTTATCATTAAACAAATTGCACACTTCCATCTGAGTTCGCGATCTGTCTCCATACCCAATCATCATAAGTATTTCAATTTTTTGTTTTACACTTAACTCCATTTCTACTTCAAATTAAATCTAAGCAATAATTAAAACATTCACGAATACCAAAAATATTGTAGTACTAAACTGTCACTGAACATCAATAAATTACAAAACAAATAATGACAATTCACAAAAAACTAGACGACTATGTTTTTTTTAAATTGATAAGAAATAATTTCCTTCGTATTCTGTCTGCTAGACCACAAGTACCAAACATGTTTGGAAACACCTCATTTTTATTAATCTAAAAATGTAACAAACTTCAGGGTGTTACATTTAAACGAATTTCCGCTGGACAATAAGTATTTTTGATAATATTGTTAATTTAACTAATAAAGAATGTTACGCGTTACTTTATGAACACACACAACTATTGTATTTTTGTCCACCTTGTACCAATTGGAATCCGAAAATTGAGACAAAATGGGGGTGTTCCATTTCAAAAAAATGATGGTGACGTCATTACTCGAAAGTAATTCACCCTGTATATTAGATTATTATTTTAAAATACGGTAAATTAAAATAAAAATCGGCGTGTTTCAGGATTATTTCTTAAAATGCTCTGTTTAGCTAAAAATGAATTTGTTCCATACTTTACGGACACAGTGTATATATTTGACAAATCACACAGAATTATTACCATACATTCTTGTTTGAAACAACTAAATATATAAGACTTGGCTAAGTGTATTGTATTCCAATATAACACTCTCATGCACTTTAACTTTTTGCTGTTAAGAAGAATGAACACTGGAAAACATTACATTTCTAAATATACCAAAATGGTCACGCTATTGATTTGAATTAAACAAAAAGTTAACAAACGTCATTCGACGGCTCTACTCCAAAAGATGTGTAAGCAGATAGATGTAGGAATAGACTACATAACCAGTTCATATTTTGTTGCTTTCCATACAAACTTGACCCTTCTTTTTTATGACATTACTACAGAGTCATGAAATTGGAAAATATAGACATTTAGGGCAGATGGTAGTTTTATTTTTGGTCCAATATAATTTATTTTATTTAGAGTTAAATTTTTATCACGTTTGACTTTGTTTACATATCTTTTGACACTCTTGACAGTTAACACTTATGGTATCGATATTTGCTTATCGATTCAAAATATCGATTGTTACTATAAAAATACAACTACAGCGACATGAACACGCCCACCCAGGGCTCATGTTTGCTTCTGTCGACTAATATTAAACGAAAAAATTTTTTTTGTTTTTATTACAGTTTCTTTTAAAAGTTGTCATATTTTTGTAATGTGTGTTATATCAATAGAAGTCAAAAATAATAGTTTAAGGCGTCTATTCCGTAACTAATCCTTAAAAATTTGGAGACAAAACATTTTAAAACAGACGTGGGCTTTCAGTGGCGTCTTGTCTTCAACTGAATTTTATGGTCTAAAAATGTGAGATGAGTACGAACCCTCCTAAAACTTAAACGTTTTATAATGAGTAGTAAAAAAAGTTTAGTAAAATAAAGTATGCATTACGAACAACAATATAACTTTCAATTTCTAAAGGAGTAAAAATGTACTTTTTAGTTATTTATCAATTTATATACCAAACGCTTTACATTCAAGAAAGATCGATTTAATCAAATATCACCTTCAACGTCTTGAAAACGCTTAAATTGCTCGAAAGCACAGGCACCTGAGAATGAGAGACACTTCTTGCACTGAACTTCAGTAGCGGGTTCTGCAAGTTTCATTCATTAGAAATAAGACATGCCAAGGTCAGTTTTCAAAAATATATACATATTCAGTGCAATTCTGTTCACAAATAGCAATATTGTTATAGAAAATATATTGCTATCATAACAGCATTCCAAAAAATGCGCAACATATGACCTGTCAATTTTAAAGATATCTTGTTATTTACCTTATACTTGCTAAATGCATAACAAGCTTTTTAAAAATGGCAATAAATCCATTGTTTTCCCATTATTATTTTTTCAGGAATTTAAGAATAATGAAAATATGTGAATTATGAACGAATATTATTTTGCAAGGTTTATTTAAATCATTTGTAGAAAAACTATTAAATTGCAATTTTGTCAAATTAGGGATAACAGCAATTCTACACATGTATATTCAACACCTCTTGCTTGCTGAATTGATTTATTATTGTTCAGACATTTTCTTTTGGTTTTTCAATTCATATAAAAACTAGAATATGAAAAGAAAAAGTTTGATAAGATGATTGATTTGAATTATACTCGAATATACACTATTAGTTAGGAATTGATACTTATAGTTTTCCACTGTTTTTTTTTATTTTTTCTTGCTCCATCTTCCACCATATTTAATATATTGGTTAGCTCTTCTCCAACATTTAAGGGATGACATTTCCCAGTAATTAATATTTTATTTTTTTCTAAATAGTTAATTACTAGCTTCCTTTGTGCTTTACTTGTCTTACGACTACGCGACATTTTTTTAATGTTAGTAAAATAAACGAAAACAATATAACAAATAAATCAGAATATTTCTCGAATTTATAGGTTAAAATCAAAATAAATTTTCTATTTTCTCGCGGAACACCGAAATAAGGTGTTGCCATTAACTACTGGCACGCTAGGTACTGGTAATAACATTGCTATTGACAAAATCATAAACCATTATTGCTATGAACACAAAAACAGAATACACAATTTCTTGACCATATTGTTGTATGTTATAGATACCTATAACAATATTGTTTTTTAAACAATGTTTTCAAGAATATGCAAACAGAATAGCACTGTTCTCTGATTGTTCCTACTACAACTGGATTACGTTGAAAGACCACCTTGGATATGAGAAGCACAGCTAATAGCCAAAAAAGCACTAGCATTGCTCGATGACTGCAGCTGGCAATACGCAAGTGGTAAATCAGTCCCACTTAAGAGCGAAATCAAGTGCATAGGTTTCTGGCTGGACAATAAATGGTCACCTAGTACACGATTCACGAAATGAGAATGGACAGAACCGGCAATGGAATTGAACAAAAACGTATTTATGCAGTTCCAGTGTATCAGACAAAGAATTCTTCTAATGCTCTCACCGAATTAATTTTCTTATGCACTTGTGCATCTGAGGGTTGTCTCTGTAACATCTGACCAGCAGAAACGAAATTTTTGAGTTTGAATAAATTTGAGAGGAGTTTAAAAACATTCCTACTTCGATTTTGTTTTTACTCTGTCAACGAGTACATTGAAAACTGTCGGAATTTCTAAAATGTATTTATGCTATAGGCCATTCCTTTTCTTGTTGTTTTGTTTGTTTATATTGTAATACTAATTTTATACCAAATATCTACATCTTCCATCATATATTTTTATAATTAAAAAATAAATTCAATTTAAGCATGCGTGAAGTATAAATATGAAACATAAAATTAAATTAAAGTAAATAAAAAAAATTTCTCCTGCCGCTATAGAGGCATTAAACTGTGACCCGACTAATAAATTTTAATTATTACCGTTAACGGCGACACTGTGTGGGTGAAATACCCGTTACTGTCCTCTTTCTCCCTCATTTTTCCAACCATTCCCGAACGAAGGGGAAAGCGGGGATTATAATATTTGCATTACAGGATGCAGTGAACGAGCATTGCTCGGAGTGTAAGTTGTTAGCACTGTCCGATCGATTCAAGGCTGGTCTTTGTAAATATGCACGTCGTAGTCACAATGCGCTTGCGCATTTTTCAGTTCCCTGGGGCTATCTCAACAAAACTATGTTGTAATATTACTGAGTTTGAAAATTGATAATGATATATGAAAGTAAGTACTTTTATCAAATCAAGAAGTGCACAATCAAAATATACGAAATTTGATATTACTAATATCATAGACCAATTTTGTACAGTAATTTCAAATAGAACTGGTGTCCAGTATATGTATAATATTTTGGCAGTGTAGCTAGAATGAGTTACTGAATAATATGGTTTAATTACGATAAAAAGACGATGGCGTTACAAAACAGAATTTTGTGATGTTGCCAGCATGCACATTTGAACTTTATTCAAAGGAAACTGGAAAAGACAATGTGGCAGTTCTTTTTATTCGCCTGTACTTCGTAAGGCATAAATCAAATGTGATTTATTTACGAATAAAATACTTATGTGAAAAGAGTGAATAAAATACAAGAAACAGTAACCAATCATTCTACATCTCAATTAACATTTGATAATTTATTATTTTACATTAGACTTGAAGCAAATTGGAATAATAAAATATCGAGTCAAATTTTTTGCTTTTGACGTACGTTCACAAAAAATCTGCTGTATTAAAGTATCCATCAAGCTTATGGGGTTAATATTCCATGATGGGGGCTCTCTCACTCGAAGGCGTTCATATACAACCCTTTGAGTACAAAAAATAAGTAGATCCTAGAATGGAGTAGAACAAACCTACGTATTCTGACGGGACTGCTTACAGGACATTGTTGACTAAAGAAGATGAGCCTGGTTCTGACCTCGGATTGTCGGTTCTGTAATTTGGAGGACGAAACTGCGGAGCACATATTATGCTCATGCCCAGCTTTGGGCAGGGTAAGATATAACATATTCGGTTTTAGTACCTTAGAGCCGAACGACTTCAAAAAAGTATCACCCAATACAACCATGGACTTCGTCAGAAGCACAGGCTTGTGGGGTGAGTTGTAATCCCTAGGGGTGAGCCACAATAGACCCAATGGGGGTCGCAGTGGAGGTGGCGAGAAGACCCCACTCTCATAGAACCTAACCTAACCTAAGGATAATGGGAATTGCTGGAGCGTGACGTTCTAGTGAACTATGTGCAATGAAAATGGACAATGTTGAATTAAGGCATGAAGTCATAATGATTGTTAAAATAGTATTTCAGTTTCCTGTAAAATTGTTGTATTTAGTAAAGCGTGTTACAAATAGATATCGAAGAACAAATATATTACACAAAGTTTTGAAAAATATTTTTCAAAAACAGTGACCGTAATTGTTTCTATTTCCATAATTGTTACTATTTCTGATTCCAAAAATGGAATGGCACGTAAATATGCAATGACTAAAAGTGACGATGAAAATAGTTAGAAATTACTTTATTACAAGATCCCACCTGACGAATTTTAATCCTCGCTTAAACCAGCTTGTCGGGAAAAACTCAATTTCTCCAATTCCAAATAAAGTTGCTAAATTTCTGAACTTTAAGGAGTATACTGGTCACTCCTTTAAAAGATCGTCGGCCACTTTATTAGCCATAATGGAGTAGAAGAAGTCTTAGCTCTCAAGCATGGCGGATGGAAATCTGCAACTATTGCGGAAAGTTATGCAGCGGAGAGCGTCAACAATAAAAAGGAAGTTGCGAATAAAATTTTTCACAATATAATGAAGCCAGAAGTCTCCTGCAGTACTTAAAGAGTAACAGAAAACTTGGTTAGAGATGGAAAAATGATGGAGTGAGACCATTTCATACGAATTGAGAGAAAACGAGAAAACATTTAGGTATCCAAATTTGTAAATGATTTTAATAATTGTACTATCAATATTCATATAAATAAATAACATACACGGTTTATATGGCATAAATTATTACCACCCAAGGGTGGTAAGTTGACTTACTGCCCGTCGTCAATGGCAATCGATACCATTTTGGTAATTGTTACTTACGTCCTTCAAAACAGTATCAGAATGCGTTGTTTACAATATAGAAAGCAGAAAAAATTGTATATCATTGGTATTGATACGTAATAATTAAAGTAAATGGAATTACTCACGTCTCTTGCATCAGTAAGCGGACCATCTCTTGGCATTTGCTGTTCCACTGCTTGGGCATTTTAATGCGTTTAACTACGCACTGCTGATTTGCCCAATTGATTAGTTTCGAAATATTTTTTCAATATTGAAGAAACAATGAATTCAGGAGCACCAGAAAAACTTGGAAATACTAAGACGATGTCAATAAACAATAAATGACATCTAAACCTAACCTCAATTGTGTCAAGACTGTGGATTTTTCGAATTGATCTGACAACATCTTGAAGTTTTACCAACCTGTAAGCTGTAAATTGAACTGCCGTTAAGTATAAATTATATATAATTGGTAAAATTGGACATATATTACGGCTAAATTTTAAATTTCAATTCTCTCCTCTTTTCAATGGAGAAATTGTAAAATGTTGTCAGTTATTTAAATTGCAATATTTACTTTTAGCAATTATTTGTAAGTAGATACCATGTAAAGACTGCAGCAACTTTTTTCGTGTCATTTTCTAATGTATAATTGTCTTGTCGGTCTTGCTTAATTAAATTTAATTTTTTATCTGACCAGTAGTTTGTTGTTGGGTCTTATATTTATGTAACATTCAACAAGTGTCTGAGATAATCGAAATCCCTGTTCCTATTTAATGGCGTATGATGCTTGTTAGTTAGGGTGTTGGCCACTTGGTCGCCGCGGTCAGTTTTGTCAGCGGGGGTTCCATAATGTCATCGACCACTTGGTCGCCAGTTTTAAAATCAGGTAGGCCTCTTGGTCGCCGTAGTTATCAATCATTAAAGGTATTTAATTCGATTTATTGAAAATAATATTTTTAAGAAGAAAATAGTTTAACTGATATGATATGGTACAGAATGTGGGTCATGAAAAGAATAAAACCAAATTTAAAAAAACAGGAATCTTATTTTTGTACTGTTCTATTACGTTCGTTAAATACGCATGCCGTTTTTTGTAATTAGCGTTTTTAATTTTGTTAGGTATATGTGTACTGTTTAATTTCACATAAGTATTTAACTGAATATCGAGAATTACATCCACAAATTTGAATATATCGGGATGTGCTGAATAAATAGCAGAATTAAAATGTTTGTGGTTAGGTTAGGTTAGAGAATCACTTTTCAATTAAAAAAATTAATATTTTCAGTAAGAATGCAGACAACTAACTGATGAAAAATATTTGTATTTTGGTTGTCGACAGGTCACAAACCCATATTAGTATTAGGATAATTAAATAAGCCCATAATTTTCTTGGAACCCTTAATCCAGCTTTGGCGACTAAGTGGTCTGTACCTTTCGAATTGTGAAAGGATTAAATTTGGGTAAAACTAACCGCGGCGACCAAAAGGTATATTCCCGTTAGTTAAGTACTACAATTTTTAATGTCTAAATAATTTTGCCTATTCTTTTCTGCTCTTTACTAGCGCCTTGGCGGCTAACTATGTTGTCTCTTGTTTCCTCAATACTTCTTCTGTTACAACATCTCATGTTTGTTTCGACATTCTCGTTTTCCCAGCTCTTTGTACATTGAATTCCCAAACTTGTTTTACATGCCTCTTATTGTTTATTCTTTGAAGATGTCCCTTTCAGCTCGGCTGTCGATTTTCCATCAATTGGCTCTATTTTCAGATAAATTCAAAACGTTCAAAACATTTATTCTATTCTCATGCCTGACTGCCGGAATAACTCAATTTTTAATCTCTTGACAATAGAAATGACCCTAAACTCGTTCTGATACGAGATGGTGTCTCAGAAATGAAAAAATCAATGTTCACGATAATACTTTAATATTACTTGGATGGTTCATCCTGTATTGGTTTTGCAAGGGTCACGAAGATTTATTACTTTGCCGCATTTATGAATAAACTATATTCCACTAAATACCAATTTGATTATTTTAGTTCATTTTAAAGTAACGTACGACATGTCCAAAAAATGTATTTAAAAATATGGAAAACAACGTAAACTTTTTGTGTGTCCCGTTTTCTCTTACGCGCAGTGTAGTTAATTCAAGGTTAGTGGCATCAAACTTTACAATAATTAACATTATTGTTTGAACTTGTAATCGTGGAAATATTTACGATAAAAACATTTATCTAGAACTTGGCAAATACTTTTAAAATTTAGGAAGATATATTATTATTTACTTGTAAAAACAAAATTATAAATACATTTATGTTAATACTCGTATAATATATCAATTTTTTTTTAGCTGATCTTTGGGTAGGTTACTATATTTTTCTTTTGTATTTAGTAAGGAAATCTAAAATTAATTCCTTCCACACTATTTCCTAAAGTATTTCTTTACGCAGATGTGTTTCAAACACTGCTGGTGTTAATTTTAGAAAAAACTTAAAACGTAGCAACGGCTATTTTAACTTTATAGATTTGTGTGTTCTGAAGTTCTATTTTCACTTTATTCGAATAGTTTTATAAACGGAAAAAATATTTAAATGTGTATTTCATGGAAACTAGGTATAAGTAGGACAAACTCTGTATATAAAAAGTGTCTGTCGAAGGGTGGAAAATTAGTGGCGCTGCCATAGCTGGTGGGTCAAAAGTTACTGACACATAAACAGCGTGATAATTTAATTTAGGTTATGTAAATGTAATTAGCAGCGCGTAGTATAGGCCATTCCATAATGACGACACTGACAGGTCGGCCATATTGTTCTGGATCCTCATATCATATTCTATCGAGTTTTCATTGTTTACTGGTAAACAACGGATGATAGGTAGATTTTAATTAGTAATAAGTTCTTAAAATTATCCAAAATGCCATCGTTTTGTTAAGTGTGGAATGCGGGGAACAAGAGATAAGGTATATTTTTTCAATTTCCGGCTGTTTTAACCAAGCGAGGTAACTATTTAATTGACCTCTCTGTGCACCTGAATCTGTTGCTCTTGAATCACATAACTCTTCTGTTGATTTCTGTTTTCGTCGTCTGAGATTTAAATTATTATTTAATTCTATTCTTAGACAGTTTACCGACTGCGCCAAGTGTTATTTGTAAAGTTTTTATTATTTAAATAAAATTTATATTACATTGACGTTGTTCTACAAAGTCTGTCTTACAATCAACTGACTTACACTACATGCCAAAACTGATCGGTTGTCCTCAAGAACAATATGGCCGACCTGTCAAAGTCAGGTCTATTTATAAATATTTTTATATTGACATGACAACTAATAATAAAGTAATCGCTTGTGATCAAAAAAAAGTTATTTGCAGTACATTTTAAAGTTTTGATTAATGAACAAAACAGTTAGGTTTGATTATTTGCATTAGGTCACCTTCTTCCAGCTAGTGAAGACTAGAAGAAAGGTGTACCCGTACAGGTTGAGGCAACATGAAAAACGGATGGCTCCAACGCAGAAGTAGGTGTAGGTGCCGGAAGTATATGGCTAAAACATAGGATAGCTATTCCAATAAGGCAGGAAAGGACATACCGCCCAGTTGCCATTTTCACAGACAACCAAGCTGCACTGAAAACACTCGATTCCATAGATTGGGATTGCATAAGTGCGTTAAGCGCACTTGGAGACTATTACAAAATCATGGTAGCGTGGGTACGAGGAGGGCAATGAATTAGCGGCCACTTCCAGTGGTTGATCAAGTGAAATATCTGTGAGTGATCCTGGATAAGCCGCTGACATGGAAAGCTCACCTTGATAGTTGCCTGGGTAAGGTGACTAACACGTACTGAGCCTGTAGGAGAGCCATTGGTCCGAAACGGGGACTAACCCCCAAGACGATTTTGTGGTTCTATAAAGTGATCATGCTGCCGATGCTCACATACACGGCTCTGGTCTAGTGGCCAAGGGTAACCCTGGCCACGGCTAGATCGCAGCTGGCGCGCCTCCAAAGGGTGGTCGGTTTGGTGGCAACTGAAATGAAATGAAAACTACACCAACTGCTACGTTGGAGGTGATTCTTGGACTTCGGCCTCTTCACCATGTGATCGAGGCTGAGACTGGGAGGGCACTCCTACGCTTGAAAAGTTTGGGATATGTGCGAAACGAGGAAGGGTGCAGGCACGTCAATAAGCTCAGGCTTCTGGGAGATGTCCCTGTCCTGGCTCGAGCGGCTGATGTCTGCCTGCGCAGGTACTCATTCGTAAACCCCTTAACGGCATGGCTGACGAAACGTCGGCTTCATGGATGCATTAGTAGCCAGTGGTCTCAGTGCCGGAACCTTGGGTTAAGTTTGTATTGGCCAAGGTTCGCCTGACTAAATTAGTAGTTAGTAGTCAGCGGATGAAACGGAATCATCAATGACCTTCTTTGGACCGGAATCCTTCTGCGGCTATGCTAATGGAATTGACAGACGAAGCTATGTGCAGATTTTGTCACCTAGAATGGGAAACGGCAGAGCACATAATAAACAGGAGTTACAGCAATGTTAATGTATCATCCACAAGGCGCATCGAAAACTAAAATATTTAAATACTGATCCGTACGTATAAATGTCCAATTAAATGGGGAACATTTTGTATATAGTTCGAAGAGAAGTGCTCAGTAGCACCGAATTCTTATATCACTTACAGTAGCATTCACTTATCAACTATCAATACTTACTGATTTCAAATATAAATTGCCGATCAGCAATACCCCAGACAAGTTGAAAAATTGAAGAAAAAACATGTGACTGACAGTGACAGCAGTCAATATTTCACATGTCAATAACAAACTTCAAATGGATATTTTACCTAATTATATCTATCAAATATTCTTGAAAGTTTGACAGTCGGTATTGAACTAATAATATTGACATAGTATAACACACAAAGCAGGTAAATTATAAGAAAAGTGAATGATAAGACAATTAAGGATTGGCAAGGTAATATAAAAATAGTGATGGAATAACTACACAAAGAGAGTGACAGACATACAGTATTGAAAACAGCTGTGGAAAGAAAACGTATTTCTATATTTAGACGAATACTAACTAAGTTCTAAAATGTTACGGTTTTTAAAAGGGGAGGAAGTTCGACCTAGATGGATTTGAAGGTTAGCCTTCCTCAACCGAATTATAATAGTAATAAAATAAATAAAATAATTTTTTTTGTACACTACAATTTACCACACAGTAAAAACGTGAATTATACATCAACGATATTCAATGAATCAAATCAATACTATTATAGAATTGAACACCTGACTTTGACAGGTCGGCCATATTCTGCTGGGTCCCCCGATCAGCTGGAGTAGAAGTTTGTGTGTTTTGGCACGAGGTGTAAGTCGATTGGTTGTCAAACAGGAGTTATGTGATTCCAACGAAAGTAAAGAGCAACAGATTCAGGTGTACGAAGAGATTAATTCAATAGTCATCTCGCTTGGTTAATACAGCCAGAAATCGGAAAAAAAAATACCTTATCTCTTGCTCCACTAATTCCACACTTAACAACACTACAAAACGATGCACAGTGTGGAATTTAAAAAAAAGTAAAAACTCGGCTTCAAAAAGGATAGCGCGATGAATGAAAAAAATTTTTTTTAAATTGTAGCTCTCGCGATTAGCTTTCATTTGAGATACCGCGATTTTCAAATTTCGAATTCTATGGGTTCAAGAGGCTGTAAGTCATGGAATTTTTTTTAATCAATATTGGTATATTACTTACTTTGCGAATCAATATTTTTCCATTATAGGAACATTCTACAGCTCCTCATATGCAATATAAGAAAAAAACAAATCAAGAAAATTTTGCTTTCAAAAGTTAGGTTTCGTTATCGTCGCTGAAAAAGTTAGGGCAAACTTTTTTCGCTATCATAATGGGATTTTTTATACATCAATTAAATTGTCAATATAAAAATATATTAAATTGTTTTTATAGCATTTTATAGCAAACCTACAAATTTGCTGATAAAAATATTAAATTGGAATTGCCATTGGAATGTGTATGGGTCGCTTAAGAAATAAAAAATTCAGTAAAATATTTAATATGTTATTGTTATTTTATCGATTTGTTATTGAAAAATTCTTTAGGACAATGAATCAGCTGTATAAACACTATTTGTTGGAGATTTTTTATTACATGATAAACATGCATGGAATGAATACCCCATTTAACCAGCATTTTGTTCAACAATTGCATCACTTTTTAGAAATTATTATATTCATAAACAATTTATTCAATAAACAAAAAATTAAAAATTCTTTTCAATATTTTTTGTTTTTTGCAGAATTTTTGATGGTTGTTCAAACAATCGCAGAAGATTGAAAGGTTTTAAAATCGACTAACCACAAATCAATTGGTTTCAAAAATCTAGTTCATTAGTCTTTTTAGGGTTGCGTACCCAGAGGGTAAAAAAATTAATCACAAGAGTATAATCAATCAGCTAAATAATAGTTATTTACATTACAAGCTGAGAAAGCTTAGTTTTAGGTGCGAGGTGTATTTAAATAGCCGAGGCGAAGCGAAGCGTGAATACCTCCGAGTACCTAAAAGGGGCTTTTGCAGCGTGTAATGTATTAAACTTTTCATTCTTCCCCCGATTTTATTATTAAAACACACAATTTAAAGATGCAAAAAATTCTGTATAGACTGCAATAAAATGGGTAGAAGGCGTGGGTTAACGTTACTTTGGTAACATTCGTGTCAACAAAAACTAATATTTTGACAGTTGTCAAATAATTATTCTTCCATAAAGTCTACATCTTTTAAGTTTAATATTTGGCTAGAATCTAGTTAAAAATGAATTCCGTTGAAGAAGCAGCAATTATTGCGTGCAGAAGTTTGTTACCGGAAAAATCTGAAGACCGTTACAATCAAGCCTATGAAAATTTCATCAAATGGTGTTCAACGAAAGATTTGTTGAAATTGACTATTTCATTAAATAAGAACCAGGATATTTCGAAATTTGGTCGCATTCATAAAAAGGAAAAATGATGGATATCAACCTCGAAAATCTCAGGTATTTACAAAAGGTGATATATCAAAGTTTTTGTTAGAAGCTCTCGATGAAATATATTTAATGAAAAAAGTGGTAGCGATTTTTGGAGTAGCTGGGGCATGCCGAACTGACGAGTTATATAATTTAAAAGTGAAGGACGTGGAGTATAAAAATTGTGTTATTTTAGTGCAGATTCTTACTACAAAAGAAAATGTGCAAAGAAGATTTGTAGAAACAGAAGATTGGGTAATATTTGTTAATCGTTATATGCAACTCCGACCAAAAAAGGCGCAAGATGAACGCTTTTTTTATCGTTATGAGCGAGGCAGATGTGTAAATCAGGTGGTTGGATAGCATATAATTTCAAAAATTCCGTACGACATAGCTAAATTTTTTAAAATTACAAACCCAAATCAGTACACCGGCCACTCGTTTCGAAGAACGTCCTCTACATTACTAGCAAATTCCCCAGGTGTGGACATTTTAGATATGAAAAGGCACGGGGGGTGGAAGTCGTCAGTGGTAGCGGAAGGATATATAGCAGATTCAGTGACTCATAAAATAGAAGTTGCTAATAAAATCATGACCACAAAATCTATATCTATTCAGGAAAGCCAAAATTCAGTAATATAATTTAATGACAATGTTGCACAAATCGACTAGCAAGTCAAAATTTCCAATGACGTTGCTTTCAAACAAGATTTCAATCAACATTTGCCGTTAAATCTTTCAGGAACATACAATAATTGTAATTTTACATTTAATTTCCAATCTAAATAAATATTTGACATTTTATTTGTTCGTTGTCCAGTGCACGAAAGTTTTTCATACTTAGCTACCGATAACCTAGCATGTTTTACTTTCGCTTTCGCTTGCCTATTTAAAATACAAAAATATATTTTCGTAGGGGTTATTTGAAAATTTTAATTAGTTTCAAACAAAAGAGTTCAATGAAACTCTAAGTCAAACGACACTATAATATATTTGAATTTTGACAATATAATTTGAAATATAATGAAATTATATTGTATTTTGACATAAGATAAAACCATTAGATCTTCATATTTAGTATACCATATTTCTATTGTTATAGCCTGATGATGTTAATGTCTTACCGAAACTAGTAGCAAGTCCTACTTCCGACAAATATATTATATTATGGTTTGACTTACAATTTCATTGAACCCTTCTGTTTGGATTCTAATTTGATATATGGATGAACTCTTGGGAGTTTAATTAGTTTGTTTAATATATCAACCATCTGTAAACAACTGGCAAATTTTAATTGTGACCATCTCATAAAACTACAAAAATCAGATTAAAACCAAACAACCCAAAAACAATTGCACCTTTTTTATTTCGAAAGGGTTGACTTTTACATTTTCCATATAGAGCTAGAAGAGTCGGCAGTTTCAGTGTTCCAAGATGAGCCAGAACCGACAAAAGTTATCCGCTCTCAAAGTGTTTCCAAAAAGATTATGGCGAGTCAAAAGCGAGTCATGTAGCAACAATACGTATGCAACTTCGAAGAACTGTTATTGCTTATTGATACATATCGATTTGTTTGCTGGAAGTAATTATTGCTAAGTTCCGAAAAAGCAACCCCAAACAACGAATAATCCTCCACCAAGACAATGCTCGAAAAACAATTGAAAACATCGAATGGATGCACCATTCATTATACAGTACCGACCTTGAAATTTTTTTCTTTTCCAAAAATTAAGAATGAACTGAGTGATCAGATGCTCCAGTCCACAGAAGATGCAGTCAACTCCTTCAAAGACTATTTTGAATATACCACTAAGCGAGTTATATAACTGCTTCCAGGATTTGTTCCAAATGATGAAAAAATGCATTTCTCTTCGTGGAGAATACTTTGAAAAACAGTAGAGTTTAAAAGTAATCTACCTACTGTTTTTTCAAGGTCGTTATGCAAAATATAAAAGATAACCCTCGTACAATGGACTCGTAAACAAAATCCAAACTGGTGTACATTGTTTGATATGTTTCAGTAATGTGCAAGTGGTAAGTTATTCTACGAATTTCAGTTGTTCTGTTTTTGCTATCCGTAATGTAAAATTCATTAATTACTTGATTTGGAACGAAATATATGGTGAGCAGACCGCAACCCGCAACCCGCAGAGCAATACAACACTTGTCATGTTTCATTGATTCTGAATTCTGAACAGCATTCCTGAGTACTTGTACAGACTATGTCGTGCCTGTGAATGCAAACCAAAGAAAAACCTTCTAAATGTAGGGTAAAATTCGATGGGACAGTTACAAGGTTTTATTTAAATGAAATTAGCTAAGCCGATGCAGGACGTATCACATACTTCTCCTATAAGTAGATCTACAGTGACGTTTTAATGAAACTGTTAGTGTAAAGAATATTCCCAGGTCTGGTCGACCGAAAAGCACAACTAATGAAGACGAAACTTTAGACGTTCTATTAGATATTCAAGAAAACCCTAAAACATCTACAAGTGTATTGGAAGAAATGATGGTATTTGTAGATAGTCTATACAAACTGTTCCAACTAACTTGAACGATTTCAAGGATCGCATACGTCTCGAAACGCATAAATGATCAACGATTCTATTCGTAACTTCGAAGATATATTGTATCATTGCCAGCATTTTGAGACCTTATTGTGATGAAGTATTTGCAGCTTTAATAATTGTTTAGTTTATAAATTTCTGTAACATCCACTTTTGTTTAAAATTACAATTTTAATATTTTTGTTAAATTTCTATTATAATTTCCGAGTAAAGTGATTTTTCTGATAAGCTACTCGATCTAGATTTAAAGAAGTTCAAGATGTACATTTGACACTTGCTCTAAAATATGCCGTCCTATAATTTCTCTTCCCTTTATCCTTTTCAAAAATAAGCAGTTGGTGCGAGACTTTCCAGCAACTAAGTATAGTATAAAAAATAATTAGGTATGCTTAAAGCTTATTAGTACGGCAAAAAAACATATTTATTAGGCAATCAATTAAACATGAAGAAACAATAAATGTAAATTCCCTATATAAGACCGACCCTATATTTAGACTTATGCATCTGTAGCAAGATTTGCTTCAAAAATAGAATGCAAATGTAAAGGAGTAAAGGTAGACACAGTGCAGAATCCTTAACCGATGTTAACGTCGAAAACAAGTTTACAGCCTAGCTTAGACACGATTAAAATAGCCGTTTGAAAATATATTATGTATAAATTATATTATGGTATTTGTAAACTTAGTAGAAAAAATCCGATATTCTTACTTGTGAAAAGTGTTGGGTTAAAGTCTAGAGGTCTAGACAATCCTTTCAAATTATAAAGTATTTTCTCCACGAGTATAATATAACAAATTATTTTTACATATTATACAGTGTCCAGAAACTCTCCTGCCAAACGGAAATTACAGTTACTAGAGGTGATTTTAAGTAGATTTAGCTCAAATTACCTTAATCCGAAAATGCTTCCTAAGGGAGCTACTTACAGCCCTTTGAAGAAGACGTCCTCATATGAGTTTTATTCAAATTATTCAAAAATACCGTTACTTAAAATATTCAAACTTGGTATAATCAATAAACAGTTACAAACCAGTCGTTCACTGTAAATAAATTTTTTCCAGATCCATCACAAGCGTGTCAGTCGAGGGGACCAACAGGTATTTTTATTAAAAAAATTTTATTTTCAAAGTTTTTTATGTATCCGACACCGAATTTGGAAAATTTAAGATAATTTTCATAAAAAATGTTCTCTCCTTTCAAATCGATTTCATGAACCGTTTTCGAGAAAAATAAATTTAAACTTTTTGTATTCCTTACATAAAATCATGTTGGATTATAAAATTGTATCTGTAATATCAAGTTTTGAAAAATCAACAAATTGTATAGATACTTGTAACAAAAGTCGTAAGTATTAAGTTGCTTACATTGTTTTGGAAATTTTAAATTAATTTTATTTCGTGAGGGTATAAAACAACAATCAACATTAGTCTCAGAGACTAGAGCTCCTTTAGTCCTCCTATTTCCATGAGGAATTTTAGGATATCTGCAGGCTTCAACTTAGGTAAATGTACCATTTCTATCCAATACTGCTGTGCCCTAGGATTCTGAATTGCTGTACAATTCGCAAGTATGTTGATGAAGATTTCTTCTTCCATGCCACAGAATCTACATTCTTCTTCCTCCACTATTTTGAGCTTTTTCAGGTGCTCGTTCAGGCGGCAATGTCCCGTTAGGATCCCTATTAAAACTCTTGGTGCAGTTTTACTTAGACTTATGCCTCCATTTGATCTCAACGG
Source organism: Lochmaea capreae (assembly GCA_949126875.1). NCBI lineage: Eukaryota > Metazoa > Arthropoda > Insecta > Coleoptera > Chrysomelidae > Lochmaea > Lochmaea capreae. The sequence continues at coordinate 15,445,604 of OX421407.1, read as the reverse complement.
GTTGTAGTCACTCATCAGAATCTTTGATTGTCTAAGCCCTACTAGATCTTTCCAATGGTCAGATCTTCTCTTTTCTTCGGCTTTGCCTATTTCTTCCATTATTACAATGGGGCTGATACCGCAAAAGGGCTCCGGCCCCCAAAAGGGTATTTCAGTCCCCCTCTTTGCAAAATCTATCTGCTATTTAATTTCCTTTTATTCCAGTGTGTCCTGGAATCCATAGTAAGGTTACCACATTGTTCTCGCCTAGTTCATGGAGCATGCCTAGGCATTCCCACACCATTTTGGAACTGATTACAGAAGAGCTCAGTGCTTTAATGGCTGACTATCCCACATTATGATAATATTTTGCCTTCTATATCCTATATCAATATTGAACTGGGTACACTTTCTTATGGCGTGAATTTCCGCTGGAAAAATACTTGGGGGTTTTCCCAAGCTTTCAGAGTGTTTGATTCGTGACCAGTACACTCCTATCCCAGCTCCTTCAAAATATGAGCTACCCATATCTATGCTCTTTACATTTTCGTGAACAAATTTGATTGATAGCTCAGTGGTAGAGACAGTTGACTCTTCGCGGCGATCGCGAACATTGCAGTGCGCTCTCTCCTTTTGGAAACTTCATCTGCGTGAATAAAAGCCATCAATCTACACTCGTTGAAGAACATACTATATCAATGTTTAAAAATACTCATTATTTTTATTTCACAATATTTTATAAGTTTTACAAAAAACTCGACCGGTTTCGATGTTTATACATAATTTTCAAGAGGTGGAATGAAAACATAGTTTATTATGTAACTAAGAAAATGAAAGGAAGACTTTTAGGGTAGAATAGTACTAGGTATCATATAGATAGTGAAATTAAATAAAGTAAACAAGTGTATTATTAGCTAAGTTAAAAGGTGTATATATGTACATATTTTCGCGAAGAGCAGAATTTAGAAAAGATAGGTGGAAACACATTAAAATATATCGGTCAAACAGTCTAACAAAGGAGATTGTAAAGTAACTATTTGCTCATTTATAAGAGTATACTGAGGATCATTAGAATACCTTCTTATCTCTAAAGACTCTAAAAAGTTAAGTTTAGTATAATTCTGACAGTCATGTAGTAACTGTATTTGATTGTTCAAATTTGGTTTGTGGTTTTGTTCTAACAAATGTTTTGCGTAATTTGATCTGTCAGGGTGCTTGTTTCTGTAGGCTCCAAGATGCTCACTATACCTTATATTAAGATTTCTTCTTGTTTGACCAATATATACTGCATCACATTCAGAGCAGTTGATTTTATAGACACCAGATTTCTCAAGTGAGGGTGTCTTCTCTTTAACATTACTTAAAATTGAACAAACGTTCTTATATGTTTTAAAGGTTTCATAAGATGTTGGAACAGCATTTGAAACAATTTCTGACATTTTATATGAAATTTCTCCTAAATAAGTTAAACAGAAATAATTTGAGTTGTCTGCTAGTAGTTTTGGATAGATCAAATCTATTGCCATTTTGTTACGTTTTCTTTTTATTATTGAATCTATCATTTGGTATGTATATCCATTAGATAATCTTATTCTATATTAAAAAATTAGGACTTGGAATTGGTCCGATATGTTGAAGAAGAATCCTGTAAGCAAGATGTTTATGGAAAATGTCTAGCAATTTTTCGTTCTTCTGGCTTTTAATCCAACCAAACAGCCTCCACATGTTAAAAATTTTTGTGCAAAGTGAAATAGACAATAATATAATTATTATTCCAAGTATTAGTGGACTAATAATATTTTATATTCAGTTTTTAATTTGATGTGTTATATTTTCTATTCAATTTAGCACTTTTGAATCTCTCTTCTCTAAATTTAAACATATTTCCATTACAAGCTTTTTGGAATATATTTACTTTAAAATTCCCTTGAAAACTCAATACAAACGCTGTGTGAATGTATTTAAAGTTTTAAAGGTTTGTTAAACTTTTAACTATATTGGACAGACCTTGACGTTTGCTTAAATATAGAACGCTCTTGTAAACGATGAAATTCGAATGGTTTATGTACCGATACTTATATTAAGAGAAGACAGATCTGCCATCATAATTTAAGTCTCATAATAAAAATCAAAAAACTACGTCTATTTGTTAATTGAAATTAAAATGTTTCAGCAGCAAATCCCGCAAAAAAAATGTTTAGGCTACGATTGGTTATTACCATTAGTATTTAATTTAGAATATTATTTAGAATGACTACATTATTATTATTACTTGAAAATTGATAGGTCAATATTGTCTAAAAGAGATGATAGGGTTTGAGGAAAGCTTTGTATATAGGAAATATAATGTGTACTTCGCTGCACATTATTTATAAGCGAGTAGACTGGATTCAATGGGTTGGATGAATGTTTTGCCGCATATGTTATAAGGAGCTGCTGTTGTCTTATCCAAAAAAAGAAGCTTCACTATGTAAGTAATCTACGGGACTAGACCTTAAAGCACCTAGAGATATTCTCAAGGAAGTATCGTGAACTACATTGAGGTATTTTAAAACAGATTTTGTGGTAAATCAAACTGCCATAATCCAGGAATTTCAGGAATATTTCTTGTGATGTTCTCCATTGCTGATGGGCCAGAGTTCTCATCAGATTAATTAACCTGCATACGAAATTCATAAAATTTGTAATACAATAATAACGCGTTTTCCTCTAGAACACGGAGTATCTAAAGTACAGTTTTTTGTATCGTCAACTCAACCATACTTGACAACATTATGCGTATCAAACCAAGTTTCGTCTAAATAAATTATAGTTCTATTTGAATCACGGTACCCTATTATTTTGCGCAAATACTCCT